>JASFAX010000027.1:19576430-20807413 GCA_030737875.1 Allium sativum | reverse complement strand
AATTTGTCCTATTTATTGTAACTAAATTGACAAAATAAAATGTTACTTTTTAATCTACACTTTTTATTGTATATGAAATGACAACAAAAATGTTACTTTTAAATCTCAACTCTATTTCATTGTAACTAATTGAAAATAAAAATGAAAATCTTTTATTTCAATTCTAATCTTTGTAATTAATCGACAATCAAAATATGATCTTTTATTACTATTCGTTTTATTGCAAACAATATTACATAAAAATGTAATCTTTTAATTTGATTCTTTTAATAAAACAAATATTACATAAAAATGTAATCTTTTAATTCTATTCTTTTTAATGAAACAAATATTACATATAAATGTAATATTTTAATGTTTAATCATTTTATTGAAACAAATTATAAATAAAAACGAAATATTTAACGTTCAGTCTTTTTATTGAAGCAAAAAATGTATATTTTTGTCTAATCCTTTTAAATAAACAAAAATGAACATTTTTTTCTCATTCTATTTAAATGACACAAAAATGAATGTTTGGTTACAATCTTTTAAATTTGACAAAATTGAACATGTTTGTCTACTCCTAATTAAATGACTGAAATGTATGTTTTAGTTCATTCTTTTAAAATGACAAAAATGCTACAATCTAATGAACAAAGGAAAATTTTGTTCGAATCTAATTTTATAATTAACATAAGTGTTAATTACCACAATCTAATGACAAATGACAATTTTGTTGCATCTAAACTTATAATTAACATAAATGTTAATTTCAACCATCTAATAACAAATGACAATTTTGTTTGAATCTAAACTTATAATTAACATAAAAGTTAATTGCAGTCATCTAATAACAAATGACAATTTTGTTTGAATCTAATTTTAAAACAAACATGATACGCACAATTCCATTCAGTGGTTCACCGCAATACAACAAAATCAACATTTCAATAAACACATACATGACACCACATGAATTTTATATAGAATGAATATAAATTTCACAAAAAAATAAATAATAAATTTAATTTTAAGATAGAAATCTCACATCAATTTGTCTGAATTTATGAAGTGCTCTGTTTCAGATCTGGTTTTGTTTCACGTTGTAGATCTCTTTTCTGCGAATCCAACGCATCCGAAATTTCTGAATTTTGTCGCTGTTTGAGAAAGATACGGTTGTTTAAAGATTTGATTGCATAAAATAATAATTAATAATTAGTTTAAATTAATCTCCTCCTTAATCCACCTTTACCCTTTCTTCCTCCTTCGTTGTTTTCTGTTTCACCGTAATCCATTCCATCATCACGAATCCTCCCTTGCGAACCACTATAGAAGACACCGGACCTTGATCCGACACAGCCACCATGTCGCCCTCCTTCAGAGCCCCATCCACTGCCCATTAGGTCGAACTCGACCTCGTCCCTGAGCCGCGAATTCACCCCTAAGTCGTTGACATCAAGCCCTCGAACCGGGAAATCCAGGCCGTTAAAATCGATCTTGACCGTATTGTTTTGAAGAACAGGAGAACCTCTACAAAAATTGCTTCAGCAGCTGCTGGAATTAGTTTTAGGATTGGGTGCAAATTTTGAATTTGTTTCAGAGCTTTATTGGCCATTGAAAGTAAGATGGCGGCTTGGTTTTAGAGATGAGGGTATTAGGGTTTATAATATTTAAATATATAATATTAAATTCAATTAAATCTGAAAAAGCCCGTTAACTCTTATCGACTCCGATTCCAGCCCAACGAGAGTTGTCCCTAAGCAAATACCCCCATTCCAGACCCAATGGACTAGGTCCTGTCAGCCCGTTTGATCGTCTCAGCCCACTTTTCTTTATTTTAAAATATAAATTATTTAATTATTTAATTTGATCACACATATTAATTTACCGGGGCCACATACTAACTCTAAAAATTCCAAAAAAATTAAATCTAGTTATGCTTCGACGATATGGTTCTAACAAGACTAATTTTGTCGAATTCCGAGACCGTTTGAAAAATGGCCATTTTCTGGTCGATCGAATTTGACTGAAACTAACAAAACACATTTTCATTTGCCACGCTCACATATTAATTCAAAAAATTATGAAAATTGAAAACTATAAATAATTTGATATTCCAGTTCCAACAAAAGTGGTTTCGTCGAAAACGGAGGTCGTTTGAAAAATGGCTATTTTTAATATTATAATATATATATATATATATTCTACAGCGACTATTCTGAATTTTAAACTGGAGATAACTTTTTATTCCCGCTATGAAATTTCAATTTTTCGGATTCGTTGGAAAGAAATTTTTAAATAGATTTAAATATTTTTTGGATTCACCAAAATCCATTTTATTTTGCATCTTGTACAGTAAGTCAAAGTTCAAATTCAAATTTTCAAACTACCGCGCTATTTCTAACTCCTTTTTATAATTAAAATAAAATTATTCATTCTAACTTCGATTTAAATAAACTTATAGCTGTTATTATTAAAATAAAATATTTTAAATATTCAAAATTCACTAAAATTGCTAAAATAAAATTTTTAAATTGGTTTAGAATTTTCAGTTTGTTACAATTTTACTCATACTAGTCCTATGATTGACCCGGAGTTTGTTTTGTTTTCCCTAAACTCTTGGGTGCTCAAATTTGTACGAGCAGTCAAGTAGTCGGGATTTACAGATGCACTAGAAGGAGCTGGAGGCTTTAGCAGCATTTTTATAGCTATTGTTTATTTCCGCTATGATGTAAGTGTTATACTCTAATAATGGTATTGCATACAGATACTGTTTTATTTCAAAGATATGTTATCTATTAAATGTTGTTCGTTCCGCTGTGAGATTCGTGTTACTCTAATGTTGTTGTATGTTCTTCTTCTTCTTCTATTCTAATTTTCTATCTTATCTATTCTCACCCTCTAACTTCTTTCATTAACTATCCGGTATTTCTGATGCTTGATAGTCGACATTGGTTTATATGTTGATAACCAAGATCGCGAAAATCTAGGTCATTACAATTGGTATCAAAGCTGAAGGTTAAGTGACTACCTTGGCTCTGTGGCGTGACTCGGTAGAGATGGGATTAGTAATACACTCGACTGAGTTGAGTGTATATATACGAGTGAACGTATTTGTTATTTGATATAAAATGGCTTTATATTGTGGAGATTTGTTGGTTGAGTTGTTTATGAGTTCTGGTCGATCGGTGTGATCCACTCTATTGGTAGGGGTTTATAAACACTTGAATACGATGAATCGACACTGTATGTTTTGCAAAGAGGGTAAATGAAATAATTTTATCCAAATTATATGTTGATATAAAAGGATGATTAATATTTGAAGTATTATAGTATATTGGATGTATTGGTTGTGATTATAATCAGATAAGATTATAATTGAAACGGTTACATAAATAACCAATCAAAATTCGTAGAAGTGTTACGAAATGAATTAAATCTGAATTTAAATCAGAATTGAAATTAAAACCCTAGAGATTTGGAAAGGTGTTTGTAACTGGATTTGGATTAATAAATGAGAATTTTAAAATCCTGGAAGATTTTAAATTGTTTTATAAGCATTGTGGATAATATTTCGAATTGTATTTCAAAATGGAAATGTTTAGAATTGGTTTTGAAAAGTGATATAGTATTGAACTCACTTCGATCGCTGGAAAATAGATTCCGATGATGTGCATGCCATTATCGGTATACATTTTTGAGTTGCTAAGTGATGGTTTGCTACCAAGGAATTTGTTTTTGAATTGTTTTGTGAAAAGCAAGTTGTTTTGAATCCTGGAAAGGGATATCTAGTTTTAGAAAAGCTAAATTGTTTGAAATTCCCTAGAAAAGATTGTTTGAATTAAAACAAATTAAATTAGAATTTGTAAAAGCAAATAGAAATAGAATTGAAACCAGTTATGTGGAAAATGAATTGAGATAGAAAATATCGAATTAGATAGGACTAGTGACAATCCGAAATGAAATTGGATAGGTAAGTTAAGAGTTGAAATTAAAAATGGAATTTGAGTTAAGAACAAAATTTGGCTTGGGTATAACCGAATAATTGGGATGACATTGGTATATGCAGAATTGGTAACACATGGAAAGGATATATTGATATGCCATACAAAAAGGTACTAGTTTATATTATATATGGGTTTGAGATTTTGATGAGCCGATTTGTCAAGCCTCTTGGCTGTTTGATTTTCTTTGGGGTTGAAGAAGGCCTAGAGAGGCGAGTTGGAGTTTGAGCTATTGACTAGTACAAAGGAGGTGCTGGCGAAATTTTTCGAAAAGTTAAGGTGTTAGAAAATTTTTAGGATTTTTGAAAATTTTCGTTAGTAGGAATGAATAAATATTTAATTGAAATTAAATTGGTTCAGTTGAAACCGAAGTTAAGAAGTGTACAAATAATTTTTAACTAGTTAATAGGGTTTGTTTTCTACATTAGCAATTTCGAGGACGAAATTTTTTTTAAGGAGGGAAGAAAGCAATGACCCATATTTTTACGGTATAATAATTAATTTAACTATTTAAAATAATGGTTTTGTTATTTAACAGTTGTTTAATTAAATAATATTGAATATTTAATTAAATTAAATAATAGAATAATATATTTAATTTCTGAAATAGTCGAAAATAGTAGAATTGGCAATATTGTGCGAATTGGACAATTCAAAATATATATTTTAGTTAAATTGAATTACGATAACGAGTATATTTAATTAACAATGGTTGAATGTATAAATTATATTATAATTATAACTGAGCTTGAAATGGCGCGATAGTTTGTAATTTGGTGATTCGAACTTTAAATGAATAAACAGAATCTGTTTTAAGCCGAATTTCTATGAAACAAGAAACGTTCGGAGCTGATGAAGTATATTTTTCTAATGGAAGAGGAAAATCGGGACTTCGTCATGTAGATTTTGATTTATGTTCAAATCAAACTTTCGAAAAGTTGCTATGGAATTTCTTTATAATTTATAACGATTTATTTATATTATAAATGGATTTTCAATATAAATTGAATATATATTTAATCTGGATTTGAAATGTCGAGTTAGAAATTCATATAGGAATATTTTGGAGTTGTATGATATATATATACGATAATATTTATTTATAAATATTTAATTTAATTATTTTTAAATATATAAATATTTAAATGGGTTTATTTAGAGCTTTAAAAATAGCCAGTTTTGCAAATGAGCTCTGTTTTTTATGAAACTAATTTTGTGGGATCTGCAATATTAAATTATTGTTACATTCCAATTTCCGGGATTTTTGGAATCAATATGTGGTTGTACGGAATTTTAGTCTTAAAATAGTCGATAATTTGACCTTTAAAAATATGCGGTGTGAGCAAACAGACTTGGAATTCGACGAAACAAGTTTTGTTGGGTCCGTAATGTCAAACTCTAGTTGTATGTCCATTTTCATGATTTTTGGATAATGTATGTGATCATAGGATTTTTTTAATAATAAATAGAGCTGAAAATGTAACATAAACTAATATAAAATAAGTAGCTTAACTTTTAAGCTATCGTTTCCTATAAACATTCCTATCTAAACCTAATTCTATTCTTTCCACGGTCAAAGAAAATGTGGCCACCACTCTATCTATTCAGAAAAACCCAAAACGTGAAAAAGGATTTACTTCAAAAATCAAAATAAATTCAAACTAAAATCTATTATTCTCAAATCCATTTTATATGAAATCCTCATTGACTTTTCAGCATTTTGCGATGACCTTTGTGTGGTGTGATCGTTGTCTTAAGGTCAACGTATTCATACCGAGTTTCAGTAGCCTAGTCTAGGGTTCGATTTCTAAAGCAATCAAAGAAGTTTTAGCTTGTTTCGACTTGGTTTTTGGAATGAGTACGAGGAATGGAGTTTGTGTGCAATTTTTTGAGGAGATCGGTGAAATTTTTGTTCGATCCCTCATAGTAATTTCTGCGTGAAGCTAGAGAACATGTTCTAGGCTTGCGTGCAAGTTGTATCTTTTGGCATTGAGGTGATAGAGAATTGAGAGGAGAGCTTAATGATATTTTTGTTCAAAATTTCCGTGAAGAGGAGAAGGTGAAGTTTAGATCGGAAGTTGGAGCAATGGTGCATCTGATTGCTGAAGGAGGAAGTTGCGTTTTATTCCTGGAAGAAGAAAGAACTGTTTCAGCGGGTTGATCTGCGAAACCTGGTGATTTGGTTCTAGTTAATCACTTATTTAGTTTAATGATGTAAGGAGGGAATTAAGAGGGTTTGGTTTCTGAAAATGTCGGCCATGATGTTGGGTTAGTACTGGAAGAACGGGAGTGAGGCAAGGAAGAAGAGTAGTATTACAACAGGGTGCGGGTTACTAAGGGTGCGGGTGCAAAGGATCATAGGCTGTCTAAGTATTGGTAAATCCCAATTAATTAAAATTTGAGTTTTATTTTAATTCAATATAATGAATAAGCTCGTATTTATAATATCATGGCCATACGGTGTCAGATTAATGAACAGTCGGATCCGTTGGGATCGTTTGGACGAGAGCTACCCAATGGAACTGACTGGAAGTGAATTGGAGCTCGTTACAACTTATAACGAAATAAATTATCAGAATCAAATCAACGACAATTCTCATTATTTAACGATAATCGTCCAACGTGAGTAAAATCTCACTAATTCTGACTAGTTATGTTTTTAGAACTGATAGATGTTGGTTGATTTATGTGTGTTGATTGTTTGATAGAATGGATTATTGATTGGTCGAAAAATATAGATATAGTTATTTATAAATCATTAATTTTATGTTGATTCTATTTATCAGAATATTTCACATTGAAATGAAATTGATGTTAATTATATTGTTTAACATCTGTGGATGCAGGGAAACTAATTGTAGGGATCCAACTGGATTCCTCAATATTTATAATACTGTTTGTTTTTTCATATATTGTGATATATGATGTGATATATAATATGTGATTGATTATAATGACACTGGTCATGTTATTTGGTATTTTAAATACCGTATGAAATGCTGGAATGTAAAAATGAAATTTTCAAAGTGAATATTGAAAAATGAAATATTTATATATGAAATAAATAGGATATTATAAAGTGTAATATTTAGAAAACAAATATTGGATAATATAATTAAGGTAACATTTGGGAAATGAATAGAATTATATAAAAGAATTTATATAAAATAAATATGATATTATCAAAGGAAATATTTATATGAAATAAATATGATATTATCAAAGGAAATATTTATATGAAATAAATATGATATTGAAAAGGGAAATATTTATATATGAAATAAATAGGATATTGAAAAGGAAATATTTGGCAAAACAACTAGAATTACATAAAGAAATATTATTCACATTTTATGTGAATATTAGATGAAAGTAAATAGTTTGCAAATAAAATATTATAAAGGAATTTGGGGTTTGAATTAGGAATTTAAATGGAATTATTGAAATTAGAAACTGACTGGAAATTAATTAAGTTGAGTGGCACTTTGGGTATCGATCTGATGTTGGTTTCGGCCTTCGGGGTTTATACATGGGAAGTTGTTCTCTTACTGGTTTATAGTTAGAGACTGATAGAGGTGGGAAGATATTAATGCGTGAATCAAAAATGGGAACGCTTTCCAAAGTTAATAACGTATATTTTCTAATTTTAGAAAATAAGGAATTTATGAATATATGGAAATGGTAAGATGGGAAATGAAATGATGACTGATCGATAAGATTTCCATTTGGGAATACGACCGTTGTTTGTACACATGTTTTCCTTTGATAGTTAAATCACTGACTATCAAAGATTTTGACTATTTCCGTTGTCAATACGGAGAGACCGGGATCAGATATATATCTGAAAACCACTCCGTATGGCATTAGTGTTGCGAATCAAATATAATGATGATAATTGAAGACGGATTTATGCAAGGGCTATTCAGAAAATTCTAGGTAGAAATTGCCTAAGATGGATTTACAACATAGTACCTTCGGTCTGTCCAGTCCCAGGACGACCTGTATGGAAGAATGTCTGACAGAGTATATTTAATAAATCGCGTAAGTTGATCTCTTCAAACGTATTTATGTTTGGTGGCAGAGGAATTCGTTTCTCTTAGCTATATACCCATGGTATTTTTGGAGAAATTAATTTGTGATTTGGCGGGTATGATGATGTGACATTCAAAGTAAATAAAGGTATGATTTATACATTATGGCCTCTAGCCTCACAATCAGGAAACTGTATAAAATCAGGTAGGTCGCATGGCTAAGTGGTTAGTTGCCAAATAGGGTGTATTGTCACCTGATCTGGAGTTTCATTTACTTCTTCAATCTATTTTGATGTTGTCACTTTTGGGAAACGGTTGTTGATCCCAACCGTTGGTGATAATACATTCGGTACACTCAAGCGAAATGAGTGACCGGTCATGTTTAGCCTGGGTTACAAGGTGTTCTTGTTGAACCCGATGTATTCCTATCTAGAGATACACTGTCAGAAGGTGGTCCCATACCTTTCCAGTTGGAATTCATTACCCAATAAGCGCCCGCGGTTTTTGATTATATATTATGTATGTGGAACGTGAGATGAAAGCGTTCTGCTAGATGATTATTATATTGTGGTTGATAGGCATTATTATAATATCAAATGAGTTGGATATAAAGATTATCGTTCCATTCAAAAGGTTTTTGAATGTTGGACCAAGCGTTTTGGATTCTCATAAGGGAAAAACCCGTTCCGTTATACAACGTGGTCTTATGAGATATCATTTAATTGCTCATACTATTTTAAATGGTTTTACTCATACCAGTCCCATGACTGACCCGGAGTTTGTTTTGTTTCGTTTTCCCTAAACTCTTGGGTGCTCAAATTTGTACTAGCAGTCAAGTAGTCGGGATTTATAGATGCACTAGAAGGAGCTGGAGTAGGAGGCTTCAGCAGCGTTTTTATAGCTATTGTTTATTTCCGCTATGATGTAAGTGTTATACTCTAATAATGGTATTGTATACAGATACTGTTTTTTTTCAAAGATATGTTATCTATTATATGTTGTTCGTTCCGCAGTGAGATTCGTGTTACTCTGATGTTGTTGTATGTTCTTCTTCTTCTTCTATTCTAATTTTCTATCTTATCTATTCTCACCCTCTAACTTCTTTCATTAACTATCCGATATTTCCAATGCTTGATAGTCGACATTGGGTTATATGTCTATAACCAGGATCGTGAAAAACCGGGTCATTACACTCGATAATCCCGACTAGTTGATAAGCCTTAATTTGGTTCAGAATTTATATCCAAAGGAAGATTAATTAAAAGAATTTATCTTTGATAAAATTAATGGAAACCTATCCCTAATGATGAGAATATTTGAATAAAAGAATATTCTAGAATGGAATGAGGCGTATGTTGTGTTTTTATAGCACTTGTTTATAAGATACCGAGTTATTCAGAAAGACCGGGTTTATCCCATTTTGAATAATTGATACGACGATAAGTCGACGATGAAGACACTGGTTGAAGACCGGAGGTCTTTACATCGTTTGGATGATTACTGATGTCTTGATTGGATTGTACACCCAAGATGAGGTAACAAGTGGTGATCGTCCAGACGTACTCGGAGATTGACTAGATATGTAAGGACCTCTCTCCTGTATTGTACATATGGGACGAGGAATAAGGTGCCTCCAGTTTCGTTCAGACCCCGAATGAACTTGTAAATAGATGTGTGTCTGACATTGGATTTTATTCTGTGTTTACTAATCTCTATTAAATATATATATGTTTGGTGGCGGAGAATTTATTCTCTTGCTTAACACCCTTCTTTGATACGTACGAGCTCAGAGGTTATATATCGATAGACATCAGTCGCATGGAGTGAATATCCTATTTGGCATGCTGAGTTGCAAATGATCAAGGCTTCTATTGAAAAACAGAGTCTTGTGGTTGATGACTAAAGCACGGCTTTAAATAGCATAGCTTTTTGTATAGCATTAATTCGCGAGCCTCACACCCCAGTGTGAACCAGAAATGGGAGAGGACTACAGGGAGAACATGCATTTCTTTCTAGCTAGGATTAGTGTCATGGTATGGAGCCCGGACCTTTTACTTATGTGGTTGTTGGAAAGTGAGGTACCTCGGATATATCAGTCACTACGGGGCCGATGGATGATATGATCGACATACTAACCATTACGCCCCATAGGGCATGGAAACGTAATTTTCAGCGATTATTAATCCACTTATTGTGGACCGGCCTTGAAGATCCAAGGTGTAGTCGCAGCTGTAGCCTGAGACATGGTAGGCTAGATTGTCTCGAATTCGGTAACGACGGTCCCATGCCCTGGTTCACAGATGGAATCCAATTTCCAATACGACATTGTGCAGTTTTAATTGTAGAACTAGTATGGCGACATGATATATGGTACACATGCCATCTATGATTGATACATTTATATTTGAAGTTGATTTCTTCACTTATAGTAATAATAAAAGATTAAATTTCGCGTATCAAGCATTATTTGGCTATTATAAGGGAAAACTCGATCCTCCGGCTTGCGTTGCATTGTGTGATGGGACCTGAGTCTTATAATAGCTTCATTTTCTTTATTTAGTATTGCGCTGTTTGTTATATGCACTGGTATTCTTAGGGGTTAACCCATTCCGAGTTATACGGCGTGGTCCCTTGATTTACCTAACTTTAAAATCAAGTTAATAACTATTTTATTTCTCATACCAGTCCCATGACTGGCCTGGAGTTTATTGTTTTAACCTAAACTCTAGGTGCCCTTATTTTCCACACGGGCAGCTAGTAGTTTCGGTTTTTCCAAATATTATTTTCACAGGATCCTGGATTTTCAACTGGAACTATATTTGAAAAGCTCTGTATCCGTGTATTTCTTTTAGTTGTGTTATGTATTATTTTTCTACTATTATGCATTTAAATGTAATTTAAATATATGATATTTTCTTTTGTATATTTTTTTTATTCATACTCTGTTATATTCTTGTACTCTGTTGTAAATTGTTGTAATTACAAATGAAATGTCCTTCTGTTGTGTTCTAATATGTCGTGTTCTCAACTCAATCCGAGCTTTCCCGTAAGGGCGAGTTTGGGTTGTTTCATTTGGTATCAGAGCATTGGTTTACAGAGCTGGAGAACAAGATACATTAGAACCAAATGAAAGAATTCATCAGTGAATAGATTAGTAATATCCAATGAGAATGATTCGTTAAAGATGGGATCAGTACTATCCTTGAATGAGTCTGAAGAGTGTTGTTTTTAAAATAAAAATAAAAACAAATTTTGTTTTGAAAATTTAAACCTTATTATTCATATTTCAATATTTTATTTTAAATTGATTTGGACTATTGGGTATATAGAGATTTTGAATATACGCGTAATTAACGTATATTCAAAGTCTCAAATATACTAGGTAGATATATAATCACACTCTAGTCGCCCGAAGATGATTCTGATGATTAAGGCCTCATCATCAGTAGTTATGTTCGAGTTTCAAAAGTGGGATATCTATATATTTCCAATTGACTGGTGTGAGAACCAAATCTAGAGAGGATTTATTGTTGTGATTTGCACTAAAAATATGATTTTTAAGTGTATATATATATAAAAAGATATGTATTTGAAAATTTAATCAATAAATTAATTACTAGTTGTGATGTGTGATTATTAGTATAACTAATAAAAATATTGGAATGGTAGTTAATGAAACCAATATGTAAACGAATGGTAAATTTAGCCAAATCGAATTTAATATTGGACTGAATTGAAATTGTTCGAAACTGCATGCATGTACATATATATATATGTGTGTGTGTGAACAGGTCATAGCAAGGAAGTTAAAAAGATGAATAAAATTGTATGCCCGACAAATAGGTACAGGTTCACTAATTTATTGGGTTTTGATGATTTTATGGGCCGACTGGATTTTTCATTTTCTTTTGGATTGGTGAGGGCCCTGTGAGGCAAGTTGCGGCTTTAAAGGTCTCCCCATACAAAAGTGGTTATGGCGAAATTTTTCGAAAATTTATGGTGTTAGCCAAATTTTTGATAAATTTGAAAATTCTAAAAAATTGAAAAGTTGAAGAAAGAAAGCCAAAATGAAAGTTGAGTTGGTTAGTTAAACAACTTTCAACTTTGTTCCTTTTCAAGGACGAAAAGATTTTAACTGAGGGAGATTTTAACAACCCAGAAAATCGGTACCAATTTAAAAAATTTATTTTAGCAATTTTAATGAATTTTGAATATATAAAATAAATTGTTTTAAATAATAAAGGCTAATGATTTATTTAAAACGAAGTTAGAACGAATAAATTTATTTTAGTTATAAAACGAGCCTGAAATGGCGCGGTAGTTTGAAAATTCGATTTTAAATTTCAAATGAATGTACAGGATTCAAAATAAATTAGATTTCAGTAAAACCAAAAAAAATTAATCTGTTTAGTTATATCTTTCTAACGAATGTGAAAATTATAAATTTCGTTTTACAAATTGTAAGTTATGGCTAAAAACTAATTCAAAATAGTCACTGTGGAATTTATATATATTTTAACATAATATATAGCCCTTAAGAATAGCCATTTTGCAAACGACCTCCGTTTCCGACGAAACCACTTGTTGGATCTGGAATGTCAAATTATTGTTAGTTTTCAATTTTCATAATTTTTGGAATTAATATGTGAGCGTGGAAAAAGAAAACGTGTTTGTCAATTTCGGTTGAATTGGATCGACCAGAAAATGGCCATTTTTCGAACGGTCTCCATATTTGATAAATTTAATTTTGTTAGGACCATATCGTCAAAACATAGCTAGATTTATTTTTCTGGAATTTTTGGAGTCAGTATGTGGCCCCGGTAAATTAAAACATACGTTTAAATTCAATATACATTGGTTTATATTTTAATTCGATAAAAACCGTCCAAAACAGTCGAATTGGCTTACAAAACATATCCCATTGTGTTCGTAATGGGGGTGATTAGCTAAGGGCGACAGTCATTGGGTTTGATTTGGAGTTTGAATTAAAAAACGAGTATTTCGGGAAATTAAATAATATTAAATATAAAATATTTTCTATAAATAGCCAAAATATCTAAACCCTAACCCTACTGTGACACCCCATGTGTAACAACCCGTATTTCGATAACATGATTAAGACGAGAATCAAGGCAGAGTTTAATTTTAAATTCTGAATCAAGTAAAACGGGCTATGCCATTGCGTTCGTCTCAGAAAAATACGCGAAATAGAGTCTGAGTTTTCGAGAATTGGAGTCCGTATGACCAAGTTATGGTCCGACGAAGTTTTCAGAAAATTCAAGTTCAAAAACGAGTTCTAATTTCGAAAATTTGGCCTAGAAGGCTAGGCGGGGAAAATTCCCGCCAGCCACCCCAAGTCGACAGGGCTGTCGACTTGGGAGTCGACATGGCATGACCCAAGTCGACAGCCCTGTCGACTTGGGTGTCGACTTATGGTGGCCGGGCAGTTTTGCCTGGTGCACCTGTTTTCTGTTTTGGCTAGGTTTTTGGGCCTGGTTCGAGATCTGATGGTTCAGGTTGATCCTAGGGTTAATCTAAGGGTCCTAACTAATCCTAATCTCTATAAATAAGCCCCTAACCCTCTCCTAAAATCCTCATTATTCATTCATGCAACTAAACTATGCCAAAATTGCTCCTCTCATGGCCTCCACTCAAAACCCTAGCCTCCATCCTCTTGCCCAAAGTTTCTATCTTCATTTCTATGAAAGGTTTCATGATCATGTGAGTGTTAGAGAGTCTCTATGTTAGTATGAGAGCTTCTCAAGTTGATTTCAAGGCTAAAGCTTTGATCTTTGTTCATCAAGATGAGGTTTTTATTGATTTGGAGCTTTCATCTTTGGGTTTTTGAATGATGGCATGCATAGGCTTTGTCTCAATCTTTAATTTAATCGATTTGTGCCTTCATAGCAATGTAAGCCCTTTCCCTACTCTTAGATATTAACTATGAAGTTAAATGTTCACGTTGCAAGTTTGGGTTTGATAATTGAGAATGATACATGCTATCATGTCATGCAAGTTTATGAAGTCATTATCTTGATCTTGTGGGCTAAAAGCTACAACCTTTATGTTGAAATGTTGCATTATGCAACATGAGAACCCTCATAACCTTTATGTCAACTTGCATATGAAGTCATAACCCTTATATGATGATATATGCGAGTTACTAGTCATCATTCCATGTCTTTTGTCACCATGATTCGCTTATGTGCCAAGTTTGGGTTTATGCATGTTTTTGAGGCTTAAGAATGTAACATGCAAGTTAATGAACACATTTGTGCCTCATTTGCCACCATGATTAACTTGTGGCTTAATATCCATTTTTGTCATGCCTTTGCCAAGTCTCTTCTTTTAATCCATTACGTTGTTGCGAACGTATATGCGAGTTTAAAAGCGTTGGGTTATGTTATGGGTAATTTCTAATGACATGAAAATGTAACTTAAAAACATGACTTAAAATATAACATGGAAGTTGACATGTAAGTATTCTTGAAAATATGAAATTGGGAATTTACCTATCAAGTTAGGTCTACCCATACTATGGAATTGGGAATTTACCTATTGAGTTAGGTCTACCCATATTCTTAAGAAAACTTGAATATGAACATGACACTAGACTAAACATGAAAGTGACCAACTCGAGGTTAGGTTGAGTTTGCAACATAAAGCTACCCGGAACCGACCGGCCTAACTAGTAGTTGCAAACAATAGGACCCAATGTGAGAAGTTGGTCATGTTGTGCTTGAACCCGAGGTTAGACCAAGTTGTGGTGTAAAGCTACCCGGAACCGACCGGCTTAACTAGTAACCACAACAAAGTCTAATGTGAGAGGTTGAGGTGCATTAAATTAATTAATGCCACATAATAGGGTTAAGTTAATTTTATTAATGACTCTTAACCAAATATGACATGGACAAATGGGTTAAGTAATTTGATTAGGCTAACGATACTTAACAAAACATGACAAGGTTGGGTAGGTTAAGTAACTTGATTTGCCTAATGACACTTAACCATTTTTATACGAATAGTGGACGGGGTTAAGTTAACCAACACTTAACCAAACCAACACATGAATTTGATACGGTTAATTAAGCTTTCCTAATTACACTTAACCGTATAATACAGTTAGGGGATGTGGTTAAGTTAACTTAGACTTAACCCATCCAATTCGGTGATTTTGAAGTGGTTAAGTTAACCAACACTTAACCAATCTAACTCGGTAATTTTGAAGTGATTAAGTAACCTATACTTAAACACTCCAATTCAGTTATTTGATAAGGTTAAGTTAACCAATACTTAACCAATCTAACGTGATAACATGATAAGGCTAAGTCACGAATCGTTTGAATACACTTGACCAATTTGACTCAGTAATTTGATAGGGTCAAGTTAATACATACTTAACCAACTTGAACATGGTTTGTAGGGTTAAGTCTTGAACTTGGATACTTAGCCAATTTTGACATGATTTGTAGACGGATTAAGTCATGAACTTAAGTGACACTTAATCCATTATATAAAACCTAGTTCCGAAAATTAGGTGGATAACCGTAATTAACAAGAATAACGGGAATAAGCTAAGTGGTGAACCTTAGTTGGAGAATAGCTAAGTAATAATTCTTAGTCAAGGAATTTTGGACCAGTTCATAGACTGGATGAGTAACCCGATACGGTAGGTCATCGTTTAAGCACACGAGTAGGAGCAAGTTATCTGATTTAGATAAAGGCTCCAGCGAACTGGGTAACGAAGCAGCGGCTTCGGGGAACGTGAGGATATTCTTGGTATCCCTCTGTGAGCTGCCAGGTGATCACACTAGGCTCATGAGAGGTTAAGGTCTGATTTAGAAGAACCAAGAGTATGCCTTGGTTGCTATACGAGCGACCTAAAGACGGGGATGGATAGTGGATAGTCGACGGTACACGGTCGTGCCCTAGATAGCATTTCGTCAGGCTACCTACCATCTTTGGTCAAGCGTGTACGTACGGAAAGGTAGAGAACACCCAAAAAACCATAATTGCTATCTAATTATGGTTGCGGTAAGGCTAGGATTGTGGGTTGGCCAGTAGTGTGTTCTCATACAGGATTTATCCTGTCTTGTCTTTCACTAGTCGAGGGAGTGGTCTCGTGGGACCATAGCCACGTATAGGAAAAACAGACCTTAGCATCTGCATCGGCAGATAAATCGAAAGCTCCCGACCGAGTCCTGTATTTCTTGATCTGCCCTGTGACAGGACTCGGATGGCACGATGTGATACATGTGCATACAGTCATGGAAAAATGATTCACGATGAATGCGTGGGAAAAAGGGCGCGGTTGACGGTTAGCGTAATTCCTAGTGGCCCTGGGTGGTTGAACCCAAAACCGAAATACGAAAACGTGCAATAGGTAAGCATAATCACTAGTGGTCCTAGGTGGCATAAGTCCTAGTTGTACAAACGATGATTCATGTTGGGAAAGCCTAGCTAGGTCTAGGGTAACAGTCCAAACGAGCTTAAGGATCATGGAATCACATTGGAGTAGTATAGAACCTCATGGGAAAGCCCGTACGGTCTACGGCAAGGAACTGAACATTTACATGGAAAGAAACATACGAGTTGAGTAACCTATAAATGCGATATATTAGGTTGACATGAACCATTACACGACTTTTGAGTAAGGGTCATTCATGGTTAACATATGATACGGTGGGGATACTAGTATGGTAGGTGCAGAGCTAAAATACAGGATAGATACCATGGGACGTTATACGTGATAGATATCTTGGGGATATTATACTTGATAGGAACCTGACGATGGGATACCTTGTTTTATCTTGACATCGTAATTTATCATGACACCTTAGTTTATCTGAGTTCAGTAGTTCATCCTGTTATTTTGATTTAGCTTATCTATCTTGTCATCATGCTTATGTTCATCTCAGTTTCTCCTGTCAGTTAACTTTACTAGTTTTTATGCTGATAGTAGATAGGGCTTACTCAGTCTTTTTGACTGACCCGTTTTGTTTCGCTTCTTGTCTTCCGTTTCCCCCCCAGGTTACAGGGAGGAAATACTATTGTTTAATTCGGACTTCTTCTGCTTGAAGGTCATCATGGATGGCTTGGACTTTTCTTGGCTATGGCTACTTTACTGTTTTACTTGGGGAATAATTTTCGAAAATGTCTTTATGCTTCTTTATTATTGCAAGACAGGTTTTGATGTACTCTGATGTAAAAGGCTTTAGACCTTATTTATTCATGTTATGAAAGTTTGATTTTACTTCCGCTATTTTATATGTTCTGTCTTGTGACATTTCTGTGCATGTTTACCAATAATGCCCCTCTAAAGCTAGTGCATTCCTTTGCGAGTGACCCTAGCGGAGGCGGGGTGTTACACGTGGTATCAGAGCAGAAGGTTACCAGACTGGGCAAAAGTTTTTAAAGACCTTCTGAAAACTATTTGAAAATCGTTCACAAAGAAGCATTTTTCAAGAAAATTTTCTTTTAAAAGAAAAAGGCTATTCCCCAAAGGCCATTAGCACTATCCTTGTTTCCTTAATTGAATCTCTTTTCCTTTCTTTCCTCCATCTGTAGTCACAGTGGTTTTAACTGCGACTAGTCTTTTCTATCTACGAAAGTGCTTTCCATACGATGGAGGTGGTTCTCGAGAGACCAGTGGCCGCGTTATAAGAAAGGATAGTGAGAAAGAGGATAAAGGATACGAGCTTAAGGATGAGCAACTTGTTGGTATGGCTTAGTCCTCAAAGGAGGGAGAAAGATGAACAATGAAACCCATGACGAGAGAGTACCTTTGGCATGGTAAAACGGGGCGGATAGTTAAGTATTATGGGACAAGGACAAGATCATCGGGAGGGCAATAGTATGCTCTCATTTCTAGGGTACCTCGGAAGGAGGGTAACGATCTTGTTAAAGGTTTAGCTTTTCTTCTCTATCATCCCGTTAGGACTTCGTTTTTCGTATCATTTAAGTCTGCTTCGATAGTTGAGTCTCTGCACCTTAAATACTAGCGTAATAGAGAATCCCATTTTTGTCTCAAAGTCCTATTGGAGAATCAGTCCATTTATACATGACTTGTTTGGATTTGAGAATGTCTATGCCAAGTGTTGAGTTTGGAAATAATGCTTATGTTTATAAGCTATGGATGGATTCTAGGGATGAAGTGGTTATCCAGTAGGGGGTGCCACTCTCGGTTTTGATAAGAGGGTAGTTAGACCTTTTGACTAGCCTTGGTAATAACCTCGAAGTATCGTGTAACCTTTTTGAGGTTCTGTCATGACTAGTTACTTAGAATCCCTTGATGCCTTTATTGGAAATTTGAAGCCCGATCGAGTGGTGTTCGCCGATAAGACGGATGGTTTACTTCATTTATGCATGGGTTATAGAGATCACCCTAGTAAGTGCGCTTGATAACCTGGTTGACATCTGTTTACTTTCAAGAGAAAGTTCTTCTACATGGAATACCTTATAGTATATAAACGAGATCCAAGATTCACTAGTGAATTTTGGAAAGCTTGCATGAGATCATGAGTACGCAGTCATGTTTGCGCCAAGTATTCAAGAAAAAGGATAAGTGCAAGTGGAACGAGAGGCGACGAAGAAATGAGTTCCAGCTCATGTTATGGAAACAGGAAATAAGAAGCTACGAAATCGCGAAGTTAAAAGACGGTCAAGGCACAATGGAATTAAGCTCAAGGAAATACGACTTTGATGGTCAAAGACTAGATACGCGCATGATATCTGTTTTTGGGAGTATATCCTTGATCCCTGTTTTCTGTAGAGCTTACTTGTAGGCTATCTTTTGTGGACATCCTCTCGGTCCTATTTTCTGTTACAAACCCCGTAAGGAGTTTGTCTTGTTTATCTTCTCGACCCTATTTCAGGGAATCCTAGGTAGAACCCTATGGATGTAAACATGTATTTGAAACATGTTATGATTGATATGGTTGCAAGTGGTTTCAAGTGGTTGCTCGTGGATGTGCGAATACACATTAGACACTAGTTCGACTCGGTCACATTTCATATTGCATATGCACGAGTATTTATACTTGTTTATGGATGAAATCGAATGTATTATCATGCGGTTGTTGCATATGAATGAATGATTGTGCACACATATAGTATCTATATGACTAGGACTATTTGCATACATGTTGGATTCATGGCACTATACATATTTTGCATTAGAAAGATTATTCAGGCCTGATCATTAGCATTAGCTAAGGAACATGTACACACACGTTTTGCATATATTCATACAGCATTAGAAATCATCTAAGGACAATGGTTGCTTGTGGATGATGTTTTGAGTAGATGAATGATGGATGGTAGGATATGTTCTTCCTAACTTGGAGATTTCGGGGACGAAATCCTAAAAGGTGGGGAGAATGTAACAACCAGTATTTCGATAACATGATTAAGACGAGAATCAAGGCAGAGTTTGATTTTAAATTCTGAATAAAGTAAAACGGGCTATGCCATTGCGTTCGTCTCAGAAAAATACGCGAAATAGAGTCTGAGTTTTCGAGAATCAGAGTTCGTATGACCAAGTTATGGTCCGACGAAGTTTTCAGAAAATTCAAGTTCAAAAACGTGTTCTAATTTCGAAAATTTGGCCTAGAAGGCTAGGCGGGGAAAATTCCCGCCAGCCACCCCAAGTCGACAGGGCTGTCGACTTGGGAGTCGACATGGCATGACCCAAGTCGACAGCCCTGTCGACTTGGGTGTCGACTTATGGTGGCCGGGCAGTTTTGCCTGGTGCACCTGTTTTCTGTTTTGGCTAGGTTTTTGGGCCTGGTTCAAGATCTGATGGTTTAGGTTGATCCTAGGGTTAATCTAAGGGTCCTAACTAATCCTAATCTCTATAAATAAGCCCCTAACCCTCTCCTAAAATCCTCATTATTCATTCAAGCAACTAAACTATGCCAAAATTGCTCCTCTCATGGCCTCCACTCAAAACCCTAGCCTCCATCCTCTTGCCCAAAGTTTCTATCTTCATTTCTATGAGAGGTTTCATGATCATGTGAGTGTTAGAGAGTCTCTATGCTAGTATGAGAGCTTCTCAAGTTGATTTCAAGGCTAAAGCTTTGATCTTTGTTCATCAAGATGGGTTTTTTTTATTGATTTGGAGATTTCATCTTTGGGTTTTTGAATGATGGCATGCATAGGCTTTGTCTCAATCTTTAATTTAATCGATTTGTGCCTTCATAGCAATGTAAGCCCTTTCCCTACTCTTAGATATTAACTATGAAGTTAAATGTTCACGTTGCAAGTTTGGGTTTGATCATTGAGAATGATACATGCTATCATGTCATGCAAGTTTATGAAGTCATTATCTTGATCTTGTGGGCTAAAAGCTACAACCTTTATGTTGAAATGTTGCATTATGCAACATGAGAACCCTCATAACCTTTATGTCAACTTGCATATGAAGTCATAACCCTTATATGATGATATATGCGAGTTACTAGTCATCATTCCATGTCTTTTGTCACCATGATTCGCTTATGTGCCAAGTTTGGGTTTATGCATGTTTTTGAGGCTTAAGAATGTAACATGCAAGTTAATGAACACATTTGTGCCTCATTTGCCACCATGATTAACTTGTGGCTTAATATCCATTTTTGTCATGCCTTTGCCAAGTCTCTTCTTTTAATCCATTACGTTGTTGCGAACGTATATGCGAGTTTAAAAGCGTTGGGTTATGTTATGGGTAATTTCTAATGACATGAAAATATAACTTAAAAACATGACTTGAAATATAACATTGAAGTTGACATGTAAGTATGCTTGAAAATATGAAATTGGGAATTTACCTATTAAGTTAGGTATACCCATACTATGGAATTGGGAATTTACCTATTGAGTTAGGTCTACCCATATTCTTAAGAAAACTTGAATATGAACATGACACTAGACTAAACATGAAAGTGACCAACTCGAGATTGGGTTGAGTTTGCAACATAAAGCTACCCAGAACCGACCGGCCTAACTAGTAGTTGCAAACAATAGGACCCAATGTGAGAAGTTGGTCATGTTGTGCTTGAACCCGAGGTTAGACCAAGTTGTGGTGTAAAGCTACCCGGAACCGACCGGCTTAACTAGTAACCACAACAAAGTCTAATGTGAGAGGTTGAGGTGCATTAAATTAATTAATGCCACATAATAGGCTTAAGTTAATTTGATTAATGACTCTTAACCAAATATGACATGGACAAATGGGTTAAGTAATTTGATTAGGCTAACGATACTTAACAAAACATGACAAGGTTGGGTAGGTTAAGTAACTTGATTTGCCTAATGACACTTAACCATTTTTATACGACTAGTGGACGGGGTTAAGTTAACCAACACATAACCAAACCAACACGTGAATTTGATACGGTTAATTAAGCTTTCCTAATTACACTTAACCGTATAATACAGTTAGGGGATGTGGTTAAGTTAACTTAGACTTAACCCATCCAATTCAGTGATTTTGAAGTGGTTAAGTTAACCAACACTTAACCAATCTAACTCGGTAATTTTGAAGTGATTAAGTAACCTATACTTAAACACTCCAACTCGGTTATTTGATAAGGTTAAGTTAACCAATACTTAACCAATCTAACGTGATAACATGATAAGGCTAAGTCACGAATCGTTTGAATACACTTGACCAATTTGACTCAGTAATTTGATAGGGTCAAGTTAATGCATACTTAACCAACTTGAACATGGTTTGTAGGGTTAAGTCTTGAACTTGGATACTTAGCCAATTTTGACATGATTTGTAGACGGATTAAGTCATGAACTTAAGTGACACTTAATCCATTATATAAACCCTAGTTCCGAAAATTAGGTGGATAACCGTAATTAACAAGAATAACGGGAATAAGCTAAGTGGTGAACCTTAGTTGGAGAATAGCTAAGTAATAATTCTTAGTCAAGGAATTTTGGACCAGTTCATAGATTGGATGAGTAACCCGATACGGTAGGTCATCGTTTAAGCACACGAGTAGGAGCAAGTTATCTGATTTAGATAAAGGCTCCAGCGAACTGGGTAACGAAGCAGCGGCTTCGGGGAACGTGAGGATATTCTTGGTATCCCTCTGTGAGCTGCCCGGTGATCACACTAGGCTCATGAGAGGTTAAGGTCTGCGTCAGAAGAACCAAGAGTATGCCTTGGTTGCTATACGAGCGACCTAAAGACGGGGATGGATAGGGGATAGTCGACGATACACGGTTGTGCCCTAGATAGCATTTCGTCAGGCTACCTACCATCTTTGGTCAAGCGTGTACGTACGGAAAGGCAGAGAACACCCAAAAAACCATAATTGCTATCTAATTATGGTTGCGGTATGGCTAGGATTGTGGGTTGGCCAGTAGTGTGTTCTCATACAGGATTTATCCTGTCTTGTCTTTCACTAGTTGAGGGAGTGGTCTCGTGGGACCATAGCCACGTATAGGAAAAACAGACCTTAGCATCTGCATCGGCAGATAAATCGAAAGCTCCCGACCGAGTCCTGTATTTCTTGATCTGCCCTGTGACAGGACTCGGATGGCACGATGTGATACATGTGCATACAGTCATGGAAAAATGATTCACGATGAATGCGTGGGAAAAAGGGCGCGGTTGACGGTTAGCGTAATTCCTAGTGGCCCTGGGTGGTTGAACCCAAAACCGAAATACGAAAATGTGCAATAGGTAAGCATAATCACTAGTGGTCCTAGGTGGCATAAGTCCTAGTTGCACAAACGATGATTCATGTTGGGAAAGCCTAGCTGAAACACCCCACCTCCGTTAGGGTCACTCTCAAAGGGAATGCCCTAATTTTGGTGGAGGTTTATAAGTACAAGTCACAGATATACAAGACAGATATAAGAACACATATTTGTAAACAGCGGAAGAACAACAAGCTTTATTTCATAAAGTCAAATACGTGTTACAACAACATCCTTTCCAAAAACATAACATAACACTTTCATAATCTGTCTTGAGTACATTATTTTTAAAGAAGCATAAATAAAACATAGATAAACTACAAAAGCCCCATAGTGGATTGTCCAAAGCCATAGTTCAAAACAGGAAAGTCCAAGCAATACATTTCTCTTCTTCAAGCTGGATGTTGAGGTTGGTCAAGCTGCTGTGTTCCCTCCCTGAGGACCTGGAGGGGGGGGGGAAACGGAAGAAAGAAGACGAAAGGAAAATAGAGTCAGACATAAAGCCTGAGTAAGTCTAGTACTATTTTGTCTATGAATAAAGAACTGGGTATGATAAGTATAAACGGGAAGTGGGCAAGCACAATAAACTTGGTTAAGTTGTCTAGGGTCGAATATACTATCGTACCCCATGCTAATCTCTGAACCCATATAAACTAGTTTCCAATTTGCACCCCATAATCAGGGTGATGTGATCCATTCTACGATGATCGGCTCCTACTCGCATAGTTACATGTGTCTTACGGCCCCCGATGTCTGTAGTTACCTATGCTGGTCCCACCATGGGGTGTATCAAGTCCCATAGTGGCAACCCGACACAACCTTAGAGTGCACAGGTATGCTACTGGTGTCCAGTGCCTTATTTTTCTGCGCTGGAGTGTGTGCACGCCCGCACTCCGTTAGAACCTACACTGCTACACCACCGCCGACGATTTGACCTCTTACAATCAGCCCAGTAATCGTGCCCCACCCTGCCTAGTTTCAGGGTATCCTGATACACCTTTTAGGGTTACTGCTGAAAAGGGTCCCCCGTTACTAGGTTTTCTATCTCTAGCCAACATGCTAAGTTGGTTAAGTGTTTCCTAACCTAACCCCACCAGTCCGTTTAGTTTAGCATGTTCCATTTTGATTAAGTCTTTAGTTCACTTAATCCTAACAATCCTGACTCAGCCTTAATTGTCTTATTAAGGCCCTGACCTCTCACATTAGACAGGTATTGTTGTGGCTGCCTGTTGCCGGTTGGTTCCGGGCAGTCTTACGCCACAACTCAGTCTAACCTCGGGTCCTTATTAGGCTCCATGTTTAACCTCTCACATTGGATAGGTATTGTTGTGACTACTGGACAGCCGGGCGGTTCCGGGCAGGTTTACATCACAACTCAATCCAACCTCGGGTTAAACACATCGTATGTTCTACATTTACATATCTTGTCATTCTTCTTTATTTATATGTAAATATTTGCGGCCCATTATTAAGTTAATGGTGTAAAGGTTACACCAATCACGGGCCCAACCCATACTTGAATTTGGGCCCTTCTATTTTATATTTTCATTCATTAATTAATTTTTAACCCAACGTTATTTCCCCCGTTTAACACGTCCGTTTATATACATTGGGCTTAGCCTTTTAAAGCCCAATTTAGCCATGCGGAAAAGGGAGGCTTAAAGCGTGCTTACATACACAAAGAGGGGAAGGTGAGCGCATGAACTTGCATATGACGTTGGAAATACAAAATAGAAACTGGTGTACTTGCATAGTGGTAACATAGGTGACGTGAATCAAAGCATGTGAACTTGTAATTGAGATATCATTATTGTCACATGAACCTATATTTTTACTTAGGCATAATGTCAAACATAAGCATGGCATAATATTTCTAGCATAAGCATAGCATAATGTCAAACATAAGCATGGCATAAATACTTCTAGTATAAACATGGCATAATGTCAAACATATGCATGGCATAAATACTTCTAGCATAAACATGGCATAATGTCAAACATAAGCATGGCATAAATACTTCTAGCATGAACATAGCATAATTCAACTTAATCATGATTTAAGTCTAATCACATAACGATGGTATAAACATACTTATGCATAAATATTCCTAAACATGGTGTTTGCTTTAAACTTGCAAAAAGGGATTTTTGAGTCTAACCTAGCCATGTCTCACATATGTCATCATATAATTCTTTTAAACAAGATGGATTTCAATTATGCCAAATATCATTCATAGCCTAGCCATATTCATAAGTTTGCAAAAGCATGACTTAATACATGGATTATGGTGTCGAAATTCCAACATAGTTTCATATGAACTATAATAACCAAACTTGTTTCAATTACTTGCAAAATGATTTATGCACAAAAAAAAATATACATCATGATGACATAATAACAAAGCCCCAAACTTGCATGGATTTCAATCAACTACATACATGTAGCCTCAACATAGATTATATAATTTGCGCAATATTCCAAACGTATACTTGCATAGAACTACCGCATGTAGTTCTTTATAATTGAATAACATAATTCAAGAATATCCAAACTTATATAAATTGATAAGAACGCACAAATATGAATTACTTTCATTGCCACAATTCAAGCATACACATCAACACAATTGTTTATTCATACCAAAGTAATACTCTACTTACAATGGTTTGATGAATTCTCTAGTTTAGGGATTGAAGACGCAAATTCCTTTGTTGAATTGATTTGATTTAGGTCTCTTTAAGCTTTTAATTTTCCTCCTAATCCTCTCTCTAGTTGGCGGCTACTCTTTGTCGTTCCTCAGCAACATGGCGGCTATGTTTTTAATTTTGAATGAATAGATTAGGGTTTAGTCTAGGGTTGTTTATATAGAGGTTAGGAACTAATTAGAACCCTTGATGTTGCTTGGATTGATCATAGCCATTCATTAGGAAGAGAGACCAATTAAAACCCGCCACCTAGCCCTAATGACAAAGCAGACCACAGAAATTCGACCAAACACAGACCTGGCCAGCCAGGTTGGCTGGGCTCGACCAGGTCGACACCCCTGTCGACAGGGCTGTCGACAGCCCTGTCGACATGGGTAGCCCAGGTCGACAGCCCAGTCGACCTGGGTGGCCTAGGCGGGTGTTTATCCGTCCTGGCCCACTGGGCCCGATTTTTAATTATTTTATTCTGTTTGAATTTTAAATTTAATTCAAAACTTCTGAAGGCCATATCTTCTTCATACGGACTCCGTTTTTCGAAAACTCGGACTCTATTTCGCGTATTTTTCCGAGACGAACGCAATGGCGTATCCCGTTTCCCTTAGTTCTTTGATTTCAGATTAATTATACTTTAATTTGTTAATTTCACAGTTATAGAATTTTTCGGGGTGTTACATTCTCCCCCATTTAAAAGGATTTCGTCCCCGAAATCTTCAAGTTAGGAGGAATGTAAATCCTAACATCCAATAATCCATCTACTCATCCATCAAACACGAGCATCCATTGTCCTTAAAAGACTTCTAATGCTTCATGATCATATGCAAAGTGTGTGTGTATACATGTACTTATCTAATGCAAAATCAGGCGGTCTACTGATTCAGTTGACCTCCTTAATGCGAATTATGTAAGTGCCATGAATCCATTATGTATGCAAATTTTCCTATTTTGATTCTACATGAGTGCACAATCATTCAATACAGATGCAACATCCACATGACAACACATAAAAATTCAACCACATATGAATGCAAACATATATGCATATGCAATATGAAGTGACGGAGCCGATCTAAACCCTAGATTGTGTGTGTATATGCAACCACGAGCAACCACTAGCAATCACTTGCACCCACTTGCAACCATCATCCATAACATGTTTCAACTACATGTTTCCATCCAAAGGGTTTCTACCTAAAAGATAAGGTCGAGGAAATATACCTAAAAAGATAGATAAAAGCGCAACTTAAGAAAAAGGAAAGATCAAGGATGTACCCTCGAACAGAAAAGGGTAGGCTGTACGGATTCTAGCTTTAGTTTCCCAAGTCGCGTCTCCCTCGGCGTCGCTCCACTGAACTTTGACGAGCTTGACTTCGCGGTTGCGTAGCTTCTTCACTTCCGTTCCTAATATGCGGGTTGGAACTCTTCTTATGGTTGCTTCGCGTTCCACTTCGGCCTCTTCGAGGATATTTGGCTCTACCACTTCAGCAGACTCATGTAGACATTTTCGAAGATGCGAAACGTGAAAAACGTTGTGGACTCCAGCCAACTTCTCGGGTAGCTCTAATCTATAGGCCATTTTCCAAATTTTCTCGATGATAGGGCATGGCCCTACCTAAAGGTATAGTCGAATGATAGAAGCAAGTAAAAACTTTGTGCCCATTAGGCAATGTCAAAACTGGAAATCTATGCCACATATATATTGATTAGGAGAAAAACTCTCTAAGCATCAGCCCCGAAGACCGAAATCAACATCAGACTGACACCCAAAGAATTACTCAACCCAACCACCATATATGATTCTAGGAAATTAAGCATGATGGACTCCTTTTAGGTCACAAGGGAGTCCCTTCCTAAGACCAACCCGTATCCTATAAAACCCAAAAAGTTTGGTCAATCCAACGAACACCCTCTAGCCCCAACATGTGTTACTAACAGATGAGTCATACTCCCTATAGGGTTTGTGACAGAAATTGGATTGAGAATGGGACCGAGAGGATAAACACAAAAGATAGCATGCAAGTAAGCTCTACAGGAAGAGAGGGATCAAGGATATACTCTTAAGAAGAGATATTATGCACGAATCTAGTCTTCAATCTTCTAAGTCGCATTTCTTGAGCTTAACTCCATTATGCTTTGTCCGTCTTTAACTTCACAATTTCGTAGCTTCTTAATTCTTGTTTCCAAAATATGAGTTGGAACCTATTTCTCGTTCCTCTTTCACTTATTCTCCTTCTAGTATACTTGGCTCAAGCCTAACTGCGTACTCATGGTTCCATGCAAGCTCTCCAAAATTCATTAGTGAATCTTGGATCTTGTTCACTTACTAGAAGGTATTCCACATAGATGAATTATCTCTTGAAAATAAACAAATGTCAACTATGTTGCCAAATGTACTTACTAAGGTGATTCTTTACAACTCATGCATCAGCGAAATGAACTTTCCGCCTTAGTGGCGAACACTACTGGAGCGCCCCATTCTGAAATGCTCCTCCTAATGAACCCCCTTCTCTAGAAGCTCTTTAATCTGTTTACTGAGCTCTTTCCTTTCTCGTGGAGCCATATGTCTAACGGGCAACGCAACGGGCTTTGCATTATCTACAAGATATATGCGGAAGTCTATTTCCCGCTTCGGAGGCAAGCCCTTCACCTCTTCAAAGACATCCGGATATTCCCGGACCACTCTAACTGATTGCAAATTTTCAACAGAGGCGTCTAGCGATTCAAGATAACTAAGCGTAACCGCATACGAGGGATTACAAGAAATTTCCAAAGTATTACCAAGCTGGGTTAGGAGCCTAACAACCCTTTTCTCACAATCAAGGATGGCCCTATTACTGGATAGCCAATCCATACCCAAAATCAAACCATACCCCGAAAAGCCCAAAACAAAGGCACTACATAGAAATTCAACACTTAGGATAGAAATTTTCAAATCCAGACAGATCATATACAAATGAGCTGGGCCCCCAATTGGGTTTGAAACAATTAAGGGGTCCTCTACCATACTAGTTTTTAGGTGCAGAGATTCTACTAAAGCAGACGAGATAAAGGAGTGTGATGCGCCAGAATCAAATAAAGTGCGAACGGGGTGATCATAAAGATAAACTACACTTTCTATAGAAGTATTTATACCTCGCTGTTGCAAAGGTGGCGCTTCTAGCACATGAACCTGTGCCCCTGGGGTGGATCCAGCCCTCTGCCCCTGTCCTCGTTTCTTTGGGCAGTCCTTAGCCCTGTGGCCTGTCTCACCGCAAGAAAAGCACCCACCATTCTCCTTGGCCTTCTTTTTCCGGCAGTCCTTTACTAAGTGCCCCACTTTGCCATAGAAATTACACATCCTCTTCTCTTTGTTGCCTTCCCCGCCTTTCTTAAAGTCTGTCTTCTTAGGCTGCAAACCCTCTTTCTTCCCTTGAGAGCTTTCTGCCTTTGTCTCCTTCTTGCCCTTGTCCTCTTCATTCAGCAATGCCATTTGCACCAATCTTTCATACGTGGCTCCCATGGGTATATGGGTCATGGCCAAACTGTGTAGTGGCTCATTCAACCCTTTGACGAAACGGAGAGCCTTCTTGTGCGGGGTGTTGACTAGGTCAAGCCCAAACCTAGCCAGCTCATCAAACTGATTAACATACTCTCTGACAGTCTTGTCCCCTTGTTTAAGAAATAAGAATTTTTCCAACTGCAAACTTCTTTCCGCATCTGAGAGAAATTTAGTCTCAAACCTTGCCCTAAAGTCCTCCCATGTCTCCACTGGTCTTTCAGCATTGGTGACTTCCCACCAGTAGGAAGCCTCGCCCTTCAATAGCCACACCGCCAATTGTACTTTTTGCCTATCTTCTACCTCAAAGATAATGAATAGGTCCTCCGTTTCTTTCAGCCAATTTCTAGCTGCTACGAAGGACTCAGTTCCATGGAAATCCCTTCCTCCCATAGCTTTAAAATCTTTACATATCTTAGCGAACGCGTTTCCCCGAGGAGGAGGTGGAGGAAAAGGTGCTGCTGCAGCTGGATGATTTCCTTCCGCTGGGGGAGGAGGAACGGTAGGACCTGGCTGAGTGGCCCTTGCTTCTAAGAAACGTCTAAACCAACCAGGTATGGGCACCCCTTCCGGCAAGTTAAGTTCTTGGGACATGCTGAAACAAAAAGGATAGATTCAAAACGAAGGATAAGAGATAATACCTATGGCTTTGGGGAGTGGACTTTGCCTTTTAAAATAAAATAATATTTTTCTTTTTAAAAATGCTTCTTTAAATTTCCTTTTTGAAAATAATTTTTTCAAAACTTTTTATCTTATCTGGTAAACCTATGCTCTGATACCAAGTGAAACACCCCACCTCCGTTAGGGTCACTCTCAAAGGGAATGCCCTAATTTTGGTGGAGGTTTATAAGTACAAGTCACAGATATACAAGACAGATATAAGAACACATATTTGTAAACAGCGGAAGAACAACAAGCTTTATTTCATAAAGTCAAATACGTGTTACAACAACATCCTTTCCAAAAACATAACATAACACTTTCATAATCTGTCTTGAGTACATTATTTTTAAAGAAGCATAAATAAAACATAGATAAACTGCAAAAGCCCCATAGTGGATTGTCCAAAGCCATAGTTCAAAATAGGAAAGTCCAAGCAATACATTTCTCTTCTTCAAGCTGGATGTTGAGGTTGGTCAAGCTGCTGTGTTCCCTCCCTGAGGACCTGGGGGGGGGGGGGGGGAACGGAAGAAAGAAGACGAAAGGAAAATAGAGTCAGACATAAAGCCTGAGTAAGTCTAGTACTATTTTGTCTATGAATAAAGAACTGGGTATGATAAGTATAAACGAGAAGTGGGCAAGCACAATAAACTTGGTTAAGTTGTCTAGGGTCGAATATACTATCGTACCCCATGCTAATCTCTGAACCCATATAAACTAGTTTCCAATTTGCACCCCATAATCAGGGTGATGTGATCCATTCTACGATGATCGGCTCCTACTCGCATAGTTACATGTGTCTTACGGCCCCCGATGTCTGTGGTTACCTATGCTGGTCCCACCATGGGGTGTATCAAGTCCCATAGTGGCAACCCGACACAACCTTAGAGTGCACAGGTATGCTACTGGTGTCCAGTGCCTTATTTTTCTGCGCCGGAGTGTGTGCACGCCCGCACTCCGTTAGAACCTACACTGCTACACCACCGCCGACGATTTGACCTCTTACAATCAGCCCAGTAATCGTGCCCCACCCTGCCTAGTTTCAGGGTATCCTGATACACCTTTTAGGGTTACTGCTGAAAAGGGTCCCCCGTTACTAGGTTTTCTATCTCTAGCCAACATGCTAAGTTGGTTAAGTGTTTCCTAACCTAACCCCACCAGTCCGTTTAGTTTAGCATGTTCCATTTTGATTAAGTCTTTAGTTCACTTAATCCTAACAATCCTGACTCAGCCTTAATTGTCTTATTAAGGCCCTGACCTCTCACATTAGACAGGTATTGTTGTGGCTGCCTGTTGCCGGTTGGTTCCGGGCAGTCTTACGCCACAACTCAGTCTAACCTCGGGTCCTTATTGGGCTCCATGTTTAACCTCTCACATTGGATAGGTATTGTTGTGACTACTGGACAACCGGGCGGTTCCGGGCAGGTTTACATCACAACTCAATCCAACCTCGGGTTAAACACATCGTATGTTCTACATTTACATATCTTGTCATTCTTCTTTATTTATATGTAAATATTTGCGGCCCATTATTAAGTTAATGGTGTAAAGGTTACACCAATCACGGGCCCAACCCATACTTGAATTTGGGCCCTTCTATTTTATATTTTCATTCATTAATTAATTTTTAACCCAACGTTATTTCCCCCGTTTAACACGTCCGTTTATATACATTGGGCTTAGCCTTTTAAAGCCCAATTTAGCCATGCGGAAAAGGGAGGCTTAAAGCGTGCTTACATACACAAAGAGGGGAAGGTGAGCGCATGAACTTGCATATGACGTTGGAAATACAACATAGAAACTGGTGTACTTGCATAGTGGTAACATAGGTGACGTGAATCAAAGCATGTGAACTTGTAATTGAGATATCATTATTGTCACATGAACCTATATTTTTACTTAGGCATAATGTCAAACATAAGCATGGCATAATATTTCTAGCATAAGCATAGCATAATGTCAAACATAAGCATGGCATAAATACTTCTAGTATAAACATGGCATAATGTCAAACATATGCATGGCATAAATACTTCTAGCATAAACATGGCATAATGTCAAACATAAGCATGGCATAAATACTTCTAGCATGAACATAGCATAATTCAACTTAATCATGATTTAAGTCTAATCACATAACGATGGTATAAACATACTTATGCATAAATATTCCTAAACATGGTGTTTGCTTTAAACTTGCAAAAAGGGATTTTTGAGTCTAACCTAGCCATGTCTCACATATGTCATCATATAATTCTTTTAAACAAGATGGATTTCAATTATGCCAAATATCATTCATAGCCTAGCCATATTCATAAGTTTGCAAAAGCATGACTTAATACATGGATTATGGTGTCGAAATTCCAACATAGTTTCATATGAACTATAATAACCAAACTTGTTTCAATTACTTGCAAAATGATTTATGCACAAAAAAAAATATACATCATGATGACATAATAACAAAGCCCCAAACTTGCATGGATTTCAATCAACTACATACATGTAGCCTCAACATAGATTATATAATTTGCGCAATATTCCAAACGTATACTTGCATAGAACTACCGCATGTAGTTCTTTATAATTGAATAACATAATTCAAGAATATCCAAACGTATATAAATTGATAAGAACGCACAAATATGAATTACTTTCATTACCACAATTCAAGCATACACATCAACACAATTGTTTATTCATACCAAAGTAATACTCTACTTACAATGGTTTGATGAATTCTCTAGTTTAGGGATTGAAGACGCAAATTCCTTTGTTGAATTGATTTGATTTAGGTCTCTTTAAGCTTTTAATTTTCCTCCTAATCCTCTCTCTAGTTGGCGGCTACTCTTTGTCGTTCCTCAGCAACATGGCGGCTATGTTTTTAATTTTGAATGAATAGATTAGGGTTTAGTCTAGGGTTGTTTATATAGAGGTTAGGAACTAATTAGAACCCTTGATGTTGCTTGGATTGATCATAGCCATTCATTAGGAAGAAAGACCAATTAAAACCCGCCACCTAGCCCTAATGACAAAGCAGACCACAGAAATTCGACCAAACACAGACCTGGCCAGCCAGGTTAGCTGGGCTCGACCAGGTCGACACCCCTGTCGATAGGGCTGTCGACAGCCCTGTCGACATGGGTAGCCCAGGTCGACAGCCCAGTCGACCTGGGTGGCCTAGGCGGGTGTTTATCCGTCCTGGCCCACTGGGCCCGATATTTAATTATTTTATTCTATTTGAATTTTAAATTTAATTCAAAACTTCCGAAGGCCATATCTTCTTCATACGGACTCCGTTTTTCGAAAACTCGGACTCTATTTCGCGTATTTTTCCGAGACGAACGCAATGGCGTATCCCGTTTCCCTTAGTTCTTTGATTTCAGATTAATTATACTTTAATTTGTTAATTTCACAGTTATAGAATTTTTCGGGGTGTTACACTAGCTAGGTCTATGGTAACAGTCCAAACGAGCTTAAGGATCATGGAATCACATTGGAGTAGTATAGAACCTCATGGGAAAGCCCGTACGGTCTACGGCAAGGAACTGAACATTTACATGGAAAGAAACATACGAGTTGAGTAACCTATAAATGCGATATATTAGGTTGACATGAACCATTACACGACTTTTGAGTAAGGGTCATTCATGGTTAACACATGATACGGTGGGGATACTAGTATGGTAGGTGCAGAGCTAAAATACAGGATAGATACCATGGGACGTTATACGTGATAGATATCTTGGGGATATTATACTTGATAGGAACCTGACGATGGGATACCTTGTTTTATCTTGACATCGTAATTTATCATGACACCTTAGTTTATCTGAGTTCAGTAGTTCATCCTTTTATTTTGATTTAGCTTATCTATCTTGTCATCATGCTTATGTTCATCTCAGTTTCTCCTGTCAGTTAACTTTACTAGTTTTTATGCTGATAGTAGATAGGGCTTACTCAGTCTTTTTGACTGACCCGTTTTGTTTCGCTTCTTGTCTTCCGTCCCCCCCCCCCCCCAGGTTACAGGGAGGAAATACTATTGTTTAATTCGGACTTCTTCAGCTTGAAGGTCATCATGGATGGCTTGGACTTTTCTTGGCTATGGCTACTTTACTGTTTTACTTGGGGAATAATTTTCGAAAATGTCTTTATGCTTCTTTATTATTGCAAGACAGGTTTTGATTTACTCTGATGTAAAAGGCTTTAGACCTTATTTATTCATGTTATGAAAGTTTGATTTTACTTCCGCTATTTTATATGTTCTGTCTTGTGACATTTCTGTGCATGTTTACCAATAATGCCCCTCTAAAGCTAGTGCATTCCTTTGCGAGTGACCCTAGCGGAGGCGGGGTGTTACACCATGTCCATTAATGTCACTCACTAAGGGAATGCATTAAGTTTTATGAAGCGTTATAGGTAAACAGACACAGAATAATTACAATACAGATATAAATAAGATAGCAGCGGAAATTTTTATTTTTATTTCAACATAAGTCATGCACAATACCATAAGTCATTAAAACCATTACAATAAAATAACTTCTGTCTTGCATCATCAGAGTACATTAGTATGTAAAAACAAGATTCCCTAACTGAAAGAGTTAAGTCATAGCAGAGACAAGAACTTGAGCCATACTTCAGAAGTTGCTCCTAGCAAGATGATATCTGAGTCCTGACTAAGCTGAGTGTTTCCACCCTGAGAACCTGGGGGAAGGGGGGAAACGGAAGAAAGAAGGAGAAACAAAAAGGTCAGACATAAAGTATGGCGAGTCTAGTTACTTTTAGCCAGTAAATAAATAAAAGTAACATGATAGGCATATAAAGTGGATAAGGGAGATCATTACATAAATGGCAGGTGTAACAAGGTAGACAGGATAAGGTGTATATGTTTCTAATGATTACTCTGCACTATTACTAGTATATCCTAAAAGAGATGATCCCCTCAGGTGGTGGACTTAGGTATACGTCCAAATGTATCCTAACTACTACCTTCATTGATTGGCTCCCTAACCCTCGTAGATACCTTGTGCTGGCCCCACACTATGAGGCATCACATCTTAAAGTGGCAACCCCACATCATAATAATGTGCACAACCATGTCTACAGGTGTCACGGTCGTCTTATCCCCCTCTACCCGGCTCATGCACGCACATGGCCCGGTCGGTTTGCGTCGCCCACACCGTCCTCCACGTTTGGATCTCCTATAATCAATCAGTAAGCATGCCCCTTCTCCGCCTAGTACAGAGTACTTTGTTTGATACCTACTCCGGGTTACTGAATGAAATGGGTCCTACACAATATGATACAAGCTCTCCTCTTTGCCTTGTATCCCCCACTAGGTTTTCACTGAATATGTATACCACTAGGTGTCTTTAATTACATAGCCTTATTTATTTCTACCAATTATGCTTACCCTAAAGGGTGTCTTTAACTACATAACTTTATTATTTCCTCCGGTTATGTATACCACTAGGTGTCTTTAATTACATAACCTTAACGGGTTAAGTTTGTGGGCCTATATGTGAATATTATCCGCCACCTCTTCAGATTTACTTAACCCACCCCTTTTTTCAACCATTTTTACTTGACCCCCAACTTAAATTTAAGTTCATACAATCCCTATGGATTAACTTAGGTTAAGTAGTCCAATTCATTACCATGTCCATTTATGGTTCATAATGGGCCAGACCTCCCACATTAGGCCTACAACATGTGGATGCTGGATATGCCGGTCGGATTCGGGCAGACTTATTCCATAGTTGGGCCTAACCTTGTGTTATAGCTCGATTCGTATTTACGTACTTAGACCTCCCACATTAGGTTCAACATTAGTGGCTGTTGGATATGTCGGTCGGGTCTGGGCAGACTTCCACCACTAATGCAATCTAACCTCGTGTCATAAGCACAATTACAAATCCTAATTGTAATTACTAGACATTCCATTTTTAGTTAGTTTACCAATTAATTAATCCTTTCCTTTTATAGGTGTCAATACATATTTTACCCAATAAATTTGAACTACATGTCTAAAAATATTCATATTCAAATTATGCCATTTTTAACCATTTTTCCTACGTTTCTTAATTAGCGCCCTCACAAAATTGGCAACATGCCTAGGCTAGACAATAACCTAGTCATAAACGATAATAGGGAAAATAATGAGAATATATCTAAAATGATCATCGTGGCATAAACATAAACTAGTATGCTGATAAGGTGAACATACATACTACCATAGGCATGAAATTGTCCTCATAACAAGGTGGACATAAAACTGATGAACGGTTGGCAGTCAATAACTATGATGTCACAATAAGCATAATAAGATCTAAATTAGCAATTTAGATGTCCAATCGGTTTAGATCTAACATGATAATCACAAGGTGATAAATTAGATCACATAATTCAGATCTAGAGGTTAAAATAGATCTAACATGATAACATAAGGTGATAATTTAGATCACATAAAATAGATCTAACATGATAACATAAGGTGATAATTTAGATCACATAAAATAGATCTAACATGATAACATAAGGTGATAATTTAGATCACGTAAAATAGATCTAACATGATAACATAAGGTGATAATTTAGATCACATAAAATAGATCTAACATGATAACATAAGGTGATAATTTAGATCACATAAAATAGATCTAACATGATAACATAAGGTGATAATTTAGATCACGTAAAATAGATCTAACATGATAACATATGGTGATAATTTAGATCAGTCTAACCGTTTCAATGTCCACATAAATTAGATCTACTAGTTTATAAATAGATCTACGCACATCCACATCATAGCATGTTATAAAAATTACAATTAAGATAAAGGTTAGATCCAATCCTAACCAATTCAAGGTGACATATGTTCATGATTTACATAAATGATTAGATCTATCCAATGATATAACTGTCCAAATTAACAGATCTATATTAACCACAATATAGTTACAAACCAAGATCCACAATAATAACATAGTAGAACAATCACAATTGAATTGGATCTAGAGAAATGGATGTATCATGACATAGCATAAGATCTAACAAAAACATAGATTCAAGGTTTACAACGTATCCAAATCACAATCTTTCATAATTCACTTTTATTTATCTAAACCTAAAAGCAACTAGAAACTCACTGTGATTGGATTGCTAAGATGATAGAAAAGAAGTTGGTGCTGAGTCTATGCTTGAATCTCAGAATTTGATATGTTTTAGTTGATAGAAGGAGATGGGAGACCCTAGCTCGGTTCATACTCCGGCAGAGTTTGGCCGCCATGATTTCTAATGAAGAAATATGTGAAATGGCCATGTATTTATAGCTGCAGAACAATTTGGAACCGACTGCCACATAAGCCCTTGCGTAAATCAGGTCGTGGGTCGCCTCCCACTTGGAAAAAGGCCCGAATACCCAAAAGATATTCTGGGCGTACTTTACAGGTGCGCCAGTGCAAAATTTCCTTGGCGCACTTGGCAAGTGCGCCAGTTATACCTGGTTTTGATTTTTAACTTTTTATCGTCCGTACCTTCTTCATATGTTATATGTTTTACGCAAACTAGATGTCTATCCTGACCAGACGGACGTAATGACATAGTCAGTTTCCCTTAATTCTTTAATATTAAATTAATTATTCTTCAATTTATCCTCTTTAATGTTAACAAAATTACGTGGTGTTACATTCCCCCTACTTAAAGGATTTCATCCTGGAAATCTCCAAGTTGAGAAGAATGCATATCCTACCATCCATCATCCATCAATCTCTAGCATCCATTGTCCTTAAGGATTTGTAATGCTTTCATGAATATATGGAAAGGTTTGTGTATATGTCCCAATGCTAATGCAAAGATCAGGCGGTCTACTGATTCAGTTTACCTCCTTAATGCAATGTATGTTAGTGCCATGAATCCAATATGTATGGAGATAATCCTATTATAACATATAAGCTCTACACGTGTGCACACTCATTCGTCCAAATGCAACATCCATATGCTAGTTCATCCATTTCCATCCATAAAAGACAAGAAAATGCATACACATCCATACGTAGTATGAGAGTTATTGAACCGATCTTAGTGCCTAATGTGTGTGTATATGCGTCCACAGGCAACCTCTAGTAAACACTTGCATCCACTTGCATCCATCAAACATAACATGTTTCAAACACATATTTACATCCATAGGATTCCGTTCTAAAGGTCGAAAAATACTATGGATAAGACATACTCAAATGAATAGAAACAAGTACTGATAGAGCTTTGGAAAAAGGAATTAAGAGCATACCATCGATGAGAAAAGGGTACGAAGCACGAAGTCTTCAGTCTCCCAAGTCGCATCCTCTGGGTCATCTCCCCATTGAACCTTTAACAACTTGAGCTCTTTATTGCGTAGCTTCTTAAATTCTGATCCAAAAATACGGGAAGGAACTCGTCTTATTGTCGCCTCCCGTTCCACTTCTACCTCTTCCAATATACTCGGCTCAACAACTTCCACAGTGTCATGCAAGCACTTCTTTAGATGAGAAATATGGAAAACATCATGAACACCAGATATATTTTCAGAAATCTTTACTCTATAGGCCATTTGGCCAATCCTCTCGGTTATGGGAAATGGTCCCATAAACCTAGGTGCCAACTTCCCTACCGATCCAAAGCGAACCACATTCCTCAGATGTGACACTTTGATAAAAACCAAGTCTCCTACTTCAAATTCGAGGTCAGTCCTTCTCTTGTCTGCATAGGATTTCTGCTGTAACGACCCGCCTTTTTGACCGCTTCAAATTGATAATTAAACCAACTTAAAACGTCCAAAACGATGGATCGTTATTTAGCTTACAGAGTTTAGAAATACAACCGACGCAGAAAAATACAAAAATAATAGAAGACACAGTATTGAAAAGCGAAATAAATCTTTTATATATAATCAGATTTTTTTTTCTTTGATACAAGAACATTTTATATACAGTGGAATTTCAAAACAGTTTGAATACAGAAAAATATCTACTATTTTGAAAACTTCAGAGTGCGCCGTCTTTGAAATCCTCAGCTTCTCCAATCTCTGAATCTTAAGCTGTAATCTTTAAATCTGTATTGCTCAGATCTGACCCGAGCATTCCATGCAAAAAACATAAAACACTCGAGTCAGGATTTATCATTTGTTCAAGTAAATTAATTTCAATAGAAATTGAAATATAACAGTTAATCCTATCACCGATGTGGTATCTATTCATATCAGTTCTATCTATTTCCAAGAATGAAAGGTATCGGGCGTTTGCGAGTGTACACGTGTACATAATTTACCCGTGTACACCGCCTCAATGTCCCTAACCGAAAATAAATAATGACACATGATTTCAGGGGTTTTGCAATACACACGCATATAAATACACGTGTGTAGTGCCTCAACACACTGAAAATACACACAACCCGACCGTCTATAGATATGCAAAATAAAAGACTGTCCGGATGAGGCATATCATGGCTCGATGGCCATGCATATAAATGATCAAAAGCAAACAGTCATATGGAGGCAAGTGGAGAAACAGCCTAAGATAACATCACACTGAAAAAGGAAAATGCCCCAGGTTCAAGTAAATACAGCAATACCACAACATATTTTGGATTGAAAGAGAAAGGTTTCCAAATTAGAGCAGTTCGAAGGTTTTTGTAACACCCTGTATTTTATGTGAACGTATAAGTAACAAATCAGAGAATAATTAATTTTTAAAATAAGAATCAAGGGAAACGGGTTGTGCCATTGCGTTCGTCTCGAAATTCTACTTGAAAACAAGTCCGAGTTTTCGAAAAACGGAGTCCGTATGACCAAGTTATGACCCTCCGAAGTTTCAGGAATTTAAATAAAATAAAATAGCTCGAAAATAAAGCCAGAAATTCGAAATTCAAACCCAGAGAAGGCTGGCTGGAAAATTCCCACCCATATACCCAGGTCGACTGGGGAGTCGACCCTCCCCCAACCAGGTCGACTGGGGAGTCGACTGGGATGTCGACCTAGGGGTCGACCTGCTCCCGAAACCTAGTTTTTGAACCTGGTTCATTCTGATGTATCCGGTCTCGTTTTCTGTCTGGATTCGTCCGTCTAATCCTATATAAGCAGCCCCCTAGCCTCATTTTCTCTACACAATTTCATTCTGTCTATATTCTGCCTCTATTCTAATTAAAAATAAAAATGGCATCGCTGCTCTGTTGGAATCAAAACTTGGACTGATGCATCTTCTTCCAACCTGAATAGAATTAAAAGCTAAATCAAATCTCAAATCAAAGTTTAGAGCTAAAACAACAATTAAAGAGGAGTAATTCAATATTTCTGCATCAACAACAGTTTATTATCCTTTCTTAAAACCACGAAAGGTAAGTACTGTTATTTTCCGATATAAACTTTAATTATGGTTGTGGCATGATTATAAATCTGAATCTGAGGTTATGTATATTCTTATTTGTCAGATCTGTTTTTTTTTTTTTTTTGCGACTATTCTGTACCTCTTTCTTCTTTCTGTTCTATAGCCAGGCTACTACGAGCCTGTGCCGAATCACATAAGAGATTAACGCACGAACGCTAAATTTTGGGACAAATAATGAATAATGCATAATTGGACATGAAATTGTTACCTAGAAGACTACTGCCTATGACAATAATTCACGCCTATGAGACTATTGCCTATGACTATGATTCATGACTATGAGACTATTTCCTATGACATTGAATAAGAAACAATTGTAATTAGTCGCCCATGACTATTGTGCTTAGTTGCCTACAACTATTGTAGTTAGTTTCTTATGCCTATTCCCTTAATGATGTTAGATCTCATATTTAGTATGTAACTTTGCTAGTTTATTCTCATTCACTGTTATGTACATCGAGCCTAGAGGGGCCATTATCATTGTATTTGGTTCATTATTGCATGCCTATTCTTTCTTGTGTTTATCCCCTATTCCTTTTTCTAGGGCCATTTCATGAGTATTTAGAGAACTTGTGGAAACATGTTATACGAGGATTGGGCGTAGCTTAATTAAGTTAATTTGGCATAGCAAATATGTTGGCAAAATCCGAATTGGCTATAATAGAGAATGATTTACATGTGTATTAGTCGTGGACATAAATGGTAAACTAGAATATTAAATCTAGTTTTGACATGAACTGTAAATGGGAATATTAAGGCTAAAATTTGGGGCATAAATTGTATTATGAATTATGACCATGATTTGGGCATGTAAGTTTAGGCTAAATTTATAATTAGGCAAGATATGCCAATGAAACTTTAAGGATTGATTAAATCTGTTATATTGCCTAATCCGCTAGTTCTGTTATATTGCCTAAACTGCTAATTAGATTGAACTACCAAATCTGCTAATTTTGTTAAAATTGCCTTAGCTGCTAGACCTGCTAAATCGCCTAATCTGCAAGATCTGTTATCTGTTTAGTCTATTGAATGGCGTAATCTGTTGGAACTGAAATGCTGAAATTTGAAGTATGTAAATCTGTAGGCTCGATTTAAAATTGAGCAAAACTTGTTAATAGAACCTCGAACAATCTGTTGTAACTTATACAGAGTTAATTTGTTAAATTAGCATGATTAGTCTGATATTAGCATAGTCTGTGAATGAATGCATTGGCTAAACATGAAACATGGCTAACTCGAGGTTAGAATGAGTTTGCGGCGTAATCCTGCCGGAAACTGCCCGGCACATCTAGTGGCCGCAAACAATAGGTTCTAATGTGAGAAGTTAGTCATAACGTTCTTGAAACCCGAGGTTAGACTCAGTTTGCGGCAGAAACCTGCCCGGAACCATCCGGCCTAAATAGTGGCCGCAAACTGTCAGTCTAATGTGAGAGGTCTGCGCGTTAATTTTTAATTGATGCAAATCTGAGATAAATATGATGTCTATAATGTGTTGGGTGTGTAGGGTTAAACCAATTGGACTAATGAATTTAACAAACCCGTTTCGTGAATCTGTAGGCCCAATTACAAAGTTAGACAAATCTGTTAAATCCGTATATCTGATCCGTTAGTCTGAAACTTGTCTGATCTGTGAACTGGTTGATCTGAACTCTGTATGTCTGAACTTGTAAACAAGTTAATCTGGTATCTGTTAGTCTGGGGACACAAGGTTAGGAGGGAAATCACTTGTGTCATCTGTTGTTTGGGACCCATATTAGTTAATAACCCTTTCTGGTATCAAACTTTGACCCAACAGTAGGTAGGGTCCGGGCACGCTTACTGAACTAATTATAAGCAGTTCGTTCTGATAATGGCGAGTGGTGTTGATGGTGCGTTCCAACCGGGTCATGTGCGTGCATGGATCCCGGTCTGCCTTTGAGGATGTAAGACGCCGTGACATCTGTAAATAGGTCTGTGCCAATTGGTTGTCACTTTAAGGAGTAATACACCCTACTGTGGGGCCGACACAGGGTATTTATGTATTAGGGAGCCGGTCGCTTGGGGTAGTGTTTTAGGGTACACTCAGTTCTGTCTGTTTCTGTTGGTACCTTCTGTTTCTGTTGGGTGGTAACACATGTCTGTTTCTGTGTGGTACCGTCTGTTCGGGTTGTAAAGGCCCATTTACTAGTGTACACCTAATTCTACATTCCGTTTTCCATAGGGATTAATCTATTTCTGTTTCTGTCTGTTTCTGTTCGGGTGGTAAAGGCCCATTATTAGCATTCTGTTTCTGTTCGGGTGGTAAAGCCCATTATTAGCATTCTGTTTCTATCTGATTCTGTTGGGGTGGTAAAGGCCCATTACTAGCATTCTCTTCTTTGGAAAATATTATGTTCCCGTTTCTGTTTCTGTTTAGACATTGGGGTGACACCTAATCCTGTTATACTAGTATTAGTGCAGAGAAATGAAAAGTAATATTATTCTGTTTCTTCTGTTTAACCTAAGTACATCTGCTGCTCCTGTTACTGTTATCCCTTATCCAGCTTATTTTCATGTCATAATTATTATTATCTGTTCATATGCTGAAAGTCACTGGACTTGCCAGACTTTATGTCTGACCTTGCATGTTTTGGCCCCTTTTTCTTCCGTTTCCCTCCAGGTTTTCCAAGGAGGGAATACTTTAGCTTGATCCAGATTTCTTCTGCTTGAAGTACTTAGAGTGCTTAAAGTATGGCTTGACTCCTTATGGCAGCTTCCGTGGGGATTATTATTTTACAGTTTTGTACTCTGATGATTTTCTGAACAAGACTGATATTTATGTACTTGAGTTTTTGGTAAAGATGTAACCAAACTGATTTCTGATTTCCGCTATAATAAAGTTATAATTTCTCTAGTATTGTTTATTTGTCTTGTAAATTTCTGTTCTGTCTACTAAAACGCTCCACCAAAGCTAAGGAATCCCCTTTGTGAGTGACCTTAATGGAGGTGGGGTGTTACAGTTTTTGCATAAACTTGCGCAAAGTTCAAATTTAAAGATGGTTCAGGTGTAAATACAAATGAACAATTCAGTAATCCAAATGTTAAAGAAGACAAAACAGTTTGGGTATACATAACGGCTGGTCCAAACATTAATAGGCCACTATAAGTATATATCAATTTATTTTAATTGCTCAGACCCAGTGCTTCTAACGTGGCAGCATATATGCATTTATATGAATCAAGTATGCTCAACATTATATAAATTAGAATGGCCGAAATATTTATTTTTCCTGTCAACAAACTATATATAGCAGTATGCGACTAAATACTAGGGGTGTATGTATATACTCAAAACAGTAAAACATGTTTTAGCAATTCCGTCAAAATAGTTTCAGTAGTTTCAGTATATAGCATAATACACGATGTAAGCTCATGAAGGGGCAAAACAACGAATTATGTCTTACCGGCGAAGTAAGTGAAAATAGGGAAGAATACAACTACAACAGTGTCATGTAAGCTAAACCCAACAGTTTGTGAAGACAAAATATGGCATGCAACAGTTCATGATAAAAAGGGTGGAAGCTATATATATATACAAAAAAATTCCCAAATACATTTTCATGGAAACATGTCGATCAGGCCAAGTTACTGAACATCAAAGTATGCAGACCATGTAAAAAAATGCAAAATAAACTACCATGATCAGAAAATGGAAGGTATGCAGTTCCTATATTCCATGAACTAAAATTGTGGATATTTAGGGGGACACTGACTTGTTAGTGCAACATATATGCGAGCATAGCAGGATACTTTAGTATGCTTCTAGGTTACAAGCAACAGACTATTAACAAAATGCATATGCACATGCACATGAATTCACGAAATAGTTCTTCACCCCATGCAACTATAAACTAGCTTAGTGAAATCTTTATCACAGTAGTTGTATACAGTATAGGACCAGTTTAAACATTTTGGTCCATGAATGTAATTGGCAAATGACATAACCCAACATACGATCCGCCGACCTATTTCAACAACAAGGGAACTGTACAAAACGTCGACACATAATTATATGTTATTATTTAAAAGGGAATGCCTGCTTTCATAGAAATCTCTATATATGTAAGTATATTCACTTTAGAATCCAAACAACAACAATAAAATGGAAGCCAAACAAAATGTAAAATTTCAACGTTTCTGGTTATAAAAAATTTATGAATGTGAACATGTGTACATTTATAAGACTAAACTGATAACAATGAACGTGCAACTCAAAAATGACCAGTGGCTCACGAACAAGCCAAGGGGCCAGGCAAGACATACAAGTGCAAATCTAACAGAGGTGCGTACTCAGTGTACATGGAAGCCAGATTGACCCAGAGGGACAAAAATTTGACCATATATATATATATATATATATATATATTAAGTCAAATCACTCGAACATTTTGGCAAGTTTCCAATATAATTCCAGTAAATTATATAAGCAAGGAGCAAATGTTTCATGTCTGGAAATTAAGCTCATTATAATCAAAGAATGCCAGGAAGATTGTAAAAAGGTTCCAGCATTCACAATTTATTCCTAGCAAGTTTTGAATCCACGTGATAGAAATCTTTTGTGGAAAATAATCAAGTGTTTGTTTAGGCCGAAAATTTAATCCAGAAATGGCAAGATAAGGGAGTGCTAACCCATCGGATAAACAACCTATCATCATGCATATCTACACCTACAAACGTATGTCTATATGTATAAAGCTCGACTTTGTACAAGTAAATCAATACAAGACAGCATATTTCCCGTGTGCCAAATAGGGAAAAATCATGTTTAAACATCAATATTAACCCAAGACAGCCCATGAACAAAAACCATAATCACTATTGTAATTCAGTTCAAATTGCAGTTAAAATACTTGAATATAAGATGAATCGTGAGTCGAAACTCACCTTAAATAGTAGAAAGAAGGTGCGGTAACATATTGGGTGCTGGCTTAAGCAACAACGTGCCGGAGTTAATCGGAAATGGCTCAACACGTTCGAGGAGGACTGGGCTCGGCAACGGCGACTTCAATTTGCTAGGCGGTGTCTACGATCTATGAGTTGCCGAGATCTAGGAGGCAAACGCTGGTCAAGTGGGGGCAGCGATCTAATCAGAAGGGGCGGTGAAAACCATTTATATTTTTTTCTTTGATTGAGGGGGACAGAAGCGATTTAGGGTAGAAAGTCGGCCATTACAATGGGAGAGGAACAATTTTTCAGAGGAGGGTTCGGTTGCCATTAAAATCTAAAAAAAAGGAAATGATTTTTGTTGCTGAATGAATTGGAGAGATGAGGGCTTCAATTTATAAAGAAGGAACCGTGGAGAGCAAGGAAATCAAAGTAGGCTGAATTTGGGGTGGGTTGTTTCTGTGTGCGAAAATACGTGGGGTTGAAGGAATTAGGTAGTGTGTGTGAGAAGGAAGCCCTTATTTAAATTAATTTATACTTTAGGGTTCTTCTTACCTCTTACCGCCATTTATGTTATACTTTTGTACTACCGCAAACGGAATCCAATCGTAATGAATTCTGATATCCTGCTACATATTCACATTCTGAACCAAATAAAAATTACCCTGGTTGTCATCCAACTCCGTCCATATATGACGTTATTTTATTTTTAAATTTATTTGTCGGTTCTTTTGATTTTATTCCGTTCATTCATCAATAGTCTGTTCGCTTTCAAACCTGGAACGTTAAAATTCAATTCCTTTATATATAAATACACACATATTTCAAACAAATTTCAAATATTTCAACAAATAAATTTTCTAATTTATTTTATGTCAATAACGTTTAGTTCCAAATTCAATCATTTATTTTTATCCAATCAGATTTCAAATCTAAATTCAGTCCAAATATTCAAAAATAAATATTTGATTTCCAACCGATCATTAAATATCGAATTCAATTCCTATGTAAACAATATATCTGATTTTTAATTTCTAACACAAATATATCAATATAAAATTGATTATCCATAGTTAAAGTTTAATTAATGCTATATTCCAGTCGTCGAAATTTCTGGGAAGTTACATCTGCCTATCTTGAGATGTCTTCATCCGCCGTCGAATAAGGTCAATCTTTTCGGACGTTTCTCTAACAATATCTGGTCAAAGTAATAATCTTTCTGTAGATTCCCACCAACAAGTTGGTAATCTACAGGGTCGGTCGTACAATGCTTCGAATGATTCCATGCCGGTGCTGGCCTGATAGCTGTTGTTATAGGCAAACCCTACTAAAGGAAGATGCTCTTCCCAAGTTCCTCCGAAGTCTAGGATACACAACCTTTAAAGATCTTGTATAATTTTGTTCACCCTCTCCGTTTGCCCCTCAGTCTGAGGATGATAAGCAGTGCTCAAACACAATTGTGTACATAATGCTTCTTGCAAGCTCCTCTAAAATTCGTTGGTAAAGATGGGGACATGATCGCTAATGATGCTGGAAGGTACACCATGAAGACGAACTATCTCATGCACATAAATTACTGCTAACCATGATGTCGCCCTCTTACTCCTAACTGGAATAAAGTGAGCGCTCTTAGTGAGTCTATCTACCACAACCCAGATACTGGTGTTGCCTTTCTTCGATCTAGGCAAACCATCTATGAAATTCATAGAGACGCTCTCCCATTTCCACTGAGGAATCTCCAAAGGATGAAGTAAACCACCGGGCTTCTTTTGCTCAGCTTTGACTTGCTGGAAAACTAAACATTGTGAAACAAATTCAGCCATATCTTTCTTCATCCCAGCCCAAAAGAAAACCCTCTTCATGTCCATGTACATCTTATCACCGCCTGGATGAATGGTCATCTTAAAATGGTGGGCTTTTGCTAGGACTGCCTTTATTACGCATCCAGTTTGAGGAACACAAAGCCTTCCATCTCGTCGCAACTACCCCTTTTCATCTATAGCATATCTGCTGAGGTGACTAGAAGTCTCCCCTCTTCTGAGCTTATCTATGATGTCTAGACTATGTGGGTCACCTTGTTGCGAAGCTCCTATCAAGTCCATAAGAGTCAGTCATATCTCAAAGGATGCAATAAAATCAGGCAAAATATTGATGGATGGTCTAAAATCAAAAGCTGATATGAACTCCAAGTTCTTTCTTTCCACAAACAGGGGGACTCAGGGCCACCACCTGCCTACTTAGTGCGTCTGCCACCACATTACCCTTGTCAGGGGTATAAGAAATCTCAAAATCATAAGAAGCTAGAAACTCCATCCACCGCTATTGCCTTAAATTGAGATCCTACTACAAGAAAAGATACTTGAAAAATTTATGATTGGTGTATAACTCGAACTTCTCTCCAAGTAAATAATGACACCACGTCTTTAATGCAAACACTATGGCAGCTAGCTCTAGATCATGGGTGGGGTAGTTCTTTTCATGAACTCTAAGCTGTATACCCCCATAATATACTACTTTCCCTTCTTGCATTAGAACCACACCAAGCCCTGTACCACATGCATCAGTGTAAATGGTAAACACTTTATTCCATCAGGTAAGGTCAAGATTGGTGTTGTTGCCAGAGCCCTATTTAGTCGTTGGAAAGCAACGGCATAGTCTATATCCCATGAGAATGCCAAGTTCTTCTTCGTTACCCTGGTAAGTGGGGCTGATATCTTTGCGAAGTCCTTAATGAACTTCCTATAGTAACCTGGTAACCCAAGAAAGCTTCTCACCTTAGTTGCATTTTTAGGAACCTGTCAATCTTGCACTGCAACCAGCTTCGCGGGATCTATAGCTATCCCTTCTTTGGAGATCACATGCCCTAAGAATCTCACCTCTTTTCTTCAAAAATGGCATTTGGAGAATTTTGCTTTAAGTTGATGGTCACATAGAGTTTTCAAAACTGCTCTCAAATGTTGGGCATGCTCTTCTTCGCTTTCGGAGAAGATCAAAATATCATCGACAAAGACTACAACAAATTTATTTAGGAACTCCCAAAACACCCTACTCATCAGATCAACAAAATAGGCGAGTGCATTCGTCAGCCCAAAAGGCATAATCAGCCATTCAAAGAAACCGTCTGGAGTCCTAAAGGAAGTCTTATCTATGTTGTCCTCAGCCACGTTCAACTGATGGAACCTCATGGCCAAGTCTAACTGGGAAAATACCGAGGAACCAACAAGCTGATCAAATAAATCATCAATCCTCGGAAGCGGGTGCCTATTCTTCTTAGTGAGTTTATTCAGCTCCCTATAATCAACACACAAACGAAGCGAACCATTCACCTTAGTTGTGAATACTACTGGAGTACCCCATTAAGAAATGCTCCATCTTATAAACCCTTTCTTTTTTTCTTTTTTCTTTTTTATGATAAACCCTTTCTCAAGTAGCTCCCCTACTTGCTTACTTAGCTCCCTCTTTTCCCATGGAGCCATATGGTGCGCTGGTAATGCAACTGGCTTTGCATTGTCCATCAAATATATAGGAAAGTCGATCTCACGCCTTAGAGGTAAACCCCGAACCTCATCAAAAACATTGGAAAAATCCCGGACACTGGAATGGATTGCAAATCGTCGATAGATGCATCAAGAGACTCTAGCAAACTAAGCATAACAGACCCTTGTGGGTCACATGAAATCTCGAGGGTTCTCCCATGACAAGTCAGAAGCCTAACAACCCTCTTTTCACAATCCAGAATGGCCCCATACGTGGTAAGCCAATCCATTCCTAGAATCAACCCATAGCCCATAAACCCGAGTACATACGCGGCGCATTCAAATTCGATGCCTAACACGGATATTTTCAAACCCCGACAAATCATAGATAAATGAGCTGAACCACCAATGGGATTTGAAACAACTACGAGATCCACTACCATACTCGCAATCAAGTGCAGAGATTCAACTACAAAACTTGATATAAATTAATGTTAGGTACCAGAATCAAAAAGTGTTCTAATAGGATGGTTTGAAAGAGAAATTCAACCTTCCAAAGAAAATTTTCTACTCTATCAGGGACATTGGTCGCAAGGACATGCACCTGCCCTCCAGAATTTCCGGCCCTTTGACCTTGTCCCTGTGATCCACGTTTCTTCGAGCACTCTTTAGCAAAGTGTATGACCTCTCCACAGTGGTAGCAAGAATTTTTCCTTCACTTACAGTCTTTAACCAGATGACCTTCCTTCCCACAATGGTGACATTTTCTCTTATCCTTGCCTTTATCATTTTTCCCTCCTTTCTTCTGCTATTGTTGCTACCCCTTCTTGGGCCACACCTTCCTATTTTGCGATGTCCCCTCTGCCTTTACCTCCATCTTCTCTCCCTTGTCCTCCTCATGCATCAGGGCCATATCGATAAGTTTTCCAAAAGTGGCCCCCATTGGAATATGGGACAAGGCTAACCCATGAAGGGGTTCATTCAGCCGTTTAGCAAACCGCAAAGCCTTTTTGTGCGGCGTATCCACCAACTCTAACCCGAACCTTGCTAGCTAGTTGAATTTGTTCATATATTCTTTCACCGTCAAGTTTCCTTGTTTGAGTGCTAAGAATCTCTCCATCTACATGTTGCTTTCACCTTGGGAAAAAAATTTCATTTCCAACCTCTGTCTAAAATCTTCCCAAGTTTCCACCGGATGTCTAGCTTAGGTGACTTCCCACCAAAATGAGGCTTCATCCTTCAATAGCCAAGCAGCTAACTGAATCTTTCTTCGGTCCTCCACTTCAAAGATTACGAATAAGTCCTCGGTCTCCTTAAGCCAATTCCGAACTTCCACAAATATCTCGTTCCCATGGAATGGCTTCCATTCCATAGCACGGAAGTCCTTGCAGATCTTGGAAACCTTGTCAGCTCTTGGAGGGGGAGGAGGAATGACTGGTGCAGCTGGGGGAGGAACGTCTGTTTGGCCTTCGGCCGACGGCATGGCCTCCAAATACCTACGGAACCACCCGGGTATAGTGACGCCCTCAGGGATATTAGGGATGTTTTGTTCCCTAGACATGCTGAAAAAGGAGAAACGAAGAAATTTAGATAAAGGACCGAAGGATAATACATATGACTTTTAGGGGAATGTTTTTCAAAACAGGCTTTTCTTTTTGAAAATGGTTTCTTTTAAAACCTCTTTGAAAATAATTTTCAATTTTTTTTTATCTAATCAAGTAATCTTCAGCTCTAATACCAAGCGTGACACCCCACGTCCATTAATGTCACTCACTAAGGAAATGCATTAAGTTCCGTGAAGCGTTATAGGTAAACAGACATAGAATAATTACAAGACAGATATAAATAAGATAGCAGCGGAAATTTAAATTTTTATTTCAACATAAATCATAATATTGTGGTCCACAATACCATAAGTCACAAAAACCATTACAATAAAATAACTTCTATCTTGCATCATCAGAGTACATAAGAATATAAAAACATAATTCCCCAATTGAAAGAGTTAAGCCATAGTAGAGACAAGAACTTGAGCCATACTTCAGAAGTAGCTCCTAGCAAGATGATATTTGAGTCCTGACAAAGCCTGATTGTTTCCTCCCTGAGAACCTTGGGGGAAACAGAAGAAAGAAGGAGAAACAAAAGGGTCAGACATAAAGTATGGTGAGTCTAGTAACTTTTATCTAGTAAATAAATTAAATAACATGATAGGCAAATAAAGTGGATAAGGGAGATCACTACATAAATGGCAAGTGTAACAAGGTAGACATGATAAGGTGTGTATGTTTCAAATGATTGCTCTGCACTGTTATTAGTATATCCTGAAAGAGATGATCCCCTCAACTATAAGGTGGTAGACTTAGGTATACATCCAAATGTATCCTAACTACTACGCTAATCAATCGGCTCCCTAATCCTCAAAGATACCTTGTGCTGGCCCTACAGTAGGAGGTATAGCTTCCTAAAGTGGCAACCCTCGTCATAATAATGTGCACAACCATATCTACAGGTGTCACGGCCGTCTTATCCCCCTCTGCCCGGCTCATGCATGCACATGGCCTAGTCGGTTTACGCCGCCCACACCGTCCTCCACGTTTTTATCTCTTACAATCAGTCAGTAAGCGTGCCCCTTCTCCGCCTAGTACGGAGTATTTTGTTTGATACCTACTCCAGGTTACTAACTGAAATGGGTCCCACACAATATGATACAAGCTCTCCCGTTTGTCTTGTATCCCCCACTAGGTTTTCACTGACTATGTATACCACTAGGTGTCTTTAATTACATAGCCTTATTTATTTCTACCAGTTATGCTTACCCTAAAGGGTGTCTTTAATTACATAACTTTATTATTTCCTTTAGTTATGTATACCACTAGGTGTCTTTAATTACATAAACATAACGGGTTAAGTTTGTGGGCATATGTGTGAATATTACCCACCTCCTCTTCAGATTTACTTAACACACCTTTTTTTCAACCATGTTTACTTAACCTCCAACTTAAATTTAAGTTCATACAATCCCTACGGATTAACTTAGGTTAAGTAGTCCAATTCATTACCATGTCTATTTATGGTTTCATAACGGGCCAGACCACCCACATTAGGCCTACAACATGTAGATGTTGGATATGTCGGTCGGGTCCGGGCAGACTTATTCCACAGTTAGGCCTAACCTCGTGTCATAGCTCGATTCATATTTACGTACTTAATCCTCTCGCATTAGGTTCAACATTAGTGGCTGCTGGACATGTCAGACGGGTCCGGCTAGACTTCCACCACAAATGCAACCTAACCTCATGCCATAAGTACAACTACAATTCCTAAATTTAATTACTAGACATTCCATTTTTGATTAATTTACCAATTAATTAATCCTTTTCTTTTATAGGTGTCAATACCTATTCTACCCAATAAATTTGAATTACATGTCCAAAAATGTTTATATTCAAATTATGCCATTTTTAACCCTTTTTCCCCCGTTCCTTAACTAGCACCCTTACAAAATTAGCAACATGCCTAGGCTGGACAATATCCTAGTCATGAACAATAATAGGGAAAATAATGGGAATATAACTAAAATGATCATCTTTGCATAAACATAAACTTGTATGATAATAAGGTGAACATACATACTGGCATGGACATGAAATTGTCATCATAACAAGGTGGACATAAAACTGATGAACGGTTGGCAGTCAATAACTATGATGTCACAATAAGCATAATAAGATCCAAATTAGCAATTTAGATGTCCAATCAGTTTAGATCTAACATGATAATCACAAGGTAATAAATTAGATCACATAATTCGAATATAGAGGTTAAAATATATCTAACATGATAACATAAGGTGATAATTTTGATAACATAAAATAGATCTAACATGATAATATAAGGTGATAATTTAGATCACATAAAATAGATCTAACATGATAACATAAGGTGATAATTTAGATCTGTATAACCGTTTCAATTTCCACATAAATCAGATCTACTAGTTTAGAAATAGATCTACACACATCCACAGCATAGCATGTCATAAAAGTTACAATTAAGATAAAGGTTTAGATCCAATCCTAAACAATTCAAGGTGATATATGTTCATGATTTACATAAATGTTTAGATCTATCCAATGATATAACTATCAAAATTAACAAATGTATATCAACCACAATATAGTTACAAGCCAAGATCCACAATAATAGCATAGTAGAACAATCACAATTGAATTGGATCTAGAGAAATAGATCTATCATCAAATAGCATAATATCTAACAATAACACAGATTCAAGGTTTACAACGTATCCAAATCACAGTCTTTCATAATTCACTTTTATTTATCTAAACCTGAAAGCAACTAGAAACTCACTATGATTGGATTGCTAAGATGATAGAAAAGAAGTTGGTGCTGAGTCTATGCTTGAATTTTATAATTTGATACACTTTAGTTGATAGAAGAAGATGAGAGACCCGAGTTCAGTTCAGACTCTGGAAGAGTTTGGCCGCCATGATTTATAATGAAGAAATATATGAAATGGCGATGTATTTATAGATGCAGAACCCTCTGGAACCGACTGCCACATAAGCCCTAGGGTAAATCAGGTCGCGGGTCACCTCCCACTTGGGAAAAGGCCCGAATACCCAAAAACTATTTTGGGCGCACTTTACAGGTGCGCCAATGCAAAATTGCCTTGGCGCACTTGGCAAATACCCCAATTATACCTAGTTTTGATTTTCAACTTTTTATAGTCTGTAACTTCTTCATATGTTATCTGTTTTACGCAAACCAGGTATCTATCCTGACCAGAATTTCAGAACGGATCTAATGACGTAGTCAGTTTCCCTTAATTCTTAATATTAAATTAATTATTCTTTAATTTATCCTCTTTAATGTTAATAAAATTACGGGGTGTTACACCTACAGAACGTGCTGCCAAGCCTTAAATCGCAGCTGAAACAATTCGAAAAATTTCCCTTATTTTCTATTCAGATTTGTTGAATTAAATTAAAGTTCCGAAGCGAAATTTGTAGTGATTTTGTCTAGCTTTAGATCAATCTGGGTATGAGGTATTTTCACCACTTGGATAGTGGGAATTTTGTTCTCAAAGGAACACCGTTTGGAGGCGATTTTCGTTGTTGCTGGGGGGTTGAGTACGTTATGGTGGAAGCTATGGGTAGGCGGTGCGACGGAGCAGCCTGTTGGCCCCTCTAGTTCATCTCTGACCAAGTGTGGAAGCTACGGAGCTGGTTTTTCAATTGGAGCAGTTATGGGTTTTAATGGGTTCTGGTTATTGAGAAGAACGAAAGACGGAAGCTAAGTTAATTTTAATCAATTTATTTAATTACAATTTTAAATTGTCTAATGTATAAAACACCATAACTTTTTCGTACGAGGTCCAAATCCGACAAAATCTGTTGCGTTGGGTTCGCAGCGGTGAACTCTACATTTCAGAACTGACCAGGACCGAAATGGAGCATGTTAGAATTTGAGGCAATTTTAAAACAGAATAGAAATTAAGAAATAAAGCAGGCGGAGTGGTAACCGATGGTGAGAACTCCTTCTCACTCTATTTAATTTACAGTTAAATATAATATGATGCAGACGGTGCTTGGTAACATACGACACCATTTATTGTACAACCCATGGTTGTTTGTTTGCATTGTATTGTGTTTATTGATTGTATGAACCAAATAAAATATTTATGAGTTGAATAAATTGTTTGAACAATAAAAATATCATTTTTATTGAATGTATGAACTAAATAAAATATTCATGTGTTGAAAAAAAATTAAACAATAAAAATATCATTTTTATTGAATGTATGAACTAAATAAAATATTCATGTGTTGAGTAATTTGTTTGAACAATAAAAATATCATTTTTTTTGAATGTATGAACTAAATAAAATATTCAAGTGTTGGAATAAAAAAAATTATCGTTAAAAATATAATTTTTAACATGTATATGGATGGCATAAAATTCTTCTGAAATGAAAATGAATATTCATTTACAAATCGAACGATTTGTTTATGTACACCTATTTAACTGATACGGATTAGAACAATAAATTTTACACATCGCCCAACTACACAAATAATAACTAGTATTTGTTGTTTGAAAACCCCACATGGGTATTAGGATGATATTGGACATACACTAATCCCAATATTTAGTTGTATGTCAATCGATGGGTTAACAGGTTGTGATGAGCGTTAATTATTTATTTTTAACGCTTATATAGTTGTAAATTGCACTCCGGATGATGGTTGATTGTGTATCACTATTGTTATGAATATGTGTTGTATGAAATCCATATAAATAACATTATATGGTAATTGACTGTGTCTGATTCCAATTTTGGAATAACAAATATTTTAAAATAATGAATATCATAAAATGAAGAATATTTTAAAATAATATTCAGTAAAGAATTAAAACATGAATTTGATGTCCCATTTTGGATGAACACGAAAATATTGAAATGTGTGAAGCCGTGTTGATTAGATATGCGCCATTTTGACACGAATGATATTTATATCGATTTTATTCATATTTATAGTGAATATCGAAAAGGAAATGATTTCAAAATCTGATATTTTGAAAACATTATCATTTAAATATAAAAATGATATGGAATATTCAATTTTGATTTAAAATTGAAAATGAAGTTGGAACCGATTTGAAACGAATTTATGAAAATACGATTTGAATGGAAATCGATGAAATGTATATAATATATATATTATATATTTAATAGCCTGAATAAAACGCACCGCGCAGCGACCGTTCGCGAATTTCGACCATTAACTTCAAATTGATATTACGGAAGATTCGACCATCGGGTTCTCCTAAAAATGGAACCATTGGGTTCATATCGGAAAGAGCTTTCCAATGAATATAAGGGTTTTGAAATATAATGGTTGGATTTAGAATTATGTCCAAATCAAATTTGGAGAAGGTCATTGTAAGTGCAGTTCGATAGCCATTTATGGAAATCGACTGATAGGGCCTTAATAAAATTATTAAAAATATTAATAATTTGTGTAAAATCATAATAAATGATTTGGAAAGAATTGGGATGAAATTTTTACGTTTGTAAAGATAAAAATATATTTTTATCAAAACGAACTAGTTATTGACAAATTTGGATAATCCAATAATTTTTAAATAAATTAATTGGATTTATAAAGGGTTTTAATATAACCAGGATTTTCCAATGTATGAATTGGAATGGAAATAATCTTCGGAATATTTCGATATTGGATTTCGTGGTTATACGGATATTGTTATCGGAATTTGGAAGACATATATATATCGTTATTCCCAGTACGATATTTGTTGGTTTCAGAATTTGATATTGATTATAAGCCGATATAATTTCCATTCAGAGCCTTGTATTTAATATCAAGTGGGATTTTGGATTTGTTGTGAACGGTGTCTTAAATAACACTATTTTTAAACCCAGTTGAGAAAAGAATAAATATTTTAATTAAGATTTAGTGAAGTTTTCCAATGAATTAATATTTAATTGGAATTGAATAAAAGAATTGGAATTTGGGTTTGTCGTGAATGGTGTCTTTAGTAACACTGTTCTTAAACCCGATGTGAAAAGAATAAATCTTTTAATTAAGATTATTAGAGTTTCCAGTTATATTTAGTAACTGAAAAAAATGGAATGCAAATTGGTTTTATTGTGAACTGTGTTTTTAACGACATTCATTCTTTAACCCGATTAAAAGTGAAATGGGATTTGGAATTTATAAGTCATTTTATTAAGATTTAATGGAAATTTTCCAAAGTAAAGTTTTCCAATTTAATACATTAAATTGGAATGGAATGGAATTCGATTTGGTAATAACCAAAGTGAACTTCTGTGGAGGAAGACTGTTAGTATATGGAATTTAAAAGGCTTGGTCGTTACTCCATTTATATTATTGATTGGAAATGGACGTTTATATCGATTATATATATTGATCTGTTTTCCGTGAAGATTCCATAATTAATGGAATGTGATTTTGGGTTTATCGTGAACTGTGTTTTAAACGACATTAGTTCTTTAACCCAGTTAAAGATAAGGTTAATTTCTTAACATTGGATAATCATTAAGTATTGATTTTTGGGGATTAAAACTAAGTGGAGTTTTAATGAATCTTTAATTAGATTGAAAAGTGAATAAGATAATTTGAATTATCAAATTTGGGAAATGATCGAGAATGGAGTACCACCAGTTTTACTCTAGTCGATAGTTAAATCTTTAATTAGATTAGAACGTGAAATGGTAATTAATTTTACCGATAACATGGGGTGTTAAATATGGAGTCTTACTAGTTTTGCTCCATGGGATGAATAGGTTGGGATTAGGAAATTAAACAAATGATTACTTCGGTAAGGCTCGATTATCCCGACTAGTTGATAAGCCTTAATTTGGTTTAGAATTGATATACAAAGGAGGATTAAAGAATAAATTTAAAAGAATTTATCTTTGATAAAATTAATGGGAACCTATCCCTAAAGATGAGAATATTTGAATAAAAGAATATTCTCGAATAGAATGAGGCGTATGTTGTGTTTTTATAGCACTTGTTTATAAGATACGTGAGTTATTCCGAAAGACTGGGTTTATCTCATTCTGAATAATTGATACGATGATAAGTCAACGATGAAGACGCTGGTTGAAGACCGGAGGTCTTCATATCGTTTGGATGATTACTGATGTCTTGATTGGATTGTACACCCAAGACGGGGTAATAAGTGGAGATCGCCCAGACGTACTTGGAGATCGACCGGATATGCGAGGACCTCTCTCCCGTATTGGACATATGGGACGAGGAATAAGGTACCTCCAGTTTCGTTCAGACCCAAAATGAACTTGTAAATGGATGAGTGACTGACATTGGATTTTATTTTGTGTTGACTGGTCTCTATTAAATAAATAAATATATATATATATATATATATATTTGGTGGCGGAGAATTTATTCTCTTGCTTAACACCCTTCTCCGAGACGTTTGAGCTCAGAGGTCATATATCGATAGACATCATTCGCATGGCGTGAATTGCCTGTGTGGTATGATGAGATGCAAATGATCAAGGCTTCTGTTTAAAAGCAGAGTCTTGTGGTTAATGATCAAAGCACGGCTTTAAATAGCATAGCTTTGTGTATAGCGTTAATTCGCGAGCCTCACACCCCGGTGTGAACCAGAAACGGGAGAGGACTGCAGAGAAAACATGCATTTCTTTCTAGCTATGAGTGGTGTCATGGTATGGAGCCTAGACATTTTACTGATGTGGTTGTTGGAAAGTGAGGTACCTCGGATATATCAGTCACTACGGGGCCGATGCATGATATGTCGTCATACTGACCATTACGCCCCATAAGGCGGGGAAACGTATTATTTAAGGATTATTAATCCACTTACTGTGGACCGCCCTGAAGATCCAAGGTGCAGTTGCGGCTGTAGCCTGAGACATGGTAGGCTAGATTGTCTCAAATTCGGTAAGGATGATCCCTTGCCTTGGTTCATAGATGGAATCCAACTTCAAATACAATGTTGTGCAGTTTTAATTGTAGAACTAGTATGGTGACATGATATATGATACCCATACCATCTATGATTGATACATTTATATTTGAAGTTGATTTCTTCACTTATAGTAATAACAAAAGATTAAATTTCGCGTATCAAGCATTATTTGGCTAGTATAAGGGAAAACTATATCCTCCGGCTTGCATTGCATTGTGTGATGGGACCTGAGTATTGTAATAGCTTCATCTTCTTTATTTAGCATTGGACTGTTTGTTATATGCACCAGTATTCTTGAGGGTAAACCCGTTCCATGGTAAAAGGGGTTGTCCCTTGATTTACCTAACTTTAAAATCAAGTCAATAACTGTTTTAGTTCTCACACCAGTCCTATGACTGACCTGGAGTTTATTGTTTTAACCTAAACTCTGGGTGCCCATATTTTCCACATTGGAAGCTAGTAGTTTCGGTTTTTGCAAATATTATTTTCAAAGGATCCTGGATTTACAACTGGAACTATATTCGGAAAGCTCTGTATCCATGTATTTCTTTCAGTTGTGTTATGTATTATTTTTCCACAGCTATGCGTTTAAATGTAATTTAAATCTCTGATATTTTATGTTGTATAGTATTTATTCATATTCTGTTATATTCTTGTACTCTGATGTAAATTGTTGTAATTACAAATGAGATGTTCTTCTGTTGTGTTCTGATATGTCATGTTCTCAACTCAATCCGGGCTTTCCCGTAAGGGCGAGTTTGGTTTGTCTTAGATAACCTTTGATAGTGCATGGCATGTTTGGATGAGTATTAACAGTGGACTTAGATTTTTAATATTTTTGAATGTAAAAAATAAGAGATGGATTTTAAAATAGAATTTAAAGTATATAAAAGTATTTAAAGGGAATTTTATTTTCAAATAGAATATTTATTTAGAAACTGATATGTTAAATAGAATTGGACAGTAAAGATTTGCTCTTAACAAATAAGACGACAAGTTGATTTTATAAACAATATTTACAAAGAAGTGAATTATTATTATAGAATTCAGAAATTAGAATATAGGTATGAAGGTAAATGGAAATTGGGTTTGAAATCGGTATTGTTAATGGATTTGAATTTTTTTCAAGTTCAATGGAAATTATAAATTAGATTATATGAAATAAATCTAATAATAGAAACGATAATAGAATTGAAACTTGAAACTGACAAGTTTGGAATCAAATCAACAAATTTAGTCAAGAATGGATTTGTATTAAAAGTTATCATTCACAGGTGAGGTGAATAGGGGTTGGAGTGAATATTTGGCAAATGAGAAATTTTGAAAGGAAGTTAGAAAGGGTTTATAAATTTTAAATAATAATTGAATTAGAGATTAACTAATTTGAATAATATAATATGGATTATATTAAAGGATTATATATACGAGTTATTGATAGTAAATATTATTAGTAAGAATTTGCAAAGGTTATATATGAATATTTAAAATAGAATTTAGAATAGAAATAAATGAAGCTTATTAAAATAAAACTAGAATGGAAAGAAGTTTCAAACATATATAAGTGGTTGAAAAAGATTATTAATGAAATAAAGATATGAGATAGAACCTCGTTTACGAAGTTAAAAGAAAACTAATTTGGTTAATAAAAATATATCGTTATAAGGAAATCTTGTTTTACCGTTTTAAAATGAATAATGTTAGCAAATGTTTTTACAAATTATGTTCGTTAGTAAAATATTGAAATGGGTATAAGTTGAGATAAATATCTCAGTTAAGTGAAAGTTGGAATTTCAATTCGTTTAGAAGTTAAGAAATGAATTTAATGGAATCAGAAACTAACTAGAGATTAATTAAGATGAATGGTTTCCTGAGTATCGATCTGATGCTGGTTTCGGCCTTCGGGGTTGATATTTAGGAAGTTATTCACTTACTAGTTTACGGTTAGGGACTAATGACCAAAATGAGAAGTGTGTTCTAAAGTATTTAAATGGACGGTTTGAATATTCTTATACCAATATAAGAAGAGAAATGAATATTTCAAATGTTGGTAAATTGAGAAGTTTAATTAATGGATGATTAATTAAAGAGGAAAAAATTGAATCGGTAAATTCAATTTTTCTTTTATGGATGAATGGTTGTTTTATTTGATAGTTAAATAACTGACTATCAAATTTGGCATATACAATTGTTGGTACAGAAAGACCGGGATCGAATTTTTATTCGAAAACCATTCCGACCAGCAAATACGTAAAACGTTATACATACTAGATGCTGATCGAGACGGAGTATTCGAAGGCCGTAGATCTTTATAAAACGTAAGAACTACTTAAAATATTTGGGTAGCTCCTAAGAGATATACTGTGGTTCTATCTTGGTTGGAAATTTACGGATTGCAAGGACGACTGGCTACTGATCTATAGGGTGATACCTAGGATGTGGTAGGAGGGTGCCTTCGGTTCATCCTATTCCTGGATGACTTGTATGGACGAATGTCTGACAGAATATTTCTTAAGAATCACATACGTTGATTTTTACAAACGTATCTCTGTTAGTGACAGAGAATGGTCGTTCTCTTTGTTCAGAGTATTTTTGTGGACATTAATTAGTGATTTGATAGGTCTGACAATGTGACGTTCAAAGTGAATTGTGATAGGGTGTATTAAAGGTAGTGTTAAACCTCAAACATCACAACCGGGAAATGAAAAAAATTGGGTAGGCAACATGGCTAAGTGGGTCGCTCCCATTAGGGTGTATTGTCACCATCTAGAGAAAACTCATATTTGTTACTTCTTTTATTTCTGTATCTACCGGGAACGGTTATGTCGGTATACCAACCATAAGGTGACAAGACATTCGATACACTCAAGAGAAATGAATGTTCGGTCATATGTGGCTGAGTTTCAAGATGTTCTTGTTGAACTCCAGTGTATCTCCTATTAAGTACATTGATCGGAAAGTGGTTCCATACCTTGTTATAGTCATAAATCCATTCTCCAATAAGCGCCTGCAGTTTTCGATTTTATATTATATATGTAGAACGTGACATGCAAACATTCTACTAGACAATTATTTATTTGATTTAGACATTATTATAATATCAGAAAAGCATATCATTTCAAAAACATTTTGGGTTATCGTAAGGTAAAAACCATTTGTGTTTATGTGTGGATTGGTCTTATGATTATCATTTTCTTTCGAAAGGATTTTAACGTAAAATCAAGTTGGATGATACCAATAATTTAGAGAGTTTTTCTCACGCTGATTCACCAGACTGACCTGTTGTGTTTGTAATGCTCGGGCTAGTCCGAGTTGTACAGTTTCAGGATAAGATACGAATTCCAGGAGACGAGCTGGAGGAGTTCAGACATATGATTCATATATTTTTCCGCTGTGTGTTGTAAACCAGGACAGATTGTTATAATTGTCCAGATGTGATGAATGTCTACTGTACTCTGATATATGTAAGTATTGTTTCAAGTTTTTCAATAAAGATTTATTTATGTATTATATTTTATTCCGCTGCGATGTGAGACTGTGTTGTGGTTTAGTAGTTCTTATTTCTTCTATTCTTAACTTTCTTTCTTTCTATTTCTCATCCTCTTATTTCTTTCTTTTAGTTTTTTGGATTTTCAATACTTGAATCTGGGCACGGAATGTATTAGTGTCTAAATTCGAGGGTCGAATTTTCCGGTACGCTACAGTTGGTATCAGAGCAATGGTTTAGGAATAACCTTGGCTCTGTGGTATAACTCAATAGAGATGGGGTTATTAGTACCCTAGATTGAGTTGAGTGTATATGTAAGAGAGTGTATTTGTAAATTTTATAAAAATGTTTTGTATTGTGTTATTTGATCGGTTCAATTTCGAACTGGCAACTAACACAATATTATTTTGTAGAGAGGGTAAATGAAATAATTTTGCCCAAAATTATATTTTTGTATAGAAAAGAAATGGTTTTTTGAAAGTATATTGTTGTTGGATTGTTTGAATGGAATTCAAATGGAATTACGGAATTGAGATGGTTAAATATAACTAGAAGATGAAGTAAGTGATTTTTGAAATAAAAATCAAAATTGGGTATAAATTGGAAGTTAAGGCAAACAAATTCCAATATTAATTAAATAGAGTAAAACTTGGTTGAAAATAAGTTAAATAGATTTGGATAGAAACCATATTAAACTAAAACGAATTATTGAATCAATATGGAATAAAAATGCTTGAATTCAAGTTGAAACATCAATAAATTGAATATTGATAATCTTAATAGAGCTCGACACATATCGTTTAAATATCTCGATAGAAATAAAATGTGAATTGAAATGAATCAATTCAAATGGATATAATTAAATATAACTTTGAAGAATGAATCAAATTGAGTTTGATTGAAATTAAATGTAAATGGACTCGTATATTGGAAAATCAAACCTGGAACACAAATTATAAATAAAACTTAACTTGTTTGTAGACAAATATATAATGTATTGGAACATGAAGTTTTTAATTATCATGAGTTGAGTAAGATAACAAGTTAGTGGATGGATTGGTAAATTAGGAAGTAAGAAGTAATTAAATTTTTTTTATAACCAGTTAGAAATATAGGTGTATATGATTGAGTAGGTTTATTAGATGGAAGCAAGTGTGAGAAATATTATGGGTTGCCTGACAAAAAGGTACATGTTTAATTCAATATGGGATTTTATGTGCCTATATGGCAAGCCGCTTGGCTTTTTGATTTTCTTTTTGACTAAAGAGGGTCCAGAGAGGCATTTTGTAGTTGTACCGATCAGCCCATACAAAGGAGGTGCTGGCGAAATTTTTCGAAAATTTTGGGAGTTAGAAATTTTTTCAACAGTTTTGAAATTTTTTGTTAACAAAAAGTTAATGTTCAATTGGAAATTTAAGTTAAGTATTTTTGAGTGAACTGATGAGTTGGTTATGTTGCAAGTATGATTAGGTGAGTGTCGAGTTTCATAGGTGGATTGTGGGAAGCTCATGAGATATAGCTCTTTTACCTAATTATTAATTTCGGGGACGAAATTCTTTTAGGGGGGAAGGATTGTAAGGTCCCATATTTTTAATCACTTATGTTTTGGCTATTTAATTTCGTTTAAGTATTGAAATCGTAATACAACTGGAATTTTTTATTAATTAAGTACGAAGTTGAACGTATAAATAATTTATTTGTTATTTTTTCGATTTATATTCAGTCGAATTTAATTATAAATCGTTAGTTTAAACTAATAGCTTTTCCATACGATTGAATGGGGCTTTGAGACTTGTAACAATGAGTTCAGAATAGCGGTATTACCCTAGAAATGCCTTTTATTGCATTTAAATAGGAGTTCGAAATTAGCATGATATTTCAATTAAATAGATTCACATCGGTTCGAGTTAATTTAAGGGTAGCGTATAAAATTCCTTCTCTTCTAAGCTAACTTTTTTTGCTTCTACGTTAAGCTTCATAAGGTACTGCAAAGTCCTCTCCTACCTTGTCAACTCCGAAACCTATCTTTACCATTTGATCGTGACATCGTTCTTATCCCTCCAAATCATCGCCTATATATAGTGCATTGCGTTTATACATTTCTTTCATTATGGAAACAAACAAAATTAGTTTATCTCCTCTTCCTTTTTCTTTATTTCTTTCTGTTTAAAAATCGATTCACCAATTGTAATTAAAAAAATAGGAATCAATCAAATGAAAACTGGTTATCGCAGTTCGAATTCACAAGCACGGAAGCAAAATTGGAGTTTGATTTTTCGCTGATAGATGAACTGATTGTTGAAGGATGCAAAATTGGATGTTGTAGTTCAAATGCAGTATGGTGATGGATTTAAGGTGTGGTTTTTGATTTTTGGGAAATGAAATGGCTGCAAACAAACTGCAGTTCAATTCGAATTAAAGGATGGTGAGTAAAGCTAATTTAAAAAATTCGTTTTTTTTTAGTAATATATTGATAGTAGTGAACTGTGTAGTGAATGCTTTGGGGGAATGGTGGAATTAAAATTCTAGTGTGATGGATTTTGTCACTAGTGATGAACTATGCGGCAGCGATGTTTGAAGGAGCTGCGTTTTGGGAGTCTGTTGACGGTTAACGCGAAGTTGGTGTAATGACCCGCATTTTTTGGCGATATAATAATTAATTTATATTATTTAAATATAGTTTAAAGGATTTAATGGTCGTTGAATTAAATGAGATTGAATATTTAATTAAAATGATAATTAAATAATATATTTAATTCGGAAATAATCAGAATTAGTGGAATTCACAATATTGTGTGAACTGGACAATTCGAAGTATATAATTCAGTTTAGAGTTGAATTATAATAACGAATATATTATTTAAATGAAGATTTGAAAGTATAATTATAATCGAGCTCGAAATGGCGTTGTAGTTCGTTATTTGGCGATTCGTACTTCAATTGAATATACAAAAGCTGTTTTAAATTGGATTTCTGTGAAACGAGAATCGTTAGGAGCTGGTGGAGTATATTTTTCTAATGGAAGAGAAAAATCTGGATTTCATCGTGTAAATGTTGTTTTATGTCCAAATCAAATTTCAGAAAAGTCGCAATGGAATTCCTTTGAAATTCGCAACGCTTTATTTATGTTATAAAAGGATTTTCGATATAAATTGAATATCGAGGTATTCTGGAATTCGGGAATATCGAGTATAAACTCTGATATGATATTCTAGAGCTGTACGGTATCGTATGTGAATATATACGGTAATATGTAATTATAAATGTTTAATGTAATTTTTTTAAATATATTTATATATTTAAATAGGTTATTTAGAGCTTTAAAAATAGCCACTTTTGCAAACGAAGTCGGAATTCGACGAAACTAATTTTGTTGGATCCACAATATCAAATTATTGTTAGATATCAAGTTCCGTGATTTTTGGGGTCACTGTGTGGCCGTGGGGATTTTTAATGTGGAAAACAGTCAGTATTTTGATGGTTAAAAATACGCTGTGTGAGCAAACGGAGTCGGAAATCGACGAAACCAGTTTCAATAGGACCGTAATATCAAATTATAGCTGCATGCCAATTTTCATGATTTTTGGGTATGGTATGTGGTCACAGGAATTTTAGAGGACAAATAAAAACAGCAATTGCTTTTAAATAAATATAATATTGAATATAAAAAAATATAAAATCCCCTATATATACCCCCATTAACTTTTCCCTAAACCTTAAAGTCATCAACGAAGTTGCGCCGTCGGGTTTCTCTCCTTTAAACCCAAAACGCAATCTTTAGAAAATCAAATGAAATTCAAAGAAAAATCCATAAATCTATATACATATATAGATTGAAATCGTTATGCAATCCTCTTTGTTCTGGTATGTTTTTGGTTGGGTGCGGTCATGTTTCATCGAGTTCGAGTTTGGACAGTACGAACTAGGGTTAGGTTGTTGAGAGTTTTGAGGCATCGAGAGTGAGAACCGACTTTAGTTTCGGGATTGGGAGGGGAAACCGCATCTGTACGAGTGGTTGGAGGATTTCCGGTGGTCATTGGTGGAGTGCGACGTCAGGAGTCAGAGGGGAAAGCCAGAGTTCGCACCTCGATTTGGGCCATCGAGTGTTGCGAGTTGGGGATGGGCTGATTAAGGGTTGAGAGGAGAGTTGAATGGTAATTCCGAAATGAAGTTTAAATGGAAGAATCGAGCTGTAATTTGTTGGGAAAAAGTCGGCTATGGCAGGAACGATGAGCAAGTGCTTAAGTGCTGAAACGGGGAAGAAGAGGCTTTCAACCGGTTATGGGTATTCAAAGGGGGTAATGGGCCTTAAGTAAGGTGAAGCCCATTTTGAAATTAACTAAGTTATTTCCAATTAAAATATCATGTAACTTATAATCGTTATAACTTGAGCATTCGTTATCAGAATTTCGAACGGTCAGATCCGTTGGGATCGTCCGGACGGTGGCTACACCATGAAACATACGGGGAGTGAATCGAAGATCATTACAATTTATTGCAAAATAAATTGTCTGTCTAAATCGAAGGCAGTTAATCGTTTTTAACGATAACAGTCCAATGTGAGTAAATCTCACTAACTCTGAACAGTTTATATTTTCATGTTGTATTTTTAGAACTGTTAAAAATTGTCTGGTTGGCTATGTGTTGACTGTTGATTGAACTGCTAGTCAGTTAGTGGAATTTATATATATATAAATATATATATGAACCGTTAGATCTATGTATATTGATTCTGCAATCAGAATAATTCTTATTGAACTGAAAGTGATGGTAATCATATTGTGTAACATCTGTGGATGTAGGAAAACCGGTTGGAGGAATCTGACAGGATTCCTCAACAGTTATTTTATTGTTTTTCATAAATCGTGATATATTGTGTAGTTTATAATCTGTGGTTGATTATATGTGTTTGGGGGATGTTGGTCATCGTGATTTGATGTGTTAAGTACCCTAAAATATCGGAATGGGAAAACGAGATTTTCAAAGGGATATTGAAAACATAATATTTATAAACAGGAATATTTATAAATAAGAAATATTTATAAATTGAGATATTTATAAATAGGACATTTTTAGAAAAGAGAAAATATTTATAAAATCAACAAAGATTTTATAAACGGAGATATTTATAAATGGAGAATTTATAAGTGGAACTTATTTATAAAGGGAATATTTTTAAATAGGGAATATTGTTAAGTGGAATTATAACTGAAGGGTAATCTTTATAAATGGAATATTTATAAAGTGGGTTATTTATTTAGGATAAATAAATAAGATAAGATAATGAGATATTTTGTAACACCCCGAATTTTAGTTAATACTAAAATTCACTAATTATAGGATAAATAATCTCAGATGTGGGAATTGGGGGTAACGGGCTGCGTCATTGCGTTCGTCTCGGAAAAATACGCGAAATAGAGTCCGAGTTTTCGAGAATCGGAGTCCGTATGGCCCGGTTATGGCCCAAAGAAGTTTTCAGAAAATTCAAAGATAAAAACAGATTTAAAAATTAAAATACAGAATTTGAAATAGAAGCAGCGGGTCAGGCGGGAGAAATTCCCGCCCTAGCCATGTCGACAGCGCTGTCGACAGGGCTGTCGACAGGGGTTTCGACTGCCCTGTCGACTTGCCTGTCGACAGGGGTGCGACGCCCAGTGAAACTGGGTGCACCAGTTTGGGTTCTTGGGCTGGCCTAGAGGGCTGGTTCTAGAGATTTCCTAAATCTAACGGTCCTAATCTAACCTAGGGTTAATCTAAGGGCCTAAAACACTACCTAATCCTATAAATAAGACACCAACCCTACCCTAATTCATTCATAATTAGGTTTTGTAACTAAACTATGGCAAAATGAAAGTTGAGCATGGCCTCCACAAATCAATGAAGAGAGTTGCAAGCTAATCAACATCTTCTTCAATTAAAGCCACTAATTCCACTTCATAAGTTTGCTAATCTTGGTTTTGGTGAGTTTCTATGGCTTTAATAATCAATTGTTAAATTGATTATGGTAGGATGTGATAAGACATGGCTATGTTTGTGGATAAATGTATTTATGCAAGTTTGTATGATATGTGATTTGCAAGTTTTAAGTTAAATGCAAGTTTAAGGCCATGTTTTATGATGCAAAACACCATGTTAAACATTTATGCATATGTGACACGTTATGCATATTAAGTATTTGATGTTATGCATGCTAAGTATTTGATGTTATGCATGCTAAAGTATTTGACGTTATGCATGCTAAGTATTTGATTGTATGCATACTAAGTATTGGGTTTTATGCATGATAAGTGTTTGGGTTTATGCAAGTTAAGTGGTGGGTTTATGCATAATAAGTATTTGATTTCATGCATGATAAGTAAGTGGTTTTATGCATGCTAAGTGTTTGGTATTATGCATAAATCATAACATGCAAGTTTACCCTTTTAAATATGATGCATACATATGCAAGATGATACCCTTATATGCTATGCATGTTTACCCTCCTTTAAGATGCAAGTTCATATGCAAGTTATGTGAATGGTGTTATGCAAGTTATGTGTATGAGATTATGCAAGTTATGTGCATGATGCTATGCAAGTTATGTATATGCTTAAATGCAAGTTTAATGTGATATGCAAGTTATGCATGTTCATGCAAGTATGTGAATGCTCATGCAAGTATGTGAATGCTTATGCAAGTATGTGAATGCTTATGCAAGTATATGAATGCTTATGCAAGTTATGTGTATGCTTAAATGCATGTTTAACATGTTATGCAAGTTATGAGAATGCTTATATGCAAGTTCAACATGTTATGCAAGATATGTGTATGATAATATGCAAACTCATATGTCATATGTTATGCAAATCATGTGTATGATAATATGCAAGTTTGGGTTATATGTAGTTGGGTTAATATATGTTCATATATGCAAGTTGACATCCTCTTAACCCATGACAAAGTTGTATGCTAAACCCATGATATTTGTGATGATCTTCCCCTTATTTATGTCATGAAATGAGAACGATTTACGTGGGGAACGATGGGGTGGGTAAATATGTTAATAAAAGTATGATTGGGTATGCTTAAGCATACCATAAAAATAAATTAACATAAGTGGGAATTTACCTATTGAGTTAGGTCTACCCCATGGGAATTTACCTATTGAGTTAGGTCTACCCATGTTATGAAAAATGTGTAATTAATTAGGGATAATTATTTGTGGGGGTGATTAATTAGGCGTAATTAATCAACTAAGACACGAGGTTGGACCCTTTTGTAGCGGAAGTCTGCCCGGAACCGACCGGCCATCCAGCGGCTACAAATGATTGGCCCAATGTGAGAGGTCTTAGTCACAAACTAAATACGTGATTAACGTAAAGACACGAGGTTAGACTCGGTTATGACGTAAGGCTGCCCGGACCCAACCGGCTTAACCAGCGGTCATAAAAGATGGTCTAATGTGAGAGGTCTTTAGGAGGATCACGGTCTTAATTAATTAAGAAACACTTAACCAAATTAGCATGTAGTGGGACATGAGGGTTAAGTGGGTGCCTTGGGTGGCATGTAGTAACTAGTGGGGGTGCCTCGGGTGGCATGAGGAAACTAGTGGGTTGTCGTGGGTGGCAATAGAAAATACGATTAGAATACTTAACCAAAGTGGAACATGTAATTAAACATGATTAAAGGGTTAAGTAAGTGCCTTGGGTGGCATGTGAGAATCAAGTAAGTGCTTTGGGTGGCATGTGGAAATCTAGTGGGTGCCCTTAGTGGCAATTGAAATATGATTGGTGACTTAACCAAATCTTAACATGTAAGGGGGCATGATTATAAAAAGGGGTTAAGTGGGATGCACTAGATAAAAATAGCAAGCTTAAGTAGTAGCTTGTGGGGGCCCATTTCAACCAATATCCCAAACGTATCTTTGTGGGCCCGACTCTGGTCGGGTGACGGGACACGCATATTGGGCTTGACTATAAGTGGCCAAAACGGGTTAGCGGTGGCAACGCAGGATCAACGGGTTTCATATGCGTGTGTGGACCCGGGCTGGTTGGTAAGTCGTTGTTGCATCGTGTAGATATAAAGCCGTGCACAGTGATATTATCTGGTAGCCACTTTGGGGAATGATACACCCCCTTTTGTGGGACCAGCACGGGTATCTACGGTAGGGAGCCGATCGCTTGGGGGTAGTGGGTACACCTAGTAAAGATAGGGGCAGACGGCACCTGTGTAGGGGTACAAGAAACTACCGGGTAAAAATTACTAAGTACACTTAGTGGGATCAACCTTTAAGTAGGAATTACTCTTGGTGGGTAGAACTGGTGTGGTGCAGTGTAGGAATTACCCTTGGGTGAATAAGTCTGGGGTGGTGTAAGAATTATCCTTGGGTGGATAAATGCGTCTTTTCGGTTATCGTAGTACATCCGGTGTTTAGTTGGCTACTTAGTGTAGTCATTATCCCCAGAGGTACCGTACCTTATTTATGTCATACCCTAATTACTTTAATGGTTGTATTGTTAGGGTTATAGGACTCACTCAGACTTATGTCTGACCCCGTTGTTTTTATCTTTTTCCCAACCCTCAGGTTATCAGAGTGGGCCTAGCACTAGTGGGCTTGGATCAGACCGCTATATCTATCTTTTGGGCTTGGATCGTAGAAGTAAAGCTCGGTTTATCTTTTCTATTATGGCTATTGTCTATGTAGTGGGATTATGTACTTCTATTTTATCAGGATGGATATTATGTACTTGACTCTTGTTATGGTTTTGTGATGTAACCAAACATGTTTTACTTTCCGCTGAAATGAAATGATGATTTAAATTTTCAAGTATTACTTATATCTGTCTTGTTGTAATTTTTCTGTTCTATATTCACTTAAAATACTCCACCAATGTTATGGCATTCCCTTATGAGTGACCGTAGCGGGTGTGGGGTGTTACACGTGGTATCAGAGCTTAAGGTTACCGGAACAGATAAAATTTTTAGAAAAACTATTTTCTAAGAATATTTTTGGAAAGGAGTATTTTCAAAAACATGTCTTTTAAGAGAAAAGTTTTTGAAAGAAAAGCATAATCCCCAATAGCCATATCTATATCTTTCGAATTCTCCATTTTGAATCTCTTCCTTTCTCTCGTTTTGAGTTTCCCCTCCGCGTATAGATGATCTTTCTAAGATAGATAAGGATGGAAAACCACTTCAAGGGACTTAGACGTTAGTCGGATTAGAAGTTGGTTCAAGAAGGAGGAGGACTGGTAGGTATCTATTGGATAGACGATGGGAGGAAGGCTCAAATAGTTGTTTGGTTAATGAAGGATGAAACCTCATTGGTGGGAAGTTACGAGTGGGGAATAGGGAAGAAGAAGGCAAGTGGTTATCCTTTTGAGAGGAATAGGACACCTTATTAGGATTGTCCAAAGAAGCAAGGGCAAGGTATGGAATCTTCTGGAGGGTAGTTGTATTCCCTCACGACTAGGGTACCAGATGGGGATAAGACCGTCTAGATTGGAAGTTGGATTTCTTTATCATCCAATTCGAACTTTATTTGATTCTGACGCATCGAGTTCGTTTATCTCATCATTGTTAGTTGAGTCACTGCACTTAGACACCAGTTTGGTAGATGATCCCTTAGTTGTTTCAAACCCAATTGGGCTCCATGATGTGTTTGGGTTTGAGAGTTTCTATACTTAGCGTTGAGTTTAGATGTGATGCTTGTTGGGCTTCACGGGCTATGGGCTAGTTTTGGGCATGGACTGGTTATCCAGTAAAGGTGCCGTTCTTGATTTTGAAGGGAGAGTTGTTAGGCTTATGACCCGCTTGGGTAACACTCTCGAGATCTTTTGTAATCCCATAGAATATGTTATGCTAAGTTATCTAGAATCGCTTGACACGTCGGTCTAGAATTTGTGATCTGTTAGAGCGGTCCGGGAATACCCGGATGTGTATAAGGAGGTGAAGGGCTTACCTCCGGAACGGGAAATTGACTTCCAAATATATCTGGTGGGTAAGGCTAAACCAGTACCTTGGCCAGGGTGCCACGTGGCTCTTCGTGAGAGGAGGGAACTCCATAAGTAAGTAGGCGATTTGCTTGAGAAGGGGTTCATAAGACGAAGTATATTGGAGTGGGGCGCTCCAGTAGTTTTTGTTATGAAGGCGGATGGGTCCCTCAGACTTTGTGTAGGCTAAAGAGAACTAAAGAAACTCACAAAGAAGAATAGACACCCATTGCCAAGGATTAATGATCTCTTTGATCAGTTGGTTGGCGCCTCAGTGTTTTAGTAGTGGACTCAGCCACGGAAGTTCATCAGTTGAGAGTGGCTGACGATAGCATAGAAAAGACTACCTTTAGGACTCCGGATGTTTTTTTATGAGTGGCTGGTGATGCCATTTGGTTTGACATACGCCCCGCATATTTTGTTAATTTGATGAGAAGGGTGTTCAAGGAGTACCTAAATAAGTTGTGATGGTCTTTATGGATGACATTTTGGTCTTTTCTAGGAGCGAAATAAGTTTTCGTATTTGCTCAATAGGCTGAGCAGAGCCAGTATAGGATAAACGACGGTTTTGGAGCGAGACTGGTGAAAACATCCAGAATTGGTCAAGGGCTTAATTATTTAGCCATTTTTATTAGTATCATCTCACGTAGGTCGTCTGAATTCGAAGGAGGTATCCCTTGGGTGTTTGTCTGATATTGGTTTAGGCCTTTGGGGCTTGCATTTGGGGGATGCCGAATTCGACTAGGGTGGTCTGCGTGGGAGACAGTTGTGATAATTTTGGATGATATCCTGGTGGAGAAGAGCATGCCCTACATCTTAGGGAAGTGTTGGAGACTCTTCGAGCGCATAGTCTTAGGACAGCAAAAGTGGATGGGATCCTTAGCATCCTATGAGTAAGGGTAACATGGTAGCGGACGCCTTAAGTAGAAAAAGGTTGTCCTTGAGTTCATTGTTCGTTGAACGACGGAGCTTAGAATTTATTTCTAAGTTTGACTTTAGACCTTCCGTTGACTTTGTACCCGGTTTGCTAGCCTCCTTGGAGGATAAACCTACTCTTTTGGGGCAGATTGGAAGAGCACAGAGGGACGACCCACAGTTGGTTGAGTTGGTAGAGAAGCTCATAAGGGGGGAAGTCGTCCAGCCATTTGAGTAGGAACACCCTAGACGATAGGGGTGTTTGCGTAGAGACGGTAGACTTTGTGTACCGCAAGACGAGGGTTTGAGGAAGGCTATTCTTGATGACGCACACCGTTCTAGGATGACCATTCATCCCGGTGGGGATAAGATGTACCAAGACATGAAGAGGGTTTTCTTCTGGGCCGGTATGAAGAAAGATGTGGCCGAGTATGTCGCTCGATGTTTGGTGTGCCAGTAAGTGAAGGCGGAGCAAAGGAAACCAGGTGGGTTGCTTCACCCATTGGAGGTTCCGCAATGGAAGTGGGATAGCGTCTCGATGGATTTTATTGACGGGTTACCCAGGTCGAGGAAGGGTAATACAGGAATTTGGGTGGTGGTAGATAGACTTACTAAGAGCGCCCATTTCAGGGCAAGAGGACTGCTCCATGGCTAGCTTCAGTATATCTTCGAGAGATAGTTCGATTACATGGGGTACCCTCTAGCATAGTAAGTGATCGAGATCCTATCTTCACTAGCGAGTTCTGAAAGAGTTTGCAAGAGGCGGTAGGGACTCAGTTGTGTTTGAGTACCGCATATCATCCTCAGACGGACGGCCAGACCGAGAGGGTGAATCATGTCCTAGAAGACCTTTTGAGGCTTTGTATCCTAGATTTTGGAGGTACATGGGAAGAGCATCTTCCATTGGTGGAGTTCGCATATAATAACAGCTTTCAGTCCAGTATTGGTATGGCACCTTTCGAAGCTCTTTATGGAAGGCCTTGTCGATCACCTACACGTTGGTAGGAATCTACGGATGAGATCTCGCTTGGGCCGATAAGGTTAGAAAAACTTCGGGAAAAGATTGATTTGATTCAAAGAAGGATGAAAGCGACGCAAGATAAACAGAAATCTTATGCGGACAAGAGGAGAACAGAGCTTGAGTTTGATATTAGGACATGTTTTTTTTATCAAGATATCTCCGTTACGGAATGTGGTTCACTTTGGATCTGTTGGGAAGTGAGTACCAAGGTTTGTTGGACCGTTTCCTATTAAGGAAAGGATTGGACAGATGACATATAGAGTGGAGTGGCCGACAGGCATGGTGGTGTACATGATATATTCCATGTGTTACATTTGAGGAAGTTCCTACATGAGACCGCAGAGGCGGTAGAGCCGAGCCTGCTTAGAGAAGTGGAAGTAGAGCGTGATGCGACGATTCGACGAGCTCCTACTTGCATCCTTGGGTCAGAGATTTGGAAGTTGAGAAACAGAGAGGTTCAACTAGTCAAAGTACGAAGGGGAGATGAAGAGAGCGACGCTACCTGGGAGACGGAAGCGAAGATGCGTTCGAGATACCCTTTTCTTTCGGAGGGTATGTCCTTTTGCTTCTCCTTCATCGCATATCTTGTGCTTATCTTATCTTTAGTATATCCTCTCGTTAGTACCTTTGACCTTCAGATAGGATAGTCCTATGGTTGAAACATGTGTTTGAGACATGTTATGTATGATGGATGCAAGTGGATGCAAGTGTTTGCTAGTGGTTGCTCGTGGATGCATATACACACACTCTAGGCACTAGATCGGCTCAATCACTTCATATTGCATATTGCATAAAATTGTGTGTAGGAAGCTATATTATGGATGTATAATGATTGTGTTATCATATGGATGATGCATTTTGGTGAATGATTGTGCACTCATGTAGATATTGTATGTGTCGATAGGGTTCTCTCGCATACATAATGGATGCATGGCACTATCATGGTTTGCATATGTTCATACGTTAGATAGGGAACATATACACACACTTTTTGCATATGCTCATACATCATTAGAAATTGTTTTAAGGACAATGGATGCCCGTGGTTGATGGTTTGAGTAGATGGTTGTTTGGATGGTAGGATATGCATTCTCCTTAGCTTAGAGATTTCGGGGACGAAATCCTTTAAGGAGGGGAGAATGTAACACCCCGAATTTTAGTTAATACTAAAATTCACTAATTATAGGATAAATAATCTCAGATGTGGGAATTGGGGGTAACGGGCTGCGTCATTGCATTCGTCTCGGAAAAATACGCGAAATAGAGTCCGAGTTTTCGAGAATCGGAGTCCGTATGGCCCGGTTATGGCCCAAAGAAGTTTTCAGAAAATTCAAAGATAAAAACAGATTTAAAAATTAAAATACAGAATTTGAAATAGAAGCAGCGGGTCAGGCGGGAGAAATTCCCGCCCTAGCCATGTCGACAGCGCTGTCGACAAGGCTGTCGACAGGGGTGTCGACTGCCCTGTCGACTTGCCTGTCGACAGGGGTGCGACGCCCAGTGAAACTGGGTGCACCAGTTTGGGTTCTTGGGCTGGCCTAGAGGGCTGGTTCTAGAGATTTCCTAAATCTAACGGTCCTAATCTAACCTAGGGTTAATCTAAGGGCCTAAAACACTACCTAATCCTATAAATAAGACCCCAACCCTACCCTAATTCATTCATAATTAGGTTTTGTAACTAAACTATGGCAAAATGAAATTTGAGCATGGCCTCCACAAATCAATGAAGAGAGTTGCAAGCTAATCAACATCTTCTTCAATTAAAGCCACTAATTCCACTACATAAGTTTGCTAATCTTGGTTTTGGTGAGTTTCTATGGCTTTAATAATCAATTGTTAAATTGATTATGGTAGGATGTGATAAGACATGGCTATGTTTGTGGATAAATGTATTTATGCAAGTTTGTATGATATGTGATTTGCAAGTTTTACGTTAAATGCAAGTTTAAGGCCATGTTTTATGATGCAAAACACCATGTTAAACATTTATGCATATGTGACACGTTATGCATGTTAAGTATTTGATGTTATGCATGCTAAGTATTTGATGTTATGCATGCTAAAGTATTTGACGTTATGCATGCTAAGTATTTGATTGTATGCATACTAAGTATTGGGTTTTATGCATGATAAGTGTTTGGGTTTATGCAAGTTAAGTGGTGGGTTTATGCATAATAAGTATTTGATTTCATGCATGATAAGTAAGTGGTTTTATGCATGCTAAGTGTTTGGTATTATGCATAAATCATAATATGCAAGTTTACCCTTTTAAATATGATGCATACATATGCAAGATGATACCCTTATATGCTATGCATGTTTACCCTCCTTTAAGATGCAAGTTCATATGCAAGTTATGTGAATGGTGTTATGCAAGTTATGTGAATGGTGTTATGCAAGTTATGTGTATGAGATTATGCAAGTTATGTGCATGATGCTATGCAAGTTATGTATATGCTTAAATGCAAGTTTAATGTGATATGCAAGTTATGCATGTTCATGCAAGTATGTGAATGCTCATGCAAGTATGTGAATGCTTATGCAAGTATGTGAATGCTTATGCAAGTATATGAATGCTTATGCAAGTTATGTGTATGCTTAAATGCATGTTTAACATGTTATGCAAGTTATGAGAATGCTTATATGCAAGTTCAACATGTTATGCAAGATATGTGTATGATAATATGCAAACTCATATGTCATATGTTATGCAAATCATGTGTATGATAATATGCAAGTTTGGGTTATATGTAGTTGGGTTAATATATGTTCATATATGCAAGTTGACATCCTCTTAACCCATGACAAAGTTGTATGCTAAACCCATGATATTTGTGATGATCTTCCCCTTATTTATGTCATGAAATGAGAACGATTTACGTGGGGAACGATGGGGTTGGTAAATATGTTAATAAAAGTATGATTGGGTATGCTTAAGCATACCATAAAAATAAATTAACATAAGTGGGAATTTACCTATTGAGTTAGGTCTACCCCATGGGAATTTACCTATTGAGTTAGGTCTACCCATGTTATGAAAAATGTGTAATTAATTAGGGATAATTATTTGTGGGGGTGATTAATTAGGCGTAATTAATCAACTAAGACACGAGGTTGGACCCTTTTGTAGCGGAAGTCTGCCCGGAACCGACCGGCCATCCAGCGGCTACAAATGATTGGCCCAATGTGAGAGGTCTTAGTCACAAACTAAATACATGATTAACGTAAAGACACGAGGTTAGACTCGGTTATGACGTAAGGCTGCCCGGACCCAACCGGCTTAACCAGCGGTCATAAAAGATGGTCTAATGTGAGAGGTCTTTAGGAGGATCACGGTCTTAATTAATTAAGAAACACTTAACCAAATTAGCATGTAGTGGGACATGAGGGTTAAGTGGGTGCCTTGGGTGGCATGTAGTAACTAGTGGGGGTGCCTCGGGTGGCATGAGGAAACTAGTGGGTTGCCTTGGGTGGCAATAGAAAATACGATTAGAATACTTAACCAAAGTGGAACATGTAATTAAACATGATTAAAGGGTTAAGTAAGTGCCTTGGGTGGCATGTGAGAATCAAGTAAGTGCTTTGGGTGGCATGTGGAAATCTAGTGGGTGCCCTTAGTGGCAATTGAAATATGATTGGTGACTTAACCAAATCTTAACATGTAAGGGGGCATGATTATAAAAAGGGGTTAAGTGGGATGCACTAGATAAAAATAGAAAGCTTAAGTAGTAGCTTGTGGGGGCCCATTTCAACCAATATCCCAAACGTATCTTTGTGGGCCCGACTCTGGTCGGGTGATGGGACACGCATATTGGGCTTGACTATAAGTGGCCAAAACGGGTTAGCGGTGGCAACGCAGGATCAACGGGTTTCATATGCGTGTGTGGACCCGGGCTGGTTGGTAAGTCGTTGTTGCATCGTGTAGATATAAAGCCGTGCACAGTGATATTATCTGGTAGCCACTTTGGGGAATGATACACCCCTTTTTGTGGGACCAGCACGGGTATCTACGGTAGGGAGCCGATCGCTTGGGGGTAGTGGGTACACCTAGTAAAGATAGGGGCAGACGGCACCTGTGTAGGGTACAAGAAACTACCGGGTAAAAATTACTAAGTACACTTAGTGGGATCAACCTTTAAGTAGGAATTACTCTTGGTGGGTAGAACTGGTGTGGTGCAGTGTAGGAATTACCCTTGGGTGAATAAGTCTGGGGTGGTGTAAGAATTATCCTTGGGTGGATAAATGCGTCTTTTCGGTTATCGTAGTACATCCGGTGTTTAGTTGGCTACTTAGTGTAGTCATTATCCCCAGAGGTACCGTACCTTATTTATGTCATACCCTAATTACTTTAATGGTTGTATTGTTAGGGTTATAGGACTCACTCAGACTTATGTCTGACCCCGTTGTTTTTATCTTTTTCCCAACCCTCAGGTTATCAGAGTGGGCCTAGCACTAGTGGGCTTGGATCAGACCGCTATATCTATCTTTTGGGCTTGGATCGTAGAAGTAAAGCTCGGTTTATCTTTTCTATTATGGCTATTGTCTATGTAGTGGGATTATGTACTTCTATTTTATCAGGATGGATATTATGTACTTGACTCTTGTTATGGTTTTGTGATGTAACCAAACATGTTTTACTTTCCGCTGAAATGAAATGATGATTTAAATTTTCAAGTATTACTTATATCTGTCTTGTTGTAATTTTTCTGTTCTATATTCACTTAAAATACTCCACCAATGTTATGGCATTCCCTTATGAGTGACCGTAGCGGGTGTGGGGTGTTACATATTTATTTGTTTAATAAGTAGAATAAGATAATGAGATATTTATTTGTTAAATAAATAAGATAATAAAGGGGTTATTTATTTAGGATAAATAAATAAGATATTTTGTAGGAAATATTTGCAAACCATTTGCAAATAGAATTGAAAGGGAGATATTTGCAAACCATTTGCAAATAGAATAGAGAAGGGAATTATTTGTAAACCATTTACAAATAGAATTGAAAGGGATACTTATTTGGAAAACAAATAAGATATGATTAAAGAAAATATTTATCTTTTCATAAATAAAGAGATATATAAGTCTGAACTTATATGAAGAAGTAAACAGGAAAATGTGGCATATTAATCTATAAATAATATTTATAAATTAAGTAAATATTTATCATTGGATAAATAGAATATATATAAGTCAGGACTTATATAGAGAAGTAAGAATCGATTTCAACATCGACATCTGAAACTGAATAAGGACGAAGAGTTAACCAGTTAGAGTTAATCAGTTAGAGCTAATCAGTTAGAGCTAACCAGTTAGAGTTAAACATTTAGAGCTAATCAGTTAGAGTTATTCAGTTAGAGTTAAATCGAATATTAGTTTATTCGAAGAAAGGAGTTAAACGAATATAGTAGATATTCGAAGTGAATTAAATCGAATCAAAGATATTCGAAGTGCGTTAAATTGAATCAGAGATATTCGAAGGGAGTTAATCAAATCTAGTTATTCGACAAGAGTTAAATCAAATATAAGTTATTCAGATGTAAGTTATTCGAATAAGAGTCAATCCAGTAAGAGTTAAATAGAGTAAGAGTTAATGGAATAGGAGTCAATCCAGTAAGAGTTAAATATAGTCATAGTTAATCGAATAAGAGTTATTAGATTGGAATTATTTGAATAAGAGTTATAGAATAAGAGTTAACCAAATAGGAGTTGATAAATTTGTTGTTCGTTATTTATTCGAGTTAGGAAATAAGAGTTAGATTAAAGTTATTATATTTCAGAAGCAGTAAATTATAACATCACTATTATAATCAAATGATTCTGTAAAGGAGTTGGACTCGTAAATTATATCTGGAAGTTACGTAAGGAAGTGTTAAAGAGTTAAAAGATGAACTTACCCTGTTTCGCAATTTGAAATGCTGTTCAGTTAAGGTCTGAGAGGTAGTAATACCCCAACTTGATTGACTTCGTTTTTAATATAGAAATGGTTAAGGTTCGAGAGTGAAAGTGGTTAAGTTAATTTAGTAAATAAGTATAGTGGTTTGAGTTGTTGTCGCGATGTTGTGTTTAAATCCAGGTAAAGAAGATATGGAAATGTTTTCCAAATAGGTTCATAAACGTAATCAAATATTGAAATTGGAAATATGAATTAGAAAAGGAAATGTTCAAGTAAGGAGTTAAGGAAAGGAGTTAAGCTAAATCAGAAATTGACTGGAGACTTGTTAAGTTGAATGGTTTTCTAAGTGTCTATCTGATGTTGGTTTCGACCTTCGGGATTGGTACTTAGGGAATTGTTCTTATATTAGTTTACAATCAGAGACTGATAGTTGTAGAAGAATAGTGATACGTGAATAAGTTATGGAAATGTTTTAAAGTGTTAACGTATATTTTCTAAACATAGAAAATAATCTATATATATATATATATATATATATGATTGATGATTGATCGATAGAATTTCCATCTGTAAATAATATCATTGTTTGCACATGTATTTTTCTTTGATTGTTAACTCACCGACTATCGAAGTTTTTGACCATTTTACGTTGTAAATATGGAGAGACCGGTTGGATTATTATCCAAAGAACCACTCCGTATTGGCATAAGCATTGTGAATCAAGTATGTTGAATACAGTGAAGACGGAGTTTATGCAAGGGTTGTTGTATAAATCTTAGATAATAGTGCCTAAGATGGATATACTGAATAGTGCCTTCAGTTTGTCCAATCCTAGGACAACTTGTATGGATGAAGGTCTGACAGAGTATATCCGATAGATTGTGTAAGTTGATCTCTACATACGTATTCACGTTTGGTGGCGGAGAAATTCGTTTCTTTTAGCTGTATACCCGTGTTATTTTTGGATAAATCAATTTGTGATTTGGCGGGTATGACGATGTGGCATTCTAAGTGAATGGAGATATGATAAGTAAAAAAGATAAGCGTAGCATCTAGCTTCACAACCGGGAAATGACAAAAAATGGGCGGGAAGCATGGCTATGTGGGCCACATCAAAGTAGGGTATATTGTCACCATCTAGAGAATATTCAAATTTGTACTTCTTTCAATTCTGTATCTCCCGGGAATGCTTATGTTGGTTTACCAACAGTAAGGTGACAATATATTCGATACACTCAAGTAAAATGAGTGGTCGGTCATGTGTGGTCGAGTTAACAAGATGTTCTTGTTGAACTCCAGTGTATTGCTTCTAGAGTACACTGATCGGAAGGTGGACCCATACCTTGTCAGCGTTGGAAATCCATTTCCCAATAAGCGCTCGCGGTGTTTGATTGTATTATATATATGGAACGTGAGATGAAAGCGTTCTACTAGATTGATATTACTTGTGTTAGACATTATTATAATATCAGAATAATATTGTTTTAAAAATGATTATCCCTTCTTTTGAAAGGATTTGTAAAGTTAAACAAATGATTTGAGTTTACTCACACCAGTCACCTGACTGACCCGGAGTTCATTTTATTTTGTTTCCCTAAACTCTTGGGTGCCTAATTTGTACAGACAGTCAAGTAGTCGGGATTTACAGATACATTGAAGAGCTGGAGCAGGAGGCTTTAAAATTTTATAGCTATGGTTATTTCCGCTGTGTTGTAAGTGTTGTACTTTGAAATGATATGTATATTCAAGTACAGAATTATATTTCAAAGTAATGTTGTATATTATATGTTATTCGTTCCGCTGTGAGGATCGTGTTACTCTGATGTTGTTGTCTTCTTTTTTCTTCTATTCTAAGTTTCTATCTTATCTATTCTCACCCTCTAATTTCTTACATTAACAACCCATTATTTTCGATCCTTGGATGTTCGATATGTGTTGTATATCGGATAACTAAGATCGTCGAAAACCCGGGTCGTTACAGTTGGTATCAGAGCTTAAGTTAAGTGATTTACCTTGGCTCTGTGGTGTGACTCGGTAGAGATGGGGTTAGCAATACCCTAGATTGAGTTGAGTGCATATATACGAGTGAACGTATTTGTTATTCAATATAAAATGATTTTATATTGTGGAGCTTTGTTGGTTGAGTTGTTTATGGGTTCTGGTCGATCAGTTTGATCCACTGTATCGGTAGGGATTTATAAACACTCGAATACGATGAATCGACACTGTATGTTTTGAAAAGAGGGTAAATGAAATAATTTTACCCAAGTTAGATTTTTATATAAAGGATTATAAAATATTGGATGTGTTGGTCACAATTATAATCGAATAAGATTAAAAAATGTGAAAATGGTTATGTAAATAGCCATTCAGAATTCGTATAAGTGAAATATATGAAATCGAAATGAATTAAATCTGAAATTTAAATCAGAATTGAAATTAAAACCCTGGAAATTTGGAACAGAGTTTGTAAATAGACTTGGATTAAATATATGTAAATTTTAAGATCCTGGGTGATTTTAAATTGTGAATGATATTTTGAACTGATTTCAAAATAAAAGTGTTTAAGAATGGTTTTGAAAATGTTATAGTATTGAACTCACTTTGATCGCTGGAAAATAACTCTGATGAGTGTGGCCACATCATCAATGTTCATTTTCGAGTTTCTAACTGACGGATTACTACCGAAGAATTTTGTTTTTGAATTTGTTTTGGGAAAAACAAGTTGTGTCGAATTTCAAAAAGGGGATATTTGATTTTGAAAAGCAAAGCTGTTTAAAATTCCTAGGGAAGATTGTTTGAAATAAAAACAAATTAAAATAAGAAATTTGTGAAAACAAATTGAAATCAAATTAAAGATTTAGTGGAATTTGAATTGAAATGGAATAATATTAAGTCAAAGTGGAATTTGGCCTGGATATAAGCGGATGGTTGTGTTGGAGATAAAAACAGATTGGAATTTGATTGGGATGACCCTTGTATCTGCTGAATTGATAACAGGTGGAAAGGATATAATGATATGCCTGACAAAAAGGTACAAGTTTATATTTCTATTGGATATAGATTTATGAGCCTAATTGGTAAGCCGCTTGGCTATATGATTTTCTATTGGGTTGGAGATGGCCCAGTGAGGCGAGTTGGAGTTTGACCTACTGACCAGTACAAAGGAGGTGCTGGCGAAATTTTTCGAAAAGTTAAGGTGTTAGAAAATTTTCAGGATTTTTGAAAATTTTCGTTGATAAAAATTAATGAATAATTTAATTGAAATTAAATTGGTTCAATCGAAACCAAATGTAAGAAGTGAACAAATAAGTTCTAACTGGTCGATAGGGTTTGTTTTCTACCTTAGCAATTTCAAGGATGAAATTATTTTAAGTGGGGAAGAATGTAATGACCCGCAATTTTCGACGATACAATAATTAATTTATTTAATTATTTAAATATAATTTAAAGGATTTAATGGTCTTTGAATTAAATGAGATTGAATATTTAATTAAAACAATAATTAAATAATACATTTAATTCAGAAATAATCAGAATTAGTGGAATTCACAATATTGTGTGAACTGGACAATTCAAAGTATATAATTCAGTTTAAAGTTGAATTATAATAACGAATATATTATTTGAACAAAGATTTGAAATTATAATTATACTCTAATTATAATCGAGCTTGAAATGGCGCTGCAGTTCGTTATTTGGCGATTCGAACTTCAATTGAATATACAGATGTTGTTTTAAATCGGATTTCTGTGAAATGAGAAACGTTAGGAGCTGGTGTATATTTTTCTAATGGAAGAGAAAAATCTGGATTTCATCGTGTAAATTTTGATTTATGTCCAAATCAAATTTTAGAAAAGTAGCTATGGAATTCCTTTGAAATTCGCAACGCTTTATTTACGTTATAAAAGTATTTTCGATATAAATTGAATATCGAGGTATTCTAGAATTTGGGAATATCGAGTATAAACTCTGATATGATATTCTGGAGCAGTATGGTATCGTATGTGAATATATACGGTAATATGTAATTATAAATGTTTAATGTAATTTTATATAAATATATTTATATATTTAAATAGGTTATTTAGAGCTTTAAAAATAGCCACTTTTGCAAATGAAGTCGGAATTCGACGAAACTAATTTTGTTGGATCCACAACATCAAATTATTTTTAGATACCAAGTTCCATGATTTTTGGGGTCACTGTGTGGCTGTGAGGATTTTTAATGTGAAAAACAGTTAGTATTTTGACGGTTAAAAATACGCTGTGTGAGCAAACGGAGTCAGAATTCGACGAAATCAGTTTCATTGGGACCGTAATGTCGAACTGTAGCCGCATGCCAATTTTCATGATTTTTGGTATCGTATGTGTTCACAGAAATTTTAGAGGACAAATAAAAACTGCAGTTGCTTTTAAATAAATATAATATTGAATATAAAAAAATATAAAATCCCCTATATATACCCCATTAACTTTTCCCTAAACCCTAAAGTCATCAACGAAGTTGCGCCGTCGGGTTTCTCTCTTTTAAACCCAAAACGCAATCTTTAGAAAATCAAATGAAATTCAAAGAAAAATCCATAAATCTATATACATATATAGATTGAAATCATTATGCAATCCTCTTCGTTCTGGTATGTTTTTGGTTGGATGCGGTCATGTTTCGTCGAGCTCGAGTTTTGACAGTAGGAACTATGGTTAGGTTGTTGAGAGTTTTGAGGCATCGAGAGTGAGAACCGACTTTAGTTTCAGGATTGGGAGTGGAAACCGCATCTGTACGAGTGGTTGGAGGATTTCCGGTGGTCATTGGTGGAGTGCGACGTCAGGAGTCAGAGGGGAAAGCCAGAGTTCGCACCTCGATTTGCACCATCGAGTGCTGCGAGTTGGGGACGGGCCGATTAAGGGTTGAGAGGAGAGTTGAATGGTAATTCTGAAATGAAGTTTAAATGGAAGAATCGAGCTGTAATTTGTTGGGAAAAAGTCGGCTATGGCAGGAACGATGAGCAGGTGCTTAAGTGCTGAAACGGGGAAGAAGAGGCTTTCAACCGGTTATGGGTATTCAAAGGGGGTTGAGAGGACCCGTAACTTCCCCGTGAAGGAAAGCCCGGATTGCCTTGAGAACAACACACAATAGAACGCAGACGGGAGAATATTTCATTGTTATTATAACAATTCCATCAGATACAAGAATATACAGAGTATAAATGAATATTATACATTCGAATAAATATCAGAGATTACAATAAATTACATAGCAGCGGAAAAATAATACAAAGCACAACTGAAGGTGATATACGGATACAGAGCTTTCTGGATATCATTCCAGCTGTAAACCAGGATCCTGTGTATATAAATCGGCAAAACCAAAACTACTAGCTGCCCGTGTGGAAATAGGGACACCCAGAGTTTAGGTTAAAACAATAAACTCCAGGTCAGTCATGTGACTGGTGTGAGAACTAAAATAGTTATTAAAACTTTACTTTAAAGGAGAGTAATTCAAGGGATCACGCCGTATAACACGGAACGGGTTTCCTCCCAAGAACACCAGTGCATAGAATAAACAACACAATGCTTTTTCGAAAAATGAAGCTATTATAAGACCCAGGTCCCATCACACAATGCAACACAAGCCGGAGGATAGGGTTTTCCCTTATAATAGCCAAACATGTTTGGTACGTTTAAAACAAATCATTTGATACTATAATAAGTGTATAGTGTCAAAACATTTTCAATCATAAATATCAATCCTAGGCGGCATGGGTACCATCTATCATGTCGTCATACTAGGCTCTACAAATAAAACCGAAATACACGTATTGGAAATTGGATTTCCGTCATGAGTCGAGGCAAGGGGCAAGCTCCTCTCCGCTTTGAGACACTCTAGCAAATGCTCAGGACTACGCACACTGGGTAACCCTTGGATCGGCTGGGCCGGTCCTCTCTTACATTTGAGGATTGGCAATTCCTGAACACACGTTTCCAGGTCCTTACAGACCTAATATCGAGGCGCCTCATTCCAACAACCACAAAGGTGAAAAGTATATAAATGTCAGGGCTGGTAAGTCACTGACACCACCAAAGCTAGAAAGAAACGTCGTGTTCTCCCAACGGTCCGTATCCCGTTTTTAACTCATACCGAGGTGTGAGGCTCGCGAATCCACGCTATACACAAAGCTATTCCACGTAGGCCGTGCTTTGATCATCAACCACAAGACTTTGCTTTTCAACAGAAGCCTTGATCTATGCAACTTAGCGTGCCACACAGGCAATTCATGCCATGCGACTGATGTCCATCGATATACAACCTCTGAGCTCGTACGTCTCAGAGAAGGGAGTTAAGCAAGAGAATAAATTCTCCGCCGCCAAACAGATGTATATTTAATAGAGATCAATCAACACAGAATAAAATCCAATGTCAGACACACAATCCATTTACAAGTTCGTTCTGGGTCTGAACGAAACCGGAGGCACTTTCCTCACATATCCATCGATCTCCAAGTACGTCTGGACGACCACCAACTATTTCCATCCTCTTGGGTGTACAGCCTAATCAGGATCATCAGCAATTATCCAAACGATGTGAAGACTTCCGGTCTTCGACCACCGTCTTCGTCTTCGACATATCGTCGAATCGGTTATTCAGAATGGGTATAAACCCGGTCTTTCCGAACAACCCGCGTATATTAAAAACAAATATTACACAAACACAACATACGCCTCATTCCAATTCAGTAGCTACTAACTGTAAATCAACAAGAGAACAATTTCCCAAATATTAACCCCGAAGGCCAAAACCAACAACAGATCAATATCCAGGAAACCATTCTTCTTAACTAACCTACAGCCAGTTTCTAAATTTCATATTCTTAGGGAAAGGTTCCCATTAATTTTATCCAAGATAAATTCTTTAAAATTTATCCTTTAATCTTCCTTTGGATGTCATTTCAAACCAAATTATGGTTTTTCAAACTAGTCGGGATTAGCGAACCACACCGAAGTAATTATTTATTTTATTTCCCAATCCCAACCTATTCATCCCATGAAGCAAAACTGGTAATACTCCATATCTAACACCACGGTGTTATCGGTAAAATTAATTACCATTTCCCGTTCAAATCTAATTAAAGATTTAACTATCGCTTTGGAGAAAAACTGGTGATACTCCATTCTCGCTCATTTTCCAAATTTGACAATTTAGATTATCAATTCTCATTTCAATCTAATTGCAGATTCATTAAAACTCCTTTTACTGGGTTAAAGAACTAGTGTCATTTAAAACACAGTTCACGATAAACCCAAATCACATTCTATTTATTATCGGGTTAAAGAACTAGTGTTATTTAAAACATCGTTCACGATAAACCCACAAATCAATTCTATTTACAACCCATTTCAAATCCAATTTATTTAGTTAAAAATAAATGGGTTTTAATTTTAGTTCAAAACTAGTTCATTTCGATAAAAATCTATTTTTATCTTTTCAAATATGGAGTTTTTCATCCTAATTTTTCCCCAAATCATTTCTTATGATTCTACACAAGTTATTACTATTTTTAATAATTTTATCAAGGCCCGTACAGTCGATTTCCATCAACGATCATCGAACTGCACTTACAACGACCTTTTCCATATCTGATTTGGACGTATCTCCAAATCCAACTGTTAGATTTCAAATTTCTAATATTCGTTAGAAAACTCTTTTCGATACGAACCCAACGGTTCTGGTTTTAGGAGAATCCGACGGTCGGATCTCCCACAACGTCAATTCGAAGTCAATGGTCGAAATTCACGAACTGCCGCTGCGCGGCGCGTTCTATTCAGGCCATTATACTATATATATAATATATATTTCGTCGATTTCCCTTTAAAACGAATTTTATAAATCTTTTTAATTTCGTTTTCAAAGCAAATTCAACTTCCTATTCAATTTCGAATCAAAATTGAATATTCCATATAATTCGCTTTAAATTCACTTCAAATTGATTTCAATTCGAATTCATTTCTATTAAATTCAATTCAAATTCGTTTTCTATTCAATTCAATTCGAATTCGTTTTCTATTCGATTCAATTCGAATTCGTTTTCTATTCAATTCAATTCGAATTCGTTTTCTATTCCATTCAAATCTCGATTCATTCTATATTTAATTCAATTCGAAATTGGTTTCTTATTCAATTCAATTCGAAATCGTTTTCAATTCAAATCAAATTCGTTATCTATTCAATTCAATTTGAATTCGTTATATATTCAATTCAATTCTAATCTCGATTCATTCTATATTTAATTCAATTCGAAATTGGTTTCTTATTCAATTCAATTCGAAATTAGTTTCTTATTCAATTCTATTCGAAATCGTTTTCAATTCAAATCGAATTCGTTATCTATTCAATTCAATTCGAATTCGTTTTCAATTCAAATCAAATTCGTTATCTATTCAATTCAATTCGAATTCGTTATATATTCAATTCAATTCTAATCTCGATTCATTCTATATTTAATTCAATTCGAAATTGGTTTCTTATTCAATTCAATTCAATTCGAAATTGGTTTCTTATTCAATTCAATTCGAAATCATTTTCAATTCAAATCAAATTCGTTATCTATTCAATTCAATTCGAATTCGTTTTCAATTCAAATCAAATTCGTTATCTATTCAATTCAATTCGAATTCGTTATATATTTAATTCAATTCTAATCTCGATTCATTCTATATTTAATTCAATTCGAAATTGGTTTCTTATTCAATTCAATTCGAAATTGGTTTCTTATTCAATTCAATTCAAAATCGTTTTCAATTCAAATCAAATTCATTATCTATTCAATTCAATTCGAATTCGTTTTCAATTCAAATCAAATTCGTTATCTATTCAATTCAATTAGAATTCGTTATATATTCAGTTCAATTCGAATTCGTTTTCAATTCAAAAACGAATATAATCGATATAAATATCGTTCGCGTCAAAATAGCGCATCTCTAATCAACACGGCTTTATATCTTTCAATAATACCGTTATTCTATTCAACAAATGAATATTTATTCTATTCAATATGTGAATCTATATTTTTGTCAACACACGACTAATCTCAACGAATGAGTACTGTCCACGTGTGACTATTTTTGTTATTTAATATATTTTATAAAAATTATGGTATCTATCGTTTGATTTCAAATCAGACTCCAACCGTAAATTAGTAAGAGAACGATTCCCGGAATATTAACCCCGAAGGCCGAAACCAACATCAGATCAATATCCTGGAAACCACTCATCTTATCTATTTTCCAGTTAATTTCTAATTTTATATATGATAAAGATGTAAATTTTATTGTTAAAATATTTCGTTCAACTCATGACTAATCTCAACGGATGAGTACAGTCAACACATGAACCTTTATTTTATAAAGATAAAGATGTAAATTTTATTGTTAAAATATTTCGTTCAACACATGATTAATCTCAACGGATGAGTACAGTCAACACATGAACCTTTATTTTATAATATTCTTTATTTTCCCGATTGGAATGAGGCCCGATCAATTACCATATAAAGTTAATTATATGGATCCCATACAACACATGTATATAATAGCAACGATAAATAATCAACCATCATCCAAAGTGCACTACACTGTATAAGCATCAAATATTGATATCTAACGCTTATGACAGCCTGTCAATCAATCGATCGACATACAACTAATTATTGGGATTAGTGTATGTCATATATTATCCCAATACCCGTGTGGTGTTTCAAACAATCCAACACAGATTTTATTTGTGCAGTTGGGCGATGTGTAAAATTTATCGTCCCAATCAATATCAGTCAAATCAGTGTATATAAACAAATCGGCCGATTTGTTTATAAATATTTATTTATTCACTTTCACGTTAAAAATTATATTTTTAACGATAATTAATTTATTTCAACCACCTACATTTATTATCAATTTTACATCAACAACACAAACAAACAAGCCATCCATGGTCTGTGGATGACGGGTGTCGGGTGCTACTAAGCACCGTCTGCATCCTAGTATATATATAACTAGAAAAGGAAATTTGAGTGGGAAGTACTCACCGATAGCTATCCCAACTCCACGACACTTCACAAGTAGAAATCTTCGTCGTTCTCACCCTTCTTGACTTTCGTTGCCCGTATTCACTACATATGTAAAAATTGAATTTTTACTTCGCTATTCAATATATAAAAATTGAATTTTTACTTCGCTATTCAATATATAAAAATCGAATTTTTACTTCTACTTCATATATATATTTCTCCTTCTTATATAAAGATTGAATTTTTACTATCATAACCATACAAAAATTATATTTCTCTATCGCCATTCTTTATATAAAGATCTCGCCTTTTCAAATATAAAGATCATATTTTTATTTCTTCTATAATATAAAAAACACATTTTTATTACCCGCCTTATATAAAAATCATATTTTTATTATTAAAAATCACTTCTTTTTCCTAGCTAATGAACGAATAAAAATCTTTCTTTTACTTTGCAAATCAATGAATAAAAATCCTTCTTTTACTTTGCAAATCAATGAATAAAAATCCTTCTTTTACTTCGATAAAAATCATAGTTTTGCTTTAAAATAAAAATCATGTTTTTATATTTTTAAAAACCATTCCTTTTTATAAATTAAAAATCAAATCTTTTTAATGTTATAAAACAAATCTTTATCTTCTTAAAACATTATATTTTTATACTTTAAAAATCAGGTTTTTCCCTCTAATTAAAATCGGATAAAACAATATAAATAAGAAAATCAATACTTTAAGTAAATAAAAATATAAATTAAAAAAACGTTCTGGTCATCTTCGAACGGAGAGGAGGGGGAAGTGAATGGCGCGTCGGAGGATGCATGGGGTTGGCAGCGTCGAGCAGGTGGCGGTTTCCGATCGTTTGGGGGCTGTGGGGTTGCATCGTTCGAGGGCTGGAGAGGGACTCAGGGGGGTGTGTGACGGCAAAGAATTTCGCTCGGTCCGAACCAGTCGCTAAACCGACCCAGACCGTTCGAAATGCCCTATCGTTGAGAACACGACAAAATAGAATGCATACAAAAGAACATTTCGTTGTATATTACAACAATGCATCAGATTACAAGAATATACAGAGTATAAATGAATAAATATTACACAGAAATATCAGAGATTACAATAAATTACATAGCAGCGGAAAATAATACAATACACAACTAGAAGGAGATATACGGATACAAAGCTTTCCGGATATCGTTCCAGCTGTAAACCAGGATCCTGTGAATTTAAATCTGCAAAAACCAGAACTACTAGCTGCCCGTGTCAAAATAAGGGCACCCAGAGTTTAGGTTAAAACAATAAACTCCAGGTCAGTCATGTGACTGGTGTGAGAACTAAAACAGTTATTAATCTTTATTTTAAATCATTAGGTAAATCAAGGGACCACGTCGTATAACACGGAACGGGTTTCCTCCCAAGAATACCAGTGCATAAAACAAACAGCGCAATGCTAAATAAAGAAAAATGAAGTTGTTATAAGACCCAGGTCCTATCACACAATGCAACGCAAGCCGGGGGATAGGGTTTTCCCTTATAACAGCCAAAGAATGCTTGATACGTTTAAAACAAATCATTTGATACTATTATAAGTGCATAGTGTATAAAACAACTTCAAATCATAAGTATCAATCATAGGCGGCATGGGTACCATATATCATGTCGCCATACTAGTTCTACAATTAAAACCGCAAATGTCACGTATTTGGAAATTGGATTTCCGTCTATGAACCGAGGCAAAAGATAGTCCTCAACCGATTCGAGATGCTCTAGCCCGTGTCTCAGGACCCAGACACAGGTGGGCCCTTGGATCGTCAGGGCCGGTCCACCGATGTGGATTAAAATGCCTGAACACTGCGTTTCCCCACCCTTTGGGGTGTCAATGAGCCAACAAATGACTCCATCGGTTCGAGAACGACCGATATATCCGAGGCGCCTCGCAACAGCAACAACCACATAAGTCAAACTCGTCAGGGCGTGTAAAACCACTGACGCCACTTTTTAGCTAGAAGGAAACGCATGCCCTCCCTGAGGTCCGTCTCCCGTTTTTGGTTCATACCGGGTGTGAAATCCGCGAAGTCACGTTACACAAAGCTGTGCCACACAGGCTGTGCTTTGATCATCACCACAAGACTTTGCTTTTCAACAGAAGCCTTGATCAATTGCCACTTAGGCGTGCCACACAGGCAATTCACTCCATGCGTTTGATATCCATCAATATATAACCTCTATGCTCGTACGTCTCAGGGAAGGGCGTTAAGCAAGAGAATAAATTCTCCGCCGCCAAACAGATATATATTTAATAGAAATCAAGCACACAGACTAAAATCCAATGTCAGACACACAGTCCATTTACAAGTCCGTTCTGGGTCTGAACGAAACCGGAGGCACCTAGTACCCCGCATATCCATCGATCTCCAAGTACGTCTAGACGATCACCAACTGTTTCCATCTTCTTGGGTGTACAGCCCAATCAAGATCATCAGTAATTATCCAAACGACGTGAAGACTTCTGGTCTTCGACCACCGTCTTCATCTTCGACACCACGTCGAATCAGTTATTCAGAATGGGATAAACCCGGTCTTTCTGAATAACTCGTGTATATATTATAAAAGTGTTACACAAACACAACATACGCCTCATTCCAATTCAGAATATTCTTTTATTCAAATATTCCTATACTTTGGGAAAAGTTCCCATTAATTTTATCCAAGATAAATTCTTTAAATTTATTCTTTAATCTCCTTTGAATATCAATTCAAACTAGTCGGGATTATCGAACCACACCGAAGTAATCATTTATTTTATTTTCCCAATCCCAACCTATTCATCCCATGAAGTAAAACTGGTAGTACTTCATATCTAACACCACAGTGTTATCGGTAATTCAATTACCATTTCACGTTCAAATCTAATTAAAGATTTAACTATCGCTTGGAGTAAAACTGGTGATACTCCATTCTCGATCTTTTCAATCTATTTAAAGATTCATTAAAACTCCACTTAGTTTTAATCTTTAACTGGGTTAAAGAATCAGTGTCATTTAAAACACGGTTCACGATAAACCCAAAATCACATTCATTAATTATCGGGTTAAAGAACGAGTATTATTTAAAACACTGTTCACGATAAACCCAAAAATCAATATCAATTCAATTCCAATTAAATATCATTTAATTGGTACACTTCATTAAATCTAAATAAAAAGATTTAATCTTTTCTCAACTGGGCTCAAGAACAGTGTTAGTGAAGACACCATTCACGACAAACCCAAATCACATTCGATATTCAATACATGGCTCTGAATAGAAAATATATCAGCTTATATTCAATATCAAATTCTACGACTAACAAATGTCGTATTGGAAATAACGATATAAATATATATCTTTCAAATTTCCATAACAACACCTGTATAATCACGAATTCCAACATCGAAATACTCCGAAGACAATTTCGATTCAATTCCACTCCAATGCAATCATTGGATATTCTGGTTATTTTCAAAACCCTTTTTAAATTCAATTTATTTATTTAAAAATAAATAGAATTATATTTCTAGTTCAAAACTAGTTCATTTCGATAAAAATCTATTTTTATCTTTTCAAATATGGAGTTTTTCATCCCAATTTTTCCCAAATCATTTCTTATGATTTTACACAAATTATTACTATTTTTAATAATTTTATCAAGGCCCGTACAGTCGATTTCCATCAATGGCCATCGAACTGCACTTACAGCGACCTTTTTCCAATTTGATTTGGACATAATTCCAAATCCAACCGTTAGATTTCAAATTTCTAATATTTGTTAGAAAGCTCTTTTCGATACGAACCCAACGGTTCCAGTTTTAGGAGAATCCGACGGTCGGATCTCCCGTAATGTCCGTTTGAAATAAATGGTCGAAATTCACGAACTGCCGCGGCGCGGCGCGTTCTATTCAGGCCATTATATTATATATATAATATATATTTCGTCGATTTCTATTTAAAACGAATTATATAAATGGTTTTGAATTCGTTTCAAAAACATTTTCAACTTCCATTTCAATTCAAATCAAAATTGAATTCTTCTTTATAAATTCGGTTTAAAATTCATTTCTATTCAATTCAAATTTCAATTCAATTTGAATTCATTTCAATTCGTTTTCAATTCAATTTGAATTCATTTCAATTCATTTCGAAATCGTTTTCAATTCAATTCATTTCGAAATCGTTTTCAATTCGATTCATTTCGAAATCGTTTTCAATTCGATTCATTTCGAAATCGTTTTCAATTCGATTCATCTCGAAATCGTTTTCAATTCAATTCATCTCGAAATCGTTTTTAATTCAATTCATTTCGAAATCGTTTTCAATTCAATTCATTTCGAAATCGTTTTCAATTCAATTCATTTCGAAATCGTTTTCAATTCAATTCATTTCGAAATCGTTTTCAATTCAATTCATTTCGAAATCGTTTTCAATTCAATTCATTTCGAAATCGTTTTCAATTCAATTCATTTCGAAATCGTTTTCAATTCAATTCATTTCGAAATCGTTTTCAATTCAATTCATTTCGAAATCGTTTTCAATTCAATTCATTTCGAAATCGTTTTCAATTCAATTCATTTCGAAATAGTTCGAATTTCAAATCTATTCAATTTCAAATCTATTCAATTTCAATTCCAATTCGAATTCATTTACAATCAATTCTTTTCAAAATATCAGATTTTGAAATCACTTTCGATATTCATTATAAAATGAATAAAATCGATATAAATATCGTTCATGTCAAAATGGCGTCAATCTAATCAACACGGCTTCATATATTGATATTTTCAAATATTCCATTTCGAATATTTCTATTTCAAATATTTCTATTTTAAAACTGGAATGAGGCCCAATCAATTTCCATATAATGTTAATTATATGGATTTTCATACATTACACCCATATAATAGCATTGCAAAATAATCAACCATCAACCAAAGTGCACTACACTGTATAAGCATCAAATATGGATATCTAACGCTTATAACAGCCTGTCAATCCATCGATCGACATATTTAATCAATCAGGATGAGTGAACTTCAAATTTCATCCCAACACCCGTGTGGGGTTTCAAACAAACAAACACAGATTTTATTTGTGCAGTTGGGCGATGTGTAAAATTTATCGACCCAATTAACGTCCTTCAAATAGGTGTACATAAACAAACCGTCTGGTTTGTAAATGAATATTGATTTATTCACATTCACGTTAAAAATTATATTTTTAACGATAAAACATTTTATTTTAACTTATGAATTTCTATTCAGTTCATTCTATAGATAAAATGATATTTTTATTTTTCTAAATTATTTTAGAAAATTTCGGCGGCATAACGGCACGATACTAGAAACGGGACGAGGCCTAGCCTTATCCCCGGTCTAGTGAAGGCCCACGCCATTCACACATCAATCAAAATCACCAAACAACCAAATTCAAATCACATCATATAACTAATCTATGCAACCAAACAAACAAGTCCATGGTCTGTGGACGATTGTGTCGGGTGCTACTAAGCACCGTCTGCATCCTAGTATATATATATAAATAGAAAAAGAAATTGAAAGGTGAGAAATTCTCACATATAGCTATCCTAGCTCCACGGCACTTCTTTTATAGAGAACCTTGATCGCTATCGCATCTTCGTCATCTTCGTTGCCCGCTTTCACTACCTATGTAAAAATCGAATTTTTACTTCGCTATTCAATATATAAAATTCATATTTTAATTTCGAAGTTCAATATATAAAAATCACATTTTTATTTACATTGGAAATCAAGTCTTTTCCTATGAACAAAAACATTATCTTTTCATATATAAAAATTTAATCAACATTTCCAATTAAAAAACAAAGCATTTCTATGAATTAGAAATCAAATTTTCCTATAAGTTTTTATTAGCAAATCATATATTTTTATGACATAAAAATCTAATCTTTTCATGTGTTCAAAAATCCAATCTTTCTCAGTTTTAAACTAAACAAAAATCAGTTTTTCATATAAACAAAAATCAGTTTTTCATATAAACAAAAATCAGTTTTTAATATAAACAAAAATCAGTTTTTAATATAAACAAAAATCAGTTTTTAATATAAACAAAAATCAGTTTTTAATATAAACAAAAATCAAGATCTTACTGTCTTTCGAAGGAGGCAGGCCGGGGGAAGTCACGGTCGGAGACAGGGGGGTTTCGCCGGAGCTGGCGATGGCGTGAGGAGGTGGCTGCGCTGGAGGAGGGTGCGGCGCGTTGTTTTCACGAGGGGGGTTTCGAACAGCAATCGCGAGCGAGGGGGGGACTTCGGTCGGCGGTGGGGTGAACGGAGGTGGAGCGCCTCCGGCGGCGACGCTTTGGGCAGGGGCGACGGGTTTAGTTAGGGTTTTTTTTTTTTTTTTTATCCGATTTCTGAAATGATACGGGGGGGCCAGAGCAATGATAAAAGGGAAGGAGAGAGAAATTAATTAATTTTTTTTTTATTAATTTAAAATTCAAAAAGTTGACTTTTACATACGACCTCTAATCGAGGCCCACCGCCTGTCGTCCACAGCGTTTTACCCCCATTCTGAACGCAATGGGATATGTATCGCAAGCTGATTTGATCGTTTCGATTGGTTTCCGTTGAATTTACATTTAAATCACTATATTGAATTTTAAACGTACATTTCAAATTACCGGGGTCACATACTAACTCTATAAATTTCATAAAAATATTTTCTAGCATCGTATTGACGATACGGTCCTAACAAAACTAGTTTCATCGAATTCTGAGACCGTTGGAAAAATGGCCAATTTCCAGTCGATTGAAATCAACTGAAACCGGTCAAACGCGTTTTCCTTTGCCACGCTCACATATTGATTCGGAAAATTATGAAATTTAAAACCTAGCAATAACTTAACATCACGGACCCAATAAAACTGGTTTCGTCGAAATCCGAGGTCGTTTGCAAAATGTCCATTTTTAAGGGCCTGAATTCCATAGCGACTATTCGGAATTTTCAACTGGACATATCTTTTGATTCCCGCTATGAAATTTTGATTTTTCTGATTCGTTGGAAAGATATCATCAATTAGATCCTATTGTTTTTGGTTTCACTAAAATCCGGGTTGTTTTGCACCCGGTACATTCAATTGAAGTTTGAAATCGAATTATCGAACTACCGCGTCATTTTCAATTCTATTTATAATTATATATAAATATTTATATTCTAACGACGACGCGTATAATATATACGTCGAATTCTATTCAAAATAAATTTCTCGTCGATTTTATTTAAAATAATCCATTTTAAATATTCAAAATTCGTTAAAATTGCCAAAATAAAAATTTTAAACTGGCCCAGATTTTCCGGGTTATTACAATCTCCCCCACTTAAAACTTTTCGTCCCCGAAAAGGAACAAAGTCGAAAGTGGTTTGATTAATCAACTCTACGTTCGATTTGGCTTTCATTCTCTAACTTTTCAGTTTCTGAGAATTTTCAAAATTTCAAAATTTTGGCTAACACCCTAAATTTTTGAAAAATTTCGCCATAACCTCCCCTGCACCGGGAGCATCGGGGAATTTCAAATAGCTTCCCCGGTCCTTCTAATCTCAAAAAGAAAAAGAAAAAGCCAAGCGGCTAGCCAATAGGCTCATAAAATCATCATCACCCAAACAAAACAGTAAATTATGTAGTAAACATGTACCTATTTGTCGGGCAAACAAATTTTATTCTCTGCTCTAGCCTCCTTGCTATGACCTGTTCAATGTAAGTATATATATATATGCAAGCATATGCGACCAACTTTCAATACAATTCAATATTTGATTCAATTAGCCTAAATGGTTCAAAATTATCAAACAAATAAACAAACAACACAAACATCAATCAATTAGTGAATTAACGTTTCAAATTCATAATTTGATATATAGTCAAAAAACAGATTTTTGATGCCAAATCACAACAATAAGCCCTATCTAATTTTAGTTCTCACACCAGTCGATAGGAAATATATAGAAATCTCACTTTCGTCGCTCGAAAATAAATACTGGCGATGGTGCCCCATCACCAGAATTATTCCCGGGCACTAGAGTATGATTCTATAACCATCCAGTATATTAAAACTTCGAATACACGTTTGCAAGACGCATATGCAAAATCTTTATATATCAGATTGTCCAAATCAATTAAATAAATAATCAAATACGAATAAGTGATTTAGATTTTCAAAACAAAATTGGTTTTCATCTTAAAAATATACTCTTCACACTCGTTCTAGGATACTACTGATCCTATCTCTAACGAGTCATTCTAATTGGATATTGCTAATCCAATATCTGATAAATTCTTTCGTACGGTTCTAATGTGTCTTGTTCTCTGAGCTTTGTAAACCAAAGCTCTGATACCAACTGTGACGGCAAAGAATTTCGCTCGGTCCGAACCAGTCGCTAAACCGACCCAGACCGTTCGAAACGCCCTATCGTTGAGAACACGACAAAATAGAACGCATACAAAAGAACATTTCGTTGTATATTACAACAATGCATCAGATTACAAGAATATACAGAGTATAAATGAATAAATATTACACAGAAATATCAGAGATTACAATAAATTACATAGCAGCGGAAAATAATACAATACACAACTAGAAGGAGATATACGGATACAAAGCTTTCCGGATATCGTTCCAGCTGTAAACCAGGATCCTGTGAATATAAATCTGCAAAAACCAAAACTACTAGCTGCCCGTGTCAAAATAAGGGCACCCAGAGTTTAGGTTAAAACAATAAACTCCAGGTCAGTCATGTGACTGGTGTGAGAACTAAAACAGTTATTAATCTTTATTTTAAAACATTAGGTAAATCAAGGGACCACGCCGTATAACACGGAACGGGTTTCCTCCCAAGAATACCAGTGCATAAAACAAACAGCGCAATGCTAAATAAAGAAAAATGAAGCTGTTATAAGACCCAGGTCCTATCACACAATGCAACGCAAGCCGGGGGATAGGGTTTTCCCTTATAACAGACAAAGAATGCTTGATACGTTTAAAACAAATCATTTGATACTATTATAAGTGCATAGTGTATAAAACAACTTCAAATCATAAGTATCAATCATAGGCGGCATGGGTACCATATATCATGTCGCCATACTAGTTCTACAATTAAAACCGCAAATGTCACGTATTTGGAAATTGGATTTCCGTCTATGAACCGAGGCAAAAGATAGTCCTCAACCGATTCGAGATGCTCTAGCCCGTGTCTCAGGACCCAGACACAGGTGGGCCCTTGGATCGTCAGGGTCGGTCCACCGATGTGGACTAAAATGCCTGAACACTGCGTTTCCCCACCCTTTGGGGTGTCAATGAGCCAACAAATGACTCCATCGGTTCGAGAACGACCGATATATCCGAGGCGCCTCGCAACAGCAACAACCACATAAGTCAAACTCGTCAGGGCGTGTAAAACCACTGACGCCACTTTTTAGCTAGAAGGAAACGCATGCCCTCCCTGAGGTCCGTCTCCCGTTTTTGGTTCATACCGGGTGTGAAATCCGCGAAGTCACGTTACACAAAGTTCTGCCACACAGGCTGTGCTTTGATCATCACCACAAGACTTTGCTTTTCAACAGAAGCCTTGATCAATTGCCACTTAGGCGTGCCACACAGGCAATTCACTCCATGCGTTTGATATCCATCAATATATAACCTCTGAGCTCGTACGTCTCAGAGAAGGGCGTTAAGCAAGAGAATAAATTCTCCGCCGCCAAACAGATATATATTTAATAGAAATCAAGCACACAGACTAAAATCCAATGTCAGACACACAGTCCATTTACAAGTCCGTTCTGGGTCTGAACGAAACCGGAGGCACCTAGTACCCCGCATATCCATCGATCTCCAAGTACGTCTGGACGATCACCAACTGTTTCCATCTTCTTGGGTGTACAGCCCAATCAAGATCATCAGTAATTATCCAAACGACGTGAAGACTTCTGGTCTTCGACCACCGTCTTCATCTTCGACACCACGTCGAATCAGTTATTCAGAATGGGATAAACCCGGTCTTTCTGAATAACTCGCGTATATATTATAAAAGTGTTACACAAACACAACATACGCCTCATTCCAATTCAGAATATTCTTTTATTCAAATATTCCTATACTTTGGGAAAAGTTCCCATTAATTTTATCCAAGATAAATTCTTTAAATTTATTCTCTAATCTCCTTTGAATATCAATTCAAACTAGTCGGGATTATCGAACCACACCGAAGTAATCATTTATTTTATTTTCCAATTCCCAACCTGTTCATCCCATGAAGTAAAACTGGTAGTACTTCATATCTAACACCATAGTGTTATCGGTAATTCAATTACCATTTCACGTTCAAATCTAATTAAAGATTTAACTATCGCTTGGAGTAAAACTGGTGATACTCCATTCTCGATCTTTTCAATCTATTTAAAGATTCATTAAAACTCCACTTAGTTTTAATCTTTAACTGGGTTAAAGAATCAGTGTCATTTAAAACACGGTTCACGATAAACCCAAAATCACATTCATTAATTATCGGGTTAAAGAACGAGTGTTATTTAAAACACTGTTCACGATAAACCCAAAAATCAATATCAATTCAATTCCAATTAAATATCATTTAATTGGTACACTTCATTAAATCTAAATAAAAAGATTTAATCTTTTCTCAACTGGGCTCAAGAACAGTGTTAGTGAAGACACCATTCACGACAAACCCAAATCACATTCGATATTCAATACAAGGCTCTGAATAGAAAATATATCAGCTTATATTCAATATCAAATTCTACGACTAACAAATGTCGTATTGGAAATAACGATATAAATATATATCTTTCAAATTTCCATAACAACACCTGTAAAATCACGAATTCCAACATCGAAATACTCCGAAGACAATTTCGATTCAATTCCACTCCAATGCAATCATTGGATATTCTGGTTATTTTCAAAACCCTTTTTAAATTCAATTTATTTATTTAAAAATAAATAGAATTATATTTCTAGTTCAAAACTATTTCATTTCGATAAAAATCTATTTTTATCTTTTCAAATATGGAGTTTTTCATCCCAATTTTTCCCAAATCATTTCTTATGATTTTACACAAATTATTACTATTTTTAATAATTTTATCAAGGCCCGTACAGTCGATTTCCATCAATGGCCATCGAACTGCACTTACAGCGACCTTTTTCCAATTTGATTTGGACATAATTCCAAATCCAACCGTTAGATTTCAAATTTCTAATATTTGTTAGAAAGCTCTTTTCGATACGAACCCAACGGTTCCGGTTTTAGGAGAATCCGACGGTCGGATCTCCCGTAATGTCCGTTTGAAATAAATGGTCGAAATTCACGAACTGCCGCGGCGCGGCGCGTTCTATTCAGGCCATTATATTATATATATAATATATATTTCGTCGATTTCTATTTAAAACAAATTATATAAATGGTTTTGAATTCGTTTCAAAAACATTTTCAACTTCCATTTCAATTCAAATCAAAATTGAATTCTTCTTTATAAATTCGGTTTAAAATAAATTTCTATTCAATTCAAATTTCAATTCAATTTGAATTCATTTCAATTCGTTTTCAATTCAATTTGAATTCATTTCAATTCATTTCGAAATCGTTTTCAATTCAATTCATTTCGAAATCGTTTTCAATTCAATTCATTTCGAAATCGTTTTCAATTCGATTCATCTCGAAATCGTTTTCAATTCAATTCATCTCGAAATCGTTTTCAATTCAATTCATCTCGAAATCGTTTTCAATTCAATTCATTTCGAAATCGTTTTCAATTCAATTCATTTCGAAATCGTTTTCAATTCAATTCATTTCGAAATCGTTTTCAATTCAATTCATTTCGAAATCGTTTTCAATTCAATTCATTTCGAAATCGTTTTCAATTCAATTCATTTCGAAATCGTTTTCAATTCAATTCATTTCGAAATCGTTTTCAATTCAATTCATTTCGAAATCGTTTTCAATTCAATTCATTTCGAAATAGTTCGAATTTCAAATCTATTCAATTTCAAATCTATTCAATTTCAATTCCAATTCGAATTCATTTACAATCAATTCTTTTCAAAATATCAGATTTTGAAATCACTTTCGATATTCATTATAAAATGAATAAAATCGATATAAATATCGTTCATGTCAAAATGGCGTCAATCTAATCAACACGGCTTCATATATTGATATTTTCAAATATTCCATTTCGAATATTTTTATTTCAAATATTTCTATTTTAAAACTGGAATGAGGCCCAATCAATTTCCATATAATGTTAATTATATGGATTTTCATACATTACACCCATATAATAGCATTGCAAAATAATCAACCATCAACCAAAGTGCACTACACTGTATAAGCATCAAATATGGATATCTAACGCTTATAACAGCCTGTCAATCCATCGATCGACATATTTAATCAATCAGGATGAGTGAACTTCAAATTTCATCCCAACACCCGTGTGGGGTTTCAAACAAACAAACACAGATTTTATTTGTGCAGTTGAGCGATGTGTAAAATTTATCGACCCAATTAACGTCCTTCAAATAGGTGTACATAAACAAACCGTCTGGTTTGTAAATGAATATTGATTTATTCACATTCACGTTAAAAATTATATTTTTAACGATAAAACATTTTATTTTAACTTATGAATTTCTATTCAGTTCATTCTATAGATAAAATGATATTTTTATTTTTCTAAATTATTTTAGAAAATTTCGGCGGCATAACGGCACGATACTAGAAACGGGACGAGGCCTAGCCTTATCCCCGGTCTAGTGAAGGCCCACGCCATTCACACATCAATCAAAATCACCAAACAACCAAATTCAAATCACATCATATAACTAATCTATGCAACCAAACAAACAAGTCCATGGTCTGTGGACGATTGTGTCGGGTGCTACTAAGCACCGTCTGCATCCTAGTATATATATATATAAATAGAAAAAGAAATTGAAAGGTGAGAAATTCTCACATATAGCTATCCTAGCTCCACGGCACTTCTTTTATAGAGAACCTTGATCGCTATCGCATCTTCGTCATCTTCGTTGCCCGCTTTCACTACCTATGTAAAAATCGAATTTTTACTTCGCTATTCAATATATAAAAATCATATTTTTATTTCGAAGTTCAATATATAAAAATCACATTTTTATTTACATTGGAAATCAAGTCTTTTCCTATGAACAAAAACATTATCTTTTCATATATAAAAATTTAATCAACATTTCCAATTAAAAAACAAAGCATTTCTATGAATTAGAAATCAAATTTTCCTATAAGTTTTTATTAGCAAATCATATATTTTTATGACATAAAAATCTAATCTTTTCATGTGTTCAAAAATCCAATCTTTCTCAGTTTTAAACTAAACAAAAATCAGTTTTTCATATAAACAAAAATCAGTTTTTCATATAAACAAAAATCAGTTTTTAATATAAACAAAAATCAGTTTTTAATATAAACAAAAATCAGTTTTTAATATAAACAAAAATCAGTTTTTAATATAAACAAAAATCAGTTTTTAATATAAACAAAAATCAAGATCTTACTGTCTTTCGAAGGAGGCAGGCCGGGGGAAGTCACGGTCGGAGACAGGGGGTTTCGCCGGAGCTGGCGATGGCGTGAGGAGGTGGCTGCGCTGGATGAGGGTGCGGCGCGTTGTTTTCACGAGGGGGGGTTTCGAACAGCAATCGCGAGCGAGGGGGGGACTTCGGTCGGCGGTGGGGTGAACGGAGGTGGAGTGCCTCCGGCGGCGGCGCTTTGGGCAGGGGCGACGGGTTTAGTTAGGGTTTTCTTTTTCTTTTTCTTTTTTTTATCCGATTTCTGAAATGATACGGGGGGGGGGCCAGAGCAATGATAAAAGGGAAGGAGAGAGAAATTAATTAATTTTTTTTTTATTAATTTAAAATTCAAAAAGTTGACTTTTACATACGACCTCTAATCGAGGCCCACCGCCTGTCGTCCACAGCGTTTTACCCCCATTCCGAACACAATGGGATATGTATCGCAAGCTGATTTGATCGTTTCGATTGGTTTCCGTTGAATTTACATTTAAATCACTATATTGAATTTTAAACGTACATTTCAAATTACCGGGGTCACATACTAACTCTATAGATTTCATAAAAATATTTTCTAGCATCGTATTGACGATACGGTCCTAACAAAACTAGTTTCGTCGAATTCTGAGACCGTTGGAAAAATGGCCAATTTCCAGTCGATTGAAATCAACTGAAACCGGTCAAACGCGTTTTCCTTTGCCACGCTCACATATTGATTCGGAAAATTATGAAATTTGAAACCTAGCAATAACTTAACATCACGGACCCAATAAAACTGGTTTCGTCGAAATCCGAGGTCGTTTGCAAAATGTCCATTTTTAAGGGCCTGAATTCCATAGCGACTATTCAGAATTTTCAACTGGACATATCTTTTGATTCCCGCTATGAAATTTTGATTTTTCTGATTCGTTGGAAAGATATCATCAATTAGATCCTATTGTTTTTGGTTTCACTAAAATCCGGGTTGTTTTGCACCCGGTACATTCAATTGAAGTTTGAAATCGAATTATCGAACTACCGCGTCATTTTCAATTCTATTTATAATTATATATAAATATTTATATTCTAACGACGACGCGTATAATATATACGTCGAATTCTATTCAAAATAAATTTCTCGTCGATTTTATTTAAAATAATCCATTTTAAATATTCAAAATTCGTTAAAATTGCCAAAATAAAAATTTTAAACTAGCCCAGATTTTCCGGGTTATTACAGGGTGCGGTTTTCAGAGGAGAAGGAGAGGATCGAGGGGGAGTTGCGGAGGAGGAAGAAAGGGGGGAGAGTGGGTGCGCCACCTAGGGCGGCGACGTCGCGTGAGAGGGGGAGGGGCGTTGACGGAGATGGCGCGAGCGAGGGGGAGGGCGGCGCAACGAGGGTGGAGGCGGCGGCAAAGCCCTGGGGGGGCGACGAGATCCTGATTGTTTTTTTTTCTTTTTCTTTTTTTTTTCTTTGAATATGAACGTGAAAGAGTGGGGGGTCTTTATAAATAATTTTATATTTAATTAATTAATTTCTCCAAAAAGGTACTTTTTATTTCGAACTCGAAATTAAGCCCATCGACTGTCGTCCCTAGCTAAGTACCCCCATTCCGAACACAATGGGATATTCCACGTAGGCCAATTCGATCGTTTCGATCAGTTTTCGTCAAATTTACATTTAAATCATTATATTGAATTTTAAACGTACATTTCAATTTGCCGGGGCCCCATACGGACCCGAAAAATTCCAGAAAAATTATTTCTAGCTTCGTATTGACGATACGGTCCTAACAAAACTAGTTTCGTCAAATTCTGAGACTGTTAGAAAAATGGCCATTTTCCAGTCGATTAAAATCAACTAGAACTGGTCAAACGCGTTTTCCTTTGCCACGCTCACATATTGATTCGAAAAATTATGAAAATTGGAATCTAGCAATAACTTGACATCACGGATCCAACAAAAGTGGTTTCGTCGAAATCCGAGGTCGTTTGCAAAATTCCCATTTTTAAGGGCCTGAATTCCATAGCGACTATTCAGAATTTTCAACTGGACATATCTTTTTATTCCCGCTATGAAATTTTGATTTTTCGGATTCGTTGGAAATATATTATCAATTAGATCCTATTATTTTTGGTTTCGCCAAAATCCGGATTGTTTTGCACCCGGTACATTCATTTGAAGTTTGAAATCGAAATATCGAACTACCGCGCCATTTTCAATTCTATTTATAATTATATATAATTATTTATATTCTAACGACGACGTATATATATATACGTTCGAATTATATTCAAAATAAATTTCTCGTGAATTTTATTTAAAATAATCCATTTTAAATAATCAAAATTCGCTAAAATTGCCAAAAAAAAAAAAATTAAACTGGCCCAGATTTTCGGGTTGTTACAATCTCCCCCACTTAAAACTTTTCATCCCCGAAAAGGAACAAAGTCGAAAGTGGTTTGATTAGTTAACTCTACGTTCGATCTGGCTTCCATTCTCCAACTTTTCAGTTTCTGAGAATTTTCAAATTCTTCAAAAATTTGGCTAACACCCTGAATTTTCGAAAAATTTCGCTATAACCTCCCCTGCACCGGGAGCCACAGGAAAATCCCGAAATTGCCATACAGGTCTTTTGATCTCAAAAAGAAAAAGAAAAAGCCAAGCGGCTAGCCAATAGGCTCATAAAATCATCATCACCCAAACAAAATAGTAAATTATAGTAAACATGTACCTATTTGTCGGGCAAACAAATTTTATTCTCTGCTCTAGCCTCCTTGCTATGACCTGTTCAATGTAAGTACTTGTATATGCAAGCAAATGCGACCAATTTTCAATACAGTCCAATATTTGATGTAATTAGGCATAATGGTTCAAAATTATTAAACAAATAAACAAACAACACAAACATCAATCAATTAGTGAATTAGAGTTTCAAATTCATAATTTTGATATATATACTGAAAATCATGTTTTTGATGCCAAATCACAACAAATAAATCTATCTATATAAGTTTTGGTTCTCACACCAGTCTAATGGAAATATATAGAAAATCACACCTTCGAAACTCGAACACACACTACTGATTCCATATAGTCATCAGTAGAATCATCTTCGGGCGACTAGAGTGTGATTCTATATCTATCTAGTATATTAAAACTTCGAATATACGTTCATGACGCGTATATGCAAAACCTTTATATACTGGATTGTCCAAATTCAAAATAAATAAATCTCCAAATACGTAGAATTGATTTAAATTTTCAAAACAAAATTGTTTTCATTTGAAAAATATACTCTTCACACTCGTTCTAGGATACTACTGATCCTATCTCTAACGAGTCATTCTAATTGGATATTACTAATCCAATATCTGATGAATTCTTTCGTATGGTTCTAATGTGTCTTGTTCTCGAGCTCTGTAAACCAAAGCTCTAATACCAACTGAGAGGACCCGTAACTTCCCCGTGAAGGAAAGCCCGGATTGCCTTGAGAACAACACACAATGGAACGCAGACGGAAGAACATTTCATTGTTATTACAACAATTCCATCAGATACAAGAATATACAGAGTATAAATGAATATTATACATTCGAATAAATATCAGAGATTACATAGCAGCGGAAAAATAATACAAAGCACAACTGAAGGTGATATACGGATACAGAGCTTTCCGAATATCATTCCAGCTGTAAACCAGGATCCTGTGAATATAAATCTACAAAACCAAAACTACTAGCTGCCCGTGTGGAAATAGGGGCACCCAGAGTTTTGGTTAAAACAATAAACTCCAGGTCAGTCATGTGACTGGTGTGAGAACTAAAACAGTTATTAAAACTTTACTTTAAAGGAGAGTAATTCAAGGGACCACGCCGTATAACACAGAACGGGTTTCCTCCCAAGAATACCAGTGCATAGAATAAACAACGCAATGCTTTTTCAAAAAATGAAGCTATTATAAGACCCAGGGCCCATCACACAATGCAACGCAAGCCGGAGGATAGGGTTTTCCCTTATAATAGCCAAACATGTTTGGTACGTTTAAAACAAATCATTTGATACTATAATAAGTGTATAGTGTCAAAACATTTTCAATCATAAATATCAATCCTAGGCGGCATGGGTACCATCTATCATGTCGCCATACTGGGCTCTACAAATAAAACCGAAATACATGTATGGAAATTGGATTTCCGTCATGAGTCGAGGCAAGGGGCAAGCTCCTCTCCGCTTTGAGACACTCTATCAAATGCTCAGGACTATGCACACTGGGTAACCCTTGGATCGGTTGGGCCGGTCCTCTCTTACGTTTGAGGATTGGCAATTCCTGAACACACGTTTCCCGGTCCTTACAGACCTAATATCGAGGCGCCTCATTCCAACAACCACAAAGGTGAAAAGTATATAAATGTCAGGGCTGGTAAGTCACTGACACCACCAAAGCTACAAAGAAACGTCGTGTTCTCCCAACGGTCTGTATCCCATTTTTAACGCATACCGAGGTGTGAGGCTCGCGAATCCACGCAATACACAAAGCTATGCCACGTAGGCCATGCTTTGATCATCAACCACAAGACTTTGCTTTTCAACAGAAGCCTTGATCTATGCAACTCAGCGTGCCACACAGGCAATTCATGCCATGCGACTAATGTTCATCGATATACAACCTCTGAGCTCGTACGTCTTAGAGAAGGGCGTTAAGCAAGAGAATAAATTCTCCGCCGCCAAACAGATGTATACTTAATAGAGATCAATCAACACAGAATAAAATCCAATGTTAGACACACAATCCATTTACAAGTTCGTTCTGAGTCTGAACGAAACCGGAGGCACTTTCCTCGCATATCCATCGATCTCCAAGTACGTCTGGACGACCACCAACTATTTCCATCCTCTTGGGTGTACAGCCCAATCAGGATCATCGGTAATTATCCAAACGATGTGAAGACTTCCGGTCTTCGACCACCGTCTTCGTCTTCAACATATCGTCGAATCGGTTATTCAGAATGGGTATAAACCCGGTCTTTCCGAACAACCCGCGTATATTAAAAACAAATGTTACACAAACACAACATACGCCTCATTCCAATTCAGTAGCTACTAACAATAAATCAACAAGAGAACAATTTCCCAAATATTAACCCCGAAGGCCGAAACCAACATCAGATCAATATCCAGGAAACCATTCTTCTTAACTAACCTACAGCTAGTTTCTAAATTTCATATTCTTAGGGAAAGGTTCCCATTAATTTTTCCAAGATAAATTCTTTAAAATTTATCCTTTAATCTTCCTTTGGATGTCATTTCAAACCAAATTATGGTTTTTCAAACTAGTCGGGATTAGCGAACCACACCGAAGTAATTATTTATTTTATTTCCCAATCCCAACCTATTCATCCCATGAAGCAAAACTGGTAATACTCCATATCTAACACCACGGTGTTATCGGTAAAATTAATTACCATTTCCCGTTCAAATCTAATTAAAGATTTAACTATCGCTTTAGAGCAAAACTGGTGATACTCCATTCTCGCTCATTTTCCAAATTTGACAATTTAGATTATCAATTCTCATTTCAATCTAATTGCAGATTCATTAAAACTCCTTTTACTGGGTTAAAGAACTAGTGTCATTTAAAACACAGTTCACGATAAACCCAAATCACATTCTATTTATTATCGGGTTAAAGAACAAGTGTTATTTAAAACACCGTTCACGATAAACCCACAAATCAATTCTATTTACAACCCATTTCAAATCCAATTTATTTTTTTAAAAATAAATGGGTTTTAATTTTTGTTCAAAACTAGTTCATTTCGATAAAAAACTATTTTTATATTTTCAAATATGGAGTTTTTCATCCCAATTTTTCCCCAAATCATTTCTTATGATTTTACACAAGTTATTACTATTTTTAATAATTTTATCAAGGCCCGTACAGTCGATTTCCATCAATGGTCATCGAACTGCACTAACAGTGACCTTTTCCAAGTTTTATTTGGACGTATCTCCAAATCCAACCGTTAGATTTCAAATTTCTAATATTCGTTAGAAAGCTCTTTTCGATACGAACCCAACGGTTCCGATTTTAGGAGAATCCGACGGTCGGATCTCCCGCAACATCAATTCGAAGTCAATGGTCGAAATTCACGAACTACCGCTGCGCGGCGCGTTCTTTTCAGGCCATTATATTATATATATAATATATATAATATATATTTCGTCGATTTCCCTTTAAAACGAATTTTATAAATCGTTTTACTTTCGTTTTCAAAGCAAATTCAACTTCCTATTCAATTTCGAATCAAAATTGAATATTCCATATAATTCGCTTTAAATTCACTTCAAATTGATTTCAATTCGAATTCATTTCTATTCAATTCAATTCAAATTCGTTTTCTATTCAATTCAATTCGAATTCGTTTTCTATTCGATTCAATTCGAATTCATTTTCTATTCAATTCAATTCGAATTTGTTTTCTATTCAATTCAAATCTCGATTCATTCTATATTTAATTCAATTCGAAATTGGTTTCTTATTCAATTCAATTCGAAATCGTTTTCAATTCAAATCAAATTTGTTATCTATTCAATTCAATTCGAATTCGTTATATATTCAATTCAATTCTAATCTTGATTCATTTTATATTTAATTCAATTCGAAATTGGTTTCTTATTCATTTCAATTCGAAATTGGTTTCTTATTCAATTCAATTCGAAATCGTTTTCAATTCAAATCAAATTCGTTATCTATTCAATTAAATTCAAATTTGTTTTCAATTCAAATCAAATTCGTTATCTATTCATTTCAATTCGAATCCGTTATATATTCAATTCAATTCTAATCTCGATTCATTCTATATTTAATTCAATTCGAAATTGGTTTCTTATTCAATTCAATTCGAAATTGGTTTCTTATTCAATTCAATTCGAAATCGTTTTCAATTCAAATAAAATTCGTTATCTATTCAATTCAATTCGAATTTGTTTTCAATTCAAATCAAATTCGTTATCTATTCAATTCAATTCGAATTCGTTATATATTCAATTCAATTCTAATCTCGATTCATTCTATATTTAATTCAATTCGAAATTGGTTTCTTATTCAATTCAATTCGAAATTGGTTTCTTATTCAATTCAATTCGAAATCGTTTTCAATTCAAATCAAATTCGTTATCTATTCAATTCAATTCGAATTCGTTTTCAATTCAAATCAAATTGGTTATCTATTCAATTCAATTCGAATTCGTTATATATTCAATTCAATTCGAATTCGTTTTCAATTCAAAAACGAATATAATCGATATAAATATCGTTCGCGTCAAAATAGCGCATCTCTAATCAACACGGCTTTATATCTTTCAATAATCCCGTTATTCTATTCAACAAATGAATATTTATTCTATTCAATATGTGAATCTATATTTTTGTCAACACACGACTAATCTCAACGAATGAGTACTGTCCACGTGTGACTATTTTTGTTATTTAATATATTTTATAAAAATTATGGTATCTATCGTTTGATTTTAAATCAGACTCCAACTGTAAATTAGTACAGTCAACACATGATTAATCTCAACGGATGAGTACAGTCAACACATGAACCTTTATTTTATAATATTCTTTATTTTCCCGATTGGAATGAGGCCCAATCAATTACCATATAAAGTTAATTATATGGATCCCATACAACACATGTATATAGTAGCAACGATAAATAATCAACCATCATCCAAAGTGCACTACACTGTATAAGCATCAAATATAGATATCTAACGCTTATGACAGCCTGTCAATCAATCCATCGACATACAACTAATTATTGGGATTGGTGTATGTCATTTATTATCCCAATACCCTTATGGGGTTTCAAACAATCCAACACATATTTTATTTGTGCAGTTGGGCGATGTGTAAAATTTATCGTCCCAATCAATATCTGTCAAATCAGTGTATATAAACAAATCGGCCGATTTGTTTATAAATATTTATTTATTCACTTTCACGTTAAAAATTATATTTTTAACGATAATTAATTTATTTCAACCACCTACATTTATTATCGATTTCACATCAACAACACAAACAATTTTCACAACACATCAATCAAACAAACAAGCCATCCATGGTCTGTGGATGAAGGGTGTCGGGTGCTACTAAGCACCGTCTGCATCCTAGTATATATATATAACTAGAAAAGGAAATTTGAGTGAGAAGTTCTCACCGATAGCTATCCCAACTCCACGACACTTCACAAGTAGAAATCTTCGTCGTTCTCACCCTTCTTCACTTTCGTTGCCCGTATTCACTACATATATAAAAATCGAATTTTTACTTCGCTATTCAATATATAAAAATCGAATTTTTACTTCGCTATTCAATATATAAAAATCGAATTTTTACTTCTACTTCATATATATATTTCTCCTTCTTATATAAAGATTGAATTTTTACTATCATAACCATACAAAAATTATATTTCTCTATCGCCATTCTTTATATAAAGATCTCGCCTTTTCAAATATAAAGATCATATTTTTATTTCTTCTATAATATAAAAATCACATTTTTTATACCCGCCTTATATAAAAATCATATTTTTATTATTAAAAATCACTTCTTTTTCCTAGTTAATGAGCGAATAAAAATCTTTCTTTTACTTTGCAAATCAATGAATAAAAATCCTTCTTTTACTTTGCAAATCAATGAATAAAAATCCTTCTTTTACTTCGATAAAAATCATAGCTTTGCTTTAAAATAAAAATCATGTTTTTATATTTTTAAAAACCATTCCTTTTTATAAATTAACAATCAAATATTTTTAATGTTATAAAACAAATCTTTATCTTCTTAAAACATTATATTCTTATACTTTAAAAATCAGGTTTTTCCCTCTAATTAAAATCGGATAAAACAATATAAATAAAAAAAACAATACTTTAAGTAAATAAAAATATAAATTAATAAATAAAAACGTACTGGTCATCTTCGAACGGAGAGGAGGGGGAAGTGAATGGCGCGTCGAAGGATGCATGTGGTTGGCAGCGTCGAGCAGGTGGCGGTTTCCGATCGTTTGGGGGTTGCGGGGTTGCGTCGTTCGAGGGCTTGAGAGGGACTCAGGGGGGTGCGGTTTTCAAAGGAGAGGGAGAGGATCGAGGGGGAGTTGCGGAGGAGGAAGAAAGGGGGGAGAGTGGGTGCGCCACCTAGGGCGGCGGCGTCGCGTGAGAGGGGGGGCGTTGACGGAGATGGCGCGAGCAAGGGGGAGGGCGACGCAACGAGGGTGGAGGCGGCGGCAAAGCCCTGGGGGCGCGACGAGATCCCGGTTGTATTTTTTTTCCTTTGAATCTGAACGTGAAAGAGTGGGGGGTCTTTATAAATAATTTTATATTAAATTAATTAATTTCTCCAAAAAGGTACTTTTTATTTCGAACTCGAAATTAAGCCCATCGACTGTCGTCCCTGGCTAAGTACCCCCATTCCGAACACAATGGGTTATGACATGTAGGCCAATTCGATCGTTTCGATCAGTTTTCGTCAAATTTACATTTAAATCATTATATTGAATTTTAAACGTACATTTCAATTTGCCGAGGCCCCGTACGGACCCGAAAAATTCCAAAAAAATCATTTCTAGCTCCGTATTGACGATACGGTCCTAACAAAACTAGTTTCGTCAAATTCTGAGACCATTAGAAAAATGGCCATTTTCCAGTCGATTAAAATCAACTAGAACTGGTCAAACGCGTTTTCCTTTGCCACGCTCACATATTGATTCGAAAAATTATGAAAATAGGAATCTAGCAATAACTTGACATCACGGATCCAACCAAAGTGGTTTCGTCGAAATCTGAGGTCGTTTGCAAAATTCCCATTTTTATGGGCCTGAATTCCATAGCGACTATTCAGAATTTTCAACTGGACATATCTTTTGATTCCCGCTATGAAATTTTGATTTTTCGGATTCGTTGGAAAGATATTATCAATTAGATCCTATGATTTTTGGTTTCGCCAAAATCCGGATTGTTTTGCACCCGGTACATTCATTTGAAATTTGAAATCGAAATATCGAACTACCGCGCCTTTTTCAATTCTATTTATAATTATATATAATTATTTATATTCTAACGACGACGTATATAATATAAACGTTCGAATTATATTCAAAATAAATTTCTCGTCAATTTTATTTAAAATAATCCATTTTAAATAATCAAAATTCGCTAAAATTGCCAAAATAAAAAAAAATTAAACTAGCCCAGATTTTCGGGTTGTTACAGGGGTAATGGGCCTTAAGTAAGGTGAAGCCCATTTTGAATTTTACTAAGTTATTTCCAATTAAAATATCATGTAATTTATAATCGTTATAACTTGAGCATTCGTTATTAGAATTTCGAACAGTCGGATCCGTTGGGATCGTATGGACGGTGGCTACACCATGAAACTGACAGGGAGTGAATCGAAGTTCATTACAATTTATTGCAAAATAAATTGTCCGTATAAATCAAAGGCAGTTAATCGTTTTTAACGATAACAGTCCAATGTTAGTAAATCTCACTAACTCTAAACAGTTTATATTTTCATGTTGTACTTTTAGAACTGTTAAAAATTGTCTAATTGACTGTGTGTTGGCTGTTGATTGAACTGCTAGTCAGTTAGTGGATTTTATATATATATATATATATATATATATATATATATATATATAAACCGTTAGATCTATATATATTGATTCTGTAATCAGAATAATTCATATTGAACTGAAAGTGATGATAATCATATTGTGTAACATCTGTGGATGCAGGAAAGCAGGTTGGAGGAATCCGACAGGATTCCTCAACAATTATTTAATTGTTTTTCATATATCGGGATATATGGTGTAGTTTATAATCTGTGGTTGATTATATGTGTTTGGGGGATATTGGTCATCGTGATTTGATGTGTTAAGTACCATAAAATATTGGAATGGAAAAAGGAGATTGCCAAAGTGATATTAAAAACAGAATATTTATAAACTGGAATATTTATAAATTGGGATATTTATAAATAGGAGATTTTTAGAAAAGAGAAAATATTTATAAAATCAACAAAGATTTTATAAATGGAGATATTTATAAATGGAGAATTTATAAATGGAACTTATTTATAAAGGGAATATTTTTAAATAGGGAATATTGTTAAGTGGAATTATAACTGAAGGGTGATATTTATAAATGGAATATTTATAAAGTGGGTTATTTATTTAGGATAAATAAATAAGATAAGATAATGAGAAATTTATTTGTAAAATAAGTAGAATAAGATAATGAGATATTTATTTGTTAAATAAGTAGAATAAGATAATGACATATTTATTTGTTAAATAAATAAGATAATAAAGGGGTTATTTATTTAGGATAAATAAATAAGATATTTTATAGGAAATATTTGCAAACCATTTTCAAATAGAATTGAAAGGGAAATATATGCAAACCATTTGCAAATAGAGTAGAGAAGGAAATTATTTGTAAACCATTTACAAATAGAATTGAAAGGGATATTTATTTGGAAAACAAATAAGATATGATTAAAGGAAATATTTATCTTTTGATAAATAAAGAGATATATAAGTCTGAACTTATATGAAGAAGTAAACAGGAAAATGTGGCATATTAATTTATAAATAATATTTATAAATTAAGTAAATATTTATCATTGGATAAATAGAATGTATATAAGTCAGGACTTATATAGAGAAGTAAGAATCGATTTCAACATCGACATCTGAAACTGAATAAGGACGAAGAGTTAACCAGTTAGAGTTAATCAGTTAGAGCTAATCAGTTAGAGCTAATCAGTTAGAGTTAAACAGTTAGAGCTAATCAGTTAGAGTCATTCAGTTAGAGTTAAATCGAATATTAGTTTATTCGAAGAAAGGAGTTAAACGAATATAGTAGATATTCGAAGTGAATTAAATCGAATCAGAGATATTTGAAGTGAGTTAAATCGAATTAGAGATATTCGAAGGGAGTTAATCAAATTTAGTTATTCGACAGGAGTTAAATCAAATATAGTTTATTCGAAGAAGAGAGATTATCAAATATAAGTTATTCGGATGTAAGTTATTCGAATAATAGTTAATCCAGTAAGAGTTAAATAGAGTAAGAGTTAACGGAATAGGAGTTAATCTAGTAAGAGTTAAATAGAGTTAGAGTTAATCAAATTAGAATTATTAGATTGGAATTTTTCGAATAAGAGTTATATAATAAGAGTTAACCAAATAGGAGTTGATAAATTAGTAGTTCGTTATTTATTCGAGTTAGGAAATAAGAGTTAGACTAAAGTTATTATATTTCAGAAGCAGTAAATTATAACACCACTGTTATAATCAAATAATTCTGTAAAGGAGTTGGACTCGTAAATTATATCTAGAAGTTACGGAAGGAATTGTTAAAGAGTTAAAAGATGAACTTACCCTGTTTTGAGATTTGAAATTCTGTTTAGTTAAGGTCTGAGAGGTAGTTATACCCCAACTTGATTGACTTAGTTTTTAATTTAGAAATGGTTAAGGTTCGAGAGTGAAAGTGGTTATGTTAATTTAGTAAATAAGTATAGTGGTTTGAGTTGTCGTCGCGATGTTGTATTTAAATCCAAGTAAAGAAGATTTGGAAATGTTTTCCAAATAGGATCAGAAACGTAATCAAATATTGAAATTGGAAATATGAATTAGAAAAGGAAATGTTCATGTATAAGGAGTTAAGGAAAGGAGTTAAGCTAAATCAGAAATTGACTGGAGACTTGTTAAGTTGAATGGTTTTCTATGTGTCTATCTGATGTTGGTTTCGACCTTCGGGATTGGTACTTAGCGAATTGTTCTTATACTAGTTTACAATCAGAGACTGATAGTTGTAGAAGAGTAGTGATACGTGAATAAGTTATTGAAATGTTTTAAAGTGTTAACGTATATTTTCTAAACATAGAAAATAAGGAAATATGAATATATATATATATGATTGATGATTGATCGATAGAATTTCCATCTGGAAATAATATCGTTGTTTGCACATGTATTTTTCTTTGATAGTTAACTCACCGACTATCGAAGTTTTTGACCATTTTACGTTGTAAATATGGAGAGACCGGTTGGATTATTATCCAAAGAACCACTTCGTATTGGCATAAGCGTTGTGAATCAAGTATGATAAATACAGTAAAGACGAAGTTTATGCAAGGGCTGTTGTATAAAGCTTAGATAACAGTGCCTAAGACGGATATACCGAATAGTGCCTTCGGTTTGTCCAGTCCCAGGACAACTTGTATGGACGAAGGTCTGACAGAGTATGTCCGATAGATTGCGTAAGTTGATCTCTTCAAACGTATTCACGTTTAGTGGCAGAGGAATTTGTTTCTCTTAGCTGTATACCCGTTTTATTTTTGGATAAATCAATTTGTGATTTGGCGGGTATGACGATGTGGTATTCTAAGTGAATGGAGATATGATATGTAAAAAGATAAGCGTAGCTTCTAGCCTCACAACCGGGAAATGACAAAAATCGGGCAGGCAGCATGGCTAAGTGGGCCGCACCCAAGTAGGGTATATTGTCACCATCTAGAGAATATTCATATTTGTACTTCTTTCAATTCTGTATCTCCCGGGAATGCTTATGTTGGTTTACCAACAGTAAGGTGACAATATATTCGATACACTCAAGTGAAATGAGTGGTCGGTCATGTGTGGTCGAGTTAACAAGATGTTCTTGTTGAACTCCAGTGTATTGCTTCTAGAGTACACTGATCGGAAGGTGGACCCATACCTTGTCAGCGTTGGAAATCCATTTCCCAATAAGCGCTCGCGGTGTTTGATTGTATTATATATATGGAACGTGAGATGAAAGCGTTCTACTAGATTGATATTACTTGTGTTAGACATTATTATAATATCAGAATAATATTGTTTTAAAAATGATTATCCTTTCTTTTGAAAGGATTTGTAAAGTTAAACAAATGATTTGAGTTTACTCACACCAGTCACATGACTGACCCGGAGTTTATTTTGTTTTGTTTTACTAAACTCTTGGGTGCCTATTTTGTACGGGCAGTCAAGTAGTCGGGATTTACAGATACATTGAAGAGCTGGAGCAGGAGGCTTCAGAATTTTATAGCTTTGGTTATTTCCTCTGTGTTGTAAGTGGTGTACTTTGAAATGATATGTATATTCAAGTACATAATTATATTTCAAAGTTATGTTGTATATTATATGTTATTCGTTCCGCTGTGAGGATCGTGTTACTCTAATGTTGTTGTCTTCTTCTTTCTTCTATTCTAAGTTTCTATCTTATCTATTCTCACCCTCTAATTTCTTACATTAACAACCCGTTATTTTTGATCCTTGGATGTTCGATATGTGTTGTATATTGGATAACCAAGATCGTTGAAAACCCGGGTCATTACAGTTGGATATTGGGGTGATGTAGTAGATAATAGTGAGGCTTACAATATTTTTTGGAAGTTAGAGTGGGTCTGTGATGTTGGAGATTGGCATAACGGGAAGATTTGGCAATTGAACACTGAAAAGCCAAGACTGGTTTTGGTTGTTGAACGGATGAGTGATTTGAATATGTCAATGGGTTTAAGTTTCGTAAGTAAGAGAAAAATGGGAACGTGGGATTTTTATTTTGAAATGTTGAATGCTTAAAATATGGACTGTGATTGGACGACTGACTAGGTTTGAGACTGGTTGTTGTTTCAAGCTTTCCAGGAATTGATCGAGTTTTTGCATGAAAATGTGGTATACGTTTTATCGAAATTTCAAATACATAGAACAAATAATTTATTTATGTTTGTAGTTAGATTAAATCAAAAATCGTTTAATCATTAAATAAAAATTAAATATTCTTAGGAGCATGATAAAATCATTTGAGACGAGACGAGTCGATTTGCAGACATAGATATGGAATTTAAATGGGATATTCAGCAATGGAAAATAGAGGTGAGTTAATCTCACTCAGATAAATTACTAGGGACCATTATTAATAGTTCATATTTTATTTATTGTTTGTTGGATGATAATTGATTGATATAAAGTGCTAGTAATATATATAATATTTTATAATAATATTGGTGATTGGATATTCCTACAGTATCATTAGCGGACGCCCGCAGTATGATTAACGGATGATTTCCCTATGCGCCCCCACAATATATATAATGGATGACCTTCTATACCGCGATATCCTGCCTCGAAGAAGGATGGGTATTATTATTGTTGAATAACATCTGTGGATGTAGGAAAAACAGGTTGGAGGGATCCAACTGGATTCCTCAACATTTATTTATTGTTTTCACATATATGATGTTATATGATATGATTGATAACCTTTGATAGTGCATGGCATGTTTGGATGAGTATTAGCAGTGGACTTAGACTTTTAACATTTTTGAATGTAAAAAATAAGAGATGGATTTTAAAACAGAATTTAAAATATATAAAAGTATTTAAAGGGAATTTTATTTTCAAATAGTATATTTATTTAGAAACCGAAATGTTAAATAGAATTGGACAGTAAAGATTTGTTCTTAACAAATAAGATGACAAGTTGATTATATAAACAATATTTATAAAGAAGTGAATTATTATTAGAGAATTCTGAAATTAGAATATGAGTATGAAGATAAATGGAAATTGGGTTTGAAATCGGTATTGTTAATGGATTTGAGTTTTTTTCAAGTTCAATGGAAATTTTAAATTTGATTATATGAAATAAATCTAATTATAGAATTGAAACTTGAAACTGACAAGTTTGGAATCAAATCGACAAATTTAGTCAAGAATGGATTTGTATTAGAAGTTATCATTCACGGATGAGGTGAATAGGGGTTGGAGTGAATATTTGGCAAATGAGAATTTTTTAGAGGAAGTTAGAAAGGGTTTTTAAATTATGAATAATAATTGAATTAGATATTAACTAATTTGAATAATATAATATGGATTATATTAAAGGATTATATATACAGGTTATTGATAGTAAATATTATTAGTAATAATTTGCAAAGGTTATATATGAATATTTTAAATAGAAGTTAGAATAGAAATAAATGAAGCTTATTAAAATAAATCTGGAATGGAAAGAAGTTTTAAACATATATAAATGTTTGAAAAAGATTATTAATGAAATATAGATGTGAGATAGAACCTCATTTACGAAAGTTAAAAAAACTGATTCGGTTAATAAAAATATATCGTTATAAGGAAATCTTGTATACCCATTTTAAAATGAATAATGTTAGCAAATGTTTTGCAAATTATGTTTGTAAGTAAAATATTGAAATTGGTATAAGTTGAATTACTCAGTTAAGTGAAAATTGGAATTTCTATTCGTTTGGAAGTTAAGAAATGAAGTTAATGGAATTAGAAACTAACTGGAGATTAGTTGAGATGAATGGTTTTCTGAGTATCGATCTGATGTTGGTTTCGGCCTTCGGAGTTGATATATATGAAGTTATTCACTTACTAGTTTACGGTTAGGGACTAATGACCAAAATGAGAAGTGTGTTCTAAAGTATTTAAAATGAACGGTTTGAATATTCTTATACTAATATAAGAAGAGAAATGAATATTTCAAATGTTGGGAAATTCAGAAGTTTACTTAATAGATTATTAATTAAAGAGGCAAATATTGAATCAGTAAATTCAATTTTTCTTTTACAGATGAATGGTTGTTTTATTTGATAGTTAAATAACCAACTATCAAATCTGGCCTATACGATTGTTGGTACAAAAATACGGGGATCGAATTTGTATTCGAAAACCATTCCGACCAGCAAATACGTAAAACGTTATACATACCAGACGCTAATCGAGACGGAGTATTCGAAGACCGTAGATCTTTATAAAACGTAAGAATTACTTAAAATACCTGGGTAGCTCCTAAGAGATATATCGTGGTTCTACTATGGTTGGAAATTTACGGATTGCAAGGACGACTCGCTACTGATCTATAGGGTGATACCTAAGATGTGGTAAGAAGGTGCCTTCGGTTCATCCTGTTCCTGGATGACTTGTATGGAAGAATGTCTGACAGAATATTTCTTAAGAATCACGTATGTTGATTTTTACAAACATATCTCTGTTAGTGGCGGAGAATGGCCGTTCTCTTAGCTCAGAGTATTTTTGTGGACATTAATTAGTGATTTGATAGATCTGACAATGTGACGTTCAAAGTAAATTGTGACAGGGTGTATTAAAGGTAGTGTTAAACGTCAGACCTCACAACTAGAAAATGACAAAAATCAGGTAGGCAGCGTGGCTAAGTGGGTCGCTCCCATTAGGGTGTATTGTCACCATCTAGAGAATATTCGTATTTGTTACTTCTTTTATTTCTGTATCTCCTGGGAACGGTTATGTTCATATACTAACTGTAAGGTGACAAGACATTCGATAAACTTAAGAGAAATGAGTGGTCGGTCATGTGTGGCTAAGTTGCAAGATGTTCTTGTTGAACTCTAGTGTATCTCCTCTAAAGAACACTGATCAGAAGATGGCTCCATACCTTGTTATAGTCAGAAATCCATTCTCCAATAAGCGAATGTGGTTTTCAATTTTATATTAGGTATGTAGAACGTGAGATGCAAACGTACTATTAGATGATTATTTATTTGATTTATACATTATTATAATACCAAAAAAGGATATTATTTCAAAAATGTTTTAGGCTATCGTAAGGTAAAAACCGTCCATGTTTTTGTGTGGATTGGTCTTACGATTATCATTTTCCTTAGAAAGGATTTCAACGTAAAATCAAGTTGGATGATACCAATAATTTAGATAGTTTTTCTCACGCTGGTTCACCAAACTGACCTGTTGCATATGTAATGCTCGGGCCAGTCCGAGTTGTACAGGTTTAGGATAAGATACGAATTCTAGGAGACGAGCTGAAGGAATTCAGACGTATGATTCATATATTTTTCCGCTGCATGTTGTAAACCAGGACAAATTGTTATAACGGTCCACATGTGATGAATGTCTACTGTACTCTGATATATGTAAGTATTGTTTCAAGTTTTTTATAATGATTTATTTATGTATTATATTTTATTTCGATGCGATGTAAGACTATATTATGGTTTAGTATTTCTTCTTCTTTCTTCTATTCTTAACTTTCTTTCTTTCTATTTCTCATCCTCTTATTTCTTTCTTTTAGTTTTCTTGGTTTTCGATACTTGAATCTGGGCATGGGATGTATTAGTGTGTGAATTCGAGGGTCGAATTTTCCGGGACGCTACAGGAAATGAAGTCGAGGGACCTGGGAATGATTTCCGATTTAATCATGCTTTTTAATGCTAATGACAAAATTAGAGGTTAATGACCTAATTAGAGAATTAATAAACTCATTTAATTTCTTGTAAATCTTGTAACACTCGTATATTTTCCATACTTGATCAGATTGAGGCGAAACAAGCTACGTTGGGTTCGTATTCGTGAACATTACGCGTATGAACTGGATTGGTGTGATTTGGAGCTATTTGGATTTTTATATAATTTCAAACACTTGTTTGGAATTATATAAATCGATGCAAATCGTCTAATTGGAATGAATGGTGATTTAATTCTCAAGCTTTCTGGAATACTTGGAATGTTGTTATTTTATTGTAACGACCCAGGGGTTTTCGGCCCCGAAAATCGACATAAATACATTTACCCATATCTCATGCCGACTTTCCAAAACACCCAAAACACTAGAGCGTTATTAGAAAGAAATTAGAAGGTGAGATAAGAAAGAAAGAAATGTTAGAAAAGAAGAAGAAGAACCAACACAACACAGAGTCTCACATCGCAGCGGAACAAAATATAATATAGAAATAAATCTTTATTGAGAGCCTTTAAAAATACTTATAATATCAGAGTACATCACACATCTGGACAGTTATAATAACCTGTCCTCATATACAACACACACGGGAATAGTTGCTATATGGTATCATACGTCTGAACAACTCCAGCTCATTTCTAGACTTCGCAGCATCTGATAACCTGGACCTGTACACCCCGGGGTAACCCGAGCATTTACAAAACACCGGGTGAGTATGGTGAACCAGAGTAAGAAAAACTCGCATAGTAATAAGGGTGAATCATCCAACTTGATTTTAAAGTTCAAAAACCTTTTTTGAAAGAAAAGGATAATTGTAAGACCAAATCCACATATAAATACGGATGGTTTTTACCTTACGGTAACCCAAAATATTTTTGAAATCAATATCTTTTCTGATATTATGATAGTGTCTAAATACAAGTAAATAGCAATCTAGCGGAACGCTTGCATCTCACGCTCCACATATATAGTATACAATCAAAACCACGGGCGCTTATTGGAGATTGGATTCCGACTATGACCAGGTATGGGACCACCTGCCGACAGTGTATCTCTAAAGGGGAATATATTGGGTTCAACAAGAACGTCTTGCAACCCGGCCCACACATGACCGACCACTCATTTCGCTTGAGTGTATCGAATGTAAATCACCAATGGTTGGGCTCAAACCACCATTTCCCGAAAAGGAACAGCATCGAAATAGATTAAAGAAGCAAAAGTATTTTCTCTAGTTAGGTGATTATACACCCTAATGGGAGCGACCCACATAGCCATGCTGCCTGCCCGATTTTTTGTCAGTTCCCAGTTGAGGCTTGAGGTCAGAATTTCCTTTACAACACCTGGCCACTATTTACTTTGAATGTCGTATAGTCAGATTCGTCAGATATCACTAATTGACGTCCACAAAAAATACTCTAATGGTTAAGCTAAGAGAACTGTCGTCCTCTGCCACCAACTATGGTACGTTTAAAGAAATCAATGTATGTAATTTCTTTGAAAATGCTCTATCATACATCCATCCATACAAGTCATCTAGGAACAGGATGAACCAAAGGCTCCCTCCTACTGCATCCAATATAGGAATCACACCAAAGATCAGTAGCGAGAAGTCCTTGCAATCCGTATATTCCAACCACGACAGAACCACAGTACATCTTTGGCTGTAGACCGAAGATTTTTAGCAGTTCTTCCATTTATGAAAATCTACGGACTTCAACGCTCCATCTTGATCATCTTCTGATATCTTCACGTATTTGTTGGTCGGAATGGTTTTTGAAAAAAAATTCAATCCCGGTCTTTCCATACCAACAATCCTATTGGAAAGATCTGATAGTCGGTGATTTAACTATCAAAATAAACAGTGATTCAATCATGAAAATTCAAGGAGTTCACTGGTTCAGTATTTAGCATCAATTGTCATTTGTTAATTTAAAAAATTGTAAATTTATAACTCTTAAATATTTCAATATTACGAATATAGCTTTCGCTTCTTATTTAACATGAGATTATTCTTTAAACAAGTCTTTTTTAATACATGGGAAAATCCTATATCATATCCACTTTTCTATTTTCACTTTTAAAAACATTAGCGGCATTATTATATAATATTTGGAAATCAATTCAACTCGTTACTCGTAAAACAACATTACAAAATATCCTTCATTCCATTCTTGAAACAATAATCAATATTTATTTGTATAAAATAAAACTCAACTTTACATTTCCTTTCCACTGGAAAGTATCGTTATAATTTCACAAAACCCCTTTTTATTTCCCGTTTTACTTTGGAACTCTCGTTATATATATTCCCCATTTTCACTAAACGTTGTACTATTATTTCTTTAATGGAAATAATAAATTATCACTAACCCCTTTTACCATTACAACTAATATCATCCTCGGATAATCCTGAAGTCGCTCAAGTTGGGGTATTTTAATTACCTCTCAAACCTTGATCAAAAATGTTCTTATCCTCGGATAAATATAAGTTGTTATCCAAAAACCAATATTCCATTCCAGTCTCAAAACAAATTCCATTTAACTATTTTGATCGAAATACGACTTCATAAAACCTTATTATCTTTTTGAAAATCTCTTTCTCGGGTATAACCATTTTTATCTTAATTCCATAATTAAGTAATTCTTTATATAAATATCACCTTTAATTCTACTTCATTAAACACATTCATTTTATAAATTTGGATTTGTTTAAAAAATAGTACGACCCACTTCTTCTACCAAATTCACTTTTGCCAATCCCCTTTCAAATTCGTTCAACCATTTCCCACTTGGAAAATCCTATTTCAATTCCCCACTTTTACTTAATTCCATTTTTAATAAACATTAATTTAAAATTAACGCTTTAATACCTCAAACCTCATTTATATAACCCGGGTTTAATATATACCCTTTTTTTTATCTTATTCCCCTTTTACTTAATTCAAATATCATTTAATTTAAGCTATCGTATTCTCTTACAATTCTCCTTATAACTTTGGTAAAAAAAATCGGGTTTTAAATATAAAAGCCATTCATAAACTCCTTTCACCATTCCATTTCATTTCATTTTAGTTACTTTTTAAATGAATTTCAATTAAAAAGTAATTCCCTAAATTATTAAAATAATAATCTATTTCAATCATTAACTACTTCCGTAGTTAATTTCTTTATTAACAAAATAAATAGTAAACTCTTTTTTTTTTAAAATTCTTATTAAAACAATATTCATGAAACTATTTTATTTGATTAGTTCAATACAAACTAATTTTGTAATCAATTATAATTAAAACTGTTAACTTAGTCAACCCAAATCTGATTATCCCATTAACCCATTCCAATTAGTCTTTCCCTTTAAATTAATTAATAATATAACTAATTTAAATAATTCTCTTTTATTATTTCTTAACAAAATGATTATCAAATTTTAATTGTTAGGTACATTTCTAATCTGGTATTTATAAATTTGATTAACATCAGAATTTTCTTTATAAAATCAATTAATAATAAATTATAAACTTAAATAATAAACATTAAATATTTATCTCCTTTTTATAAACTTTTATTCAAAATAATATATATTTAAAAATCTATCTCCAGTCATAAAATAAATTTATAACTTCAGTTATATCGATTCACCTGATGGTAAATCAATATAAACAAAACAATTGATTTTATAGGCCATATGCTGCCACTTACTTAACCAATATTGCCCATTGGTTAAAACAAAGCACAGGTTGAATTACCAGTCAATGATCAATAATCAAATCAATCACCAATCAGGACAGTTCATATATATGATAATATGAAAATAAATAATATATTTAAGGAATCCCGTTGGATCCCTCCAACCTGTTCTTCCCTGTATCCAAAACGGTTATCTCCAATCAGATCATTCAATTTCATTTAACTGATAACAATAAATAACAAACATTTAACATCAACCAATTCATAAGCAATTCAAAAAATTTAAACACGCTTATTTTATAAACGTGACCAACGAGGTAATTTCCTCCATTGGATCCAATCATTAAAATAATGATCTGGTATTTCACTGAAATTAAATGACGGTTTCTTTTCATTGGTTAAATCAACAAATAAATATATAACTAGCAAACGGTCAACCATTAGCAGCTAGAGCACACAAAATAAAAACCCAATTTATATAAAATATAAATGGGAAGAACTGAGTGAGTTTAACTCACCTTGATTTGATTCCATTGTCAACGTCTCATTTTGATTAAATTAAACTGTCTACTTCCAACTGCGTTCATCTCTGTCGAAAACAGCTCTATAATGTTGTGCTTATGGGTGCAGTTCCAACACTTCCGGTCTTGTTGAATTCTAATACATATGATAATGTAATGTATATTAGATGCATACGTTATTAATTTAAGTTATTTAAACACAATTAAACATTAATTATCACTAACAAATAAATAGATTGACTAACAACATTGTTTAAACGAAATGGTCCTAATATTCCCTTCCGTTTGCTTCAACAATCCTTCACTCTTTGTTTCAATTACCCTATTTACTTAAATATAAAAACAAACTTAATCATTAGTTGAACTAGATGACAAGGCAAATCCTAAATTTGGCATGTCTCAAACCTTATCCTACAGTAAATTGTTTTATCACAAGAGAAAAACGTGGATACTTATATATATATATAATAATATTTACGGGAGTAGGCATGCTATAACAGTTAGGGCCACATTAACATATATATAGGTTAGGCACTTCAATGGAATTAGGGACTGATGCTTTAAAACTTGCCATGTTATAAATTTAAAATTTAAAACTGGCCTTACCCAAACACTTCAGCCCAAAAGTCACATACCCACCCACCTTTCCTTTCCACCCATAAATGCTTCTTCCCATCCATCACACCTTCCAGAAAACAATCCTCCGCCCTCCTTTCAGTTTCGTGTGTTCTTCCCCTTTTTTCTACGTCTAAGATATTGGAATTTCATATTTAACTATAAATCCTTAGATTATAATTAATTAGCTAATAACAAACTTACTATACTAATCATTTGAGCTTAACACGGCCGACGTCCTCTGTCCAATACTGCACGCATCGCCTTCTAAACATCCCAAGAACTCCACGTCGGACTCATTTGCTTTAATTCGAATTGCACCTCACTTTTTCCTTCTAATCACTCTCACTCTTCTTATGCACTCCTGACTCCTTTCCTTTGTTTTTTTCTGTTTTAACGTGCCACCTTGATTCTATACTTGTGATACCCTACTACAGACATCCTTCCCCAATACTATACGTTAGCAAAGCTACCAAACTCCTCCACTTCTTTAACTTCTAACCTTCCGCCTCCTGTTTCACTTGCGTTCCCAAAAATCCGAATTCCCCTTCCATGCTAAAGCTTAGCAAATCCTCTTGCCAAACAAATACACGACTAAGGATCTACATTAAAACCTCTCTTCCACTGTCGCTGCTGCCACTGACCTTCCTTCTCTGACCTCCCCTCTGATGAACACCAGCGCTTTCCCCAAACTGCCGCTATCATTCCATCCTTCCACTGTGTCCCTAAACCCGTGAGCATTCAGATCTTAGCGAGCCTCACTGCTCTTCGGAACTCATTGCATTTTATAGCAGTTTGGATTTTAATGGTAGACTAAATTTCTTTTTTCTTTGGTGAAGAAGTTTTTTGGTTTACACTTGCTGAAAAAGATGTGGAAAGGAGCAGCATTTTATAGTGAAAGAAATACGTAGGGGTCATGTCTCCTTTTGTTTGGTAGGCACAGTAGAGATAGCTTGGTAGACACGGTAGAGATAGTTTGGGTACCAAGGCAAAAAGATAACAGTTGGCAGGTAAGAAATGATAAAGTTGTGGGGTATAAGGAAACTAAAAGTCTTGGACGCAAGAAAGTAAAACTTTAAGGATGCAAGTAATATACACACGGTGTATTTAAATGAAATAGGTGTACGATACATTTGAAAATTGTAACGACCTGACTTTTTGACCGCTCCAAATCGATAATTAAACCAACTCGAACCATTCAAAACGACAGATTGTTATTGCATATGAAGTTAAAATATAATCATCACAGAATCACAGACACAGAACACATAGTATATCACAGCAGAAGAAAAATTTATACAACTTGATTTAAAAATTTAAAAATTCAGATATAGCGGAAGACTGTATACAGAATCATACTGATATATGAATACACTGACAGAAGTGCGAGTAACTGCATAACAATAGGTGGACGACTGGATCTCCAACAAATCCCAAGCTCTAATAGATAGATTTCCAAGCTGTAATACTCGATCTGGCCCGGGCATTTGCAAGGAATAAAACAAACAAATACTCGAGTCAGGACTAACATTCTCATAAAAGTGAATTAACTCAAGTGACATGTTTAAATGGAATGCATCCGTAACTTAAAGGATAGTTGGGATTTCCATCCCTTAAGGATCCATGAAACTAATACATATAGTATAATACGCTATTATTCTAGTGTCTATTCAGTAAAATAAATATATCAAAATAGCGTAAGCGGGATTACATTTTTACCCATACACCGTTTATAATACCGTAGTCTATACAGTACCGTAAACCCACCATAAACCGATGGCGTCAGAGGGCACTCCATAGGTACGATTCAAATCAAAATTGTAGGGGCTCGATAAGGATAATATGACAAGGCACCTGAGGCAATACCCAGGATAGGATTCTACCATTTGCACTCCCGGACCGGCGGTAACGCATAGCAGCCACTACCATCCACCTCGGAACACACTCCCAAAAAAATCGAAGGGTGCACCGAAATCAATCACAATAGTCATAGAGATGGTATCGAAGAAGCGTGTCTGATCAGAGGTGCTACCTCAATTAGTCATGGTATAGCTCCTGTTTTAGTCATTTTAATTATGACCCGAAGGTCAAGGCCAATCCATCAGCGTTCTCTTTCTTCAAATCCAGTAATCGCCTCCATACCATCCTACTTCATTCCTGGAATCTCCACCACGTACACAGTTGTTAAAGTGGTGTCGGCATTGGCAGAGAGTATGACATCTACTGACTCCGGTCTCTTTAACAACTGATCGTTTACATTTTTCACACCGTGGTCATTAGATTTGAAATCATGTTTTCGAATATCGCTAATCGATTTGTTCCAAGTTTGCCCCAAAAATCGATTACTAAATAATTTATCATTGGTTTGATTACGATTACAAATCCAATATTCACAATCATCCTTCGCCAACCATTTGGTTTTAAAGTTTCAATTTCCATGAAATATCATTATTGCTTGAAATCTTTATTCCAACTCTTCGGATTCACTAGATTGGGTTGGACCTAAATATTATTTGAAATTATAAAATAAATCTAAATTAGTTAGGTTTGAAAATAATACAAGTATTAAATTAAAAACAATGTATCCACACATATATATATACTTATACAACTAGTTATAAGAAGGTACATAAATCTTATTTATAAAAATAGTAATAAGTTAACTTTGAATTTATAAAAATATGGGTAGAAGGTAACTTTTAGAAATATAGTGCAAATATATATACTTATATAGATAGTTAGAACCTGGAAAAGTTACTTTTATATAAAAATATAGTTTTATTTAAGCAATAGTGATCCTATCTACTGTAAGTCCTTGTTTCAAAATTTCCCTTTAATCCATTAAGATTTCACGTTCGAATCAAATTCACTTTTCATTTGGTTCAAATTTCAATATCATTGTTAAAGGATTTTCAACCCATTGTTCACCTTGGATTTCACACATCTTTAATATAATACCTTCCCAATATTCGACGTTAGTTGCTAGCTCCAAGTAATGCTTGTTAAATCCCCATTGTTATCAAAACTTATATTTGCCTTGTCTTAAGATAAAACATTTTTCTCTTATGTATGAATTTAACAAATTTCGCTTACTAAAAAAATCCCTTTCCATAATTTAAAAATGGTGAAAAGTTACTTGACAAATCTTATTCCAAAATGAGTTCCAATACTTTAACAAATCCTTACAAAATCCTTTGTATTGAATTCATACCCGGCTTAACTTCATATTACAAAATCTAATTATATAAACCCAAAGTTTACACAGAATTTGTTTAACATCAACTTGCTCTAAATGTCAACCCATATAATCCCTTTTGAAACTTATTTACATCAAATCGGATTTCTTTACAATTTCAAGTTAAGTTTGAACAAAATTTCCTTTAACATTTCCTTATGCTATATGAAGATTTCATGAAAATCCTATTTAAAAAATCGATATAATATTATAAAATACTTATATTTTATTGACCACGGTGTCCGTATATAATTTTCTATCCTATGGTCAAGTGATACGGATATTTATCATTTCAATCCGTTCTTTAAAATATTCGAATCCCGAGTATGTATCATTTCAACCCGCATCCCAAACCGATTCGAATATACAAGGGTTTCGGGCATGTATCATTCCAACCCGTAAATGTTTCCTAATCTAAAGGAACTTGTATGGTGAGAATAAAATATAGCATACCACACATTCACATAAAAATTGTGTCATATAAGATAACAGTGTGTGTCAAATGTGCACAATCACGAAGCAACCAATTTCTAGAACAACCTAACATTTCATTCAACATTTCAAATCTTTAATTCACTTAATAAAAGTATTAGTCTGCGAGTGAGTAGGAACTCACCTTCTGAGGCCTGAAGACGAATGCAAAAATTTTGAGAGAGAAGATCCGAGGATGAGAGTTGATTGCCAAACAACGGCATGCATCCAATAAATTTGCATACACATATACATATGCATATGTATACACAAATGGAATTTTGGAAATATGTAGACCCCATTCCCAACGCGATTCCCGACAAATGAATGAATCCAAACCATCTTAACTAGTTAATCAAAGCGAAAGTCAAAAATCAATGTGTTTATATAGGAAAGACGACATGCATGCAAATATTTGATAAACAAACGAACATACCAGCCTGAATTAGACAGACCAGCAAAGCGAAGGTGAACTCAGATCCAGAATTCCACCGATCCGCATGCTTAAACATATATAGCACCTCTTCCAGACATTGCTTCGAATAGCTTGAGTGCATTTTGTTCTAGGCGCACTATGCAGCAAAAGAAACAAACGGAGGTAATGGATGGAGAAGCAACGCTATAAAATGCCTTGACAAGGATAAGGCATCACTGGGAAGTTCATAGGTGAAAACTAAACATTGGTGTCCTCAAGATACAGATGACCCAAACATTTAAAACGAAATAGCAACAACAAAAGAATAACTTACTAACTCTTCGATGTAGATATGAGTTAGAGGAATTGATCGATCTTGGCAATGATTTTGGTCAGACGGATTCGCGGAAACACAAATGGGCTTTACGGTGCTGGATCTGAAAGTTGGAGTGATCAGAGGCTCGGGAAGGAGCTGGGCTCTTCAGGTGGTAGCCACATGACACGGAAGGTGAAAGAGGAGCGTTCGATGGTGGAGTGGAGACATGCGAACGGATGAGTCTGGCTTGAGTCACCTGGAAAATAGTGGTAATGAGATCGCTATTTGGAGGTGAGGTCTCGGTTTCCTTCGAGGCAAGAGCACTCACAGTTGAAGGATACTAGCATCGAGTCTGCGGCGGAGGTCAGACGGTCGTGGATAGCGCGGTCTTGGTGACGAAGGGAGAGGCGATTTAGAGGATCGAGAGCAAGCCATTTTGATTTTCTTTTTCCACTGTGTTCGATTTGAGAGTGAGGGGAGAAAATGAAGATCAATGTCGATTTCTTCTGTAATGGGAATATCTGATTTATAAAAGGAAAAGGAAAAGGAAAGGGGAGTGAGCAGAAAGGTAAAGACGCGTGGAGAGGAAAGTAAGGGAAAACGTCCGCGTGTTACGTTTGTTCTGATTGCTTGCAACGTGCTTGATTTTGTTTATTTATTATTATTCCCTTCTAAAAATTTCTTTTCTATTAAAACGTTATATAAGATGTTTATGGCGATCCCCATTAGTACATATATAATTATGGATATAGATACAATTCAACCTTGTCTGTCTTTGCATTTTTTTTTAAATCAATATTTTACAAATTATATATTTCACATTTGGTTTCCATTAAACGGGTTCTAAATTTACTTATCATGTTAAATTTTGTACTATCAAACAACTTACATATTTTTAAGTTTATATTTGAAACTCAAATTCATATTTCTGGTTTGCACTGAAGTTTTCAAGTACTAACTTAAATACTATTTATAAATATTCATTCAAACAACATACAAATTCAAGTGTACGTAAAATTTCAAACCCATGTTTATAGCGAAATTGAGATTCCACATTCACGTTAAGAATCATAAAACATTACATCTTCAATAAATTATATATTTTTAATATATTAAAATTACCGGTTCGTTACATTCTCCCCCACTTAGCGCTTTTCATCCTCGAAAAGGAAATGTCGTCAAAATCGTACATATGATCCATTCCTAGCTTACAAAATCTTTATAAAACTATAACATATTAGAAAGAAAATTTTTGTTTTAGAATTTCAAAATTCGAAATTTTTCTTACGCCTGGGTTTACGGAAAATTTCGGCAGCATCTCCCCTGCACGGTTCGATCGGAAAAATTTTCCCGTACACAAAAACACAAAATATACGTCTCATCTATATGATGAGGCATCCCAAATTAGGGGAATCAAAACAAAATAACCCAAAAGCGATAAATAATGCGATATACGTACCTTTTTATAGCGTTTTAACACATGTTTTCTTATTTTTCTTAGCATTTTGCACAAAAGCGAGCTTCCATAAGCAAAGCGCGTCATTGCACCTACTAAGACACTCAAATATGTAGTGAGAATCAACATATATATACATAACATAGTTGAAATGTACATTACAATAAGCAATATGTATCCTAACTTAGCATGTTTGATAAAATATAAATGAAACAATGCGTGTACACGCAAAATGTGTCATGAATTAAAATAGCAATTTTGTCAACATGTGAATGAACTTAATGACGCATAAATTTTCTGAATGTGCATACCTTATCTTGGACATAACCATGTTTGTTTTTTTTTCCTTCTTCCTTCACTTTAAATGTACATCTTGCTTATAAAATTTATTACTTTCCAATAGAGAATATATGATATGTCACAAAATGCTAATGGTTTTAGATGATTCTCAAGAATCTAATATTGACGTTCCAATATAGGTTTCATGCAAGTTATTTGTTGCTCGAGCTAAATCTTGTTTGGTTAGTTTACGTTTATCTCACTCATATGCTTATTTGTTTATCACACTTGCATTCAATTCTTATTTGTTTCTATCTTTTGTCGTTTTTCTTCTTCTTCCAATTCAATCATTCTTATTTGTTTTATTTGATAGCAACAAACATGCTATTTGAATGATCCACAAAATCCATGTTAAACTTGAATGCATATCCATTTTGTTGCGCTGAATTCATCATTCAAGCGTCTTCCTTTATTTTCTTCATTTGCACTAGTTTCTCTTATAACATGTTTTTTTTTCATCATCGCCACTTAAGAATTCATTTATTTAAATTGATTTACTGATCGTTCCATTTTTCTTCCCAACTCATGTGCATATTCATTAATTCACATTTGTTTAATTATGTCATTTAGGTTCCATGTCATACATGTTTCACTTTATCAACCTCGTTCATCGTTCAAGTTTGCTAAATTGCTTGGGCTGTGATTTACATTCATTTTGATAGTTGGGACATTGTACTATGCATGGGTACGCATGTGTTGTAAATTGAAAGTCTGTAGTATTATAAATCCTATAAGCATGAATGAAACTATCCGTATATTATTATTTTTTTCTCTTTTTTTTCTTTTTCTTTTTTTTCTTCTGCGACAACATACACTGCTGCATAGTGGCAGCAGCCTCGACGGCTGTAGGTGGTGGTGCCAGCGACATCTCCCCACTCATTTTCTTTGTCGTATATTTTATTTTAATCATTTATTCAAAATGTACCGCTTCTGGGGATTCAAAAGTGGCATTTAAGATTTGCATGAAGAATCAAATTTCAATAAACATGATGCCTGGATGTTATAAAGATTCTATGCTGCTACCTTTACACCAGCAAAACAAGTATATGCATACTACGTAAGCCGAATATTGCTGTCCTAGCTGAAGGAAAGATTTTACGCACAAATTTCTCACATTCCATTTGAACACCGTTACAGTTTCATGTACAGAGTTTTTTTTTCTCTTTTTTTCTCTAAACTGCTGCTGCGGCGCAGCAGCGCGAAACAGCAGCAGCGTTTGCTGCACTGTTTTTTTTTTTTACTTTCTTTTTTTTTCCTTTTTTTTTCTTCTCTGCTGCTGCGCTACCAGCAGTAGAGTTTGCTGTGACAACTGCTGCTGCGCTAGCAGCAGTAGCTCAGATCAGCGGCAGCATTGCGGAAATGTTGTGTTTCTCTTTTTGCATAGATCCATATATATATAAGAAGCTTCACTAAAATTTGAAAGGTTCAAATTGGGATCTCATTTTTAAAAGTGCACTAGGAGATCTAAGTCGGATTCATTACTAAAATTTAATGCAGGAACTACAGCTGGTTGAATTAGTTATACTGAAAATACCCACCTGGCTGAGTGATATGTGTGGAGAAACAAAATCAAATTTTGCCTTCCTTATATGATTAGTTGATAGTACCATCAACATACTGTAGATTCCACTTATTCTTGTACAACTATATTTTCTGATCTAATTTCTTAAGCTCACAAATCATTTTACATTTCTTAACTAACTTACACATTACTAACCAAAATCTTTTAGCATTTATATAAATGATCCTTTAAGATTACAAATTTTCTGTAAAGTGAAATAAGATTTAAAATTCATTAAATTACATACCTATCGTCTAGTGACAAAACTAGCAAAATTTTAACTATTTGAATTCTCAGAGTTTTCTCTTTCCAAGTTTAAATCCATGAATTCAATGAACTGGTATGTATACTTTATTTGCTTACCCTTCCCTTTTAAACATCATTAGGATTACAAATTATTTACATTACCCTTGCAAATCCACTTAAATTCCATAGGTTAAAATATATTTGCTTCTCATAACATTAAGGTAATTCTTTATTCATACAAGGAATTTTTTTTTTCTCGATTTGTTTTTTCCTTATGTTGACAGCAGCAACTGGTGTTCGTGGCAGTAGTACGCTGCTGCTGCTGCATGTGGGGGTGGCAGTAGTCTTATGCATTTTTTCTGGTTTAACATCCAATTCTTCTCATATTCGGGTTAAGTGGTATTCAATTAAATCGTCTTAGGTTCCATTGACTGGGAAAACTTCTTAAAACTTCCCCTAAATTTAAACTTTTTTTGAAACAATTAAAGTTAGCCTCAATCAAATGGATTCATTCATACAAATTTAGTTGCTTAGGAAATGTGAGAGGAAAGGGCTTACATATAACAAGGCAATGATTATATCTTAGTTTGGATAATGTAATTTAAGGAAAACAAATTACTTAGTTTAATTCATTAAGAAGGGTTTAACATATATAATACGGTACAAATGCTTACATTTTTATTATTCACCCAGGTGTTTGATACTCTAGTTATTTATTCATCTACTTTAAATTCTCATTCGCTACAAAAATCATTCAATATTTAATAACTTAAGTATAAATCAAACATTTCAACTGAAATTGGTTGTTATAGCACTTCCGAAACCTAAAATAAATACCGATGATGCCGCGGTCATCATCAGAATTCTATTTTAGGCAACCAGTGTGCGGTTTTCTACCTATCCTGAAAAAGAACTTTGTATATACGTTAGCTAGGCGTATATCCAAAAATCTCCCATACTTGATAGTCATTTTTTTTTTCAAATTCGACTTACTTACAATCGGCTTGAATATAAGCTTATGGGTTCACAAATATTTTAATTGACGAAATTTCATTTAGCATAGATTGTAATATATATATATATATATCTCACTTCTATTGGGTTTTCTCTTCAATTTATTCAATACACTTAAGTACTTAACACTCAGTTGATTATTCGAGCTTTATCATATCTTACATTAACCCAGTTCGAGCTAAGTCCGAACATAGGTTAGAAGCTGGAATGTTGACCAAATCAAAACAGGAGAATTTCTAAAGATAATCAAGCGAATCAAAGGAGATTCATGTCTAAGTGACAATTCCAATTTCCTAAGTCACGACCAAGCACGATCGAGTCTCAGATTTGGAGAATATTGACTTAGGAAGGATCCAGCCGAGGGAGGAACTCAAATCTACAAGATTTAAACGAGGATATTTTTATAAACAAGGCGAAATTTTCAAATTATTTATATATAGAAAATCCTTTAAAATCCTTAAAATCATTTAAAATATTTTATTTTCAATATACGCTTTCTTAGGTATGATTCCAAGATGATTTCGCTCATTCTAGAGTATTTCTACTCCATCTCTAATGAGCGTTTCAACCTCATAAGCTAAGGTTTGTATGCACCAAAGCTCTGATACCAACTGTAACGACCTGACTTTTTGACCGCTCCAAGTCGATAATTAAACCAACTCGAACTGTTCAAAACGACAGATTGTTATTGCTTATGAAGTTAAAATATAATCATCACAGAATCACAGACACAGAACACAGAGTATATCACAGCGGAAGAAAAATCTATACAACATGATTTAAAAATTTATAAATTCAGATATAGCGGAAGACTGTATACAGAATCATACTGATATATGAATACACTGACAGAAGTGCGAGTAACTGCATAACAATAGGTTGACGACTGGATCTCCAACAAATCCCAAGCTCTAATAGATAGATTTCCAAGCTGTAATACTCGATCTGACCCGGGCATTTGCAAGGAATAAAACAAACAAATACTCGAGTCAGGACTAACATTCTCATATAAGTGAATTAACTCAAGTGACATGTTTAAAAGGAATGCATCCGTAACTTAAAGGATAGTTGGGATTTCCATCCCTTAAGGATCCATGAAACTAATACATATAGTATAATACGCTATTATACTAGTGTCTATTCAGTAAAATAAATATATCAAAGTAGCGTAAGCGGGATTACATTTTTACCCTTACACAGTTTATAATACCGCAGTCTATACAGTACCGTAAACCCACCGTAAACCGATGGCATCAGAGGGCACTCCATAGGTACGATACAAATCAAAATCGTAGGGGCTCGATAAGGATAATATGACAAGACACTCGAGGCAATACCCATGATAGGATTCTACCATTTGCACTCCCGGACCGCTGGTAACGCATAGTAGCCACTACCGCCCACCTCGGAACACACTCCCAAAAAAATCAAAGGGTGCACCGAAATCAATCACAACAGTCATAGAGATGGTATCGAAGAAGCGTGTCCGATCAGAGGTGCTACCTCAATTAGTTATGGTATAGCTCCTATTTTAGTCATTTTAATTATGACCCGAAGGTCAAGGCCAATCCATCAGCGTTCTCTTTCTTCAAATCCAGTAATCGCCTCCATACCATCCTACTTCATTTCTGGAATCTCCACCACGTACAATATTGTTAAAGTGGTGTCGGCATTGGCAGAGAGTATGACATCTACTGACTCTGGTCTCTTTAACAACTGATCGTTTACATTTTTCACACCGTGGTCATTAGATTTGAAATCATGTTTTCGAATATCGCTAATCGATTTGTTCCAAGTTTGCCCCAAAAATCGATTACTCAAATAATTTATCATTGGTTTGATTACGATTACGATTACAAATCCAATATTCACAATCATCCTTCGCCAACCATTTGGTTTTAAAGTTTCAATTTCCACGAAATATCATTATTGCTTGAAATCGTTATTCCAACTCTTCGGATTCACTAGATTGGGTTGGACCTAAATATTATTTGAAATCATAAAATAAATCTAAATTAGTTAGGTTTGAAAATAATACAAGTATTAAATTAAAAACAATGTATCCACACATATATATACTTATACAAGTAGTTATAAGAAGGTACATAAATCTTATTTATAAAAATAGTAATAAGTTTACTTTGAATTTATAAAAATATGGGTAGAAGGTAACTTTTAGAAATATAGCGCAAATATATATACTTATATAAATAGTTAGAACCTGGAAAAGTTACTTTTATATAAAAATATAGTTTTATTTAAGCAATAGTGATCCTATCCACTCTAAGTCCTTGTTTCAAAATTTCCCTTTAATCCATTAAGATTTCACGTTCGAATCAAATTCCCTTTTCATTTGGTTCAAATTTCAATATCATTGTTAAAGGATTCTCAACCCATTGTTCACCTTGGATTTCACACATCTTCAATATAATACCTTCCCAATATTCGACGTTAGTTGATAGCTCCAAGTAATACTTGTTAAATCCCTATTGTTATCAAAATTATTATTTGCCTTGTCTTAAGATAAAACATTTTTCTCTTATGTATGAATTTAACAAATTTCGCTTACTAAAAAAATCCCTTTCCATAATTTAAAAATGGTGAAAAGTTACTTGACAAATCTTATTCCAAAATGAGTTCCAATACTTTAACAAATCCTTACAAAATCCTTTGTATTGAATTCATACTCGGCTTAACTTCATATTACAAAATCTAATTATATAAACCCAAAGTTTACACAGAATTTGTTTAACATCAACTTGCTCTAAATGTCAACCCATATAATCCCTTTTGAAACTTATTTACATCAAATTGGATTTCTTTACAATTTCAAGTTAAGTTTGAACAAAATTTCCTTTAACATTTCCTTATGCTATATGAAGATTTCATGAAAATCCTATTTACAAAATCGATATAATATTTTAAAATACTTATATTTTATTGACCACGGTGTCCGTATATAATTTTCTATCCTATGGTCAAGTGATACGGATATTTATCATTTCAATCCGTTCTTTAAAATATTCAAATCCCGGGTATGTATCATTTCAACCCGCATCCCAAAACGATTCGAATATACAAGGGGTTCGGGCATGTATCATTCCAACCCGTAAATGTTTCCTAATCTAAAGGAACTTGTATGGTGAGAATAAAATATAGCATACCACACATTCACATACAAATTGTGTCATATAAGATAACGGTGTGTGTCATATGTGCACAATCACGAAGCAACCAATTTCTAGAACAACCTAACATTTCATTCAACATTTCAAATCTTTAATTCACTTAATAAAAGTATTAGTCTGCGAGTGAGTAGAAACTCACCCTCTGAGGCCTGAAGACGAATGCAAAAAATTTGAGAGAGAAGATCCGAGGATGAGAGTTGATTGCCAAACAACGGCATGCATCCAATAAATTTGCATACACGTATACATATGCATAGGTGTACACAAATGGAATTTTGGAAATATGTAGACCCCATTCCCAACGCGATTCCCGGCAAATGAATGAATCCAAACCATCTTAACTAGTTAATTAAAGCGGAAGTCAAAAATCAATGTGTTTATATAGGAAAGACGACATGCATGCAAATATTTGATAAAAAAACGAACATACCAGCCTGAATCAGACAGACCAGCAAAGCGAAGGTGAACTCTGATCCAGAATTCCACCGATCCGCATGCTTAAACAAATATAGCACCTCTTCCAGACATTGCTTGAATAGCTTGAGTGCATGTTGTTCTGGGCGCACTATGCAGCAAAAGAAACAAACGGAGGTAATGGATGGAGAAGCAACGCTATAAAATGCCTTGACAAGGATGAGGCATCACTGGGAAGTTCATAGGTGAAAACTAAACATTGGCGTCCTCAAGTTACAGATGACCCAAACATATAAAACGAAATAGCAACAACAAAAGAATAACTTACTAACTCTTCGATGCAGATATGAGTTAGAGGAAATGATCGATCTTGGCAATGATTTTGGTCAGATGGATTCGCGGAAACACAAATTGGCTTTACGGTGTTGGATCTGAAAGTTGGAGTGATCAGAAGCTTGGGAAGGAGCCGGGCGCTTCTGGTGGTAGCCACATGACACGGAAGGTGAAAGAGGAGCGTTCGATGGTGGAGTGGAGACTTGCGAACGGATGAGCCTGGCTTGAGTCACCTGGAAAACAATGGTAATGAGATCGCTGTTTGGAGATGAGGTCTCGGTTTCCTTCGAGGCAAGAGCGCTCGCAGTTGAAGGATACTAGCATCGAGTCTGCGGCGGAGGTCAGACGGTCGTGGATAGCGCGGTCTTGGTGACGAAGGGAGAGGCGATTTCGAGGATCGAGAGCAAGCCATTTTGATTTTCTTTTTTCACTGTGTTCGATTTGAGAGTGAGGGGAGAAAATGAAGATCAATGTCGATTTCTTCTATATTGGGAATATCTGATTTATAAAAGGAAAAGGAAAAGGAAAGGGGAGTGAGCAGAAAGGTAAAGACGCGTGGAGAGGAAAGTAAGGGAAAACGTCCGCGTGTTACGTTTGTTCTGATTGCTTGCAACGTGCTTGATTTTGTTTATTTATTATTATTCCCTTCTGAATTTTTTTTTCTATTAAAATGTTATATAAGATGTTTATGGCAATCCCCATTAGTACATATATAATTATGGATACAGATACAATTCAACCTTGTCTGTCTTTGCATTTTTTTTTAAATCAATATTTTACAAATTATATATTTCACATTTGTTTTCCATTAAACGGGTTCTAAATTTACTTATCATGTTAAATTTTTTACTATCAAACAACTTACATATTTTTAAGTTTATATTTGAAACTCAAATTCATATTTCTGGTTTGCACTGAAGTTTTCAAGTACTAACTTAAATACTATTTATTAATATTCATTCAAACAACATACAAATTCAAGTGTACGTAAAATTTCAAACCCATGTTTATAGCGAAATTGAGATTCCACATTCACGTTAAGAATCATAAAACATTACATCTTCAATAAAATATATATTTTTAATATATTAAAATTACCGGTTCGTTACAAAAATGATGTCCAGTAGAGATGTTATTACTAATCGTGGCATCTGTATGTACGTGCGTTTGTGTGTATCCACACATCCCATTGCCGACACTAGCTTTTTTTTCCTCTGACTTAATGTGAACAAAATATAGGTTATATTTATGTTCAATTTACCAGTTGTAATTGCAGTATATAACAAGTACGATATGATTTATACTAAAGTATAATTTTGGCATCTGCAAGGATGTACGCTTACCATTTACCACATGCATGTAGAGAAAATGGAGTTTACCCTTTTCCAAACAAGATCTAAATAAATATCATCAATAAGTTTGTCGTAGCTTTCATATATATTGATTTAGTATTATAAATTACGAAACAATATAATTATTATTATTGTCATATATATTCAAACAATATATCATTTCAAATATGAAATTATAACTAAATATTAATATTTTCGAGTTAAACACAACCCAAATTCTATTGAAAATCCCATTTAAATTCAAAAATATACTTGATCGTTTTATTAACGATTTTCAAAGCTACTATTTTAAAATTTGATTTAGCCATAACTAAAAATTTATAACACGAAATCTGGATTTTTCTCTTCTATATGAAAATTATCCTCAATAAGTTTCCAACGTTTCTCATTTCACAGAAATCCGACTTATATCGGACCCTGTATATCCAATTGAAGTTCAAAACTCCATATTACGAACTGCAGCACCATTTCGAGCTCGTTTTATATTTATGTAAATATATAACGTTCAAAGTTTGTTTTAATAAGCGAGTTCAATATTAAAATACATTAATATTCCAAATAAAATATTTAAAATAATAAATTAAATTAAATATTTGACTGCCAAAAATACGGGTCGTTACATTTATATAATAATGTTCATTGTAATTAGTATATAAATTATGCCTTTGGATGTTTGGATGATTTGTTGCTTTGTTTGTGGTTGTCAATATATATAATTCCCGTTTGTGAACGGATGACCTTTGACACTACCTGTTGTTAAGCGGAAGATTCATCATAAATGAATTAGATTAGATTTTATATTTCATAAGCATATATAGACTGATATATGAGTTATGATGCAGGGGGACAGGTCGGAGGGATCCAATAGGATTCCTCAATGTTTTGGATGTTACTTGCTTTCATAATTTACACACATGAACTATCTAATATAAGTTACATTAAAATCTGATTTGGATGATGATTGTTGAACTAAATTCAACATTGATGTGATATTAATAAATAAATAGAATTAGTTCAGTCATTGGCAACAAATGGCCTAAAATCCAACCTTTTAAGACGTTAATTCACCTTCAGGCAAGTAGACTAAGTTGAAGTTATAAAATTTATTTGTATAACAAAAAGCAAGTTTTGGATTTATTTTATATAAGTTATATAGATAATGGATTTATAAATAGATCAATATTTATAGTTGGATTTTATATTTGAATTCTAAAATGGATTGTGAAGCGAAATCCTTGTTTTATAAATAAGTTTTATAATTGAAGATTTCAAGTGATAAAATTTTACTAAGTTTTATAATGAAGTTTTACGAAGTTATAAAACCTTGTTTTATAATTAATGGAGTTTTTAAGTAATGTTCAGTTGTTTTGAAGCAGTTTAATAAATGGTTTTATTGAACTTGTAAAATGGCACAGGATTGATATTGGATTTCAAAATTGAAATTTCTGAAAAGTAGATATTCATAGAATGTTTTTAAATGATTTAATTTGATTTTAAAATAAGTTTCAAGTGATTTAATTTTAAATAAACTAGGATTTTTAAGCTCTGAAGTTTATAAAGTAAAGGAAATCGAGTTTATAACAAAAAATTTAAAGGATTTTATAATAAATCCAAGTTTTATAAACAATGTTTATAAAAGAGATTTAAAATAATGCAATGATTTTAATTAAATGAGGGTTTACTTAAAAATTGAATTAAGTAAAAGTGATTTTTGAAACTGAAATGAGATTTTCAGATCTTGAAAAGAGTTTTTAAACCATATTGAATTGGATAGTAAATGAAACTTATTATGACATCTACGGAATATTAGATTTAGCATTGACAAACTTCTATTTATCTTAAAGATGAGAATGTTGTCAAATCAAGGTTTGAGAGGTAAATAAAATACCTCAACTTGAATAACTTAATTGTTGTCCAAAAGATGATACTAGTCTAAAAACGAAAGGGGATGTTGAATTAAATTTTTATTTCCATAAGTGATGTTATAAACTTTAATTTATAAAGTTTAGAAGTTAATAAAACCGTTTGAGTTTTATAGTAAAACAATGTATCATATGACATTGTTTGGTCCAGATATGAATCGTAACTAGACTTATACCATTTGGTTAAGTATATAACAATATTTCTAAGTATTGAAAATATTGGTGTTTTATGAATACACGTATTCCAAGGGATAAGTGTGTATAGTTATGGTTTCAAAGTAATGAAAACGGGTGATTTGTGAATATAATTATTATGGTGAGATAAGTATATGGAATCAATTTTTAAGAATCCATGAATTGATTTTAATGAATGATTTGAATTAAAAGGGTATGTGTTTCTGATGTACTTAAATGTATTGTTTTGATTTGATAGTTAAAGAACCGATAATCAATAAATTCTCTTTTTAACTTATAACGTGTAGGTTCGAGGAGCTGAGATTGGAATCGGATCCAAAACCACTTCGAACCGACTTTGTGTTCGAATATAGAATTGGAGGCATGCATGTGCAAAGATTAAGTGTTAAGAGTGCAAGGGCGGATTAGAATCTATTTTTACGCATACCGAAATGCTTATTTTTTTTACTTTTTTTCTATTTTATATACAATAAGTTTTTATTTGTTTCCTATAAGAAATGTAAAAATGATTTACAGAATATCTCATCCGTTTAAATTATCCATATGGTATTGGATTACCCTCAAAATGGATTGATTCCTTCTTTCTTGTTGCTTTGTAAGATAAGAGTTAATGAGCGCCAGAGCCTTTACTATATATAAGTCAATCACTAGCAAAAGCTTCTATTGCTGCTAATCCTATGGATGTAGTAGAAGTAATGCATTCGGTTCGTTCTGTTCTTGAGCGACTTGTATGGATGAATTTTACCAGTACATGGCTAGTGAAGGGAGATGAATATTCAAAGATAAAGTGTGCCATGTGTGGAAGGTAAAAACATAGCCATTAGCCTCATCAACCACGAATGACTTAAATAAGGTGAGATGCAGTAGGGCTATGTGGATCGCACCCATTAGGGTGTTTATCACCAATCTAGACCAGTTGACCCTTTGATTATTTATGCTTGGATATGGTTGATGATCACAACCATGGTGGAAACATATTCGGTACTATCAAATTAAGTGGTAGGCCGATTTTGTGTTGGTAGGGGTGCAAGATGCTTCTTGCGACCTCGGTATAATTATCCAGAGAGGTACAAGTGTCATGTTTATGTATGGTCATGTCTTACGAGAGTTCTGTACTATAAAGGATTTGTAAAATTAAGCAACTAGATTGTGATGTGAGTTTTCTCACTATTAAGTATCCCAGATTGACAATCCGTGTGATTTTTCTCTTTGCAAAATGGGCTTGGTCTAACCAAGTATATTTTCCAGATTGCATTGGATATGCTTGGAGCTGTAGTCGAGACGTATTCTCGTATTACTTTATTTTCACTTTGCGTGTTGTATTTATCAGTTATTGTACAAGAAGAGTGTTATGACTGCATAGGCCGATTTATCGTGAACTCTCACTACAACAAAAATACTTTTTTCCAACTGTCAAAAACATCTCTAATAGAACTATTACAACTAGTCCGTCAGTCTTTATATCTGCAATGTAATAAAACATGGTTACTTTACAAGTGTTTTTGGTAGTTGTAAAAATTCCTTTTACATGGCAGTTGTAAAAAAGTTATTTACAACTACTTCTAATAGTTGTGAAAGACTTTTTCATAAGTGCTTTCAACTACTGTGATACACTTTTTCTCAAGAGCTTTTAGCGCTTGTAAGAAGCTTATTTAGAAGTACTTGTGATAGTTATACAAAAATCTACCACAACTAATAATGATAGCTGTTGGGAAACAATGGCTGAGTCGCGGACTAGGTCGCTTTCTTGAAGACGATTCGGTGATCTGGTCGGAGGTGCAAACCAGTTCGTTCCTTCGCCGCCGCCTCTAGGATAAAACAGCCTCTCAAACAATAACTGATTTGCTAGCACAACAAATTAGTGCAGATTTGCACTTTCTGAATTAAAATACTGCTCGAGAATTTCTGAGAGAAAATTTTTAATGGCGGCTGAGAGAAAAAGAGAAATTGTGATTCGGTAGGTATTCTCGTTTGAAGCTAATGACAATATATAAGACGAGAATTAGGGTTTGGGTTTACTGATTAGTGGGCCGCTTTAATGAAGGATAAGAATTTTTACCGTTGTAGAAATCTTTTCCATAATAAAAAGGGTTCGAAAAAGGCTAAGTTTTATAGTTCAAAAAATATAAGTGTTGTTAGATCAAAATTTGGACCTAACACCCAAATTGTTCTGAAGCTTATAGAGTTTCAACTAAAGAATGAGGAAAAAGGAAATAACACACAGAATTTATAGTGGTTCGGCGTTAACGAGCCTACGTCCACTCTTTATATTATTGATTATACTTTGAAAGCTAATACAATCAAGGATTTCTCTCAATATTCTAGTATTTTCACAACAATGGCGGATTCAGTACTCAATATTGCCAAAAAGATCCCAAAAAATGCCAAGTTCCGGGCTATTTATAGCTGATTTTGTCAGGCGGGTCGTGGTAACATGTGGCACGAATCCCAAGAACATCGGATCGCATCGCCACCGTTGAGGAAATAGTCAAATTAGCCGTTGGGGACAGGTGTCGCGATCTGCTTGAAAATTGGATCGTGCAGATGGGGAGAATCGGTCCAAATGACGGTTAGGGACACGTGTCAATAGATCCGTGCGAGTCGGATCGTTGAAGACTAGCTCACGCTTGAACGGGTCAGAGGGTTCGCCATGCATCAGGGGATCGGATCGGTCTACTCTGGGCAACAATATAAATCCGGATCGAGTCGCATAGAGGATTCGTTTCGCTTATGGGATGGGGGCGATCTGATAGCGGGCGAGTCGATTGTGTGCGATCCGTCATCTGGCGAGTCGAAGATGCGATCCGTTCCTTCATGTACTTGGGCATATAGTTTCATACCTTCCTCTTATGAATGAACCTGGGTGGCTTGGTCAAAAAGCTAGCCAACATTTTGCCCCCTCGAAGTATTTTTTATCGATGATGGAACATGCTTCGAAGCTATAAAATCGTTCCTTCACAGCGAGTCGCGAATCAGTGAACAATTCCTTTTCTGGGATTTTTTAGAGCCTTCATTACTGAATTTATCGATTCGGATCGCGTTCTCGAGTCACGGTCCGTTATCAAGCCATTCGTTTCGTTTCTTTGGTGTGCACTTGGGCCTCGGAACGAAACGGGCTCCTCCTCGAGTCGTGGTGGGCTTTTGGTTCGCGACCCTCCTATTTTCGTGGACCGAATGGGACAAAAAAGGGGAGACAAACGGTCGCCCTTTTGCCTATATAAGTCGACCCTCCCCTCTTCACTTTCCTTCTTCTTTTTTCTGCCGTATCGTTTCGCCTGCACTGTTGAAGAACGAACCCTAGTTTTTTCAAACCTTCGAAAATCCGAGCATTTTCTCAATTTTTAGAAAGGTAACTCCACCAAAAGCACCCTTACTCGTAATCGCTGTTGTTTACGAATTTTTTCGACTAACTTGAGGGAAGAAACGATGGAATTTTGCGATTTTCTGGGGGAACAAGGGAGGCGCCATGGCTGATGGGCGTAGAGGTTGAAGTTCGGAAACGAGAAGGAGAGGAGGAAGACGAAGGAGGAAGGAGAAGAGGGAAGGCCAGTTCGGATCGTGGGCAAGGAGAGGAAAGGAAGAAGATGAAGGCGAGTGGCAAGACGGAGGGTCGTGGTGACGGTAGAGGCGCGTATCATGGGGGGCTGTGACGATTCGGCAAAGACCCCAATAACTTAATTTCACGATCCGCGAAGGGGCGGTCCCATTGCCCTGCGATTCGAAGGGGGCGATCCTCTACCCCATGATCCGAAGGAGGGAGATCCCTCTTCATGGCGATCCGACTCATGGTTCACGATCCAAAGAAATTTTAAACTTTAAACGATGCCTTGTTACCATAAAATTCTGAACAGTTAGGCTAGGGCCTTGATGTTGGACTTTCTGGACTAAATGACCACATAATTTGACTGCATATGACGACTAATATTTCGATGATCTTGATAGCTTTCACGTTTTATTTTCAATGTACACACAAGCACACACATCGACACTTTCACACACGGGGGACGGGTAGTATTAATCTCATTGTTCACGTTTTCTCGTCCTAGCAGTAATGTCGAATAATCACTCTTCTTCAAGATCCGCAACAGAAGCAGAATCCGAGGTTCCTGAGCAATACAACCCCGAGATTCCTCCAATTAATCCGGGAGGTGAAGATTCTGGATCTGAGTACGAGGCCACGGAATCAGATCCGTCCGAAAGTACTTCATCTAGCGACGATTCCGAGATAGATGGACGAGCTCCCGACGAGATTCCTGGCGCGCTCGGAATAGATAAATTTTCTGATTCTTTAGCATCTAAGCTCGACGATATAAAGCTTAAAAGAATCTGCTTGAGACACGGGATTCCTTGGGATGACGTCTTGACACCCGGAAGCGAAGATAGACCCCACCTAGCTCCGGAAGGATATATGGCGATCAGCCGAACCATGTGCTTGGTAGGAGCCATTCCTCCGTTCCCTCCGATCGCCATCGAAACTTTAAGAAGACTGGGAATTGCTCCGATGCAACTTCATCCGAACGCCTACGCATCAATATATACCCTATATATTGCATACGCGGAGATCCTACATGCCGAACTTAAATTCAGAGATTTGACATTCTTCTTTCTTTTCAAGCACCGTTCTTCGGCAACTCCAAATTTCTCTTTCTTTGAATCGGTGGAGAATTGGAAGGTTCTGTACGATGGATATAGCAATATAGGGGATCCTAAGTCTGATTTGTTTTATATAAGGAAACAGGCCGGATGCTCACGAAGATGGCTCAAATCAAGTAAACTTTAAGCTTCTAATCGAATGTCTTGTTCAAGAAGTCTAGGCGTTAACATTCTCCCCCCTTTTTCTTTGTCTTAAACAGATCATGTCTTCCCAAAAACGGAAGGTCCACTATACAGCAACCGGTTGTCCATTCTTTCACAAAGTAGATCCGACTTTCTAAGGATCAAAAAATGCATTACTGATGACAATCTTCATAAGCATCGTCTTTTGGATAGAAGATTTGGACTTGGCACTGGCGGCAAACCTTATAAGTACGTGCCCCCAACAGATGGAGAGGGAACTTCGCAAGCGGTAGAAACAACTAAATTTCGCAAGAGTCCTTCTCTGATAGTCATCCAAGACGATGAGGACCTGAACATATACAGAGGGGATGAGGTCCGTGGTGACGTGTCCGAGGAAATCCCGATTTCTACTCCAATCGAAACCGCTGCCCCCGTTGATTTGACGGAAGAGCAGTTATTTGATGAGCTGAATAAAATTCCTCTACCCGATGATGTATATACAGAGAAGGACTTTGAAGAGGGGCCTTTCTTCCCTGCTTCTGAAGAGACCATCGCTCCAACTAAAGGACAAGAAACTGGTCAGATGAGCCTGTCTTCAGGCCCGGGTCTGCTAGGGGGAATTATATGGGATGCACAAATCACACACACTATCTGACTCTGCACTCTTATATCGCGGGTATTCAAAGTTTTAATATGCTCTTCTCTTTTTGCAGGAACGATGTCCCGCAGGAAATCTTACTCTTATCGTTCTCTTCGTGAGGGCACACCCAGCCTTCACCCGGGTACCGAACGCTCTCGTGGCCCTTCTCACAGGCCGGCTTCCTCGCAACCTCGGTCCCCACCAAAAGCGACCTCTACCAAGCCTTCCAATTATCCGGCAGTTCCTATAGGGGGAAGAAACTTCCTAAAGAGTTAACTCCTCCAAAGAGTGCACCTTCCCACAGCCGGTCGTCCAAAAGGCATCACGAATCTAAAGATAAGGGCCAGGATGCATCCAAAGAATCTGAAAAGGAGAGGAGTGACATCGTCCCCTCCAGCCAGCCAGAGTTGGCTCCCCCCGGGTCACGGGATTACATGCATGGTCCCGAGATTCAAGGTAGGCTGGAAAAGCTACGGGAACAATTCCCAGACATATTCTTTGACCGGATGACATTTGTTCCAGCCTTGGAACCGGTCCCCAAGAACTGGGATAGCGAGGTTGTCGGGCATATCCGCCATGTTGCCAGGCAATATGAGATGATGAAAAAACATGTTGTTAACCTTTCTGAAGTCATCCGATCGCTTGAAATAGAAGCACACAGATCCAAGGCAAAACTTGAAAACAACGAATGGGCCAGGGCCAAGATGGAGAAGGACCTGGAAGATGCTCAATCCCAGCTTGCTTTAGCATGAAGGGACGCTGAGAATTATAAGATTGAATTAGAAAATGCTAAGCAGCGCTTCCATTCGGAACTTGACTCCAATAGCCAAGAGAAAATGGCCTTAAAGAAGGAGGTTGAAGATCTCAAAATGGCCAACATCGAGTTGAAAACAGCACAGGGCCATTTTGAAGCTGAGAGAGCTGCTTGGGAGGCAGAAAAGGCAAATTTAAAAGAAAGTTTGGCTTTGGCTAAAGCAGAAAAGGTGATTTTAAATGACCAGGTCTCGGACGCGGAGAGACGGGCAGCTCTCGCCGAAAAGAATGTTGAAAGTGCCATCGAATTGGCCACTGTTTAACAACAAGCTCCTCGAAAGAGAGAAGGAGATCGAGGGGTTTGAAGAGATGATTTTCGATTTCCTTGGCCAGGTTCTCAAAACTCGCAACATCTCGTGGATCCTGGATTACCACGTTACATTAGCCAATCTATGGGATGCCATTGTTGAGGGTGAAAAGCATAAATTGGGGGTCGAAGAAATCGATGAGGATGAGTTGATGAAGAGCATCTTAAGGGATAATGAGCCTGAGGACCTAGCAGAGGGTCGTCGTCTGATTCTAGCGGAGATGGAAAAGGAGAGGGCCCTAGCCAAGGGCAAAGGCAAAGCTGACGAAGGTTCGAGTTCAGCTGTGGAGCCCAAGACCTCCGGGGTTGAGGAATACCATCCCGATGATCCATTAATCCCTTTGGGTCTAACTCCCGTGGTCATTGGAGCCTCTGCAACTACTCAAGAGGGAGCATCTGCGGAAGGTATCTCTCTTTTTTTCCCCACAGTTTGTCAAAGCAATTGTGAATTGTCGTCGTCTGGTAGAACAACCAATTGAATTAGTAATGTGTGTTCCTCCTGATACAGGTGGCGAGCCCGTCGACAAGGGTGCTGAAAAAGAAAAAGAAGTGGAGAAGGAGGCTGTCTCGCCAGGTGCTGGTATTGATGTATCAAAGCAGGCCGAGGTCACAACAGCAGAAAGAAGCATCCCGGCACCTAGCACTGAAGTTCCCAAAGATGCTGAGACCATCGAAGCCTTGAAAGACATGGATGGGCGCCATGTAGATGATGAAGAAGACATTATCGGCGCCAAAAAGGCCGACGATGATAACGACGAAACCTTGGCCAGCCGAAAGGCCAGGCAGGAGAAAGAGTTGGCTTCGAAGAAGGTGGGAGATGAGGCTTTGGACGTAGTCCCCCTTGCAGAATTCGATCCCAAAACTGGGATGATTGTGAAAATCCAGCCCAAGTCCATCAGCCGACAGCTTCATTTTGCAAATCCCGATGACTTCCCGACTTCCCTTTCTGATAGAAGGAAGAGAAAAGAGGTGGAAGAGGAATCTTCAGATGAGTCGGATGTTCCTCTCATAGACAAGAGGAAGAGGAAGAAAGGGATCCGTCTGATGCCGACAAGGTGAAGCTGGAGAGACAGAGGCAAGAGAAGAGGCCAAAGCGTAAATAGGATATTGTTACTTGTTGATATTTTGTCTTTAGGCTTTCCACTGGCCAGGAAGTGTAATTGTGAGACTGGCCCTCACTTTCTTTTCTAGGCTGTTTTTCACTTTGTTGGTTCGCAGTATATAAATGAAAGTTTATCTCTTTTTGCATCCTTATGTACCTGTATTCAAATAAACTTTCCATGTTTAGTCACAAGCCATTTAATTACAAATCAGTCAAACAACAGAAAGAAAAATTTTCGTGCTGCGTTGCTGTATTAAAGTTCAGTATATGTATATGAGTATATGTGCCCCTAGTCAGTTGTTATCATAGCACCTGACTAGGGTTTACTAAGGATTGGTTAGTTTTGTCGGCAGATTGCCCCCTATTTCTGAATAAAGGGGACTTAGAAGATCTCATATGATGACTGTTCTTGTGGTACCAAATTTTTGGCCCCTTTCCCAGTGCTTAATCATAGACTTCTTTATACTCTCCTGACGGTTGCCAAGGTTAGAGTTTGAATTCAGTAGTTCAGTCGGTCCCCGATCCTTTAGCAGGGAAGAAGTTCTTTCTCAGCGCTCAATCGGAGACGCTTTTTTACTCTCTCTCCCTCTGGAGTGTTAGAGTTCGAGCTCAGCGATTCATTCGCTCCCCGATCCTTCAGCGGGGAATGAGCTCTTTCTCAGCGCTCAATCGGAGACGCTTTTATACTCTCTCTCTCTCTGGAGAGTTAGAGTTCGAGCTCAGCGATTCATTCGCTCCCCGATCCTTCAGCGGGGAAGGAGCTCTTTCTCAGCGCTCAATCGGTGATGCTTTTATACTCTCTCTCTCTCTCTCTCTCTCTCTCTCTCTGGAGAGTTAGAGTTCGAGCTCAGCGATTCATTCGCTCCCCGATCCTTCAGCGGGGAAGGAGCTCTTTCTCAGCGCTCAATCGGAGACGCTTTTATACTCTCTCTCTCTGGAGAGTTAGAGTTCGAGCTCAGCGATTCATTCGCTCCCCGATCCTTCAACGGGGAAGGAGCTCTTTCTCAGTGCTCAATCGGAGACGCTTTTATACTCTCTCTCTCTCTCTCTCTGGAGAGTTAGAGTTCGAGCTCAGCGATTCATTCGCTCCCCGATCCTTCAGCGGGGAAGGAGCCCTTTCTCAGCGCTCGATCATGGACGCTTTTATATTCTCCTGGCGGTCGCCAAGGTTAGACTTTCGCTCAGGCGGCTCCGATCATGGTACACCGCCATGCCTTGTGGATGTCATCTTCGCATCCTTTATACTCTTTCTCAGCTCTGAAGAGTTAGAGTCACGGATCAAACGGTCTGCAATCATGCACGCTCATCAAACTCGTCCTAGGTCTTCATTTTAATCCAAGCTCCGAAGATTGAAATCAGTCGGACAAGCAGTTGGGGCTTTTGCCAAGGCTTTGAGTTCCTCCGAACAGTCTACGGGAGGAACGGTTGGCAACAGACTTCGGGTACCTTATACATGGTTTTCAACAAAGCAAAGGAATAGATTTGAAACTTTTATGCTAAGTATGGCCGCAAATGTTGGGCATTCCACGCTCTGGGGATTTCCCTTCCATCTACGGTTGCCAGCTTGAAGGTTCCATTTTCAAGCTTGCTCAGAATGGAGTACGGTCCTTCCCACTTCGCTCCCATATGAGTTGGGGGTGGAAAGACACGTTTCAAAACCAAGTCTCCGGGTTCCCAGGTTCGGGCTCGAACCTTTTTGTAATATCGAGCGATCTGTTGCTTGCATCTCAAGGCGCGCAGGTCCGCCTCATCCCTCTTTTCTTCGATCATATCTAGGGACTCAAGGAGTAATTCAATATTGGTCATCGGATCATAATAAGTCACCCGGTGAGAAGGTACCTTTATCTCAGCCGGGATGACTGCTTCCGTTCCAAAGGCAAGGGAGAGAGGGGTATGTCCTGTTGCCGATTTATATGTTGTCCTGTAGGCCCATAGCGCCAAGGGCAATTCATCAGCCCACATGGCTCTAGCCCGCTTCAGTCTTCTTTTCAGAATAGACTTAATCACTTTATTCGCCGCTTCGACTTGTCCGTTTGATTGCGGGTGCGCCACAGAGGTGTATCGATTCTCAATGTGGTATTTTTGGCAGAAATTTCTGAATTCCGCGCTATCGAACTGAGTTCCGTTATCCGTTATCACAATCTTTGGAATCCCAAATCGGCAAATGATGTTTCTCACGATAAAGTTGATCACTCGTTTGGTTGTAATCGTAGTTAGTGGCTCAGCCTCGACCCACTTAGTGAAATAATCCACGGCCACAATAGCGAACTTTGCTCCGCCCCTTGCTATGGGGAGACTTCCGATGATATCAATTCCCCACATAGCGAAAGGCGATGGGCTCATCATTGTTTTTAACTGATTAGGAGGTGCTCTAGGTATCTTCGAAAATCTCTGGCACGCATCACACCGTCGTGCATATCTTGTTGCATCCTTGTTTATGGTAGGCCAGAAATAACCATGCCGCAACACCTTTTTTGCTAAAGTTTGCCCTCCAGTATGGTCGCCACATTCGCCTTCGTGGACCTCTTGCAACACACGTTTGATGTCATCGTGGGCTATACACCGAAGGAGGGGCATTGAAAACCCTTGTCTGTAAAGAACTCCGCCTTGTAGAACGTATCGGGCGGCCTTACGAATTACTTTACGCCTCTCGCTTTTCTTGGTCGGAAGCGTTCCATTCATCAGGAAATTCTTTAGAAGGGTCATCCAAGACTCCCTTTCTGGTTCCGTTTCTAGTATTAGGTCGATTTCCATTTGATCTATGCTAGGGGACCGAAGTACTTCAACGGGGGCTAGCCCAGTCACTTCAGGGTCGTCGGAGCTAGCCATCTTTGCCAACTTATCCGCCTGCTGATTCTCTGACCGCGGAATATGAGATATGTTGTAGTGATCAAAATTGTTCAGCAACTCTTTCACTTTCTTTAAGTATAAAATCAATCTTGCACTTTTAGCTTGGAATTTTCCAGTAACTTGGTTCACAACTAACTTGGAGTCGTAGAAGATGTTCAGCTTTGTGACTTCTAATTCCTTTGCGATCCTTAATCCGGCTATCAGAGCTTCATATTCGGAATCGTTGTTAGTGGCATGAAACTCCATCCGGATAGCATAGGATATTAATCGTTTCTCTGGAGTTTCAAGCACTATTCCAGCACCAGATCTTTCGTCATTCTTTGCGCCATCAGTATACAATCCCCAGGCATTGGGATCGAGAAGTAACTTTGAAGGATCAACTTCTTCGTTTGCTATATCTTCCTCAGGGACAGTGAACTCTGCTATGAAGTCGGCTATCACTTGCCCCCGAATTGATCGTCTGGGCTGAAAGTTCAAATCAAATTGACTTAACTCAATATTCCATTTGAGTAACCTTCCAGATGGCTCTGGTCTCTGTAGGACTTGCTTAAGTGGGTGATCGGTGTATACGGTAATGGGATGTGCCTGAAAATAATGTCGAAGCTTTCTAGAGGCGATCAGTAAACTATACGTGTAACACCCCGAAAAATTCTATAACTGTGAAATTAACAAATTAAAGTATAATTAATCTAAAATCAAAGAACTAAGGGAAACGGGATACGCCATTGCGTTCGTCTCGGAAAAATACGCGAAATAGAGTCCGAGTTTTCGAAAAACGGAGTCCGTATGAAGAAGATATGGCCTTCGGAAGTTTTGAATTAAATTTAAAATTCAAACAGAATAAAATAATTAAAAATCGGGCCCAGTGGGCCAGGACGGATAAACACCCGCCTAGGCCACCCAGGTCGACTGGGCTGTCGACCTGGGCTACCCATGTCGACAGGGCTGTCGACAGCCCTGTCGACAGGGGTGTCGACCTGGTCGAGCCCAGCCAACCTGGCTGGCCAGGTCTGTGTTTGGTCGAATTTCTGTGGTCTGCTTTGTCATTAGGGCTAGGTGGCGGGTTTTAATTGGTCTCTCTTCCTAATGAATGGCTATGATCAATCCAAGCAACATCAAGGGTTCTAATTAGTTCCTAACCTCTATATAAACAACCCTAGACTAAACCCTAATCTATTCATTCAAAATTAAAAACATAGCCGCCATGTTGCTGAGGAACGACAAAGAGTAGCCGCCAACTAGAGAGAGGATTAGGAGGAAAATTAAAAGCTTAAAGAGACCTAAATCAAATCAATTCAACAAAGGAATTTGCGTCTTCAATCCCTAAACTAGAGAATTCATCAAACCATTGTAAGTAGAGTATTACTTTGGTATGAATAAACAATTGTGTTGATGTGTATGCTTGAATTGTGGCAATGAAAGTAATTCATATTTGTGCGTTCTTATCAATTTATATACGTTTGGATATTCTTGAATTATGTTATTCAATTATAAAGAACTACATGCGGTAGTTCTATGCAAGTATACGTTTGGAATATTGCGCAAATTATATAATCTATGTTGAGGCTACATGTATGTAGTTGATTGAAATCCATGCAAGTTTGGGGCTTTGTTATTATGTCATCATGATGTATATTTTTTTTTGTGCATAAATCATTTTGCAAGTAATTGAAACAAGTTTGGTTATTATAGTTCATATGAAACTATGTTGGAATTTCGACACCATAATCCATGTATTAAGTCATGCTTTTGCAAATTTATGAATATGGCTAGGCTATGAATGATATTTGGCATAATTGAAATCCATCTTGTTTAAAAGAATTATATGATGACATATGTGAGACATGGCTAGGTTAGACTCAAAAATCCCTTTTTGCAAGTTTAAAGCAAACACCATGTTTAGGAATATTTATGCATAAGTATGTTTATACCATCGTTATGTGATTAGACTTAAATCATGATTAAGTTGAATTATGCTATGTTCATGCTAGAAGTATTTATGCCATGCTTATGTTTGACATTATGCCATGTTTATGCTAGAAGTATTTATGCCATGCATATGTTTGACATTATGCCATGTTTATACTAGAAGTATTTATGCCATGCTTATGTTTGACATTATGCTATGCTTATGCTAGAAATATTATGCCATGCTTATGTTTGACATTATGCCTAAGTAAAAATATAGGTTCATGTGACAATAATGATATCTCAATTACAAGTTCACATGCTTTGATTCACATCACCTATGTTACCACTATGCAAGTACACCAGTTTCTATGTTGTATTTCCAACGTCATATGCAAGTTCATGCGCTCACCTTCCCCTCTTTGTGTATGTAAGCACGCTTTAAGCCTCCCTTTTCCGCATGGCTAAATTGGGCTTTAAAAGGCTAAGCCCAATGTATATAAACGGACGTGTTAAACGGGGGAAATAACGTTGGGTTAAAAATTAATTAATGAATGAAAATATAAAATAGAAGGGCCCAAATTCAAGTATGGGTTGGGCCCGTGATTGGTGTAACCTTTACACCATTAACTTAATAATGGGCCGCAAATATTTACATATAAATAAAGAAGAATGACAAGATATGTAAATGTAGAACATACGATGTGTTTAACCCGAGGTTGGATTGAGTTGTGATGTAAACCTGCCCGGAACCGCCCGGCTGTCCAGTAGTCACAACAATACCTATCCAATGTGAGAGGTTAAACATGGAGCCCAATAAGGACCCGAGGTTAGACTGAGTTGTGGCGTAAGACTGCCCGGAACCAACCGGCAACAGGCAGCCACAACAATACCTGTCTAATGTGAGAGGTCAGGGCCTTAATAAGACAATTAAGGCTGAGTCAGGATTGTTAGGATTAAGTGAACTAAAGACTTAATCAAAATGGAACATGCTAAACTAAACGGACTGGTGGGGTTAGGTTAGGAAACACTTAACCAACTTAGCATGTTGGCTAGAGATAGAAAACCTAGTAACGGGGGACCCTTTTCAGCAGTAACCCTAAAAGGTGTATCAGGATACCCTGAAACTAGGCAGGGTGGGGCACGATTACTGGGCTGATTGTAAGAGGTCAAATCGTCGGCGGTGGTGTAGCAGTGTAGGTTCTAACGGAGTGCGGGCGTGCACATACTCCGGCGCAGAAAAATAAGGCACTGGACACCAGTAGCATACCTGTGCACTCTAAGGTTGTGTCGGGTTGCCACTATGGGACTTGATACACCCCATGGTGGGACCAGCATAGGTAACTACAGACATCGGGGGCCGTAAGACACATGTAACTATGCGAGTAGGAGCCGATCATCGTAGAATGGATCACATCACCCTGATTATGGGGTGCAAATTGGAAACTAGTTTATATGGGTTCAGAGATTAGCATGGGGTACGATAGTATATTCGACCCTAGACAACTTAACCAAGTTTATTGTGCTTGCCCACTTCTCGTTTATACTTATCATACCCAGTTCTTTATTCATAGACAAAATAGTACTAGACTTACTCAGGCTTTATGTCTGACTCTATTTTCCTTTCGTCTTCTTTCTTCCGTTTCCCCCTCCCCCCCAGGTCCTCAGGGAGGGAACGCAGCAGCTTGACCAACCTCAACATCCAGCTTGAAGAAGAGAAATGTATTGCTTGGACTTTCCTGTTTTGAACTATGGCTTTGGACAATCCACTATGGGGCTTTTGCAGTTTATCTATGTTTTATTTATGCTTCTTTAAAAATAATGTACTCAAGACAGATTATGAAAGTGTTATGTTATGTTTTTGGAAAGGATGTTGTTGTAACACGTATTTGACTTTATGAAATAAAGCTTGTTGTTCTTCCGCTATTTACAAATATGTGTTCTTATATCTGTCTTGTATATCTGTGACTTGTACTTATAAACCTCCACCAAAATTAGGGCATTCCCTTTGAGAGTGACCCTAACGGAGGTGGGGTGTTTCACTTGGTATCAGAGCATAGGTTTACCAGATAAGATAAAAAGTTTTGAAAAAATTATTTTCAAAAAGGAAATTTAAAGAAGCATTTTTAAAAAGAAAAATATTATTTTATTTTAAAAGGCAAAGTCCACTCCCCAAAGCCATAGGTATTATCTCTTATCCTTCGTTTTGAATCTATCCTTTTTGTTTCAGCATGTCCCAAGAACTTAACTTGCCGGAAGGGGTGCCCATACCTGGTTGGTTTAGACGTTTCTTAGAAGCAAGGGCCACTCAGCCAGGTCCTACCGTTCCTCCTCCCCCAGCGGAAGGAAATCATCCAGCTGCAGCAGCACCTTTTCCTCCACCTCCTCCTCGGGGAAACGCGTTCGCTAAGATATGTAAAGATTTTAAAGCTATGGGAGGAAGGGATTTCCATGGAACTGAGTCCTTCGTAGCAGCTAGAAATTGGCTGAAAGAAACGGAGGACCTATTCATTATCTTTGAGGTAGAAGATAGGCAAAAAGTACAATTGGCGGTGTGGCTATTGAAGGGCGAGGCTTCCTACTGGTGGGAAGTCACCAATGCTGAAAGACCAGTGGAGACATGGGAGGACTTTAGGGCAAGGTTTGAGACTAAATTTCTCTCAGATGCGGAAAGAAGTTTGCAGTTGGAAAAATTCTTATTTCTTAAACAAGGGGACAAGACTGTCAGAGAGTATGTGAATCAGTTTGATGAGCTAGCTAGGTTTGGGCTTGACCTAGTCAACACCCCGCACAAGAAGGCTCTCCGTTTCGTCAAAGGGTTGAATGAGCCACTACACAGTTTGGCCATGACCCATATACCCATGGGAGCCACGTATGAAAGATTGGTGCAAATGGCATTGCTGAATGAAGAGGACAAGGGCAAGAAGGAGACAAAGGCAGAAAGCTCTCAAGGGAAGAAAGAGGGTTTGCAGCCTAAGAAGACAGACTTTAAGAAAGGCGGGAAAGGCAACAAAGAGAAGAGGACGTGTAATTTCTGTGGCAAAGTGGGGCACTTAGTAAAGGACTGCCGGAAAAAGAAGGCCAAGGAGAATGGTGGGTGCTTTTCTTGCGGTGAGACAGGCCACAGGGCTAAGGACTGCCCAAAGAAACGAGGACAGGGGCAGAGGGCTGGATCCACCCCAGGGGCACAGGTTCATGTGCTAGAAGCGCCACCTTTGCAACAGCGAGGTATAAATACTTCTGTAGAAAGTGTAGTTTATCTTTATGATCACCCCGTTCGCACTTTATTTGATTCTGGCGCATCACACTCCTTTATCTCGTCTGCTTTAGTAGAATCTCTGCACCTAAAAACTAGTATGGTAGAGGACCCCTTAATTGTTTCAAACCCAATTGGGGGCCCAGCTCATTTGTATATGATCTGTCTGGATTTGAAAATTTCTATCCTAAGTGTTGAATTTCTATGTAGTGCCTTTGTTTTGGGCTTTTCGGGGTATGGTTTGATTTTGGGTATGGATTGGCTATCCAGTAATAGGGCCATCCTTGATTGTGAGAAAAGGGTTGTTAGGCTCCTAACCCAGCTTGGTAATACTTTGGAAATTTCTTGTAATCCCTCGTATGCGGTTACGCTTAGTTATCTTGAATCGCTAGACGCCTCTGTTGAAAATTTGCAATCAGTTAGAGTGGTCCGGGAATATCCGGATGTCTTTGAAGAGGTGAAGGGCTTACCTCCGAAGCGGGAAATAGACTTCCGCATATATCTTGTAGATAATGCAAAGCCTGTTGCGTTGCCCGTTAGACATATGGCTCCACGAGAAAGGAAAGAGCTCAGTAAACAGATTAAAGAGCTTCTAGAGAAGGGGGTTCATTAGGAGGAGCATTTCAGAATGGGGCGCTCCAGTAGTGTTCGCCACTAAGGCGGAAAGTTCATTTCGCTGATGCATGAGTTGTAAAGAATCACCTTAGTAAGTACATTTGGCAACATAGTTGACATTTGTTTATTTTCAAGAGATAATTCATCTATGTGGAATACCTTCTAGTAAGTGAACAAGATCCAAGATTCACTAATGAATTTTGGAGAGCTTGCATGGAACCATGAGTACGCAGTTAGGCTTGAGCCAAGTATACTAGAAGGAGAATAAGTGAAAGAGGAACGAGAAATAGGTTCCAACTCATATTTTGGAAACAAGAATTAAGAAGCTACGAAATTGTGAAGTTAAAGACGGACAAAGCATAATGGAGTTAAGCTCAAGAAATGCGACTTAGAAGATTGAAGACTAGATTCGTGCATAATATCTCTTCTTAAGAGTATATCCTTGATCCCTCTCTTCCTGTAGAGCTTACTTGCATGCTATCTTTTGTGTTTATCCTCTCGGTCCCATTCTCAATCCAATTTCTGTCACAAACCCCATAGGGAGTATGACTCATCTGTTAGTAACACATGTTGGGGCTAGAGGGTGTTCGTTGGATTGACCAAACTTTTTGGGTTTTATAGGATACGGGTTGGTATTAGGAAGGGACTCCCTTGTGACCTAAAAGGAGTCCATCATGCTTAATTTCCTAGAATCATATATGGTGGTTGGGTTGAGTAATTCTTTGGGTGTCAGTCTGATGTTGATTTCGGTCTTCGGGGCTGATGCTTAGAGAGTTTTTCTCCTAATCAATATATATGTGGCATAGATTTCCAGTTTTGACATTGCCTAATGGGCACAAAGTTTTTACTTGCTTCTATCATTCGACTATACCTTTAGGTAGGGCCATTCCCTATCATCGAGAAAATTGGGAAAATGGCCTATAGATTAGAGCTACCCGAGAAGTTGGCTGGAGTCCACAACGTTTTTCACGTTTCGCATCTTCGAAAATGTCTACATGAGTCTGCTGAAGTGGTAGAGCCAAATATCCTCGAAGAGGCCGAAGTGGAACGCGAAGCAACCATAAGAAGAGTTCCAACCCGCATATTAGGAACGGAAGTGAAGAAGCTACGCAACCGCGAAGTCAAGCTCGTCAAAGTTCAGTGGAGCGACGCCGAGGGAGACGCGACTTGGGAAACTAAAGCTAGAATCCGTACAGCCTACCCTTTTCTGTTCGAGGGTACATCCTTGATCTTTCCTTTTTCTTAAGTTGCGCTTTTATCTATCTTTTTAGGTATATTTCCTCGACCTTATCTTTTAGGTAGAAACCCTTTGGATGGAAACATATAGTTGAAACATGTTATGGATGATGGTTGCAAGTGGGTGCAAGTGATTGCTAGTGGTTGATCGTGGTTGCATATACACACACAATCTAGGGTTTAGATCGGCTCCGTCACTTCATATTGCATATGCATATATGTTTGCATTCATATGTGGTTGAATTTTTATGTGTTGTCATGTGGATGTTGCATCTGTATTGAATGATTGTGCACTCATGTAGAATCAAAATAGGAAAATTTGCATACATAATGGATTCATGGCACTTACATAATTCGCATTAAGGAGGTCAACTGAATCAGTAGACCGCCTGATTTTGCATTAGATAAGTACATGTATACACATACACTTTGCATATGATCATGAAGCATTAGAAGTCTTTTAAGGACAATGGATGCTCGTGTTTGATGGATGAGTAGATGGATTATTGGATGTTAGGATTTACATTCCTCCTAACTTGAAGATTTCGGGGACGAAATCCTTTTAAGTGGGGGAGAATGTAACACCCCGAAAAATTCTATAACTGTGAAATTAACAAATTAAAGTATAATTAATCAGAAATCAAAGAACTAAGGGAAACGGGATACGCCATTGCGTTCGTCTCGGAAAAATACGCGAAATAGAGTCCGAGTTTTCGAAAAACGGAGTCCGTATGAAGAAGATATGGCCTTCGGAAGTTTTGAATTAAATTTAAAATTCAAACAGAATAAAATAATTAAAAATCGGGCCCAGTGGGCCAGGACGGATAAACACCCGCCTAGGCCACCCAGGTCGACTGGGCTGTCGACCTGGGCTACCCATGTCGACAGGGCTGTCGACAGCCCTGTCGACAGGGGTGTCGACCTGGTCGAGCCCAGCCAACCTGGCTGGCCAGGTCTGTGTTTGGTCGAATTTCTGTGGTCTGCTTTGTCATTAGGGCTAGGTGGCGGGTTTTAATTGGTCTCTCTTCCTAATGAATGGCTATGATCAATCCAAGCAACATCAAGGGTTCTAATTAGTTCCTAACCTCTATATAAACAACCCTAGACTAAACCCTAATCTATTCATTCAAAATTAAAAACATAGCCGCCATGTTGCTGAGGAACGACAAAGAGTAGCCGCCAACTAGAGAGAGGATTAGGAGGAAAATTAAAAGCTTAAAGAGACCTAAATCAAATCAATTCAACAAAGGAATTTGCGTCTTCAATCCTTAAACTAGAGAATTCATCAAACCATTGTAAGTAGAGTATTACTTTGGTATGAATAAACAATTGTGTTGATGTGTATGCTTGAATTGTGGCAATGAAAGTAATTCATATTTGTGTGTTCTTATCAATTTATATACGTTTGGATATTCTTGAATTATGTTATTCAATTATAAAGAACTACATGCGGTAGTTCTATGCAAGTATACGTTTGGAATATTGCGCAAATTATATAATCTATGTTGAGGCTACATGTATGTAGTTGATTGAAATCCATGCAAGTTTGGGGCTTTGTTATTATGTCATCATGATGTATATTTTTTTTTGTGCATAAATCATTTTGCAAGTAATTGAAACAAGTTTGGTTATTATAGTTCATATGAAACTATGTTGGAATTTCGACACCATAATCCATGTATTAAGTCATGCTTTTGCAAACTTATGAATATGGCTAGGCTATGAATGATATTTGGCATAATTGAAATCCATCTTGTTTAAAAGAATTATATGATGACATATGTGAGACATGGCTAGGTTAGACTCAAAAATCCCTTTTTGCAAGTTTAAAGCAAACACCATGTTTAGGAATATTTATGCATAAGTATGTTTATACCATCGTTATGTGATTAGACTTAAATCATGATTAAGTTGAATTATGCTATGTTCATGCTAGAAGTATTTATGCCATGCTTATGTTTGACATTATGCCATGTTTATGCTAGAAGTATTTATGCCATGCATATGTTTGACATTATGCCATGTTTATACTAGAAGTATTTATGCCATGCTTATGTTTGACATTATGCTATGCTTATGCTAGAAATATTATGCCATGCTTATGTTTGACATTATGCCTAAGTAAAAATATAGGTTCATGTGACAATAATGATATCTCAATTACAAGTTCACATGCTTTGATTCACGTCACCTATGTTACCTGTAACACCCCACTCCCGCTATGATCACTCACTAAGGGAATGCCATAGCATCGGTGGAGTATTTTAGTGAATATAGAACAGAAAAATTACAACAAGACAGATATAAATAGTACTTGAAATTTTAAAACATCATCTCATAACAGCGGAAGTAAAACATGTCTGGTTACATCATAAAACCACAATAAAGGTCAAGTACAATATCCATCAAAATAAAGAAGTACATAATCCCACTCTCATACAATAGCCGAACAAAAGAAAAGATAACTGGATAACTGGAGCTTTACATCTATCCAAGCTCCTAAAGACTGGAACAGCAATCCGATCAAGCTCCACTACTGCTAGGATCCACCGTAGGACCTGAGGGTTGGGAAAAAGATAAAAACAACAGGGTCAGACATAAGTCTGAGCGAGTCCTATAACTTTAACAATACAATCGTTAAAGTAACCAGAGAAGACATAAACTGATATACGGTAACATATAGGGATGAATGGCTACCCTAAGCAGTCAACTAAACGAAGATAAAGGATAAAGACGCATCTACCCTCCCTAAGGTAAATTACTAAACTGCACCACACCAGTCGTTCCTAACTTAAAGGTTGATCCCACCCAAGGACTTATAAAATTTACTAATTAGTACCTGCGTACCCCTAGGTGACCAAGTAGGCGCCACGGGGCCCTACAATCCACTAGGTGTACACACTACTTCCCATTCGATCGGCTCCCTAACGTAGATACCCGTGCTGGCCCCACCGTGGGATGTATCATTCCCCAATGTGGCAACCTGATGAAACTAAAGGTGCACGGCTTATATCTACTCGATGCAACAACGGCTTACCTACCAGCCCGGGCCCACTCACGCATATGAAGCCCGTTGGACTTGCGTTGCCACCGCTAACCCGTTTGCCTCTTACAGTCAAGCCCAGTATGCGTGTCCCGTCCTCGACATGGGTCGAGCCCACAAAGATACGTATGGGTTACTGGTTGAAATGGGCCTCCACAAGCTACCCACCTAAGCTTGTCCCTTTTTCTAGTATATCCCACTTAACCTTTAATCATGTTTTAATTACATGTTCCATTTTGGTTAAGTATTCTAATCGTATTTTCTATTGCCACCCAAGGCAACCACTAGATTTTCTCATGCCACCCGAGGCACCCACTTAACCCCTCATGTCCCTCTACATGCTAATGTGGTTAAGTGTTTCTTAATTAATTAAGAACGTAACCTTTGTAAAGACCTCTCACATTAGACTGTCTTTTATGACCGCTGGTTAAGCCGGTTGGGTCCGGGCAGCCTTATGTCATAACAGAGTCTAACCTCGTGTCTTTACATTAATTACGTATTTAGTTTGTGCCTAAGACCTCTCACATTGGGCTAACATTTGTAGCAACTGGTTAAGCCGGTTGGGTCCGGGCAGTTTTACGCTACAACTGAGTCCAACCTCGTGTCTTAGTCAATTAATTACACCTAATTAATCACCCTCATAATTTTATATTAATTATCCCTAATTAATCAAGTTTTCTTAACATGGGTAGACCTAACTTAATAGGTAAATTCCCATGGGGTAGACCTAACTCAATAGGTAAATTCCCAACACATAGTATGGGTACACCTAACCAAATAGGCAAATTCCCATACTATGTTTATTTATTTTGTGTTATGCATAATTATATTAATTTCACACAATCTTATTAACTTATGCATTTAATTACCCCATCGTTCCCACGTAATTTCGTTCATGATATAACACATATAAAAGGTGTCAACTTGCATATGAATGAACATGTTTCAAAGGTGCCATCTTGCATATTAACAAACACATAACTTGCATATGAACTTGCATAACATGTCACATAACTTGCATATAATATGTCACATAACTTACATATTCATTTTGCATAACAAACTTGCATATTAGCTTATAGACTTGCATAATGTGTCATCATGAACTTGCATATTAATAAACATGTAACTTGCATATTTACATACATGTAACTCGCATATTAACAAACATGTAACTTGCATATAAAGAAACATGTAACTTGCATATTTACATACATGTAACTTGCATATTAACAAACATGTAACTTGCATATTAACAAACATGTAACTTGCATATTTACATACATGTAACTTGCATATTAACAAACATGTAACTTGCATATTTACATGCATGTAACTTGCATAGCATATTACCATGAACTTGCATAACATGCATATGATTACATAGCCCACAACTTGCATATTTAGCATCATGCAAACATAACATACATCATATTAAACTTGCATAAGCTTACATACTCAACATGCATAAACATAAGATTAATGCTAACATCATATCATATGATTCAAAGCTCATTAACCCACATACAAAACCATAAATCTCATCACATCTCATCTAATTAGTTTACCAAAAGATCATCAAAGTGATAGAAACTCACAACTAGCAACTTTGAACACCAAATGAAGAAGATTAAGATGCTAAGAAGGGATTAGAAGTTGATTAGAGAGTGATTAGTATGCAACCCTCTTCATAAAATTAGTGGAGGCCATGAGAGCTAGCATTTTGCCATAGTTTAGTCACTAGGTTTAATTATGAATGAATTAGGGTAGGTTAGGGTCTTATTTATAGATTAGGCAAGTGTTTTAGGCCATAGGATTAACCCTAGATTCAATCCAAGCCATCAAAGCATGTCTTGGGGAAGAAGTCAAGTGTAGGAACCATCTAGGGCCTTTAGATTAAAGATGGACCATGAGAACCATTCAAATGCAAAATCTGCACTTGAGCGAATCGGCCCACGGGTTGACAGCCAAACACCCTGGATTAACCCCTAGTCGACCCAGCGGGCTCGGGTCGACTTCAAAAATCGGCCGGTTCGGTTATTCCCCTCTCCCAATTCGCTGTTTTGAGCATTTTTGCATATTTATTTATTAAATTTTCAATTATATATATATATATATATATCAATATATATATATATATCAATATATATATATATATATCTACACAACCCATTTCACTTAATTAAGTATACTTTAATTTGGGAATTTTCGTGAAACTTCGCGAGGCCATATCTTGGTCATACGGACTCCGATTTTCGAAAACTCGGACTCTATTTCGCGTATTTTTCCGAGACGAACGCAATGGCATAGCCCGTTTCCCTTGATTCCCATTTTAGAATTAAATTCTGCCTCGATTTATGTTATTACAGGTTATTGAAAATACGGGTTGTTACATTCTCCCCTCCTTAAAGGATTTCGTCCCCGAAATCTTCAAGTTAGGAAGAACGTATCCTACCATCCAATCATCCATCTACTCAAAGCATCATCCACGAGCAATCATTGTCCTTACAAGATTCTAAATGCTGGATGGATATATGCAAAAGTGTGTGTATATGTACTTACCTAATGCAAAAATCAGGCGGTTACTGATACAGTAAACCTCCTTAATGCAAACCATGATAGTGCCATGCATCCAATATGTATGCGAAACCCTATTGACACATACAAATTTCTACATGCGTGCACAACCATACACAAAAATGCATCATCCATATGATAACACAGCCATGATACATCCATCAATCTAACTACCACATCCATTTATGCAATATGCAACATGAAGTGACTGAGCCGATCTAGTGCCTAATGTGTGTGTATATGCATCCACGAGCAACCACTAGCAAACAATTGCATCCATATGCATCCATCAACCATAACATGTTTCAAACACATGTTTCAACCATAGGTTTTACCCTATCTAAAGGTCATAGGTATTAGCGAGAGGATATACTAAAGATAAGATAAGTACTAGACAAGCAATAAAGGAGAAGTTAAAAGACATACTCTCAAAAAGAAATGGATACAAAGAACGCATCTTTGCTTCCGTCTCCCAAGTAGCATTGCTTTCGTCATCTCCCCATTGCACTTTAACTAGCTGAACTTCTCTGTTCCTCAACTTCCTAGTTTCTGACCCAAGGATGCGAGTAGGAGCTCGTCGAATCGTCGCATCACGCTCTACCTCTACATCTCTAAGCAAGCTCGGCTCTACCACCTCCGCGGTCTCATGTAAGCACTTCCTCAAATGTGATACATGGAATACATCATGAACACCACTAAGTCTGTCGGGAAACTCCACCCTATATGCCATCCGTCCAATCCTTTCCTTAATAGGAAACGGCCCAACAAATCTCGGTGCTAACTTCCCTACGGACCCAAAGCGAACAACATTTCTCAATGGAGATACTTTGACAAAAACCATGTCCCCAACCTCAAACTCAAGATCCGTCCTTCTCCGATCCGCATAAGATTTCTGTCTATCTTGCGCTGCTTTCATCCTTTTTCGAATTAAATCAATCTTCTCTGAAGTCTCTCTAACCATATCCGGCCCAAGCAAGATCTTATCCGTAGATTCCCACCAACATGTAGGAGATCGACAAGGCCTTCCATAAAGAGCTTCGAAAGGAGCCATACCAATACTGGACTGAAAGCTGTTATTATATGCGAACTCCACCAAAGGAAGATGTTCTTCCCATGTACCTCCAAAATCCAAGATACAAAGCCTCAAAAGATCTTCTAAGATACGGTTCACCCTCTCAGTCTGACCGTCCGTCTGAGGATGATATGCGGTGCTCAAACACAACTGAGTCCCTACCGCCTCTTGCAAACTTCTCCAAAACTCACTAGTGAAAATAGGATCTCGATCACTCACAATGCTGGATGGTACGCCATGCAATCTAACAATCTCTCTAACATAGACTGAAGCAAGCCATGGAGCGGTCCTCTTACTCTTTACGGGTATAAAATGGGCACTCTTGGTAAGTCTGTCTACCACAACCCAAATTCCCGTATTGCCCTTCCTCGATCTCGGTAACCCGTCGATGAAATCCATCGAGACACTATCCCACTTCCACTGTGGAACTTCCAATGGGTGTAGCAACCCACCGGGTTTCCTTTGCTCCACTTTAACTTGTTGGCACACTAAGCATCTAGCCACATACTCGGCCACATCTTTCTTCATACCGGCCCAGAAGAAAACTCTCTTCATGTCTTGGTACATTTTGTCTCCACCGGGATGAATAGTCATTCTTGAACGATGTGCATCATCCAAAATAGCCTTCTTCAAACCCTCATCTTGCGGTACACAAAGTCTACCGTCTCTATGCAACCATCCCTTATCATCTATGGTGTATCTACCCAAATGGCTGGACGACTCCCCTCTTATAAGCTTCTCTACCAACACAACCAACTGTGGGTCGTCTCGCTGAGCCTCGCCAATCCGTCTCAAAAGAGTAGGTCTAACCTCCAAGGATGCCAACAAACCAGGTACAAAATCAACAGAAGGTCTGAAGTCAAACAAAGAAAGAAACTCCAAGCTTCGTCGTTCCACGAACAATGGACTCAAAGATAGCCTTTTTCTACTTAAGGCGTCTGCCACCACGTTACCCTTACCAGGGGTATACGCTATCTCGAAATCATAGGATGCTAAGAACTCCATCCACCTTTGCTGTCTTAGGTTTAAATCCTTCTGAGAGAATAAGTACTTCAATGATTTATGGTCGGTGAACAACTCGAATCTCTCACCAAGAAGATAATGGCGCCAAGACTTAAGTGCGAAAACAATCGCGGCCAACTCTAGATCATGGGTAGGGTAATTCTTCTCATGCACTCTCAATTGTCTCCCTCCATAGGCTATTACCCTTCCCTCCTGCATCAAGACTGCGCCTAATCCTGTTCCACAAGCATCGGTATAAACAACAAACGGCTTACTTCCATCCGGGAGCACTAAAACTGGAGCGGTGGTCAAAGCTCTCTTTAACCGTCGGAAAGCATCATCACAATCTACATCCCACGAGAAAACCAGATTCTTTTTCGTCAAGCGGGTTAATGGGGCTGATATCTTCGCGAAGTCTTTGATGAACTTCCTATAATATCCTGCCAACCCCAAGAAACTTCTTACCTCGGTAGCATTTCTAGGAACTTTCCAATCCTGGATAGATACTATCTTTGCGGGATCCACAGCTATCCCTTCCTTAGAGACCACATGCCCTAAGAATCGCACTTCTCTTCTCCAAAAATGGCATTTAGAGAATTTAGCTTTAAGACTATGCGCTCGAAGAGTCTCCAACACTTCCTTGAGATGTAAGGCATGCTCTTCTTCATTCTTGGAAAAGACCAAGATGTCATCCACAAAAACTACTACAAACTTATTCAGATACTCTCTGAACACTCTACTCATGAGATCAACAAAGTATGCGGGGGCGTTTGTCAACCCAAATGGCATCACTAGCCACTCATAAAAACCATCCGGAGTCCGGAAAGCAGTCTTCTCTATACTGTCCTCCGCCACTCTTAACTGATGAAACCCTGTAGCTAAGTCCATCTGCGAAAATACTGACGCGCCAACCAACTGATCAAAGAGATCATCTATCCTCGGTAATGGGTGTCTATTCTTCTTCGTGAGCTTATTAAGTTCTCTATAATCCACACAAAGTCTGAGGGACCCATCCGCCTTCGTGGCAAACACTACTGGAGCTCCCCACTCCGATATACTTCGCCTTATGAACCCCTTCTCAAGCAACTCCCCTACTTGCTTATGAAGTTCTCTTCTCTCACGAGGAGCCATGTGGCGTACTGGCAAAGACACTGGTTTGGCATTATCCACCAAATAAATTCGGAAATCTATCTCCCGCTTCGGAGGCAAACCCTTTACTTCTTCAAACACATCCGGATATTCCCGGACTACTCTGACAGAACACAAACTCTCGACCGAAGCATCGAGCGATTCAAGATAACTTAGCAAAACAGATTCCATGGGATTGCAAGAGATCTCGAGAGTGTTACCCAAGCGGGTCATGAGCCTGACAACTCTCCTTTCGCAATCAAGAACGGCACCATTACTGGATAACCAGTCCATGCCCAAGATCAACCCATAGCCCGTGAAGCCCAATACAAAAGCATCACATCTAAACTCAACGCTAAGTATAGAAATCTTCAAACCCAAACATATCATAGACAGATATATGGAGCCCCCAATTGGGTTTGAGACAACCAAGGGATCATCAACTAGACTGGTGTCTAAGTGCAGTGACTCAACTAACGATGATGAGATAAAAGAATGCGATGCGCCAGAGTCAAACAAAGTACGAACTGGATGATCAAACAGAAAAACCAGACTTTCAACGGAAATAGTTCTACCTCTCTGCTGAATCGGTGGAACTGAGAGAACCTGAACTTGCCCCCCTGACTGAGGTGGTGCTATAAGAGCTTGCACCTGGCCTCCTGAGGTAGACCCCGTCTTCTGCCCCTTCTTTGGGCAGTTTTTCACAAGATGCCCTGCTTCACCACAATGAAAGCAACCGGTCTTCTTCTTTTTGCGACAATCCTTACTAAGGTGTCCTGGTGTTCCACAATTGAAGCACTTCTTCTTCGTCTTCTTTTTGTCACCATTGCCTTTTCCGCCCTTGCCTTGTTGTTGCTGTTGCGGTTTCTTCTGATCCCCCTTTTTCTCTGGTGCCTTAGAATTCTTATCATCCTCATGCATAAGTGCCATGTAGACAAGCTTCTCAAAAGTGGCCCCCATAGGAATGTGAGTCATAGCTATTCCTTGCAATGGTTCGTTCAAGCCTCTAACGAACCTCAAAGCCTTCTTCTCCGGTGTATTCACCAACTCTATGCCAAACCTTGCTAATTGATTGAATTTGTTGACATATTCTTTCACCGTGAGATTCCCTTGCTTCAAATTCAAGAACTTCTCCATAAACAGATTCTCTTCCGCCCTTGAGAGAAACTTAGCCCCAAACCTTTGCTTAAAATCTGCCCAAGAGTCAACAGGGCGTTCTCCATTAGTGACCTCCCACCAGAATGAGGCCTCTCCCTTCATTAACCAAGCCGCCAACTTGACTTTCTTTCCCTCTTCCACTTCAAAGATATCTAGCAACTCTTCCACTTCCTTAAGCCAATCTCTAGCCTCTACGAAAGTCTCTGAACCAAGAAAAGGTTTTCCTCCTATAGCCTTGAACTCCTTGCAAACCTTAGCAAAATTATCCACTCTAGGCTGAGGAGGAGGAGCGGTTGTCTCTGGTGTAGTAGCATTGGCCGGACCCGCAGCCGCGGCCCTAGCCTCTTGCAACCTCCTATACCATAGTGGTATAACTAAACCCTCCGGGATGTTAAGATCTTCAGCCATGCTGAAACGAAAGAGGAAAGATTCAAAAAGGAGATTCCGAAAGATAAAGATATGGCTATTGGGGATTATGCTTTTCTTTTTCAAAAACTTTTTCTCTTAGAAGACATGCTTTTAAAAATACTTTCTTCGAAAATACTCTTAGAAAGTAGTTTTTCTCAAAAATTTTATCTGTTCTGGTAACCTTAAGCTCTGATACCACGTGTAACACCCCACTCCCGCTATGATCACTCACTAAGGGAATGCCATAGCATCGGTGGAGTATTTTAGTGAATATAGAACAGAAAAATTACAACAAGACAGATATAAATAGTACTTGAAATTTTAAAACATCATCTCATAACAGCGGAAGTAAAACATGTCTGGTTACATCATAAAACCACAATAAAGGTCAAGTACAATATCCATCAAAATAAAGAAGTACATAATCCCACTCTCATACAATAGCCGAACAAAAGAAAAGATAACTGGATAACTGGAGCTTTACATCTATCCAAGCTCCTAAAGACTGGAACAGCAATCCGATCAAGCTCCACTACTGCTAGGATCCACCGTAGGACCTGAGGGTTGGGAAAAAGATAAAAACAACAGGGTCAGACATAAGTCTGAGCGAGTCCTATAACTTTAACAATACAATCGTTAAAGTAACCAGAGAAGACATAAACTGATATACGGTAACATATAGGGATGAATGGCTACCCTAAGCAGTCAACTAAACGAAGATAAAGGATAAAGACGCATCTACCCTCCCTAAGGTAAATTACTAAACTGCACCACACCAGTCGTTCCTAACTTAAAGGTTGATCCCACCCAAGGACTTATAAAATTTACTAATTAGTACCTGCGTACCCCTAGGTGACCAAGTAGGCGCCACGGGGCCCTACAATCCACTAGGTGTACACACTACTTCCCATTCGATCGGCTCCCTAACGTAGATACCCGTGCTGGCCCCACCGTGGGATGTATCATTCCCCAATGTGGCAACCTGATGAAACTAAAGGTGCACGGCTTATATCTACTCGATGCAACAACGGCTTACCTACCAGCCCGGGCCCACTCACGCATATGAAGCCCGTTGGACTTGCGTTGCCACCGCTAACCCGTTTGCCTCTTACAGTCAAGCCCAGTATGCGTGTCCCGTCCTCGACATGGGTCGAGCCCACAAAGATACGTATGGGTTACTGGTTGAAATGGGCCTCCACAAGCTACCCACCTAAGCTTGTCCCTTTTTCTAGTATATCCCACTTAACCTTTAATCATGTTTTAATTACATGTTCCATTTTGGTTAAGTATTCTAATCGTATTTTCTATTGCCACCCAAGGCAACCACTAGATTTTCTCATGCCACCCGAGGCACCCACTTAACCCCTCATGTCCCTCTACATGCTAATGTGGTTAAGTGTTTCTTAATTAATTAAGAACGTAACCTTTGTAAAGACCTCTCACATTAGACTGTCTTTTATGACCGCTGGTTAAGCCGGTTGGGTCCGGGCAGCCTTATGTCATAACAGAGTCTAACCTCGTGTCTTTACATTAATTACGTATTTAGTTTGTGCCTAAGACCTCTCACATTGGGCTAACATTTGTAGCAACTGGTTAAGCCGGTTGGGTCCGGGCAGTTTTACGCTACAACTGAGTCCAACCTCGTGTCTTAGTCAATTAATTACACCTAATTAATCACCCTCATAATTTTATATTAATTATCCCTAATTAATCAAGTTTTCTTAACATGGGTAGACCTAACTTAATAGGTAAATTCCCATGGGGTAGACCTAACTCAATAGGTAAATTCCCAACACATAGTATGGGTACACCTAACCAAATAGGCAAATTCCCATACTATGTTTATTTATTTTGTGTTATGCATAATTATATTAATTTCACACAATCTTATTAACTTATGCATTTAATTACCCCATCGTTCCCACGTAATTTCGTTCATGATATAACACATATAAAAGGTGTCAACTTGCATATGAATGAACATGTTTCAAAGGTGCCATCTTGCATATTAACAAACACATAACTTGCATATGAACTTGCATAACATGTCACATAACTTGCATATAATATGTCACATAACTTACATATTCATTTTGCATAACAAACTTGCATATTAGCTTATAGACTTGCATAATGTGTCATCATGAACTTGCATATTAATAAACATGTAACTTGCATATTTACATACATGTAACTCGCATATTAACAAACATGTAACTTGCATATAAAGAAACATGTAACTTGCATATTTACATACATGTAACTTGCATATTAACAAACATGTAACTTGCATATTAACAAACATGTAACTTGCATATTTACATACATGTAACTTGCATATTAACAAACATGTAACTTGCATATTTACATGCATGTAACTTGCATAGCATATTACCATGAACTTGCATAACATGCATATGATTACATAGCCCACAACTTGCATATTTAGCATCATGCAAACATAACATACATCATATTAAACTTGCATAAGCTTACATACTCAACATGCATAAACATAAGATTAATGCTAACATCATATCATATGATTCAAAGCTCATTAACCCACATACAAAACCATAAATCTCATCACATCTCATCTAATTAGTTTACCAAAAGATCATCAAAGTGATAGAAACTCACAACTAGCAACTTTGAACACCAAATGAAGAAGATTAAGATGCTAAGAAGGGATTAGAAGTTGATTAGAGAGTGATTAGTATGCAACCCTCTTCATAAAATTAGTGGAGGCCATGAGAGCTAGCATTTTGCCATAGTTTAGTCACTAGGTTTAATTATGAATGAATTAGGGTAGGTTAGGGTCTTATTTATAGATTAGGCAAGTGTTTTAGGCCATAGGATTAACCCTAGATTCAATCCAAGCCATCAAAGCATGTCTTGGGGAAGAAGTCAAGTGTAGGAACCATCTAGGGCCTTTAGATTAAAGATGGACCATGAGAACCATTCAAATGCAAAATCTGCACTTGAGCGAATCGGCCCACGGGTTGACAGCCAAACACCCTGGATTAACCCCTAGTCGACCCAGCGGGCTCGGGTCGACTTCAAAAATCGGCCGGTTCGGTTATTCCCCTCTCCCAATTCGCTGTTTTGAGCATTTTTGCATATTTATTTATTAAATTTTCAATTATATATATATATATATATATATATCAATATATATATATATATATCTACACAACCCATTTCACTTAATTAAGTATACTTTAATTTGGGAATTTTCGTGAAACTTCGCGAGGCCATATCTTGGTCATACGGACTCCGATTTTCGAAAACTCGGACTCTATTTCGCGTATTTTTCCGAGACGAACGCAATGGCATAGCCCGTTTCCCTTGATTCCCATTTTAGAATTAAATTCTGCCTCGATTTATGTTATTACAGGTTATTGAAAATACGGGTTGTTACATTACCACTATGCAAGTACACCAGTTTCTATGTTGTATTTCCAACGTCATATGCAAGTTCATGCGCTCACCTTCCCCTCTTTGTGTATGTAAGCACGCTTTAAGCCTCCCTTTTCCGCATGGCTAAATTGGGCTTTAAAAGGCTAAGCCCAATGTATATAAACGGACGTGTTAAACGGGGGAAATAACGTTGGGTTAAAAATTAATTAATTAATGAAAATATAAAATAGAAGGGCCCAAATTCAAGTATGGGTTGGGCCCGTGATTGGTGTAACCTTTACACCATTAACTTAATAATGGGCCGCAAATATTTACATATAAATAAAGAAGAATGACAAGATATGTAAATGTAGAACATACGATGTGTTTAACCCGAGGTTGGATTGAGTTGTGATGTAAACCTGCCCGGAACCGCCCGGCTGTCCAGTAGTCACAACAATACCTATCCAATGTGAGAGGTTAAACATGGAGCCCAATAAGGACCCGAGGTTAGACTGAGTTGTGGCGTAAGACTGCCCGGAACCAACCGGCAACATGCAGCCACAACAATACCTGTCTAATGTGAGAGGTCAGGGCCTTAATAAGACAATTAAGGCTGAGTCAGGATTGTTAGGATTAAGTGAACTAAAGACTTAATCAAAATGGAACATGTTAAACTAAACGGACTGGTGGGGTTAGGTTAGGAAACACTTAACCAACTTAGCATGTTGGCTAGAGATAGAAAACCTAGTAACGGGGGACCCTTTTCAGCAGTAACCCTAAAAGGTGTATCAGGATACCCTGAAACTAGGCAGGGTGGGGCACGATTACTGGGCTGATTGTAAGAGGTCAAATCGTCGGCGGTGGTGTAGCAGTGTAGGTTCTAACGGAGTGCGGGCGTGCACACACTCCGGCGCAGAAAAATAAGGCACTGGACACCAGTAGCATACCTGTGCACTCTAAGGTTGTGTCGGGTTGCCACTATGGGACTTGATACACCCCATGGTGGGACCAGCATAGGTAACTACAGACATCGGGGGCCGTATGACACATGTAACTATGCGAGTAGGAGCCGATCATCGTAGAATGGATCACATCACCCTGATTATGGGGTGCAAATTGGAAACTAGTTTATATGGGTTCAGAGATTAGCATGGGGTACGATAGTATATTAGACCCTAGACAACTTAACCAAGTTTATTGTGCTTGCCCACTTCTCGTTTATACTTATCATACCCAGTTCTTTATTCATAGACAAAATAGTACTAGACTTACTCAGGCTTTATGTCTGACTCTATTTTCCTTTCGTCTTCTTTCTTCCGTTCCCCCCCCCCCAGGTCCTCAGGGAGGGAACACAGCAGCTTGACCAACCTCAACATCCAGCTTGAAGAAGAGAAATGTATTGCTTAGACTTTCCTGTTTTGAACTATGGCTTTGGACAATCCACTATGGGGCTTTTGCAGTTTATCTATGTTTTATTTATGCTTCTTTAAAAATAATGTACTCAAGACAGATTATGAAAGTGTTATGTTATGTTTTTGGAAAGGATGTTGTTGTAACACGTATTTGACTTTATGAAATAAAGCTTGTTGTTCTTCCGCTGTTTACAAATATGTGTTCTTATATCTGTCTTGTATATCTGTGACTTGTACTTATAAACCTCCACCAAAATTAGGGCATTCCCTTTGAGAGTGACCCTAACGGAGGTGGGGTGTTTCAATACGCCAATTTTCTATCCTGGGATAATTACGCTCTGCTGCCGTTAATTTTTTGCTCACGTAATACACAGGTCTTTGGATCTTATCCTCTTCTCTTACCAACGCTGAGCTGATCACATGGGATGACACTGCCAGATACACGAATAAGTCCTCGTGATCCATTGGCTTAGATAATATCGGGGGTTTCTCCAGATGCCTGAGTAAATTCTGAAACGCTTCTACGCAGTCGGGCGTCCATTTGAAGTGGCGTTTCCCCCGCTTTATTAGTTCGAAGAATGGGATGCACTTATCCGTAGCCCTGGAGATAAATCTGCTTAGTGCAGCCACTTTTCCGGCAAGGCTTTGCACATCCCTAATTTGCCTAGGTTCCTGAATGTCTCTGATTGCCGCGATCTGGTCTGGATTAATCTCAATACCACAGGAACTGACGATGAATCCCAAGAATTTTCCAGAGGCAACACCGAACGAACATTTGGTTGGGTTGAGTTTCATTCCGTACTTTCGAAGAATGCCGAACATCTCTGCCAAGTCAGTAGTGTGTTGAGAAGATTGCTTGGACTTAACCAACATATCGTCGACGTATACTTCCATTGTTTTCCCGATCTGGTTATAAAACATTCTGTTGACTAAACGTTGATATGTAGCGCCCGCATTCTTCAAGCCAAAGGGCATCACCACATAACAATATAATCCCAGATCCGTGATAAAACTAGTGTGTTCTTGATCCGGAACATGCATCGGAATCTGGTTATATCCTGAATAAGCATCCATAAATGAAAGAAGCTCATGACCCGCTGTCGAGTCTACCAACTGGTCAATTCGTGGCAACGGGAAACTATCTTTTGGACAGGCTTTGTTCAAATCCGAGAAGTCGATACACGTTCGCCACTTCCCGTTGGCCTTCTTTACCAGGACTGGATTTGAAATCCAGTCTGGGTAGGTCGAGTCTCTGATAAATCCATTACTCTTTAGCTTTCCAACTTTTTCTTTCAAGGCAGCGGACCTCTCTGGGCCCAACACTCGCCTTTTTTGCTTTACCGGAGGATGTTTAGGGTCAATGCTTAAGGAATGGCTCATGATTGATGGGGATATCCCACACATGTCCGCGTGGGTCCAAGCAAATACATCCAAGTTGTTTTTTAAGAAATCCGTCAATTCTTTAGCGAGATTCGGATTTAACTGGGATCCAATCTTAAGGACCTTCTCCGGGTCACTGTCATCGATCGGTACATCCACAGTTGTCTCGTTGGGAGTCGCCATTCTGCCCCCGGGTTCTTGATCCTCTCTGGGATCTATATCCTCGGGCATCTCTCTGGGCGACTCTCCAATGACTATCCTCTTTGGTTGCTATAAGGTCTCCGCCCCCGTAGGGGGAGAAGTGCCTTTAGTTTCAATATCCCCTCCATTGCGAAGTAACTTTAGTTCGGCAACATAACATTCTCGCGCAGCAACCTGATCCCCTCTGACGATACCAATGCCAGCTTCTGTGGGGAATTTCAATAACAAGCACCAGGGGGCTATACAGGCTCTAAACTTTGCGAGGGTCAGTCGGCCCAAGAAGGCATTGTAGGGCGATTCAACATCCAAAACCACGAAGGGAAGGATTCTCACTCTCTGGCGTTCTCCTTCCCCAAGTGTAACTGGTAACTCTACATAACCCATTGGAGCGGTGGATGCTCCGTTGAATCCACGGTTCCATCCTTGGCAGGGCTTCAAGTCTTTTATTTCGAGATTCATCTGATCAAATGTCCTTTTGAAAAGAATGTTGACAGAACTCCCGTTGTCCACTAAAACCTTATGAACAGTGGCTGGTCCAATAGGTACTGTAATTACAAATGGATCTTCAGTCGGAGCATGAACTCCGATGCTTTCTCGTTCTCGGAAAACGACATCGTCGGTCATCATCTTTTGTTGCTTCACTGGGATACTGTCCTCGGGGTTACTACACTCCCCTACCTCGAGGTGTTGTTTGGCTGCATTGACGTATTGATCCAATGCCTTGGAACTATGCCCGGCGAGATAAAGTCCTCCGATTACGGTATTGATAACAATGTTCTTTCCCTTTTGTTGGGCAGTCGGCCTAGCAGCAAGTTGATTCTGGTTCTGATTTGGGGCTTGTACTGCTTGCCCCCTGTCTCTGGGCGTTACTCTGTATTCATCTAACTTTCCTTCTCGAAGCAGCCTTTCGACCACATCTCTTAGGTGACGGCATTCATTTGTCGAATGGCCGTGAATCTGATGAAAAGGACAAAACTTCCCCGTTTCACGTTCTTTCTCCGTCGACTCTCTGGGAGGTGGCCTCTTATTCTGGAGGACTTCATACGCAGCCATGAAGATATTTTCAGAGTATCATTTATTGGTGTATAACTTTCAAAGGCCCTGGGACGAGTCCTTCTCTGGGAGTCGTTCCCTCGGTTCCTCTTCCGGTTGTTGCCGTTACCATTATTATTGTTGTTACCTGACTGACGACCACCCTGATTTCGATTTCCGACATTAACCTCGACTTTCCCCGAGCCGTCTCCCGTCTGCTTTATAGCGACATTTCTTTGGATTTCCTCCTTATCGGCCGTTTTTGCCTTTCGGTTAGCATACACTTCTTCCCGGCGCAAGTGTACGTTGGCTTTTTCGTAGAATAACTCTCTAGTATGGGGCGGTTTGCCTGCCAGGTACCTCCCGAATTCAGTGTCTTTATCTACTCCGTCAATCAGTGCTGCAACAACGGTCGGTTCATGGGGATCTTTAACCTCAGTAGCGGCCAAATTGAAACGATCCAGGTACACCCTTAAACTCTCGCATGGTCGCTACTTGACAAGGAACAAATCAATCACACTTTTTGTCTTTTGTGCGTAGATATGGAATTGTTCTACGAACTTCTCACTCAACTCCCTGAAGCTAGAAATTGATCTTGCTGGCAAGCGAGTAAACCATAACAATGCTACATCCTCCAAGAATATGGGAAACGCCTTGCACTTGACAGCATCAGAAGCTGCGGCAGCGGTCATTGACCAAGAATATCTCATTAGATGCTGGACGGGATCAGATCTGCCCGCGTATCGATTCATCTGTGGCATGTTGAAACACCTTGGAAAGGTCGCATCCAAAATATCATCAGTGAAAGGGGTGTGACTGCGGTCGATCCCCCAATCTTCATTCCATTGTCCACGGCTATCTGCCAGAATCTGGTGGATCATGGCTGCAACATTTGCACTGGTCAAAGGAGGTTCAGGGTCAGTGCCTCTGGCTCGGCGGGGTTCTCTAATCTCTCTTCCGGGAGCAGTCACGAAATCCGGGGCTCGGATAGGGCTTCGTTGCCCCCTGTTATCATGAGTATGTGTGCGGCGACGGGGCTGAGGTAGTCTGTTACGTACGGGACTGTCCACATCTCGAGCCCTGGGAGCTGCGGCTTGATCGTTCACATTACGGTTTGAGGGCCCCGCCCCCAGCGCTTCTTCTTCCTGTGATGGCAGGGTTCCGAACCGAAGCTGCTCTATGTTTTCGTCTCTCTCATACGGTCGTCGCGGAGGTCTCGGCGATTCCTCAGACGAAGAAGAATATCCTGGAGTGAGTGGACGAACCGACGATGTTCTTTGCCTTGCAAGCTCATCAAGTCTTCTATCCATAGCAGTCAAATTTTGTCGTAGGACGGAGCTTTCCTGCCTTTGGGCAGCCAATTCATCAAACAGCCTCTCCCACATTTCGGAAAAGCGAGAGAGATCCCCCTCAGTAACGGGAGCAGCAGGATCATATTGATCATCATCACTTTCTCTTATGCGCAAAGAGCTTGAGCCAGGTCGAACGGAGGGGCCAGGACGGTAAGAGCGAGCCATAGGCTCCTTTCCAGGTCGAGTTGTATTCTGATCATCAATTCGGATCGCTGTGGTTTGAGGATGGCAGCTCGCAACGCCCCCCTGAGATCGATTCGCGGTCGCGGTGCATGGGGGATTCGAGACGTTGCCTCGGGATCGAGTAACAACCCCTTCAGCAGTCCGGATCGCCTCGTTCTCGTCGACTCGGAGCGTGGTGTCTTCATCGGATCGGTTCGCCCCCTGCGCTCCGCGATCCAGAGTCTCCTCATTGCCTAGCTCGTGCATACTTTCTTCAATCGTTTCATTGGTTTGCGAAGCTCGTGCTTCCTTAGATCTTTTTCCAGCCATGATATCCGAATCGCTGGAACCTTCAAAGAACTGAATAGTGAAACTTTAGGATTGTCTTCTCAGTGAAAGCACCAAAATGTTATATCAAAATTTGGACCTAACACCCAAATTGTTCTGAAGCTTATAGAGTTTCAACTGAAGAATGAGGAAAAAGGAAATAACACACAGAATTTATAGTGGTTCGGCGTTAACGAGCCTACGTCCACTCTTTATATTATTGATTATACTTTGAAAGCTAATGCAATCAAGGATTTCTCTCAATATTCTAGTATTTTGACAACAATGGCGGATTCAGTACTCAATATTGCCAAAAAGATCCCAAAAAATGCCAAGCTCCGGGCTATTTATAGCTGATTTTGTCAGGCGGGTCGTGGTAACACGTGGCACGAATCCTGAGAACATCGGATCGCATCGCCACCATTGAGGAAATAGTCAAATTAGCCGTTGGGGACAGGTGTCGCGATCTGCATGAAAATCGGATCGTGCAAATGGGGAGAATCGGTCCAAATGACGGTTAGGGACACGTGTCGCTAGATCCGTGCGACTCGGATCGCTGAAGACTAGCTCACGCTTGAACGGGTCAGAGGGTTCGCCATGCATCAGGGGATCGGATCGGTCTACTCTGGGCAACAATATAAATCCGGATCAAGTCGCATAGAGGATTCGTTTCGCTGATGGGATGGGGGCGATCCTATAGCGGGCGAGTCGATTGTGTGCGATCCGTCATCTGGCGAGTCGAAGATGCGATCCGTTCCTTCATGCACTTGGGCATATAGTTTCATACCTTCCTCTTATGAATGAACCTGGGTGGCTTGGTCAAAAAGCTAGCCAACAAGTGTCTACACCACAAAGCCCAAGCCCGAACCTAACCGGACCGGGCCGGGTCGGGTCGAGTCGAGTCGGTCGGTCGCGCGCGCGTGTGTGGTGGTCATGATGCATGGTCTCCCTCCTCACAGCAATGCATGTATTGGGAGCCCAAGGCCCTAACATGATTTCTTAGAAACAAGTATAAATATTTGCCACTTCTATATAATCCTATGATGTGGGACTATTCATCCATAGGAGCCATTCATACACTTATTCCATTATTTTTAATAATTCACTAATGTTAATAAAACATTTCCAACAATCCCCCACTTGAATTTTTAAAAATATTTTCGAGCAGTTTCTTAAAAAACATAAGATTGTGCATAAACAAAGGTGTCTTTCGACTCGAACCTTTGCATTGTGAATAAGATTCAGTTTTTACTAGAGTGACACGTAGTATTGAACTCTATTCCCAACATCAAACCACACACAACCTTTTTTATAGTGCAATCAAATAAGCCCGTGCATTTATGGCCATGCACGTCTATCCTATTTTAGTGAATGCTCTAGAAGTTTTTCCCGAAACTCCATAGGAAACGGCCACATTTCCACATTCACAAAGGTGAGTCTATCAAGAGCACTCCTGAAGGTAGGTACTCCATTCCACATAGAGTATAGATCTCATTAAGAGTTTCTATTAACTCATCCTCTAATCACTTCAGGAATACATGCTTCTTGGTTTATTAAATAGCATGTTGAACTCATATCACTACACAACTTGTTATTACCCATTGAACCTAGTTCTTGGGATCTCCAGTCATTTAGGTCGGGTTACCATTGTGCGTGACTCAACAATCTAAGGGAAATAGTCCCATTCTTTTAGAAGAGTTATGGACTTTCTCTCTGGACAGTCCTTTCGTCAAAGGATCTGCCAAATTTTCCTCACTACGTACGTAATCCACTCTAACGGTACCTATGTAAAGTAGTTCTCTAACTGTACTGTGCTTACGACGTATTTGTCGTCTCTTACCGTTATAATAACGGTTCTGAACTTTTGTAATAGCCGCGGTACTACCGCAATGTATTAACACAGCCGGTATCGGTTTTTCCCATAAGGGAATCTCAGCTAGCAGATTTCTCAAATACTCTGCCTCTTCACTAGCTGTAGCTAGTGCTATCATCTCAGACTCCATAATAGACTGAGCCAAAATAGTCTGTTTCTTGGATTTCCAAGAAACAACTCCTCCAACGATGCTAAATATATAGCCATTGGTCGCTTTAGAGTCATCAGATAAGGTATTCCAGTCTGCATCGGAATATCCTTCAAGTACAGCTGGAAACCTTTCATAATGTAATCCATGGTTCATGGTTCGTTTAAGGTATCTCATTATCCTTTCAATAGCTTGCCAGTGCTCTATACTAGGTTTACTGGTAAACCTGCACAATAATCCCACGACATAGGCAATGTCGGGTCTAGTACAATCAGTGGCATACCGAAGGCTGCCAATAATGCTCGCATAATCAGACTGTCTTACACCTTCACCAGTGTTCTTAAATAACTTTACACTGTGATCATATGGTGTACTTGCAGGTTTACAGTCAAAGTAATTATATTTCTTTAGTATCTTCTCAATGTAATGAGATTGATCCAAAGAAATTCCCTTTTCTGACCTAGTAATCTTAATACCGAGTATTACACTCGCCTCACCTAGATCTTTCATATCAAAATTGACACCTAATAAGGATTTGACTGAGTTTATGGCATGAATATTTGACCCAAAAATGAGTAGGTCGTCTACATAAAGGCATATAATAGTGCAAATGTCATTCTCAGATTTGTAATAAATGCATTTGTCACTTTCATTAACTTTAAAACCATTTGAAATGATTAAGTTATCAAATTTTTCATGTCATTGTTTAGGTGCTTGTTTTAAACCATATAATGATCTATCTAATTTACATACTTTATGTTCTTGACCATGTACTACAAATCCTTCAGGCTAGTCCATATAAATTTCTTCGTCTAATTCATCATTCAAAAAAGCAGTTTTAACATCCATTTGGTGTATAAGTAAATTATGGATGGAAGCAAGTGAGATTAAAACCCGAATGCATGTTATTCTAGTTACAGGTGAAAAGGTGTCAAAGAAATCTATATTTTCTTTTTGTTTAAAACCTTTAGCTACTAGTCGTGCTTTATACTTATCTATAGTGCCATCAGTTTTAATTTCTTTTTAAGTACCCATTTATAGCCTATAGACTTACAACCAGGGGGTAAATCTACCAAGTGCCAAGTCTTGTTGGATTCTAAAGAATCCATCTCATCATTTATAGTCTCTTGCCAAAAATCGGCATCTAAAGAAGATAAGGCCTCTTGAAGGTTTATGGGATCCTCCTCAATAGTAAAAGCACAAAAATCTGAATCGAAGTCTTTTATGGTTCTTGCTCTTTTACTTCTTCTAGGTTCAGCTTCAGAATTTTCATTAAGTTCTGTTCTAATTGGCATATTTGAGGTGCCCCACTATTCCTTAATTTAAAAGGAAATTTAGTTTCAAAAAAATCAGTATCATTTGATTCAATTGTATTATGTGCATTAAGGTCATAAAATCTATATGCTTTGCTATTAATAGCATAGCCTATAAATGCACATTCATATGCTCTACTTGCCAATTTTATTCTCTTAGGGTCTGGAATGCGAACATAAGTTAAACAACCCCAAGTTCTAAAGTATGAGACATTGGATTTATGATTCTTTAAAATTTCATAAGGAGAAATTTTATTTTTAGATTTGGGGATTCTATTTAGAACATAGCACACAGTCAATAAAATATCCCCCGACCAATGTTTTGCTGCACCAGAATTTAATAATATGGCAACTACTAGTTCGGTAAAGGTCCTATTTTTCCTTTCTGCTTTACCGTTCATTTCAGGAGAATAGGGTGCAGTTCTCTCATGTACTATACCATGTTGTTTATAGAAATCCAGAATTGAATTAGATTCGTATTCTGTTCCTCTATCACTACGAAGTCTCTTAATTTTTCTATTTTCTTGATTCTCAATCTCAGTTTTGAATGTTTTAAACATATCAACAGCATCACTTTTATTTTTCATAAGGTATACATATGTGAAATCAGAGCAGTCATCAATAAAAGTGATAAAATAACGATGTCTCTGTCTAGTCAAAGTGCCATCTAGTTCACATATGTCAGAATGAATCAAGTCTAAGGGTTCAGAAACTCTATCAACATATTTGTGAGGTTTCTTTGTGATTTTAGCTTGTTTACAGAATTCACATTTATCAAGTTCAGATTCTGTCATTTTAGGTATCATATCTAGGGTGCTCATGTTACGGATTATTCGATTATTAACATGACATAATCTAGAATGCCAGATATTAAAATCACACAACATGTAAGCAGAAGTAGTCACTTTATTAGATTCAACATTCAGTTTAAACATACCCTCACAAGCATAACCCTTTCCCACAAAAGTTCCCTTATAAGTTAGGGTGTACAAATCAGCTCCAATTACTTGAGTGAAACCAGCATTATTAACGAGGAAGCCAGAGACCACATTCTTCCTTATTTCTGGAGTGTGCATAACATCTTTCAGAATTACAGTTTTTCCAGAGGTGAACTTGAGTTCCACATTGCCAATCCCCGCAACTCTAGTGGTGTGAGAATCTCCCAACAGCACTTTCTGATTTTCAGCAGCCGTGTATGTCGAGAACATGCCACAATCATAGCAGACATGGCGAGAAGCACCAGTGTCTACCCACCAACCCTCTGATCCACCAACAAGGTGAATCTCAGTAATCATAGCCATAAGAGGCTCCTCAGTCAGGTTAGCCTGGGGTGCAGAGCTTGGCCTGTTCCGACACTTACGTGCCATATGACCTGGTTTTCCACAGTTGTAACATAGAAACAACTGTCCAGTGTCGTTCTTTTGGGCTGGTTTCTGCTGTCCTTTTGGGTTTCCTTGCGGATTCCCATTCTGTTTGTTGCGCCTGTTCTGATTCTTAAAAGATTTCTGATTTGGTTTCAGAACAGCGGGAGTGGTCTTCTTAGTACTGTTGTTATTCATAATCAGCACCTCTTCTTTATGGTCCTGCTTGCATGCCTCCTCCTCAATACGGAGGCGTGTAATCAAGCTCTCTAAGGAAAATTCCTTAGTCTTATATCGCAAGACATTCTTAAAATCTTTTCTTAGTATGAAGCTAATGACAATATATAGGACGAGAATTAGGGTCGAGTCGAGTCGATCGGTCGCGCGTAGGGGTGAGCGTTTGGTTGGTTTGGTTTATCCGATGATAAATTTGCCAAACCAAACTAAAACCAATAAAAATGAAAACCAAACCAAACCAACCAAATTAAGTTTGGTTGGTTCGGTTGGTTATCCGATTAATCCGAACTAAAAATGTTTTACACTATGTGTTTGAAATATTCACTATAATTTGAAGCAAATTATAAATATATGATTACATTATTATTATTTTTTATTTTTAATATTAATTTTGACACATAGGTGATGATTAATATATACTTAAATAACTAAACTAACCTAAAATGTTTATTATAATACCGATAATTTTGAAAATATTGTAAAAATTTGGTTAATTTGGTTAAACCGATAACCGAACTTAATTTTTTTTCGGAACAATTACTAACCGATTTAATTTCAAAACCGAACCAAACCAACCAAAATAAATTGGTTTGGTTGGTTTAACCGAATAATGCTCACACCTAGTCGCACACGCGTGTGTGGTGGTCATGATGCATGGTCTCCTTCCTCACAAGGATGCATATATTGAGAGCCCAAGGCCCCAACATTATTTCTTAGAAACAAGTATAAATACTAGCCTCTTCTACATAATCACATGATGTGGGACTATTCATCCATAGGAGTCATTCATACATTTATTCCATTATTTTTAATAATTCACTAATGTTAATAAAACATTTCCAACAATAGCTACAACAAATATTTTTCTAACTACCATACACTCATAATTCAACACTTCACAACCACAATCATTTTTCTAACGATAAATTTCATAATATTACAACTAAAACTAATATTTAATTGATAACAACCACAGTCATTTAAATTATTCAAAACAACACGATCCAATATTCACATAATAAAAAAACAATTCCAGTTTACATCAATTTTGAATTCATTACTCCACTACAAAATATAACTGATTCCATAAAATATATCAACAAAAGTAACGCAATTACAAAACATAACTAAATCCACAATATATACCAATAGAAATACATAAACATATTAATCTAAAGTGATAAACTCCTTTTAAGACGTTGCTACTCCATGTGACTACAAACAAAAATAAAAAACAATTAATCACATTTAGGATTCAAATGAAACAATCATGATATAATCAACTGACCCATAAACATGTGAATTATAATTGAATATATAAAAACTCAGATTTGCCTATATATCCATATATACGGTACAGACAATTACTTCTGCATTATATTATACCATCAAATTCGAGCATACAGAACAAGTTTAGGGAACATTACTCCCTGGTGCACTTTAACAATATAAAGATACTATCATAAATGGAAGCATACATTCCCAAAGCTGCGTTAAACACTATATCATGCAACAAACCAATCAATATCACTAACATATCCAAAATAAGTGGTAAATCACCTCCTCATCTAATCATGCAACAAATCAGAATAAATGTTCATCAAGATTCAATTCAAAGAGAAAAACAGGAACTTACTTGACTGCTACTTTCTTTACTAGTCTCTTCTGATTCATTTTAAAGTCTCCATGCTGAAAGATCTTGCATGCTATCATGAAATAACGAGCTCACACAAATTATTGTTTACCATTTTCAGTTTTTAACAAGAAACGTTTGGAACATCAATACATGCGCCAAAAAAGCAATACCAGGTAATTTATGCTGAGCCATAACTGATTTTATCAACTCGTTTTTGTTACCAAAATTCATTAGGGAAGAATATGGTGCAAAGGTTGTATTTCTAAAATGGATGCAAAAAAATAAAATGAATCTGCACCTTTCTGTTTGTTTAAATAGTGAGGGTTTCTTCTCAAGAGATATTAAGAACTCAAAGATAGAAGCTGCCAACTTATGTTTTCCATAAATAACAGCGGGCTTGACAGATTTATTCATTATTTCTGCTATCAATCTGTCGAAAAAGAGTATAAACAAAATATAAATTATTTCTTCATGGGTGAAAGCATCAATAATCTAATATTACTAAATAATATGCAGATTAAATTTTATGGATACACTTAACCACCCCATGGTACTTTGATTCTCCTCTAGAGAACCCACTGCTTTTGCGGCGTAGACTGGCAATATACATGTCCTTTGGCACACTCTGCATCCTTGCATGCTCTTTAACATATGTAGATACCTGAATTTATTTTTGTTTCAGTGAACAAAAAGACAAAAATGATGGCATTCTTGACTCTTGAGGGGAAAAAGGGAGAAAAGGTTAACACATACAGGAAAATTAGAGCATAGTCTCCTATTCGTCGTAGGCACCTACAGATTCAGAATACAATTACATCCATTATTTCCATATTCTGAATCATAACAATATTCTCATCAGTGATCCCAGTAAGTTATGACTGGCAACATAACAAGTGTAGTAAAATACTCAAATAAACTAGGAGGGAGATACAGTAGCATTGATTAGTAAATTTATTTGAAAAGGAAACTACAAACATTTTCTTACTGGTGCGTCATGACTCATGATCCTTCTAAATTAATTTCGAAGTTTAGTCATAAACATACTGTAACAGCAGCTGACTTTTATAAACAGTTCATCAATCATGTATCCTTGCTGTCACTTCTCCATTTATTGCACATCATTCTCGTATGCGGGCCATGTTATCTTCTCTGTTGATCATGCCCAACTTTCTCAAGTCTTTACATCTATGCAAGTATATTTGACATTTTCATGTAATCGAAGTAGTCAATTATTAATCATGTTGATAAATATGTTACAGTCACATAAAAATTTTGAGTAAATATATGAGAAAAAGGAAGGAAGGACGGAAAAGAGAAAATATTGCATTTTCTATAGACCGGATGAATTTGCAGTCATGATAACTACTAAAGGTACGCATCAAATTATGTAACAAATTTATGTAATTTATAAAGTATCAACATTGTTCAGACATGAATATATTTGGACAATAAGTAATCACCTGCAAATTTAAGATATGGGAAAATCAATAGATGCCAAGATGGATGAAAGATAATATTTAATTGTCTAGTTCAGAATCAATTTACCAAATACCGGTCAAATTAGAAATAAATAAATTTGGACAATAAGTAACTACACTACATGTAACAAAAAAAGTCAGGATTTCTAATTATTTAGAAACATCTAAAATAAGATATATTTTCTTATATTGATGTTAGTTGACAAGATTTGAGAAACAATGTTTTAGACTTTCAAGGTGATGAAAAAATTATTATGGAACCATACAACATTCAGATTGATATAAAAGTAGCTATATTTTTTCTTATATTAACATTGTAACTTTGCCACAAGTGTACGCCACCTAAGATATGAATTAAAAAATAAGAAATGACATAGTAAAAAATTGCAGATCTTTTAACATTATTTGTTAAGAGTTTTACAATGCTTGCACTAAATAAATTAAGCAGCTTTATGAAACTGCTCGCTTTTATTTTAAGCATACAAGATTCAATGATACACATTCGATTTTATCTCAAATGATTCATAAAAAAGTGGAATATATGTTTTACAACCATAGTTTCTATATCAGAAAAGACGACACATTAAGTATAAAAAAGTGATACATTTACATATTCTAAAAATTAGTGGTTATATGGAACAAGTATATAGACACACATGAAAACATTGATCATGGTATTCAAAATCTTCTATTATATTGGGTAGGTAAAAAAGCATAATCTAAGGTTATATGCATATGTATAAATCTGGTTGTATGTCTATTATGGTTTCATTATTGAGCATAGTCCAGGGTTTTTAATGTTAAACTATTGATCTCTAACGGGAAACACGGTGCTAATTATTTAGAAATTTTTGGCTAATTTTAATTCATAGGAAGTGCCATATCTAAGTTTCTAATTATTATGCAATAGAAATAGTTGTTAAAAAATTTGAAAGTGCCAAAGAGCATGCATATAGCTATGCTAAAACCATATAATTTAATCATTTTATAGAAAGTTGAGTGTCAAATTCAATAGGGATAATCGCTGAATCTCTCCTCTAATATGAAAGTTGCCTAATTCCGTAATTTATATAGACAGATTTTCTGATGAATGAGTTTACATTGGTATATTTCCATGACAGTAGCATTCAACTATACATGATACAAACCAAACTTACAAACAATTAATAGAGAAGAAGAAGGGAGAGCTAGAAGTTTGAAGGAAATGGAATTAAATATGTTGCCAAAAACAGGGAGAGATCAAAAGTAAATGTTCCTGGTACATGAGGGTGAACCAAACACTGCGTTAAAACCATAAGAAAATAATAAATATGAACAAACATATAGTTGTATATGTTTTTCTTCTAAGATAATATCCCATGTATCTAGAATACTCGCTGTAAAACAGTATGTTGAAGAAGTATACATGCACATTGCACATCAATGTATGATGTTATTACATGGATATATATTAGTATTTGTTTAAAAATAAGTTATTTTTATTTTTTCCTTCATTGTTTATTATTTTTTCTAATAATGCCAATCATATTTAGCTGATACTGCAGCCCTATGTTTTCCTGTAAGTATAAACATGATATCTTATTGAAGCTCATGTTTTCTCTTGCATGTAGGCGAAACGCTGGTAAAGTGAAACCAGCAGCAGATATGCATCAAAGAAGAGTAGAAATGGTTTAATTCTTATTGTTATTTTGATGATTTCAAATGGCTATAGTTCTTTTCAACTAGAAGGAGAGGCAACTACTGATGAAAGTCATAGTGGAAGCACTACTTACATTCTACTTGTTTATACCAAAATTGAACTAAACAGTCAAGGTACTAAAACTGTACTTCACCAATACGGTAAGAAATAAATGGAACTGTGTTTAGTCAGCAACTGACAATGAAAAATGTGGAAAAAAGTAAAGTAGAGACGAGATTTAGAGTGGTTCAGCCGTTAATTAGGCATACGTCCACTCTGAAGGTGATGTCCAATCTTATAACGAGGATTACAAAATACATCAGTTCTCTCTTTTCATACATCTCTATATTCACTCAATATACCCTCGTTTATATATTTCAATCTTAGAATGGTACAAGAGAATGGTAGAATTTGAGGAGAAGAATGATGGATGAATGATTGAAAAGGAGGATGTCTTCGTTTTCTTTGATCACAAGATTGTACTTGATGCCATGGCCGAATCAGTAGTTGAGGATAGAATTTAGCAGCACTTCGTGGTTTCAAAGATTGGATCTCCTTTATGTTGGTTGCCATGATGTATTTATAGTTGAACTCCCCTTGGGATTGGTCTGAAATCCCTTTATGCAGGCTACGGATCGCTTATTCTATTAATCACAATCATGCCATCGGCTAGCTGTAGCTAGTTGTCTGTATCTGTATTTAGTTATCATGCGCGAGCGACTCAATGGACGAGTGTCTTAGGTAGTTAAGTGAGTGTCTTCGGTCGGTGTTGTAACACATCGAATTTTTGAATAATCGAATTAACTAAAATCAAGAATAATTAAACTAAGATGTGAGAATTTAGGGGAACGGGTTACGCCATTGTGTTCGTCTCGGAATTCTGGTTGAGATAGAGTCCGAGTTTGCGTAAAAAGGATACCGGATGAAGAAGATATGGACGAACGAAGTTAGACGGAAGAATTAGAGGAAAAAAATATAATTGCACTGGCGCACTTGGGAAGTGCGCCAGTACAAAGGTGGCACTGGCGCACCTGCCAAGTGCACCCAGGCCGAGCAGAAAGCCTGCACAGCTTTCTGGTGCAATCTGATCCATATTGTGACTCATTGTTGAGTCCTTTCTGACTCCTTGCTAAGTCATTAGGGCTGAGGTGTCACCCTATCCTGACTGAGTGATTTTGATTAACCCTAAGATCATCCGACGGCTATAATTAAATTGAAATTCTATATAAACATGGGTAGACTCAAACCCTAAAATCAAATTAAAATCTGAATCATGACCGTCATGCGGTCATCTTGTAACCTAGAGTAGCCGCCACCAACTAGAGGGAAATCAAAGCTAATCAGTTCAGTTCTATTCAACTCTGATCTAAACAATAACGAATCTACTACAAAGGCGAGCTAAATCAATTTCAGAACTCAGATTTCAGAATGCAAGACCTTCTTTTTGTGAGTTCGATTTCTTTAATAAGATAATTAACAATTTAATTGGATTGAGCTATGATTTGGATTATATGGTTATGTTGTGAATCATTGACCGTATGTTATTATATATGTTGAAAATTCTATGATGTTATTATCTATGTTGTAAATTCTATGATGTAATTATCTATGTTGTAAAGCTCTGATGTTATCATCTATGTTGTAAATCTATGATTGGCTTATGTGCAATCACTTCATAATGATGTTTCATATGCTAGTTTGGTTATATTGTTGGAACTAATTCATATGTTAAATCATATGTATGTATGCAAGTTTAGATGTTAATTTAGATATAAATCATATGCAAGTTAGTGAGAATCATATACAACCTTACATGTTTCATGTAATAACCCGGAAATGCGAGCCAATTTAAAATTTTTATTTTGGTCATTTTAGTGAATTTTGAACATTTAAAATGGATTATTTTAAATAATAACAACGAGAAATTTATTTTGAATATAATTCGAACGTATATATCTATATACATCGTCGTTAGAATATAAATAATTATTTATAATTATAAAAGAAATTGAAAATGGCGCGGTAGTTCGATAATTCGATTTCAAACTTCAATTGAATGTACCGGGTGCAAAACAAACCGGATTTTAGCGAAACCAAAAATAATAGGATCTAATTGATGATATCTTTCCAACGAATCCGAGAAATCAAAATTTCATAGGGGGGGTCAAAAGATATGTCCAGTTGAAAATTTTGAATAGTCGCTATGGAATTCAGGCCCTTAAAATGGGAATTTTGCAAACGACCTCGGATTTCGACGAAACCACTTTTTTTGGATCTGTGATATCAAATTATTGCTATATTTCAAATTTCATAATTTTTCGAATCAATATGTGAGGGTGGCAAAAGAAAACGCGTTTGACCAGTTTCAGTTGATTTTAATCGACTGGAAAATGGTCATTTTTCAAACGGTCTCAGAATTGGACGAAATTAGTTTTGTTAGGACCGTATAGTAAATACGAAGCTAGAAAATATTTTTCGGGAATTTTTAGTGACTATATGTGACCCCAGTAAATTGAAATACGCGTTCAAATTCAATATATAGAGTTATATGTTGATTTTAACGAAAACTGATCGAAACAATGGAATTGTCTTACGAAACATATCCCATTGTGTTCGGAATGGGGGTAATACGCTAGGGACGACAGGCGGTGGGTCTCGTTTCGAGGTCAAAATAAAAAGTACATTTTCGAAATTAAATTAAATAAATATATATTATCATATACCCCCTCCATCGTTTCTCTCTCCCACTATCACCCGTCAGTTTTGAAAGAAAGAAAAAATCTAAATCTCGATCTCGCGCCGCTCCACCTCGCTCCCCATCTCCGACGCCGTTCATCTTCCCAGCCCCTCGCCCTCCTTCCCTCCTCCACAGCGGCGACGCACTCATCCACGACCCCAAAACCCACCCCAATCCGCCGCGTTCACACGCAAATCGAGGGAAGAGGGACCCACCGAGCTTGCCCCAACTCTCAGCGCCGGTGAAGGATGGCACGGCGCTCGGCGTGGCGCAACTCGAAGGTGATTCAGTCAGGCGAGGGCGCGACAAAGTGGAACCCTAGTTCTGAAGGGTATGGGTTCAGCTGATCAATGCGTTCCAGGAATGATAAGGAGAAAGGTAGCTTTATTGATTTATTCAATTACAAATGCACATTGTTTCATAAAATAAAATAGCATCAATAAAAATAGGATTTTGTATAAATTACTTAAAAATAAAAATATATAGAAATGGTTTTAAAAATTTATAGACTTTGTTTTAAAATATATAAATAGAAATGTGATTTTTATAGAATAGAATTGTATATAAACATACGATCTTTACTAAGATAAGATTTTGATATACATATATATATTATTAGCATGATGATGAAAATAGAATATATATATATATATATTAACATGACAAAAATATGATTTTTACATTATAGAAGTGTTAAAAATTTGATCTTTATATATGTAGCGAATCAAAAATATGATTTTTACTTGTGTAGAGTATTAAAAATATCATCTTTATAGATATAGCGAAATAAAAATGTGATTTTTATAGTGGTGAAATAAAGGTGAAATCTTTATATTTGAAAAGGTTAAATCTTTATATTTGAAAAGGCGAAATCTTTATATTTGAAGAGGCGAAATCTTTATATAGAGAATAGCGTGATAAAAATATAATCTTTACTATATGAACATCGATGTAAAAATATAATTTTTATCTATATAGTAGCGGTATAAAAATAGGATTTTTATCTATATAGTGACGATGTAAAAACAGAATTTTTATCTATAAAGTAGCGATGTAAAAATAGAATTTTTATCTATAAAGTAGCGAGGTAAAAAATCGAATTTTTATCTATATAGTAGCGATATAAAAATGGAATTTTTATCCATATGGAGTGATAACAAAAATATGATTTTTATATACATAGCAACAATATAAAAATGTGATTTTTATATATGTAGTGACTACGGGCGACGAAAGTGACAAAAGGCGAGAACGACGAAGATTTCTATAAAAGAAGTGTCGTGGAATTGGGATAGCTATTGGTGAGAACTTCTCACTCTAAATTTCTTTTTCTAGTTATATCTATATACTAGGATGCAGACGGTGTTTAGTAGCACCCGACACCCGTCATCCACAGACCATGGATGGCTTGTTTGTTTGATTGATGTGTTGTGAAATTTGTTTGTGTTGTTGATGTGAAATCGATAATAAAATGTAGATGGTTAAAATAAATTAATTATCGTTAAAAATTAGCACCCGACACCCGTCATCCACAGACCATGGATGACTTGTTTGTTTGATTGATGTGTTGTGAAATTTGTTTGTGTTGTTGATGTGAAATCGATAATAAAATGTAGATGGTTAAAATAAATTAATTATCGTTAAAAATATAATTTTTAACGAGAAAGTGAATAAATAAATATTTATAAACAAATCAGCCGATTTGTTTATATACACCGATTTGATTGATATGTGTATGGCGTGGGCCATTATTAGACCGGGGATAAGGCAAGGCCTCGTCCCGTTTCTAGTATCGTGCCATTATGCCGCCGAAATTTTCAAAAATAAGTTAGAAAAATAAAGATATCATTTTATTTAATAAATAAACCAAATAGAATATTCATAGGTTGAATAAAATAATTTGATCGTTAAAAATATAATTTTTAACGTGAATATGAATAAATAAATATTCATTTACAAACCGGACGGTTTGTTTATGTACACTGATTTGACTGACATTGATTGGGACGATAAATTTTACACATCGCCCAACTGCACAAATAAAATCTGTGTTTGATTGTTTGAAACCCCACACGGGTATTGGGATAAAATACGGCATACACTAATCCCAATAATTAGTTGTATGTCGATCGATTGATCGACAGGCTGTTATAAGCGTTAGATATCTACATTTGATGCTTATACAGTGTAGTGCACTTTGGATGATGGTTAATTATTTATCGTTGCTATTATATACATGTGTTGTATGGAATCAATATAATTAACTTTATATGGTAATTGATTGGGCCTCATTCCAATATAGAAGATAAAGAATATTATAATATAAAGGTTTATGTGTTGACTGTACTCATCCGTTGAGAATAGTCATGTGTTGAACGAAATATTTTAACAATAAAATTTATATCTTTATCACTATAAAGTAAAGGTTCATGTGTTGACTGTACTCATCCGTTGAGATTAGTCATGTGTTGAACGAAATATTTTAACAATAAAATTTATATCTTTATCACTATAAAGTAAAGGTTCATGTGTTGACTGTACTCATCCGTTGAGATTAGTCATGTGTTGAACGAAATATTTTAACAATAAAATTTATATCTTTATCACTATAAAATAAAGGTTCATGTGTTGACTGTACTCATCCGTTGAGATTAGTCATGTGTTGAACGAAATATTTTAACAATAAAATTTATATCTTTATCACTATAAAGTAAAGGTTCATGTGTTGACCGTACTCATCCGTTGAGATTAGTCATGTGTTGAACGAAATATTTTAACAATAAAATTTACATCTTTATCATATAGAAAATTAGAAACTAACCGGAAAATAGATAAGATGAGTGGTCTTCTGGATGTTGATCTGATGTTGGTTTCGGCCTTCGGGGTTAATATTCAGGGAATCGTTCTCTTGCTAGTTTACGGTTGGAGTCTGATTTAAATCAAACGATAGATACCATAATTTTTATAAGATATATTGAATAACAAAAATAGTCACACGCGGACAGTACTCATCCGTTGAGATTAGTCATGTGTTGACAAAAATATAGATTTACATATTGAATAGAATAAATATTCATTTGTTGAATAGAAAACGAATTTGAATTGAATTGAATAGAAAACGAATTCGAATTGAACTGAATAGAAAACGAATTCGAATTGAATTGAATAGAAAACAAATTGAATAGAATTGAATAGAAAACGAATTCGAATTGAATTGAATAGGAAACGAATTTGAATTGAATTGAATATAAAAGAATTCGAATAGAAAATGAATCCAAATTGAATTGAAAACGAATCGAAATAGGAGAAAATCAATTTGAAATAAATTCAAAATGAATTGATATTTGAATTGAATTGAAATGCATTTTAAAACAACTTTATAAGGAGAAATTCAATTTTGATTTGAATTGGAAATGGAAGTTGAAATGTTTTTGAAACAAATTCAAAACTATTTATAAAACTCGTTTTAAATAGAAATCGATGAAATATATATTATATATATAATATAATGGCCTGAATAGAACGCGCCGCGCTACGGCAGTTCGCGAATTTCGACCATTAACTTCGAACGGACATTACGGGAGATCCGATCGTCGTATTCTCCTTAAACTGGAACCGTTGGGTTCGTATCGAAAAGAGCTTTCTAACGTATATTAGAAATTCAAAATCTAACGGTTGGATTTGGAGATACGTCCAAATCAAATTTGGAAAAGGTCGCTGTAAGTGTAGTTCGATGGCCGTTGATGGAAATCGACTGTACGGGCCTTGATAAAATTATTAAAAATAGTAATAATTTATATAAAATCATAAGAGATGATTTGGGAAAAATTGGGATGAAAAACTCCATATTTGAACAGATAAAAATAGATTTTTATCGGAATGAACTAGTTTAGAACTAAAGTAAAAACCCATTTATTTCAAATAAATAAATTGGATTTGAAATGGGTTTTAAATAGAATTGATCTGTGGGTTTATCGTGAACAGTGTTTTAAATAACACTTGTTCTTTAACCCGATAATAAATAGAATGTGATTTGGGTTTATCGTGAACTGTGTTTTAAATGACATTAGTTCTTTAACCAAGTAAAAGGAGTTTTAATGAATCTGCAATTAGATTGAAATATGAATTGACACTTTAAATTATCAAATTTAGAAAGTGAGCGAGTATGTAGTATTACCAGTTTTGCTCCAAAACGATAGTCAAATCTTTAATTAGATTTGAACGTGAAATGGTAATTAATTTTACCGATAACATTATGGTGTTAGATATGGAGTATTACCAGTTTTGCTTCATGGGATGAATAGGTTGGGATTGGGAAATAAAATAAATAATTACTTCGGTGTGGTTTGCTAATCCCGACTAGTTTGAAAAACCATAATTTGGGTTGAAATGACATCCAAAGGAAGATTAAAGGATAAATTTTAAAGAATTTATCTTGGATAAAATTAATGGGAACCTTTCCCTAAGAATTGAAATTTAGAAACTAGTTGTAGGTTAGTTAAGAAGAATGGTTTCCTAGGTATTGATCTGATGTTGGTTTCGGCCTTCGGGGTTAATATTTGGGAAATTGTTCTCTTGCTAATTTACGGTTAGTGACTGATGAATTGGAATGAGGCGTATGTTGTGTTTGTGTAACATTTGTTTTTAATATACGCGGGTTGTTTGGAAAGTCCGGGTTTATACCCATTCTGAATAACCGATTCGACGATAAGTCGAAGATGATGACGGTGGTCGAAGACCGGAAGTCTTCACATCGTTTAGATAATTACTGATGATCCTGATTGGGCTGTACACCCAAGAGGATGGAAATAGTTGGTGGTCGTCCAGACGTACTTGGAGATCGATGGATATGCGAGGAAAGTGCCTCCGGTTTCGTTCAGACCTAGAACGAACTTGTAAATGGATTCTGTGTCTGACATTGGATTTTATTCTATGTTGATTGATTTCTGTTAAATATATATCTGTTTGGCGGCGGAGAATTTATTCTCTTGCTTAACGCCCTTCTCTGAGACGTACGAGCTTAGAGGTTATATATCGATAGATATCAATCGCATGGCATGAATTGCCTGTGTGGCACGCTGAGTTGCATGGATCAAGGCTTCTGTTGAAAAGCAAAGTCTTGTGGTTGATGATCAAAGCACGGCCTACGTGGCATAGCTTTGTGTTTAGCGTGGATTCGCGAGCCTCACACCTCGGTATGAGTTAAAAACGGGATACGGACCGTTGGGAGAACACGACGTTTCTTTCTAGCTTTGGTGGTGTCAATGACTTACCAGCCCTGACATTTATATACTTTTCACCTTTGTGGTTGTTGGAATGAGGCGCCTCGATATTAGGTCTGTAAGGACCGGGAAACGTGTGTTCAGGAATAACTAATCCTCAAACGTAAGAGAGGACCGGCCCAACCGATCCAAGTGGCTGCCCAGAGTGTGTAGTCCTGAGAATTTGCTAGAGTGTCTCGAAAGCGGAGAGGAGCTTGCCCCTTGCCTCGACTCATGACGGAAATCCAATTTCCAATACGAGATATTTCAGTTATAATTGTAGAACTAGTATGGCGACATGATATATGGTACCCATGCCGTCTATGATTAATATTTATGATTGAAATTGTTTTGACACTATACACTTATTATAGTATCAAATGATTTGTTTTAAACGTACCAAGCATGTTTGGCTATTATAAGGGAAAACCCTATCCTCCGGCTTGCGTTGCATTGTGTGATGGGACCTGGGTCTTATAATAGCTTCATTTTTCGAAAAAGCATTGCGCTGTTTATCCTATGCACTGGTATTCTTGGGAGGAAACTCGTTCCGTGTTATACGGCGTGGTCCCTTGAATTACTCTCTTTTAAAGTAAAGTTTTAAATAACTGTTTTAGTTCTCACACCAGTCACATGACTGACCTGGAGTTTATTGTTTTAACCTAAACTCTGGGTGCCCCTATTTTCGACACGGGCAGCTAGTAGTTTTGGTTTTGCAGATTTATATTCACAGGATCCTGATTTACAGCTGGAACGATGCTCGGAAAGCTCTGTATCCGTGCATTATTTCTAGTTGTGCTTTTGTATTATTTTCCGCTGCGATGTATTTAAATGAAATTTAAATCTCTGATATTTGTTGAATGTAATTTATTCATTTATACTCTATATATTCTTGTATCTGATGGAATTGTTGTAATAACAATGAAATGTTCTTCCGTCTGCGTTCTAATTTGTCCTGTCCTCACAGTAATTCGTTCTTTCTCATCTCTTCGGAGACCGGGGAAGTTCGGGTCGCTTCATTTGGTATCAGAGCTTTGGTTTACAGAGCTCGAGAACAAGACACATTAGAACCATACGAAAGAATTCATCAGATATTGGATTAGTAATATCCAGTTAGAATGACTCGTTAGAGATAGGATCAGTAGTATCATAGAACGAGTGTGAAGAGTATATTTTTCAAATGAAAACTATTTTGTTTTGAAAATTTAAACCATTTTATACGTATTTGATTATTTATTTATTTTGAATTTGGACAATCAAGTATATAAAGATTTCGCGTATACGCGTCATGAACGTATATTCGAAGTTTTAATATACTGGATAGATATAGAATCACATTCTAGACACCCGGGGATAATTCTGGTGATGTGGCCACATCATCAATATTTATGTTCGTGTTTCGAAGGTGTGATATCTATATATTTCCATTAGGCTGGTGTGAGAACCAAAACTTATATAGATAGATTTATTTGTTGTGATTGGCATCAAAAACATGATTTTCTGTATATGTATCAAAGTTATGAATTTGAAACGTTAATCCACTAATAAATTGATGTTTGTATTGTTTGTTTATTTGTTTGGTAATTTTGAACCATTTAGCCTAATTGAATCAAATATTGAATTGTATTGAAAATTAGTCGCATTTGCATGCATATACATGTACTTACATTGAACAGGTCATAGTAAGGAGGCTAGAGCAGAGAATAAAATTTGTTTGCCCGACAAATAGGTACATATTTACTATAATTTACTGTTTTGTTTGGGTGATGATGATTTTATGAGCCTATTGGCTAGCCGCTTGGCTTTTTCTTTTTCTTTTTGAGATCAGAAGGCCTGTATGGCAATTTCAGGATTTTCCCGTGGCTCCCGGTGCAGGGGAGGTTATGGCGAAATTTTTCGAAAATTTAGGGTGTTAGCCAAATTTTTGAAAAATTTGAAAAGTTCTTAGAAACTGAAAAGTTGAAGAACTTAAGCCGTAATCAAAATAATGAACGTAGAGTTGATTAATCAAACCACTTTCGACTTTGTTCCTTTCCGGAAACGAAAAGTTTTAAGTGGGGGAGATTGTAATAACCCGGAAATGCGAGCCAATTTAAAAATTTTATTTTGGTCATTTTAGTGAATTTTGAACATTTAAAATGGATTATTTTAAATAATAACAACGAGAAATTTATTTTGAATATAATTCAAACGTATATATCTATATACATCGTCGTTAGAATATAAATAATTATTTATAATTATAAAAGGAATTGAAAATGGCGCGGTAGTTCGATAATTCGATTTCAAACTTCAATTGAATGTACCGGGTGCAAAACAAACCGGATTTTAGCGAAACCAAAAATAATAGGATCTAATTGATGATATCTTTCCAACGAATCCGAAAAATCGAAATTTCATAGCGGGGATCAAAAGATATGTCCAGTTGAAAATTTTGAATAGTCGCTATGGAATTCAGGCCCTTAAAAATGGGAATTTTGCAAACGACCTCGGATTTCGACGAAACCACTTTTGTTGGATCCGTGATGTCAAATTATTGCTAGGTTTCAAATTTCATAATTTTTCGAATCAATATGTGAGCGTGGCAAAATAAAACGCGTTTGACCAGTTTCAGTTGATTTTAATCGACTGGAAAATGGCCATTTTCCAAACGGTCTCAGAATTGGACGAAATTAGTTTTGTTAGGACCGTATAGTCAATACAAAGCTAGAAAATATTTTTCGGGAATTTTTAGTGACTATATGTGACCCCAGTAAATTGAAATGCGCGTTCAAATTCAATATATAGAGTTATATGTTGATTTTAACGAAAACTGATCGAAACGATGGAATTGGCTTACGAAACATATCCCATTGTGTTCGGAATGGGGGTAATACGCTAAGGACGACAGGCGGTGGGTCTCGTTTCGAGGTCAAAATAAAAAGTACCTTTTCGAAATTAAAGTAAATTAAATAAATATATATTATCATATACCCCCCTCCATCGTTTCTCTCCCCCACTATCACCCGTCAGTTTTGAAAGAAAAAAAACCTAAATCTCGATCTCGCGCCGCTCCACCTCGCTCCCCATCTCTGATGCCGTTCATCTTCCCAGCCCCTCGCCCTCCTTCCCTCCTCCACAGCGGCGACGCACTCATCCACGACCCCAAAACCCACCCCAATCCGCCGCATTCACACGCAAATCGAGGGCAGAGGGACCCACCGAGCTTGCCCCAACTCTCAGCGCCGGTGAAGGATGGCAGGGCGCTCGGCGTGGTGCAACTCGAAGGTGATTCAATCAGGCGAGGGCGCGACAAAGTGGAACCCTAGTTCTGAAGGGTTTGGGTTCAGCTGATCAATGCGTTCCAGGAAAGATAAGGAGAAAGGTAGCTTTATTTATTTATTCAATTACAAATGCACATTGTTTCATAAAATAAAATAGCATCAATAAAAATAGGTTTTTTATAAATTACTTAAAAATAAAAATATATAGAAATGGTTTTAAAAATATATAGACTTTGTTTTAAAATATATAAATAGAAATGTGATTTTTATAGAATAGAATTGTATATAAACATACGATCTTTACTAAGATAATATTTTGATATACATATATATATATTATTAGCATGATGATGAAAATAGAATATATATATATTAACATGACAAAAATATGATTTTTACATTATAGAAGTGTTAAAAATATGATCTTTATATATGTAGCGAATCAAAAATATGATTTTTACTTGTGTAGAGTATTAAAAATATCATCTTTATAGATATAGCAAAATAAAAATGTGATTTTTATAGTGATGAAATAAAGGTGAAATCTTTATATTTGAAAAGGTGAAATCTTTATATTTGAAAAGGCGAAATCTTTATATTTGAAAAGGCGAAATCTTTATATAGAGAATATCGTGATAAAAATATAATCTTTACTATATGAACATCGATGTATAAAAATATTTTTTATCAATATAGTAGCGGTATAAAAATAGAATTTTTATCTATATAGTGGCGATGTAAAAATAGAATTTTTATCTATAAAGTAGCGATGTAAAAATAGAATTTTTATCTATAAAGTAGCGAGGTAAAAAATCGAATTTTTATCTTTATAGTAGCGATGTAAAAATGGAATTTTTATCCATCTGGAGTGATAATAAAAATATGATTTTTATATACATAGCAACAATATAAAAATGTGATTTTTATATATGTAGTGACTACGGGCGACGAAAGTGACAAAAGGCGAGAACGACGAAGATTTCTATAAAAGAAGTGTCGTGGAATTGGGATAGCTATTGGTGAGAACTTCTCACTCTAAATTTCTTTTTCTAGTTATATCTATATACTAGGATGCAGACGGCGTTTAGTAGCACCCGACACCCGTCATCCACAGACCATGGATGACTTATTTGTTTGATTGATGTGTTGTGAAATTTGTTTGTGTTGTTGATGTGAAATCGATAATAAAATGTAGATGGTTAAAATAAATTAATTATCGTTAAAAATATAGTTTTTAACGAGAAAGTGAATAAATAAATATTTATAAACAAATCGGCCAATTTGTTTATATACACTGATTTGATTGATATGTGTATGGCGTGGGCCATTATTAGACCGGGGATAAGGCTAGGCCTCGTCCCGTTTCTAGTATCGTGCCGTTATGATGCCGAAATTTTCTAAAATAAGTTAGAAAAATAAAGATATCATTTTATTTAATAAATAAACCGAATAGAATATTCATAGGTTGAATAAAATAATTTGATCGTTAAAAATATAATTTTTAACGTGAATATGAATAAATAAATATTCATTTACAAACCGGACGGTTTGTTTATGTACACTGATTTGACTGACATTGATTGGGACGATAAATTTTACACATCGCCCAACTGCACAAATAAAATCTGTGTTTGATTGTTTGAAACCCCACACGGGTATTGGGATAAAATACGGCATATACTAATCCCAATAATTAGTTGTATGTCGATCGATTGATTGACAGGCTGTTATAAGCGTTAGATATCTATATTTGATGCTTATACAGTGTAGTGCACTTTGGATGATGGTTAATTATTTATCGTTGCTATTATATACATGTGTTGTATGGAATCCATATAATTAACTTTATATGGTAATTGATTGAGCCTCATTCCAATTTAGAAGATGAAGAATATTATAATATAAAGGTTCATGTGTTGACTGTACTCATCCGTTGAGATTAGTCATGTGTTGAACGAAATATTTTAACAATAAAATTTATATCTTTATCACTATAAAGTAAAGGTTCATGTGTTGACTGTACTCATCCGTTGAGATTAGTCATGTGTTGAACGAAATATTTTAACAATAAAATTTATATCTTTATCACTATAAAATAAAGGTTCATGTGTTGACTGTACTCATCCGTTGAGATTAGTCATGTGTTGAACGAAATATTTTAATAATAAAATTAATATCTTTATCACTATAAAGTAAAGGTTCATGTGTTGACTGTACTCATCCGTTGAGATTAGTCATATGTTGAACGAAATATTTTAACAATAAAATTTATATCTTTATCACTATGAAGTAAAGGTTCATGTGTTGACTGTACTCATCCGTTGAGATTGGTCATGTGTTGAACGAAATATTTTAACAATAAAATTTATATCTTTATCACTATAAAGTAAAGGTTCATGTGTTGACTGTACTCATCCGTTGAGATTAGTCATGTGTTGAACGAAATATTTTAACAATAAAATTTATATCTTTATCACTATAAAGTAAAGGTTCATGTGTTGGCTGTACTCATCCGTTGAGATTAGTCATGTGTTGAACGAAATATTTTAACAATAAAATTTATATCTTTATCACTATAAAGTAAAGGTTCATGTGTTGACTGTACTCATCCGTTGAGATTAGTCATGTGTTGAACGAAATATTTTAACAATAAAATTTACATCTTTATCATATAGAAAATTAGAAACTAACTGGAAAATAGATAAGATGAATGGTCTCCTGGATGTTGATCTGATGTTGGTTTCGGCCTTCGGGGTTAATATTCAGGGAATCGTTCTCTTACTAGTTTACGGTTGGAGTCTGATTTAAATCAAACGATATATACCATAATTTTTATAAGATATATTGAATAACAAAAATAGTCACACGTGGACAGTACTCATCCGTTGAGATTAGTCATGTGTTGACAAAAATATAGATTCACATATTGAATAGAATAAATATTCATTTGTTGAATAGAAAACGAATTTGAATTGAATTGAATAGAAAACGAATTCGAATTGAATTGAATAGAAAACGAATTCAAATTGAATTGAATAGAAAACAAATTGAATTGAATAGAAAACGAATTCGAATTGAATTGAATAGGAAACGAATTTGAATTGAATTGAATATAAAAGAATTCGAATAGAAAATGAATCCAAATTGAATTGAAAATGAATTGAAATAGGAGAAAATCAATTTGAAATAAATTCATATTGAATTGATATTTGAATTGAATTGAAATCCATTTTAAAATGAATTTATAAGGAGAAATTCAATTTTGATTTGAATTGGAAATGGAAGTTGAAATGTTTTTGAAACAAATTCAAAACTATTTATAAAACTCGTTTTAAATAGAAATCGATGAAATATATATTATATATATTATATATATAATATAATGGCCTGAATAGAACGCGCCGCGCTGCGGCAGTTCGCGAATTTCGGCCATTAACTTCGAACGGACATTACGGGAGATACGACCATCGGATTCTCCTAAAACCGAAACCATTGGGTTCGTATCGAAAAGAGATTTCCAACGAATATTAGAAATTAAAAATCTAACGGTTGGATTTGTAGATACGTCTAAATCAAATTTGAAAAAGGTCGCTGTAAGTGTAGTTCGATGGCCGTTGATGGAAATCGGCTGTACGGGACTTGATAAAATTATTAAAAATGGTAATAATTTATGTAAAATCATAAGAGATGATTTGGGAAAAATTGGGGTGAAAAACTCCATATTTGAACAGATAAAAATAGATTTTTATCGGAATGAACTAGTTTAGAACTAAAGTAAAAACCCATTTATTTTAAATAAATAAATTGGATTTGAAATGGGTTTTAAATAGAATTGATCTGTGGGTTTATCGTGAACAGTGTTTTAAATAACACTTGTTCTTTAACCCGATAATAAATAGAATGTGATTTGGGTTTATCGTGAACTGTGTTTTAAATGACATTATTTCTTTAACCAAGTAAAAGGAGTTTTAATGAATCTGCAATTAGATTGAAATATGAATTGACAATTTAAATTATCAAATTTAGAAAGTGAGCGAGTATGGAGTATCACCAGTTTTGCTCCAAAACGATAGTCAAATCTTTAATTATATTTGAACGTGAAATGGTAATTAATTTTACCGATAACACCATGGTGTTAGATATGGAGTATTACCAGTTTTGCTTCATGGGATGAATAGGTTGGGATTGGGAAATAAAATAAATAATTACTTCGGTGTGGTTCGCTAATCCCGACTAGCTTGAAAAACCATAATTTGGTTTGAAATGACATCCAAAGGAAGATTAAAGGATAAATTTTAAAGAATTTATCTTGGATAAAATTAATGGGAACCTTTCCCTAAGAATTGAAATTTAGAAACTAGCTGTAGGTTAGTTAAGAAGAATGGTTTCCTAGGTATTGATCTGATGTTGGTTTCGGCCTTCGGGGTTAATATTTGGGAAATTGTTCTCTTGCTAATTTACGGTTAGTGACTGATGAATTGGAATGAGGCGTATGTTGTGTTTGTGTAACATTTGTTTTTAATATACGCGGGTTGTTCGGAAAGGCCGGGTTTATACCCATTCTGAATAACCGATTCGACGATAAGTCGAAGATGATGACGGTGGTCGAAGACCGGAAGTCTTCACATCGTTTGGATAATTACTGATGATCCTGATTGGGCTGTACACCCAAGAGGATGGAAATAGTTGGTGGTCGTCCAGACGTACTTGGAGATTGATGGATATGCGAGGAAAGTGCCTCCGGTTTCGTTTAGACCCAGAACGAACTTGTAAATGGATTGTGTGTCTGACTTTGGGTTTTATTCTGTGTTGATTGATTTCTGTTAAATATATATCTGTTTGGCGGCGGAGAATTTATTCTCTTGCTTAACGCCCTTCTCTGAGACGTACGAGCTTAGAGGTTATATATCGATAGATATCAATCGCATGGCATGAATTTCCTGTGTGGCACGCTGAGTTGCATGGATCAAGGCTTCTGTTGAAAAGCAAAGTCTTGTGGTTGATGATCAAAGCACGACCTACGTGGCATAGCTTTGTGTTTAGCGTGGATTCACGAGCCTCACACCTTGGTATGAGTTAAAAACGGGATACGGACCGTTGGGAGAACACGACGTTTCTTTCTAGCTTTGGTGGTGTCAATGACTTACCAGCCCTGACATTTATATACTTTTCACCTTTGTGGTTGTTGGAATGAGGCGCCTCGATATTAGGTCTGTAAGGACTGGGAAACGTGTGTTCAGGAATAACTAATCCTCAAACGTAAGAGAGGACCGGCCCAACCGATCCAAGTGGCTGCCCAGAGTGTGTAGTCCTGAGCATTTGCTAGGGTGTCTCGAAAGCAGAGAGGAGCTTGCCCCTTGCCTCGACTCATGACGGAAATCCAATTTCCAATACGAGATATTTCGGTTATAATTGTAGAACTAGTATGGCGACATGATATATGGTACCCATGCCGTCTATGATTAATATTTATGATTGAAATTGTTTTGACACTATACACTTATTATAGTATCAAATGATTTGTTTTAAACGTACCAAGCATGTTTGGTTATTATAAGGGAAAACCCTATCCTCCGGCTTGCGTTGCATTGTGTGATGGGACCTGGGTCTTATAATAGCTTCATTTTTCGAAAAAGCATTGCGCTGTTTATCCTATGCACTGGTATTCTTGGGAGGATACCCGTTCCGTGTTATACGGCGTGGTCCCTTGAACTACTCTCTTTTAAAGTAAAGTTTTAAATAACTGTTTTAGTTCTCACACCAGTCACATGACTGACCTGGAGTTTATTGTTTTAACCTATACTCTGGGTGCCCCTATTTTCGACACGGGCAGCTAGTAGTTTTGGTTTTGCAGATTTATATTCACAGGATCCTGATTTACAGCTGGAACGATGCTCGGAAAGCTCTGTATCCGTGCATTATTTCTAGTTGTGCTTTTGTATTATTTTCCGCTGCGATGTATTTAAATGAAATTTAAATCTCTGATATTTGTTGGATGTAATTTATTCATTTATACTCTGTATATTCTTGTATCTGATGGAATTGTTGTAATAACAATGAAATGTTCTTCCGTCTGCATTCTAATTTGTTAGTTCTCACAGTAATTCGTTCTTTCTCATCTCTTCGGAGACCGGGGAAGTTCGGGTCGCTTCATTTCATGACATCTATTTTATGTGTAAATTGGATCTAAAGTTAGGCTATGACGTATGTGAGTTAGATGCAAGTTTACATCATAGTCTATGTTGTATAAATCACATATGCAAGTTTACACCTTATGATTAGATCTATGACATCCATAGTTTATGCAAGTTTGTGACTATTGCCTTTGCAAGTTTACACCTTATGATTAGGTCTATGACATCCATAGTTTATGCAAGTTTGTAACTTTGGCCTATGCAAGTTTTTGGATGAAAAACCTTATTCATACATGCAAGTTCACCCCTTATGTTTAGATCTAGTTTTTATTCTGTGCATGTTGTGATGTTTTCTCTTTATTCCATAAGTTAGGCTATTCGAGTCTAACGTATATTTTACGTTAAACGAACGAACGTACAACGTGGGGCAACGGGATAATATTAAAAGATTTAATATTGAGAATTGGCATAAATATCTTAAATGTGATGTTAATTGGTATAATTTTATGTACCATAAATAGATGGACATAATTGAGTCAATTATGGATATAGTTAAATTTGTAACTGATTGGCAATTTGAATAGGGAAATTAATTCAAATTGGGGGTAATTAATTAGGTTTAATTAATCGCCTAAGACACGAGGTTAGACTCTTTTGTGGTGTAAGACTGCCCGGACCCGCTCGGCAAATCCAACTGCCACAAATGTCAGTCTAATGTGGGAGGTCTTAGGCAGAAATTAAATGCGTAACAGTTGTAAAGACACGAGGTTAGGCTTGTTTGTGGTGTAAGACTGCGCATACCCGCCCGGCAAATCCAGCTGCCACAAATGCCAGTCTAATGTGGGAGGTCTTTACAAGGTTACGGTCTTAATGAATTAAGAAACACTTAACCAGGTAAACATGTAGTGGGACATGTGAGGCTTAAGTGGGTGCCTTGGGTGGCATGTGGAATTTAGTGGGTGCCTTGGGTGGCATTTGAAATACGATTATATGCACTTTACCAAGATTGAAACATGTAAGAAGACATGAATAAGAAGAGGGTTAAGTGGGATGTACTAGAGGGGACCAAACTTAGGTGGATAGCTTGTGTCAAGTAATGGGGGCCCTTTTCAAACCAGTAACCCATTAAGTATCTTTGTGGGCTCAAACCAAGTCGAGGACGGGACATGCGTACTGGATTTGATTGTAAGAATTCAAAACGGGTCAGCGGTGGCAACGCAAGTCCAACGGGTTCATATGCGTATGTGGGCCCGGGCTGGTAGGTAAGACATTGTTGCATCGTGTAGATATAAGTCGTGCATTTTTGGCTGTATCGGGTTGCCACTTTGGGGAGTGATACACCTCACTGTGGGGCCAGCACGGGTATCTACGAGTTAGGGAGCCGATCGAATGGGGGTAGTGGGTACACCTAGTGGATATAGGGGCAGACGGCACCTATGAAGGTAGCTAGGGGTACACTGAACTACCATTATCATTATTAAGTTCTGTATGCGGGATCAACCTTTAAGGGTGACTAGTGGTGGTGCAGTGTAGTAATTATCTTATAGTGATTAGGGGCGCCTTTAACGATATCTTGGTTCATCTTATTTCCTCGTTTTGTTCTGTCATACCCAATTGTTCACAGTCATTTCCTTATTTTCCAGCTTTTGCCTTAGCCTAGTTATTTTGATAATTATATTGTTAAAGTTATCGCACTCGCCAGACTTTATGTCTGACCCCCTTTTCTTTCCACCTCTTTTCTTCCTTCCCTCCCCCCTCAGGTTTGCAAGGAGGGAATACTACAACTTAGTGCCGATTTCTTTTCAGTTGCTTGAAGAGAGTAGATGTATCGCTTGGGACTCTCTCATCTTTATGGCTTTGCTTATGCTCAGTGGGGATTTATGCATTTATGTTAATTAAGTATTTGCTTCTTTATGTACTTTGAAGTTTTTGGAAAGACTACTGATCCTGTTGTAATGGTTTTGAAAACTACTTATGTAAACTCATTTTGAGTTATGATGAAATAAAATAAGTTTTATCTTCCGCTGTGTTGTTTTATTTGTTCTTGTAATTTATCTATTTTATACAACAATAACGCTTCATGGACATTGATGCATTCCCTTTGTGAGTGACATTAATGGACATGGGGTGTTACACGTGGTATCAGAGCTATGGTTACAAGAACAGATAAAAAGTTTTGAAAAGTATTATTTTCCTAGAAAGTATTTTCCAAAACTTGTTTTAAAGAAGCTATTTTCAAGAGCATAATCCCCTCAAGCCATGCATCTCTCTTTCGCTTCCCTTGTTATAAAACTCTTTCTTTTTCTTTTCAGCATGTCTGGAGCATCTGAGATACCAGAGGGTGTTCATGTACCCGGTTGGTTTCGTCAATATCTCGAGACTAGGGCAGCTGCCGCGGGGCCGACCAACGTTCCTCCTCCTCCTCCCCCAGCTCCAGCCATTCCTCCGCGTGGAGATACTTTCTCCAAGATATGTAAAGACTTTCGTTCGATGGGCGGAAAATCTTTTAGTGGATCTGAAACGTTCATTGAAGCTAGAAATTGGTTGAAAGAAGTGGAGGATCTGCTTGGCATCTTCGATTTGGACGATTGTAAGAAGGTCCAATTGGCTGCTTGGTTGATGAAGGACGAAACTTCGTTTTGGTGGGAGGTCACTAATGGAGAGTGTCCGGTTGATACATGGCCAGATTTCAGGCGTAGGTTTGAGGCCAAGTTTCTCTCACGGGCTGAAGAGAATTTATATATGGAAAGATTTTTGGCGTTAAAGCAAGGGAATCTGTCAGTAAAAGAATACGTCAACAAGTTCAATCAGTTAGCTAGATTTGGCTTGGACTTGGTGAATACACCCGAAAAGAAGGCCCTGAGATTTGTTAAGGGTTTGAATGAGCCACTACATGGGTTAGCTATGACCCACATCCCTATGGGGGCCACCTTTGAGAGGCTAGTTGATATGGCGCTTATGCATGAAGAGGAGAAGGGCACCAATGCTAATAAGGCACCCGAGAAGAAAGGGGATCAAAAGAAACCGCAGAAACAACAACAAAACAAGAAAGGCGGGAAGAACAATAATTGACACGACCCGAACTTCCCCGTGAAGGAAAGCGCGGATGGCGTTGAGGACAAGACAAAATAGAACGCAGACGGAAGAACATTTCATTGCTATTACAAAAATTCCATCAGATACAAGAATATACGGAGTATAAATGAATAAATTACATTCGATAAATATCAGAGATTACAGTAAATTACATAGCAGCGGAAAAACAATACAAAGCACAACTGAAGGTGATATACGGAAACAGAGCTTTCCGGATATCATTCCAGCTGTAAACCAGGATCCTATGAATATAAATCTGCAAAACCAAAACTACTAGCTGCCCGTGTCGAAAATAAGGGCACCCAGAGTTTAGGTTAAAACAATAAACTCCAGGTCAGTCATGTGACTGGTGTGAGAACTAAAACAGTTATTTAAAACTTTACTTTAAAAGAGAGTAATTCAAGGGACCACGCCGTATAACCCGGAACGGGTATCCTCCCAAGAATACCAGTGCATAGGATAAACAGCGCAATGCTTTTTCGAAAAATGAAGCTATTATAAGACCCAGGTCCCATCACACAATGCAACGCAAGCCGGAGGATAGGGTTTACCCTTATAATAGCCAAACATGCTTGGTACGTTTAAAACAAATCATTTGATACTATAATAAGTGTATAGTGTCAAAACAATTCAAATCATAAATATCAATCATAGGCGGCATGGGTACCATCTATCATGTCGTCAAACTAGTTCTACAATTAAAACCGCAATATCACGTATTGGAAATTTGATTTTCGTCATGAGTCGAGGCAAGGGGCAAGCTCCTCTCCGCTTTCGAGACACTCTAGCAAATGTCCCAGGGCTACGCACTCTGGGCAACCCCTGGATCTTCAGGGTCGGTAGTCTCTTACGTTTGAGGATTAGTATTCCTAAACACACGTTTCCCGGTCCTTACAGACCTAAAATCGAGGCGCCTCATCCAACAACCACATAGGTGAAAAGTATATAAATGTCAGGGCTGGTAAGTCACTGACACCACCAAAGCTGGAAAGAAACGTCGTGCTCTCCCTGCAGTCCTTATCCCGTTTTTAACTCATACCGAGGTGTGAGGCTCGCGAATTCACGTTATACACAAAGCTACGCCACAAAGGCCGTGCTTTGATCATCAACCACAAGACTTTGCTTTGCAACAGAAGCCTTGATCCATGCAACTCAGCGTGCCACACAAGCAATTCATGCCATGCGATTGATATCTATCGATATGTAACCTCTAAGCTCGTACGTCTCAGAGAAGGGCGTTAAGAAAGAGAATAAATTCTCCGCCGCCAAGCAGATATATATTTAATAGAAATCAATCAACATAGAATAAAATCCAATGTCAGACACACAATCCATTTACAAGTTCTTTCTGGGTCTGAACGAAACCGGAGGCACTTTCCTTGCATATCCATCGATCTCCAAGTACGTCTGGATGACCACCAACTATTTCCATCCTCTTGGGTGTACAGGCCAATCAGGATCGTCAGTAATTATCTAAACGATGTGAAGACTTTCGGTCTTCGACCACCGTCATCATCATTGACTTATCGTCGAATCGGTTATTCAGAATGGGTATAAACCCGGCCTTTCCGAACAACCCGCGTATATTAAAAACAAATGTTACACAAACACAACATACGCCTCATTCCAATTCATTAGTCACTAACCGTAAATCAGTAAGAGAGCAATTCCCCAAATATTAACCCCGAAGGCTGAAACCAACATCAGATCAATACCCAGGAAACTATTCTTCTTAACTAACCTACAGCTAGTTTCTAAATTCCACATTCTTAGGGAAAGGTTCCCATTAATTTTATCCAAGATAAATTCTTTAAAATTTATCCTTTAATCTTCCTTGGGATGTCATTTCAAACCAAATTATGGTTTCCCAAACTAGTCGAGATTAGCGAACCACACCGAAGTAATTATTTATTTTATTTCCCAATCCCAACCTATTCATCCCATGAAGCAAAACTGGTAATACTCCATATCTAACACCGTGGTGTTATCGGTAAAATTAATTAACATTTCACGTTCAAATCTAATTAAAGATTTAACTATCGCTTGGAGCAAAACTGGTGACACTCCATTCTCGCTCATTTTCCTAATTTGATAATTTAAATTATCAATTCACATTTCAATCTAATTGAAGATTCATTAAAACTCCTTTTACTGGGTTAAAGAACTAATTGTAGGATCAAGATTAACCCTAGAGGGGTGGTGAATAGGGTTTATCCAATATTTAGAACAGTCACAAAATAATAAGAAATGCAATAATAGAAAACACACAGAAATTACCCAGCTTCGGCAAACTGTGCCTACTGCTGCATTACTAAGATATCTACTAGGATTCAAAATAGTCTCCCGCTTACAAACACTCAATAAACTTGCAAACCCTGCTACCGCCTAAAGAGTTTTGCAAACTTGCAACACCTGCTACTGATTTAAACCTACGCTCGAAGACTTAGACTGATCTAAAATCCCTAGACCAGATTTTCCCAGACCACAAAACCGTAATCTGTAAACCCTAGTTTTACGGACGTAACTAGTAAACCACAGATTGTTTTTAAAACAGAACTAAACAAAGTACATTAAAAATTAAAACAAAAAAAGCCCTTAAATGAAAACACCCCCTTTGTATCCACAATTAGAAATCCGTCGTTCCTTTTTCTTTATTTCTTCAAGCAAATAAACATGGCGGCTGGGGTTTCTTCAGTTTGAGGTTCTGATGCCTTTGATTTTGTTCCAGATGATTTGCGATGCTTTCTAGCTTGACTCTGAATGTCTTTCTGCTCCAATCCAACACTGTAAGCTCTATGATGTGACTGTAGAGTTTTAGTTGATTTCGAATGAGTTGGATGATTTTGCCTATGAGGAAACATGTTAATTTATATGGGAAATTCGAATCCTTATTCTCTGATTTCACTTATGACTTGCTTGATTTGGTTTGATGAATATTTGGAAGGATTATTCCTGAATTTCCTCTTTTAATTGTTCTGAATTTTCCATGATTTCCCTTTCTGATTGAATTGATGATTATAGACATGAATTTGTCCATCGATGAATTTGGAAAAATGAATTGCCACCTGGAAACAAATATTGACATGCACGAATTGATCTTTCCATATATGAATGAACTAATTTATTCACTGCTTTTGTTTGTTTCCTGCATGTATTGCTTGATTGAATCCTAAAAAAAAAAAATTAATTTGTCCCCTTGAATAAATTGAATCATTTCTGGAAGATTTTGATTTCTTGCTTGCCCATTTTACTGTGTGTATTGATTTCCAGAGAAAAATTTCCTTGCCAAAAATGAGCTTGGGATTGATTGATTAGCATAAAAAACAATTACCCAAGAATGTATTAAACACTTGCATAAAATTGTATTGACCATAAAGTCGTGTTGAAACATTTCCAATTTAAACAATTCAAACCAGGAAACAAGATAAGTGGAAACTGATTATCTTGTCAACCATTATTCACAAAAAAATCTTCAGAAAACAAACTGCATGATTTTAGGCCCTCATTTTATTCTTTGATGTCGAATTTTTCCACTGTATTAAATGCCATCACCACTTAATTATGTCCAGATAATTCTTGCATGTTAATTGTTTTCATTTCCAGTCTTGTAAATCAAATCTGCTTCATTTGCACATGCTTTATGTAACACCCCGTATTTCTGTTAACACTAAAGTTACTAATTTAAGAATAACCAATGCTTAATATAATAAATTTGTAAAGGGGAGATGTATCTAATGTGCATACAAATTTAATAATAAATGTGTAAAGGGGAGATGTATCTAATGTGCATAAAAATTTAATAATAAATGTGTAAAGGGGAGATGTATCTAATGTGCATACAAATTTAATAATAAATGTGTAAAGGGGAGATGTATCTAATGTGCATACAAATTTAATAATAAATGTGTAAAGGGGGGATGTATCTAATGTGCATACAAATTTAATAATAAATGCTAATAATGTACATTAAGAAAATAATTGTGAACATAATTGGCTTCTCTTTAGAACGGATGGCTTTGATTAACCTTGGCTTCATCGACGGCTCAAATTAACTTGCAATCCTATATAAACAGCCCCCTAGTCTCCTTCTCTTTGCACCATTCTTCTCTAACCTTATGCTGCACAAATTCTTGATGGACATGGCTTCTTCTTCTTCCTCTAAATCTAAATAAATAGATTAAAATAAAATATAAATCAAGACGAGGATATGCTGCTCAAGTCTTTCAAGAGAAGATTCAAAACAAGTTAGGATTCAAGTAAAGATTCAACGGCTTCAAGCAACGCTATCTTTCTATTCTTTTCTATATCCAATCAATGTAAGTCGGTTACTTTTTAGATTTGAACGCCTTTTCTATTTGTGACATGAAATTAAAAGAATATAAGAAATATGCCTTGTCATTTCATTGAATCTGTGCTTGTTTATGACTTTGGATCTGATTCTTGATTATAGCCTAGAACACATTGTGAGTAAATTGCCAATGCTTAAGATTATGACTATGGAACTGTGGCCTTTGAAACCATAAGCCTTTGACTATGAACATAAGCCTTTGACTATGAACATAAGCCTTTGACTAGGAGCATAAACCAATGCCTATGACTATGACAAGGACAATAGTGGATAATTACCGATGATTCATGAACATGATATTATTGCCTAGGATTATGATTGTGAGATTGGATCTAAACTTGATTATCAATTCAGTTTATTCTTAATTATCCTTGGATCTTGATTATGGGAATTTATCTATTAAGTTAGATCTACCCATATACTTGAACCTATGTTATTTGTTCAACCCTTTTTATGTCATAATATTATCAGATCTATAGGCCTTCGATGCTTTAATCAATTTATTCAGTGTAATTTATTAGATCTGTGATTAGTGAATTATCATCTTCTGCCAGTCATTATGTCTATCTTTTCATGGCATTTTGGTTCATTCCCTTTTTATCCACGAATCTAGATTTATCTATAATCTAGGATGAAATCACGATTACACGAACGATGGGAATACGATTTGGGCAAATCATAAATTTGACTTAAACATGGTTGTAAACTTGGAAATTGGCATAATGTGGAACATTAACATAATTATGATTGACATAATTTAGAACATGTATTATGGCATGTTTATTAGAACGCAAATTTGAAATTTTGACATGAATTATGGAATATGTAATTTGACATATTAAATTTAGTATTGGCAAGTAAGCTAAGTTTTAGGCGTAAACGGTAAACTAGAATAATAATTCTAGTCTTGCCATAAACTGTAAATTAGGATGTTAAATCAAAATTGGGTCAATTAAAGTTAATTTGGCATAATAAGTATATTAGCACAAATTTTGAATTTAGTCATAATTGTGAGTAATTGTCATGTTTAGAATAATCATGGTTAGTGACACTTAATTTGGTATAATTTACATACCAAAAACTATAAATATGATATATAGGGAAAATGGGCCATAATAATAAATGTTGACAATGTACATTAAAAGAGTAATAATGGAATAAGTAAATTAGGGAAAATTTACTTATAGAATTTATCCTAAATGAGAAAAGTAAATTTAGACAATACGAATATGCTTAACCCGAGGTTGGATTGAGTTGTGATGTAAACCTGCCCGGACCCGCCCGGCTGTCCAGTGATCACGACAATACCTATCCAATGTGGGAGGTTAAGGCATTGAGCCCGATAAAGGCCCGAGGTTAGACTGAGTTGTGGCGTAAGACTGCGCGGAACCAACCGGCATACCAGCAGCCACAACAATACATGTCTAATGTGAGTGGTTGGTGCTTTAATAAGACAATTAAAGTAAAGCTAAAATGAGAGGGTTAAGTCCATAAGAACACTTAACCAACTTAACATAGTTAAGCTAGAATGGGAGGGTTAAGTCCATAGGAACACTTAACCAACTTAACACAGTTAAGTTAGAACGATAGGGTTAAGTTAACTAGAACACTTAACCAACTTAACATGGTAATAAGACAAGATTTGTAGGGGTTAAGTAACTAAGAAAAATACTTAGCCAATTTAATATGTTAACCAGACTAGAAAGTGGGGGTTAAGTAAATTCAATACACTTAGCCAATTTAACATGTTAACTAGACTAGAGGTTAGGGATAAGTAAAGTTAATACACTTAGCCAATTTAGTATGTTAATGGGACTAGAACGTAGGGTTAAGTAAACTTGAACACTTAACCATCAAAGTGTGATAAATGAATGAGGGTTAAGTTAAACATGATGGAAGAATACTTAACCATTATAACATGTTAGCTAAACAGGTGTTAGGGTTAAGTTAGCTAAGGAAACACTTAACCATTATAACATGTCAGTCAGAACAAATGGTCAAGGTTAGGTTAAAGGGAACATTTAACCAATACAAGATGAATGGGTAGGGTTAAATAATAAGAAAATACTTAACCAATATAACTTGGTTTGTGGTAGGGTTAAGTCAACATGAATTACTGATAACACTTAACCAGTTTAACATGATAAATGAATGGGTCAAGTTAACTTAAATTGACTAACGACACTTAGCCAATCCAACTTGACGAGAAAGAGAACTAAGTAAGTAAACCTTAGTTAAATGGACTAAGTGGTAAACCGAACTAAGTAAGTAAACCTTAGCCAAATAAACTAAGTGGTAAACCTTAGTTAGAAAAACTAAGTAGTAATCCTTAGTATAACACGAAGAGGAGCGAACGTCCATCTGATCTTAAAGAAGGCCCCAACGAATTGGGTTACGAAGCCCGAGGTTTCGAGGGGACGTAAGGGTACTCTTGGTATCCCTCTGTGAGAATGCAGATGATCCGCCTGGGCTCACAGAGGTTAAGGTCTGCGTGAGAAGAACCAAGGGTATGCCTTGGTTGCAATATATGGCAACCTAAAGACTAGGATGGACCAGCGTGATTCGGCGAGACCAGTAGCCCTGTGATAGCGACTCGTCGTCTACCTACCATCTTGAGTCAGTCGAGATACGTAAAGCGGAAAGGCGGAGAACTCCAAAAGACCATATACTTGCTATATAGTTATGGGTGAGGATGGCCATAGGTTAGTGGGGCATAGAGGGCCTACGTATAGTTCTCATTTTTCAAGGTGTGCCTTTCATTAGTTGAGGTAGGGGTCGAGTGGGACCATAGCTACTGGAAAAACAGACCTTAGCATCTGCATCGGCAGATAACTTAAAGCTCCCGACCGAGTTCCGTGTTTCTTGATTGGCCCTGCCACGGGACTTGGGCCGCACATATAGAGGACATGTGCAACTAGATATCTAGCACGTTACGATACGATTGGGACGTAAAGTCTAGGAACACTTATCGCTCTGGGTAGTGTGTCCTAGACTAGGGGCACCGTTCGACAGGTAGCATAATCCCTAGTTGGACCTAGGTGGCATAAACCCTGAATCCGAGAAGTATTAGATGAGTCGCATAAAGCCTAGTTGAATCTAGAAAGCGCTCGATAGAAAACCCCGGATTAGATCTAGGTAATAAATAATAGATATACACCTAAAGGCAACCACGATTACGGGGATTGGGATCACGTTATCATTTTATACAGATTACTAGTTGAGACACTAGTTAGGCGGTGCAGAGATATAGAAACCAGAATAACAGAGAAAGTAGTGAAGCATACATTATCTTGCCTTAGCATATCTTGCGTTAATCTTATGTTATCTTGTTAGCCCTATCATCACGGTATTATCTTGTATTCAGTTAATTCATGTCGTGTTTCTTTTCCCTGTTCACATGCTAAAAGTTACTGAACTTACCAGACTTTATGTCTGACTCTGTTTTCTTTCGCTTTCTTTTCTTCTGTCTCCCCCCCCCCCCCCCCCCAGGTTGTAAAGGAGGGAATAATATAGCTCAGATTAGATTGACCTTTACTCTTTCCCAACTTGAAGATTAGTCGAAGATTTGCTTGGATTCTCTTGCTATGGCTAGCTCATGCTACATTGGGGAATATAAATGTTATTTTATGCTTCTTTATTTTGTAAGACAGATGATACTCTGATATTGGAAAACAATTGTTGTACAAACTATTTTATCAATAAAGTAAAGTTTTATTTTCCGCAGTTTTAATTTTGTCTGCCTTGTAATTTATCTGCATCTTTTACCCTAAATGCTCCACAGAACTTAGTGCATTCCCTTTGTGAGTGATACTAAAGGATGTGGGGTGTTACACTTGGTATCAGAGCTGAAGGTTACCGGATCAGATAAAAGATTTGAAAAAAATTATTATTTTCAAACAGTATTAAAAGAAGCATTTTCAAAAGGAAAGTTTTGTTTTAAAGGCATATTCCCCAAAAGCCATACGCACTATCTTCTGATTCTCTGTTTGAATTCTTGTCCCCTTCTTTCTTGAGTCTCTGGGGCTCCTGGATTTCTGGGAGGTAACCTCATCGAAGGGCGAAGTAGTGCCCGATTTCCATCTATAACCGTAGTAGTTTCACCTGCAGCTAGTTTTCTTTCAAGCTTAGTAGGGTTTTCTGTACGATGGAGGCAGCTTTCGAGAGATTTGTCAACATGATTACACACGAAAGAGGATGAGGAGTTTGGCTAAGGAGAACATCCCAAGGATGAGGAATTCATGGATGTAGACTTGGCTCACGAAGGAGGAAGGGATTATAAAACCTAAGACAAGAGGAAGTATCTTTACTATAGCAGAATAGGGCAAATAATTAAGAACAAAGGACAAGATTTTCAGAAGGGCAAGTACATGCTTTCACCACTAAGCGTACCTAGGAGAAAGGTAGTAAAGTTCTGTTGGAAGAGTCTAGCTTTTCTGTTTGTACTCTTTCTTTTGGTTTTAGCACTTCGCATTTGTTCATATTTGCTTCCATAGTTGAGTCTCTGCACCTTAGTACTTGTATAGTAAAAGATCCCAACTAGTGCTCAAGTGTTTGGTTGTTTTTGCTTAGATCATCTCACGTAGATCGTCCAAATTCGGAGGAGACATTCCTCGGGTGCTTGTCTGATATTGGTTTAGGCCTATGGGGCTTGTACTTGAGGGATGTCGAGTTCGACTAGGATGGTTTGCTTGAGAGATGAATAGTTGTGGCAGGCACTCTATATAGAGAAGGACTAACCTTAAGAGAGGTAAAAAGTACGTAGTGACCTTTTGACCCTCATAGTTATGGCATGATGGATAAGCTAAGAGGAGAGACCTCTGATCATCCTAGTATATACACTCAGTATCATGGTTGACATTTGTTTATTTTGGAAATGGAGGTCAAGAAACTTCGCAATCGTGAAGTTGAATCTGTTAAGGTACAGTTGAGTAAAGCTCAAGAAGACGTGATATGGGAGATTGAAGATAAGGCATACGCGCCTCATACCCTTTTTCTTAAGGGTACATCCTTGATTCCTTTTTTTAGGAATTCTATGCATACTAATTTCTAGCTTTTAAGGTATATCCTCTAGGATGTATCATCGATCCTTAGGTAGAAACCCTTTTGGATGTAAATATGTATTTGAAACATGTTATGGTTTATGGTTGCGAATGGTTGCTAGTGGTTGCTCGTGAATGCATATACACACGTATTAGGCACTAGATCAGCTCAGACGCCTTCATATTTCATTTACATATATGTATTTGTTTATGAATTGAACTTAATGTGTTATCATATGGATGTCGCATTTGAGTGAATGATTGTGCACTCATATAGAAATAATATGTATCATTAGGATTTGCATACATATTGGACGCAAGGCACTGACATGATTTGCATTAAGGAGGTCAACTGAATCAGTAGACCGCCTGATTTTGCATTAGATAAAGACATGTACACACACTATGCATATGAACATACAAGCATTAGGAGTCGTTGAGGACAATGGATGCCTGTGTTTGATGGTTGAGTAGATGGATGATTGGATGGTTGGATTTACATTCTTCTTAACTTGAAGATTTCGGGGTCGAAATCCTTTAAGGAGGGGAGAATGTAACACCCCGTATTTCTGTTAACACTAAAGTTACTAATTTAAGAATAACCAATGCTTAATATAATAAATTTGTAAAGGGGAGATGTATCTAATGTGCATACAAATTTAATAATAAATGTGTAAAGGGGAGATGTATCTAATGTGCATACAAATTTAATAATAAATGTGTAAAGGGGAGATGTATCTAATGTGCATACAAATTTAATAATAAATGTGTAAAGGGGAGATGTATCTAATGTGCATACAAATTTAATAATAAATGTGTAAAGGGGGGATGTATCTAATGTGCATACAAATTTAATAATAAATGCTAATAATGTACATTAAGAAAATAATTGTGAACATAATTGGCTTCTCTTTAGAACGGATGGCTTTGATTAACCTTGGCTTCATCGACGGCTCAAATTAACTTGCAATCCTATATAAACAGCCCCCTAGTCTCCCTCTCTTTGCACCATTCTTCTCTAACCTTATGCTGCAAAAATTCTAGATGGACATGGCTTCTTCTTCTTCCTCTAAATCTAAATAAATAGATTAAAATAAAATATAAATCAAGACGAGGATATGCTGCTCAAGTCTTTCAAGAGAAGATTCAAAACAAGTTAGGATTCAAGTAAAGATTCAACGGCTTCAAGCAACGCTATCTTTCTATTCTTTTCTATATCCAATCAATGTAAGTCGGTTACTTTTTAGATTTGAACGCCTTTTCTACTTGTGACATGAAATTAAAAGATTATAAGAAATATGCCTTGTTATTTCATTGAATCTGTGCTTGTTTATGACTTTGGATCTGATTCTTGATTATAGCCTAGAACACATTGTGAGTAAATTGCCAATGCTTAAGATTATGACTATGGAACTGTGGCCTTTGAAACCATAAGCCTTTGACTATGAACATAAGCCTTTGACTATGAACATAAGCCTTTGACTAGGAGTATAAACCAATGCCTATGACTATGACAAGGACAATAGTGGATAATTACCTATGATTCATGAACATGATATTATTGCCTAGGATTATGACTGTGAGATTGGATCTAAACTTGATTATCAATTCAGTTTATTCTTAATTATCCTTGGATCTTGATTATGGGAATTTATCTATTAAGTTAGATCTACCCATATACTTGAACCTATGTTATTTGTTCAACCCTTTTTATGTCATAATATTATCAGATCTATAGGCCTTCGATGCTTTAATCAATTTATTCAGTGTAATTTATTAGATCTGTGATTAGTGAATTATCATCTTCTGCCAGTCATTATGTCTATCTTTTCATGGCATTTTGGTTCATTCCCTTTTTATCCACGAATCTAGATTTATCTATAATCTAGGATGAAATCACGATTACACGAACGATGGGAATACGATTTGGGCAAATCATAAATTTGACTTAAACATGGTTGTAAACTTGGAAATTGGCATAATGTGGAACATTAACATAATTATGATTGACATAATTTAGAACATGTATTATGGCATGTTTATTAGAACGCAAATTTGAAAATTTGACAGGAATTATGGAATATGTAATTTGACATATTAAATTTAGTATTAGCAAGTAAGCTAAGTTTTAGGCGTAAACGGTAAACTAGAATAATAATTCTAGTCTTGCCGTAATCTGTAAATTAGGATGTTAAATCAAAATTGGGTCAATTAAAGTTAATTTGGCATAATAAGTATATTAGCACAAATTTTGAATTTAGTCATAATTGTGAGTAATTGTCATGTTTAGAATAATCATGGTTAGTGACACTTAATTTGGTATAATTTACATACCAAAAACTATAAATATGATATATAGGGAAAATGGGCCATAATAATAAATGTTGACAATGTACATTAAAAGAGTAATAATGGAATAAGTAAATTAGGGAAAATTTACTTATAGAATTTATCCTAAATAAGAAAAGTAAATTTAGACAATACGAACATGCTTAACCCGAGGTTGGATTGAGTTGTGATGTAAACCTGCCAGGACCCGCCCGGCTGTCCAGTGATCACGACAATACCTATCCAATGTGGGAGGTTAAGGCATTGAGCCCGATAAAGGCCCGAGGTTAGACCGAGTTGCAGCGTAAGACTGCCCGGAACCAACCGGCATACCGACAGCCACAACAATACATGTCTAATGTGAGTGGTTGGTGCTTTAATAAGACAATTAAAGTTAAGCTAGAATGAGAGGGTTAAGTCCATAAGAACACTTAACCAACTTAACACAGTTAAGCTAGAATGGGAGGGTTAAGTCCATAGGAACACTTAACCGACTTAACACATTTAAGTTAGAACGATAGGGTTAAGTTAACTAGAACACTTAACCAACTTAACATGGTAACAAGACAAGATTTGTAGGGGTTAAGTAACTAAGAAAAATACTTAGCCAATTTAATATGTTAACCAGACTAGAAAGTGGGGGTTAAGTAAATTCAATACACTTAGCCAATTTAACATGTTAACTAGACTAGAGGTTAGGGATAAGTAAAGTTAATACACTTAGCCAATTTAGTATGTTAATGGGACTAGAACGTAGGGTTAAGTAAACTTGAACACTTAACCATCAAAGTGTGATAAATGAATGAGGGTTAAGTTAAACATGAAGGAATAATACTTAACCATTAGAACATGTTAGCTAAACAGGTGTTAGGGTTAAGTTAGCTAAGGAAACACTTAACCATTATAACATGTCAGTCAGAACAGATGGTAAAGGTTAGGTTAAAGGGAACATTTAACCAATACAAGATGAATGGGTAGGGTTAAATAATAAGAAAATACTTAACCAATATAACTTGGTTTGTGGTAGGGTTAAGTCAACATGAATTACTGATAACACTTAACCAGTTTAACATGATAAATGAATGGGTCAAGTTAACTTAAATTGACTAACGACACTTAGCCAATCCAACTTGACGAGAAAGAGAACTAAGTAAGTAAACCTTAGTTAAATGGACTAAGTGGTAAACCGAACTAAGTAAGTAAACCTTAGCTAAATAAACTAAGTGGTAAACCTTAGTTAGAAAAACTAAGTAGTAATCCTTAGTATAACACGAAGAGGAGCGAACGTCCATCTGATCTTAAAGAAGGCCCCAACGAATTGGGTTACGAAGCCCGAGGCTTCGAGGGGACGTAAGGGTACTCTTGGTATCCCTCTGTGAGAATGCAGATGATCCGCCTGGGCTCACAGAGGTTAAGGTCTGCGTGAGAAGAACCAAGGGTATGCCTTGGTTGCAATATATGGCAACCTAAAGACTAGGATGGACCAGCGTGATTCGGCGAGACCAGTAGCCCTGTGATAGCGACTCGTCGTCTACCTACCATCTTGAGTCAGTCGAGGTACGTAAAGCGGAAAGGCGGAGAACTCCAAAAGACCATATACTTGCTATCTAGTTATGGGTGAGGATGGCCATAGGTTAGTGGGGGCATAGAGGGCTTGCGTATAGTTCTCATTTTTCAAGGTGTGCCTTTCATTAGTTGAGGGAGGGGTCGAGTGGGACCATAGCCACTGGAAAAACAGACCTTAGCATCTGCATCGGCAGATAACTTAAAGCTCCTGACCGAGTTCCGTGTTTCTTGATTGGCCCTGCCACGGGACTCGGGCCGCACATATAGAGGACATGTGCAACTAGATATCTAGCACGTTACGATACGATTGGGACGTAAAGTCTAGGAACACTTATCGCTCTGGGTAGTGTGTCCTAGACTAGGGGCACCATTCGACAGGTAGCATAATCCCTAGTTGGACCTAGGTGGCATAAACCCTGAATCCGAGAAGTATTAGATAAGTCGCATAAAGCCTAGTCGAATCTAGAAAGCGCTCGATAGAAAACCCCGGATTAGATCTAGGTAATAAATAATAGATATACACCTAAAGGAAACCACGATTACGGGATTGGGATCACGTTATCATTTTATACAGATTACTAGTTGAGACACTAGTTAGGCGGTGCAGAGATATAGAAACCAGAATAACAGAGAAAGTAGTGAAGCATACATTATCTTGCCTTAGCATATCTTGCGTTAATCTTATGTTATCTTGTTAGCCCTATCATCACGGTATTATGTTGTATTCATTTAATTCATGTCGTGTTGCTTTTCCCTGTTCACATGCTAAAAGTTACTGAACTTACCAGACTTTATGTCTGACTCTGTTTTCTTTCGCTTTCTTTTCTTCCGTCTCCCCCCCCCCCAGGTTGTAAAGGAGGGAATAGTATAGCTCAGATTAGATTGACCGTTACACTTTCCCAACTTGAAGATTAGTCGAAGATTTGCTTGGATTCTCTTGCTATGGCTAGCTCATGCTACATTGGGGAATATAAATGTTATTTTATGCTTCTTTATTTTGTAAGACAGATGATACTCTGATATTGGAAAACAATTGTTGTACAAACTACTTTATCAATAAAGTAAAGTTTTATTTTCCGCTGTTTTAATTTTGTCTGCCTTGTAATTTATCTGCATCTTTTACCCTAAATGCTCCACAGAACTTAGTGCATTCCCTTTGTGAGTGATACTAAAGGATGTGGGGTGTTACACTTTAGTTTCATGTAAATAGAAAACAAGATTTTTTTTTAATGCTGAACAATTTGCCATATATTTCCATCCTGCAATGTCATGTTGCATGTTTGCTGCCTTGTGTATGTCTAAATTTCCTGTATTGCATATGAAATCCATGCAGTTTGAATGCTTTCCATATGTAGCTCTGAAACCTTGTGCAATCTTGTGCACACTGCTTTGACCATTTCTCTTTGAATGTTGCTTGAACCTGAACTGATTTGTTATTGTTGCCATATATGCTTCTGTGACCCTGTAACACAAAAATGAAAAGAACAGATACCATTCTTGATCCAACTTGAATGTGTTGGTTTTGGTATACACAAGTATTTGGCTTTCTAGCTATACTTGATCGTTTCTGATCTTGTATAGTATTGTTCCATACTTGTAAAATATGTGTCAGGAAAGTCAGAAAAAATGATGAGAAAAACACACAGAAAATCTGAGGCACATAAAAAATTATAAAATAAAATTTTAGTTCCAGTCTACTGTGTGCATTTCAAATTTTTTTTTTGTGACAGGTTTCAGGATGATGCAACAGGAGCAAAACAGGATAAAGAGACAGTAAGAATGTATTGATGAGTGAGAGTGAAACATGTCGTGAGATTCATTTGTACTGAAATAATGAGTGAAAATTTGTATAGCTGAGAGTTCAGAAAGTATTGTACTGTTTTGATTACGAAATAAAAATATGATTTTTGAATAATAAATGCTTATGTAAATTTTCAATTTCTGTGTAGGAGCATTATTAGACAAAAATATTTTTATTCCAATATGATGTGAAGAGCAGTAAACAGTACAGTTTCAAACACATTAAAAAATGTTTGTTATCATCAAACAAAAAATCACGGGTTCAACAATCTCCCCCTTTTGATGATGACAAACATACTTAAGATTTTGAATACAGCAAAATGTGTTTGGTATGGAAAAAAATGAGAACTCCCCTTATATATGTGCTCCCCCTATAGCAGTAAACGGACATAGCAAAAAATTTAAAAAGAATAGAAAATAACTATACTTTTTGCATTAATGGCAAAATAAAATCTATAGATGTCTGTATATGTATCAAAATCTTAGCTCTTTCTCCCCCTTTGTAATCATCAAAAGATGAATAGGGCTGGACATTTACAAATGATATGGACCATAGTAAGAGATCAAGTCATTTGACAGAATCAAAAACCGCAAACCCCAATCAATCAAACAAAAAATCATAATAATCTGTAAGACAGGAATACATTTCACAATTTAGAAGATGGAATGGAAAGCTAGTTAACATATACCAGGGAGGATTCTATATACATTTTCCTTTTTTTTTTAATCTCAAGAGCACACTAACCACGCATAACCAGAGCTTGGATTTTTAAATGGGATTAGTTGCAGCATGAAATTAAATAAGTAAACTCATGACCATGCATGACCAGAGCTTGGATTTTTAAATGAGATCAGAGAAATACTTATTATTATTATTATTATTATTATATACAAAATCCCCTTAATATATGAGAACAGTAATGGATGATAGAAGGTTGATATAGATTGAGATGGATGTGAAAAATAATTCCTAAATTACTCATATTATAAAATACATTCAATCAAATCAGGGTTATAGGGAAGCTTTCATCCATCTCATATTCTGAGATCTAACACAGTCACAATTTTATTATAAATGTCCAAAATAAACTGTTCTTTTCTTGATGATTTGAAGATTGGATTAATTTGCCAGAAAATGAAATTAATAACAGAACATCTTAAGAAAAAATTTACCCAAAAATGCAAAGAGATTAATTAATTTCTATAATTCCCAAATCTAATCGTAATCTGCAAAATCTATCTTCAGAAAGGGGTTTAGTAAAAATATCTGCAAGTTGGGATTCAGTTGGAATAAATTCAATACAAATGTCCTCACTAGCAATATGATCTCTAATGAAATGGTGTCTCACATCAATGTGTTTTGTGCGTGAATGATGTACAGGATTATTTGATAGATCTATTGCACTCTTACTGTCACATTTCAAAGGAACTTGTTTATAGAATATACTCAGCTTCAGTGGTGGATAATGCAATACAATTTTGTTTACGACTTGACCAAGAAACAAGAGAATGTCCTAGCATGAAACAAGTTCCACTAGTGCTCTTCCTATCAGTGAGTGAGCCAGCATAATCAACATCAGTAAAACCAACTAAATCAAAATTGTCACTAGATGGATACCACAAGCCAAGTTTTGGTGTGTGCAACAAATACCTCAGAATTCGTTTTGTGGCTTTTAAATGAGATTCTTTTGGATTAGATTGAAAACGAGCACATAAGCAGACAGAAAACATAATATCGGGTCTAGAAGCAGAAAGATAGAGAAGTGAACCGATTATACCGCGATATTTTTTCTGATCAACAGCAACACCTTTTTCATCTTTGTCAAGCTTAGTTGTTGGGCTCATTGGTGTTCTCATTGGTTTTGCATCTTCAACTCCAAATTTCTTCAACAGCTCCATTACATACTTGGTCTGAGAAATAAAGATTCCTTTGTTGCTCTGTTTGATTTGAAATCCAAGAAAGTATTTTAGCTCTCCAACCAAGCTCATCTCAAATTTGTCCTGCATGACTTTTTCAAATTTCTCACACAAAATATCATTAGTAGCACCATAAATGATATCATCAACATAAATCTGAACAATCAAGAAATCATTACCATCATGTAATAGAAACAGAGTAGTGTCAGCACATCCCTTTTTAAAACCATTTTCCAAAAGATATGAACAAAGACAGTCATACCAAGCTCGAGGAGCCTGCTTAAGACCATATAATGCTTTTTCTAGTTTGTACACATGATTTGGAAATTCATGACTCTCAAAACCAGGGGGTTGTTCAACAAAAACTTCTTCTTTCAGCTCACCATTCAAAAAGGCACTCTTAACATCCATTTGCTTAAGTTTAAAACCTTTAAAACATGCAAAACTTAGCAAAATTCTAATTGCTTCTAACCTAGCAACTGGAGCAAATGTTTCATCAAAATCAATGCCTTCAATTTGATTGTATCCCTGAGCAACCAACCTAGCTTTGTTTCTAATTACATTACCAGATTCGTCAAGTTTATTTTTAAACACCCATTTTGTTCCAACAACTGGATAGTCTTTTGGCCTAGGCACCAACTTCCAGACTTTATTCCTCTCAAACTGGTTAAGTTCCTCTTGCATAGCTAAAATCCAAGATTCATCATTAAGAGCAATATCATATGAACTTGGTTCTATTTCAGAAATAAAAGCATTGTGAATACAGAAAGCACAAACATTCTTATTGAGAGAGGAACGGGTGCGAATGCCAGCCGTTGGGCTTCCAATTATCAAATCTGGAGGATGATTGGGTTTGAATTTCAGCCTTTCAGCTTCAGCTGTTGCTTCTGTGACTTCTTCGTTGTTTGCCTCAACTTCATTGCTATCTTTCTCGCCTTCTTGCACACCACCTTCATCTTTATCATTTTCAGAAGCCATCTCTATGTCTGATTCATTGAACTTCACATTAATGGTCTCCACAATTGTTCTTCATTGTTTATTGAAGATTCTGTAAGCTTTGCTCCTTGAAGAATAACCCATGAAGATTCCATCAACTGTTTTTGCTTCAAACTTTCCAAGTTGATCTCCTGTGTTCAGAATATAACAAGGACATCCAAAAACTCAAAAATATGAGATGTTAGGCTTTTTGTCAAACCACAGTTCATATGGCGTTTTATTAAGTATTGGTCTAATCATGACTCTATTCATTACATAGCATGAAGTATTAACTGCCTCAGCCCAGAAGGTTTGAGGTAATTTATATTCACATAACATAGATCTAGCCATCTCTTGCAATGTACGATTTTTCCATTCGACCACCCCATTTTGTTGAGGTGTTCGAGGAGCGGAAAATTCATGTTTAAAGCCATTTTCTTCACAAAATTTTTCAAAAACTAAGTTTTCAAATTCACCTCCATGATCACTTCTCAAAGTTTTAATTGAAACACCTTTTTCATTTTGAACAAGTTTTGAAAACTTTGAAAAATAATCAAAAGTTTCAGACTTTTTGGCTAGAAAATAAACCCATGTAAATTTAGAGTAATCATCAACCAGTACATAACAATAACGTTTACCATTTAAACTAGCAGTATCAGTAGGTCCAAACAAATCCATATGAATCAATTCAAGAATACGTGAAGTGCTAACAACATTTTTTGGATGGAATGACGAACGACTAAGTTTGGCCATGGAGCAAGTCTTACACACTTTGTTATTTTTAAATTTCTGATGAGGTAAACCTCTGACAAGCTCATTTGTCTCTAGTTTTTCAAGAAGATGCATACTAGCATGTGCTAGCCTTCTATGCCATAAAACTGCCTCTTCTTCAGTGGCAACCAAACATCTAGAAACAGTTACATCATCAAAAGAGAGTGTGTAAATATTTCCTTTTCTTTTGCCAGTAAAAACAACTTTTCCAGTGGATGTATCAATGATCTTGCAAATCTCACTATCAAAAACTACATTCATTCCTTTGTCACACAGTTGGCTTATGGAAATAAGATTGTGATACAAATTATCAACATATAAGACATTAGCTAAGGCAAAAATGTTGTTACCTACTTTTCCTTTACCAATAATCTTACATTTGATGTTGTCACCCAATGTCAGACTCCCACCTTTATATCTTTCTAGGCTAAGGAACAATCTCTTGTCTCCTGTCATATGTCTGGAGCAACCTGAATCCAAATACCATTTTTGTTGCTCTTTAGCCCGCCAACATACCTACACAAGAAGAGAGAAAGATGACCTAGAGACGTTCCTAGTTCCAAAAATATCAGTGACTGAACTATGATGAAAGCAAGAATCTTTTGGAACCCATATTTGTTTTGTCCTCTTATTTGTGTTCCAAAATTTATTGTAATTGTGTGCCAAGTGTTTAGGAACCCAAACTCTAGTAGATTTTCTGATTTTATTCCTATTCTTGCAATTTTCAAAATTATGGCCAATTTCCCCACACTTTACACACTTAGGAAAGATGCTTCTACCTTTTGCATTGTCAATCACAGTTACATCATTTTGTACTTTACCAAAACCTAGTCCTTTTCCATTGTTAGAAAACAATTGGTTTCCTAACAACATTTTGAAGGATGTTTGTCCAATTGAAAACTTATTTAAGGTGACTTCAAGATTCTGGACTTTGGTTCTTAGTGCTGTATTTTCTTCCACAAGTGAAGCGCATCTTTTAATAAAATTCTCTCTCTTAATCTCATCAGTTTCTTTCAAAGTCAAATTTTCTTTTTCAAGATTTTCAATGGTGGACTTGAGAGTTGATAGTTCTAAATTTTTTGCTTTAAGTTTTTCTACTTTTGCTTCTAGTGTATCAATGATTTCAGAAAGATGTTTACACATTTAAAACAAATCATCATAACTGTATACCTCAGTCGATTCCTTTCTATCATCTTCTGAATCTGATTTTGCCATGAAGCATAGGTTACTTTCTTCCTTGTTGTTGTCTGAGTCTTCTTCTCCTTCCTCGTCATCCCAAGTTATAGAAAAAGCTTTCTTTTTCTTCTTGTTTCTTTTATGCTGAAGAAGGGGACAATTTGGTTTCAGATGTCCAGGATTCTGGCAGTTATAGCAAAGTGGTTCCTCATCTGAATAGTCAGAGTTCTTCAGCTGGTTGGATTTTGGTTTGTTTCTTCGAGGTTTGAATTTGCTCCACTTTGCGATTTGTCTGACGGCCATTGCCAGCTGTTCGGTGGGGTCTTCGCCATCGCTGTTGACATTATTGGACAAAGCAATTGACTTCTTCTTCAGATCAGAGTTGTTGCGATCTTCTCGTGATTTTAGTTCCATTTCATACGTCATTAGATTTCCAACAAGCCCCTCCATGCTCAGCTTACTCAGATCCTTTGATTCTTGAATAGCTGTGACTTTTGCCTCAAAATTCATTGGCAAAACACGCAGAATCTTCCTCACAAGTTCAACTTTAGTAAAAACTTTTCCAAGGGCTCTAGCATTGTACACTAGCACAGAAAAACGTCCATACATGTCCTTGATACTCTCATCCTTCTGCATAGTGAAATTTTCATACTCATTGCTGAATAGAGCAAGACGAGATTCTTTCACTTGCGACATTCCTTCGTGAGTGACCTCCAGTGTATGCCAGATTTCCTTAGCTGTTTTACAATGAGAAATTCTGTTATATTCAGTTTTATCTAAGGCACAGATCAAAGCATTCATAGCTTTAGAATCAATAGAGTACAGTTTCTTATCATTCGCATCCCACTTATCTTTTGGTTTAAGCATTTCAATTTCGTTAACAATTATAGTGGGTGGTTTATAACCAGTTTCAATGATATCCCAGACATCATAGTCAACAGATACAAGATAGATTTTCATTCTAGCTTTCCAATACGCGTAATCACTACCATTAAACATGGGTGGTCTAGCAATAGACTGTCCCTCAGAAAAAGCATTATTCATTGATGTCATGACTCTAGAGTTAAATAAACACAGGCTCTGATACCAATTGTAGGATCAAGATTAACCCTAGAGGGGGGGGGGGGAATAGGGTTTATCCAATATTTAGAACAGTCACAAAATAATAAGAAATGCAATAAAAGAAAACATACAGAAATTACCCAGCTTCAGCAAACTGTGCCTACTGCTGCATTACTAAGATATCTACTAGGATTTAAAATAGTCTCCCGCTTACAAACACTCAATAAACTTGCAAACCCTGCTACCGCCTAAAGAGTTCTGCAAACTTGCAACACCTGCTACTGATTTAAACCTACGCTCGAAGTCTTAGACTGATCTAAAATCCCTAGACCAGATTTTCCCTGACCACAAAACCGTAATCTGTAAACCCTAGTTTTACGGACGTAACTAGTAAACCACAGATTGTTTTTTAAACAGAACTAAACAAAGTGCATTAAAAATTAAAACAAAAAAGCCCTTAAATGAAAACACCCCCTTTGTATCTTCAATTAGAAATCCGTCGTTCTTTTTTCTTTATTTCTTCAAGCAAATAAACATGGCGGCTGGGGTTTCTTCAGTTTGAGGTTCTGATGGCTTTGATTTTGTTCCAGATGATTTGCGATGCTTTCTAGCTTGACTCCGAATGTCTTTCTGCTCCAATCCAACACTGTAAGCTCTCTGATGTGATTGTAGAGTTTTAGTTGATTTCGAATGAGTTGGATGATTTTGCCTATGAGGAAACATGTGAATTTATATGGGAAATTCGAATCCTTATTCTCTGATTTCACTTATGACTTGCTTGATTTGGTTTGATGAATATTTGGAAGGATTATTCCTGAATTTTCTCTTTTAATTGTTCTGAATTTTCAATGATTTCCCTTTCTGATTGAATTGATGATTATAGACATGAATTTGTCCATCGATGAATTTGGAAAAATGAATTGCCACCTGGAAACAAATATTGACATGCACGAATTGATCTTTCCAGATATGAATGAACTAATTTATTCACTGCTTTTGTTTGTTGCCTGCGTGTATTGCTTGATTGAATCCTAAAAAAAAAAATTAATTTGTCCCCTTGAATAAATTGAATCATTTCTGGAAGATTTTGATTTCTTGCTTGCCCATTTTACTGTGTGTATTGATTTCCAGAGAAAAATTTCCTTGCCAAAAATGAGCTTGGGATTGATTGATTAGCATAAAACAATTACCCAAGAATGTATTAAACACTTGCCTAAAATTGTATTGCCCATAAAGTCGTGTTGAAACATTTCCAATTTTAACAATTCAAACCAGGAAACAAGATAAGTGGAAACTGATTATCTTGTCAACCATTATTCACAAAAAATCTTCAGAAAACAAACTGCATGATTTTAGGCCCTCATTTTATTCTTTGATGTCGAATTTTTCCACTGTATTAAATGCCATCACCACTTAATTATGTCCAGATAATTCTTGCATGTTAATTGTTTTCATTTCCAGTCTAGTAAATCAAATCTGCTTCATTTGCACATGCTTCAGTTTCATGTAAATAGAAAACAGGATTTTTTTTTAAATGCTGAACAACTTGCCATATATTTCCATCCTGCAATGTCATGTTGCATGTCTGAATTTCCTGTATTGCATATGAAATCCATGAAATTTGAATGCTTTCCATATGTAGCTCTGAAACCTTGTGCAATCTTGTGCACACTGCTTTGACCATTTCTCTTTGAAAGCTGCTTGAACCTGAACTGATTTGTTATTGTTGCCATATATGCTTCTGTGACCCTGTAACACAAAAATGAAAAGAACAGATACCATTCTTGATCCAACTTGAATGTGTTGGTTTTGGTATACACAAGTATTTGGCTTTCTAGCTATACTTGATCGTTTCTGATCTTGTATAGTATTGTGCCATACTTGTAAAATATCTGTCAGGCAAGTCAGAAAAAATGATGAGAAAAACACACAGAAAATCTGAGGCACATAAAAAATTATAAAATAAAATTTTAGTTCCAGTCTACTGTGTGCATTTCTTTTTTTCTTTTTTTGTGATAGGTTTCAGGATGATGCAACAGGAGCAAAACAGGATAAAGAGACAGTAAGAATGTATTGATGAGTGAGAGTGAAACATGTAGTGAGATTCATTTGTACTGAAATAATGAGTGAAAATTTGTATAGCTGAGAGTTCAGAAAGTATTGTACTGTTTTGATTATGAAATAAAAATATGATTTTTGAATAATAAATGCTTATGTAAATTTTCAATTTCTGTGTAGGAGCATTATTAGACAAAAATATTTTTATTCCAATATGATGTGAAGAGCAGTAAACAGTACAGTTTCAAACACATTAAAAAATGTTTGTTATCATCAAACAAAAAATCACGGGTTCAACACTAATGTCATTTAAAACAGGGTTCACGATAAACCCAAATCACATTCTATTTATTATCGGGTTAAAGAACAAGTGTTATTTAAAACACCCTTCACGATAAACCCACTAATCAATTCTATTTAAAACCCATTTTAAATCCAATTTATTTATTTAAAAATAAATGGGTTTTAAATTTCAGTTCAAAACTAGTTCATTTCGATAAAAATCTATTTTTATCTTTTCAAATATGGAGTTTTTCATCCCAATTTTTCCCAAATCATTTCTTATGATTTTACACAAATTATTTCTATTTTTAATAATTTTATCAAGGCCTGTACAGTCGATTTCCATCAACGGCCATCGAACTGCACTTACAGCGACCTTTTCCAAATTTGATTTGGACGTAACTCCAAATCCAACCGTTAGATTTCAAATTTCCAATATTCGTTAGAAAGCTCTTTTCAATACGAACCCAACGGTTCCGGTTTTAGGAGAATGCGACGGTCGGATCTCCCGTATTGTCCATTCGAAGTCAATGGTCGAAATTTACGAAATGCCGCGGCGCGGCGCGTTCTATTCAGGCCATTATATTATATATATAATATATATAATATATATTTCGTCGATTACTGTTTAAAACGAATTTTATAAATAGTTTTGAATTCGTTTCAAAAACAATTTCAACCTTTATTTCAAATTCAAATCAAAATTGAATTTTCTATTTTTAAATCCTTTTTACTTTCATTTCTATTTGATTTCAATTCAAATCGATTTTAATTCGATTCGAATTCATTTTCCTTTCAATTCAATTCGAATTCGTTTTCTTTTCAATTCAATTCGAATTCGTTTTCTTTTCAATTCAATTCGAATTCGTTTTCTATTCAATTCAATTCAAATTCGTTTCTTATTCGGTTCAATTCAAATTTGTTTTCTATTCAATTCAATTCAAATTCGTTTTCAATTCAATTCAATTCAAATTCGTTTTCTATTCAATTCAATTCAAATTTGTTTTCTATTCAATTCAATTCGAATTCGTTTTCTATTCAATTCAATTCAAATTCGTTTTCCATTCAATTCGAATTCGTTTTCTATTCAATTTAATTCGAATTCGTTTTCTATTCAATTCAATTCGAATTCGTTTTATATTCAATTCAATTCAAATTGGTTTTCTATTCAATTCAATTCGAATTCGTTTTATATTCAATTCAATTCGAATTCGTTTTATATTCAATTCAATTCGAATTCGTTTTCTATTCAATTCAATTCGAATTCGTTTTATATTCAATTCAATTCGAATTCGTTTTCTATTCAATTCAATTCGAATTCGTTTTCTATTCAATTCAATTCGAATTGGTTTTCTATTCAATCTAATTCAACTTTAAAAACGAATATAATCGATATAAATATCGTTCGCGTCAAAATAGCGCATCTCTAATCAATACGGCTTTATATATTTCAATAATTCCATTATTCTATTCAACAAATGAATATTTATTCTATTCAAACGTGAATCTATATTTTTGCCAACACATGACTAATCTCAACGAATGAGTACCGTCCACGTGTGACTATTTTTGTTATTTAATATATTTTATAAAAATTATGGTATCTATCGTTTGATTTCAAATCAGACTCCAACCGTAAATTAGTAAGAGAACGATTTCCTAAATATTAACCCCGAAGGCCGAAACCAACATCAGATCAATATCCAGGAGACCACTCATCTTATCTATTTTCCAGTTAGTTTCTAATTTTATATATGCTAAAGATGTAAATTTTATCGTTAAAATATTTCGTTCAACACAAGACTAATCTCAACGGATGAGTACTGTCAACACATGAACCTTTATTTTATAATATAAAGATGTAAATTTTATTGTTAAAATATTTCGTTCAACACATGACTAATCTCAACGGATGAGTATTGTCAACACATGAACCTTTATTTTATAATATACTTTATCTTCTAAATTGGAATGAGGCCCAATCAATTACCATATAACGTTAACTATATGGATTCCATAAAACACATGTATATAATAGCAACGATAAATAATCAACCATCATCCAAAGTACACTACACTGTATAAGCATTAAATATAGATATCTAACGCTTATAACAGCCTGTCAATCAATCGATCGACATATAACTAATTATTGGGATTAGTGTATGCCGTATTTTATCCCAATACCCGTGTGGGGTTTCAAACAATCAAACACAGATTTTATTTGTGCAGTTGGGCGATGTGTAAAATTTATCGACCCAATCAATATCAGTCAAATCAGTGTATATAAACAAATCGGCCGATTTGTTTATAAATATTTATTTATTCACTTTCACGTTAAAAATTATATTTTTAACGACAATTGATTTATTTCAACCACCTACATTTATTATCGATTTCACATCAACAACACAAACAAATTTCACAACACAACCATTAAACAAACAAGTTATCCATGGTCTGTGGATGACGGGTGTCGGGTGCTACTAAACACCGTCTGCATACTAGCATATATTATAATGTAACTAGAAAAATGAATTTTAAAAGGTGAGAAGTTCTCATCAATAGCTATCCCAACTCCACGACACTTCATTTATAGAAATCTTCATCGTTCTCGCCTTTTGTCACTTTCGTTGCCCGTAGCCACTACATATATAAAAATCGAATTTTTACTTCGCTACTCAATATATAAAAATCGAATTTTTACTTCGCTATTCAATATATAAAAATTGAATTTTTACTTCGCTATTCAATATATAAAAATCGAATTTTTACTTCGCTATTCAATATATAAAAATCGAATTTTTACTTCGCTATTCAATATATAAAAATCGAATTTTTACTTCGATGCTATATAGATAAAAATTCTATTTTCATAAAAAGATTTCGCCTTTTCAAAAATAAATATTTCATCACTATAAAAATCACCTCTTTATTTCAACGTATATATAATAAAAATCAGATTTTTATTTCGCTACATATACAAAGATGATATTTTTATATCCTCTATCTTATAAAGATTATATTTTTATAGTTCCTACTATGTAAAAATTATATTTTTATCCTTCTACCATATAAAAGATTATATTTTTATTATCTCTACTTTGTAAAAATCATATTTTTAAAATGCTACAAATATGGGAAAGATTATATTTTCATATAATTAAAAATCACTTCTTTGTTTAGTTAAAAACCACTTCTTTTCAGTTTCAAAAACCAGCTCCTTTTTAGTTTCAAAAAAATCAACCTAAACCAAATCAGGTTTTTAACCCATGCTATTCATATTAAAACTGAAAAAAAGAAAATAAATAATAATAAAAATATATATACCTCACTGTTTTCCGTCATTGGGGGCTGGAGAAGAGGCGCTGCGGTCAGGGGGTGGAAGGGGGTGTCGCACGCGCGGTGGTGGGCTGGGGGAAGGCCGTCGGCGGCGGGTTTCCTGCTTAGGGCGTGGGTCCTCGCGGTTTGGGGATTCTAGAAGGAAGAGGAGAGAGGAGGGAGGGCTGGGCGACGCGGCTAGCACGGGGGAGGAGGGCGCCGTCGATCTCGACGGCGCTGGTGGGCTCCGACGACGGAAATCGAGGGGAGCAATTTGGGAATCGATGTTATAAAGTGGCGGGTTATATTTTTTAACTGAAGGGGAGAGATAATGTAGAGGGGAGGCCCACCGCCTGTCGTCCATAGCTAATTACCCCCATTCCGAACACAATGGGATATGTATCGTAAGCTTATTCGATCGTTTCGATCAGTTTTCGTCAAAATCAACATATAACTCTATATATTGAATTTGAACGCGCATTTCAATTTATTGGGGCCACATACGAACTCTATAAATCCCAGAAAAATATTTCCTAGCTTCGTATTGACGATACGGTCCTAACAAAACTAGTTTCGTCGAATTCTGAGACCGTTAGAAAAATGGCCAGTTTCCGGTCGATTAAAATCAACTGAAAATGGTCAAACGCGTTTTCCTTCGCCACGCTCACATATTGATTCGAAAAATTATGAAATTTGTAATCTAGCAATAATTTGACATCACGGATCCAACAAAAGTGGTTTCGTCGAAATCCGATGTCGTTTGCAAAATTTCCATTTTTAAGGGCCTGAATTCTATAGCGACTATTCAGAATTTTCAACTGAACATATCTTTTGATTCCCGCTATGAAATCTTGATTTGTCGGATTCGTTGGAAAGATATTATCAATTAGATCCTATTATTTTTGGTTTCGCTAAAATCCGGTTTATTCTGCACCTGGTACATTCAATTGAAGTTTGAAATCGAATTATCGAACTACCGCGCCATTTTCTATTCTATTTATAATTATATATAATTATTATATTCTAACGACGACTTATATAATATATACATTCGATTCCTATTCAAAATAAATTTCTCGTTGATATTATTTAAAATAATTCATTTTAAATGTTCAAAATTCATTAAAATTGCCAAAATAAAGATTTTAAACTGGCCCAGATTTTCGGGTTGTTACAATAATGGCAAAGGAAAGAAGAAGTGCTTTAATTGTGGGACACCAGGCCATCTGAGTAAAGACTGTAGGAAAAAGAAGAAGACTGGTTGTTTCCACTGTGGAGAGGCAGGTCATCTAGTTAAGGACTGCCCAAGGAAACAGGGACAAGGGCAAAGAACTTCTGGAGGGAAGCTTCAGGCTCACGTGGCACCAGGCCAAGCAAGGGAGCAGCTCTAGGCTCTTGCGGTCCCACCGCTGCAAGAATGAGGTAGAAACATTTCCATTGAGAGTTTAATTTTTCTATTTGATCATCATGTCCGTACCTTATTCGATTCTGGCGCATCACATTCGTTTCTCTCTACATCATTAGTTGAAACACTACACTTAGATACTAATCTTGTTGTGGATCCCATTGTAGACTCAAATCCTATTGGTGGGTCGGCTCATTTATCCTTGGTTTGTAGGGATTTGAGATTGTCTATCTTAGGCGTTGGTTTTGAATGTAATGCTTTTGTGCTTGGTTTCATAGGCAATGGGTTGATTCTAGGGATGGATTAGCTAGCCTGATATGGCGCCATCCTAGATTGTGAACGAAGGGTAGTAAAATTGTTGACTCGTAGTGGAAAGACCCTTGATATTTCTTATGACCCTAGAGGATCGGTGATGCTTAGTTATCTTGAGTCGCTTGACGCATCCAATGATGTAACGACCCAGGATTTTAGGGCCAATTTAAAATTTTAATTTTAATGAATTTAAAGTATTTTAAATGATTGATTTATTCTAATCGAAGTTAAAACGAATAAATTTAATTTATATATAAAAGGAATTGAAAACAAGCGCTGCAGTTTGAAATTTTGATTTGAAACTTTAACTGAATGTACAGGACGCAAAATTTAACGAATTTTAGTGAAACCAAAAATATTGGAATTTATTTAAAAATATCTTTCCAACGAATCCGAAAAATCGAAATTTCATAACGGGAATCAAAAGTTATGGCCAATTCAATATTTAGAAAGGTCGCTATGAAATTTATAAGGGCCAAAATGCTACATTTTGCAGAATAAGGAATTAGGACCCAAAACCATCTCCATTGGTTTTAGAATTTTGTTTTCATATAAAAATGACTATAAAAACTTATATTTTTGAGTTTCGGAAAAATTCCACTATTTTTGGTATTTTTAAATATTAAAATATACACCTGAAAAATAGAATTTTTGCAAACGAACTCCGAATTTGACGAAACGAGTTTCTATGGATTCGGAATATTAAATTAAGGTTAAATTATAAAATTTATAATTTTTGGAATTATTTTGTGGCCTGTATAATTTTTACAGTGGAAATACAGCCTATTTTCAGACTTCGGAAATTTATAATAAATTCATACGGAATCGGAAAATTACGAAATCAGGTTCGTTGGGTTCGTAATGACCTGAAATAATTATGTTTAAAATTTTATTAATTTTGAAATCAGCATGTATTTATAAGAATTTCTGAATTGAAGAAAACAGTTGGAAATTGAGTAATTGAGCACTAATGATATTTGGGCCCAAACCAAAATTAAACCCATGGTATATATTATCTTTTTTCTGAGATTTAGGGCTGAAATTCGAAATGCACAGCAGCCGCTTTTATTTTCCATCATTTTTCTCAATTTCCATGGCGGCTCTCTCTTTCTCTAAAATTTGTCGAAAATAAAATCTCTTCAAACCATAGCAAATTATATGTCCTCTCGAAGGTCTCGACGATACGAAGCTAATGGTGTAGTCGGTTTTGTCAAACAGCGCTCGGATTCGCCGGAATCTCGTCTTAAAGCTCGCTGTTTTCGAAATTCAGAAGCTCAAAACGTAAATCAAGAAATTCCCGTGAATCGAGGAAGAATTAGACGAAGTCACGAACACGGAAGTTCTTCGTCTATGTGAGGTGGAGGTGCTCGCCAAATTTCAGGCAGTTTGGAGGTGTGAGGCGGCCTGTGGGACCCGCGAGGCGAAATCCTTTCTAGGCGATTTCCCGATGATCGGAGAAGCTTTAGGGGCGGCTCTTTCTGGTGGTGGTGCGTCTCGCCAAGACGAAGACATTGGCGGTGGTCCCGTGGCGTCAGGTGGCCCGAGGCAGCGGCAAAGTGCGGTCAAAGTTCGGCGGTGAACAGTGTTTTTCGGTCAATGGGCTGAGGGTATTTTCTATTTTATTTTTAAATTATTTAATTAATTTCCAGAACTTTAAAATTGCATAACTCACTCATACGAAGTCGAAAATCGACGATTTCAGGTGGGTTGGGATCGTGGCGACGAGATGGACGCGTGGACACTAATTTTGTCCGATTCTGAGACAGTGAATTTTTTTAGGTATTTTCACGAATATTAATTAATTATTTAATTACCCGATCTTTAAAAATTCATAACTCTTTCATACGAGGTCCGTTTGACGAACCGTAAATTGCGTTGGAATCACAAAATTAAGAGCTTCGCGATGGCGCAGACCGCAGCTGAAAAGGAGACAGTAAAATTTTGGCCAAAAAAATTCAATGTGAGAATCCTTTATTTAAAAATTTTACATTAAAATAAACTATTCAGTATATGATGCGATTATAATATGATTCTGATCTGTTGTTGGTCATGATTTGGTGATGCCTTGTTATATGATTGAATGGCTAATATTAGATCCCTTGATTTCATGTTCATAGGTAAATAGAATTGACTATGTTAATGAACAAATTTGTTCAATATTTAATAGAAAATTATTCATGGTATGTTCATTGGCATTTTTGCCAATGTTTAAAATAGAAAATTATTCATGGTATGTTCATTGGCATTTTTGTCAATGTTTAAAAATAGAAAATTATTCATTGTATGTTCAATGACATTTGGTATGTATAAAACAGAATATGTCACTATATGTTTATGGACAAATTTTTGTTCAATGTTAAATAAGAAATTATTCACTGAATGTTGATGAACAAATTTTTGAAATGCTCATCGTAGGAAAATGACATTTATGTTAATGTTAAAAATTAGACAACTGTCACCATGCGAAATTAGCATTTTTGGTCAAATATTAAGATAGAAAATGGATAGATTTTGTTAAATATTAAAATAGAAATGTCATCGTATGTTAAATGGACATTTATTTTCATTTAATGTTAAACAAGACATTATTCACCGTATGATAATTTAGCATCTTTGTTAATGCGATATGGTAAATTTTCACCGTATGATTGAATTGTCAATTTTTGTCAATGTTAAAATAGAAAATCACTCACCATATGTTCATCGACAAATTTTGTCAATATTAGAATAGAATTATTCATTGTATGTTCATTGGCATTTTTGTCACTGTTTAAAATAGAAAATTACTCACTGTATGTTAATTGACAATTTTTGTCAATATTAAAATAGCAATTGCCATCGTATGTTAATTGACAAATTTTTGTATATTAATATAGAAATTATTCATCGCATGTTAAAATTAGCATTTTTATTAATGTTAATAAAAGAAAATGTCACCGCATGTTAAATTAGCATTTTTATTAATGTTAGTAAAAGGAAATGTCATCGCATGTGAAACTAGCATTTTTATTAATGTTAATAAAAGAAAATGGTCACCGTATGAAAATGACATTTGTGTCAAATGTTAATATAAGAAAATATAAAAATGCATGGTATGAAAAATAGCATTTTTGCAATGTTAATAAATATAAAAATGCATTCTATGTAAAATAGAATTTTTGATATGTTAAAATTAGATGAATGGATTGAATGAAAAATAACATTTTTGTCATGTTATGATATAAGAATGCATTGTATGAAAAATAGCATTTTTGATATGTTGTAAACATAGAAAATGCATTGCAAGAAAAATAACATTTTTGTTTAAATGTTAAAAATAGAAATTTCATCATATGAAATTATTCACCGTATGATTCATTAACATTTTTTTTTTTAATGTTATGTATTAAGAAAATGAACCGTATGAGATTAATATTCGTTTTTGTTAATATTAGAATTATAGAAAATTTTCACCGTGTGTTGAACTGACATTTTTGTCAATGTTAGAATGGGAAGTTTTCATCGCATGTAAGATTAACATTTATTTTTAATGTTACCAAATATGAAATGTAGACATGTAAGATTAACATTTATTTTAATGTTAATAAATATGAAATATAATGCATATAAATTAACATTTATTGTTAATGTTAATAAAAAGGAAAACGTATTGTAGGTTAGATTAACATTTATTTTTAATGCATATTAAGTTAACATTCATTTTGATTGTTATATAAAAAGAAAGGATGATTTAGCATTAATTTTAATGTTAAGATAAAAGTATTTTCATTTTATGTAAATTTAACATTACTTTCAATGTTAAAACAAAAAAAAACGCATTGTATGTAAATGTAACTTTATTCTTAATGTTAATTAAGAAGGAATTTGCATTGTAAGATAAATGTACATTATTTTATTATGTATATGAAAAGAAAACTCACCTCGTAGGAAAAATACACATTATCCATAATGTGTATAAAAAAAGAGAATTTACCTCGTAGGAAAAAATGTACATTATTTGTAAATGTATATGAAAAGGAAATTTACACCGTAGGATGATTTACCATTATTTTTAATGTTAAAAGAAAAGAATTTTCATTTCATGTAAATTTAACATTAGTTTCAATGTTAATAAATAGAAGGTGCATGGCATGTAAATGTAACTTTATTTTAATGGTTATTAAAAGAGAATTGGCATTGTAAGATTTTATACATTATTTATAATGTAAACAGAAAAGAGAATTTGCATTGTAAGATAATAAACATTATTCATAATGTATATAAAAAGAGAATTCACTCCGTAGGAAGAATTAACATTATTTGTAATGTTAAATAAAAGAAAAGAAACTGTATGTAAGGTTTAACATTAGTTATAATGTTAAATAAAAGAAATGAAACGTATGTAAGAATAACATTATTTATAATGTTAAATGAAAGGTAAGGAACTGTATTGAAACATTAACATTATTTATAATGTAGGTAAAAGGGAACTTACACCATAGGAAAGTGTTCATTATTCATAATGAAATTGGAAAAGAAATATATAAAGAAATGAATGGGATGGCACATGATAATTTACATTCTTAAATGAAAATTATAAAGTATAAAATAAATAATAATGAATTAAAAAGGGAAGAATTATCGTCTAGTCCTAAACTACATTGTCATGTAAGTAGAAAGGTGAAAGTTAAGAGAAATGTAAGCTGCACGTAGGGACGACAAACTAAACGAATTATATATATATATATATATATATTTATATATATAATTAAAATAACGATATGAAATATGTTTTTCTCAAAATATATGAATGCGAGATTATTTGGAAAGTCCGGGTTAATCTCATTCCAAATGATCGTACGATTTCAAGAATTCAAGTATGAAGACGGCGTATGAAGACCGTAAATCTCCCCTCGAATGGACAACGATCAAGACTCTGAGTTGGTTTGATCCCAATTCAAGGGTCAGGGTAATTGCCCAAACGTACGTGTTGATTTCACGGGTTTGACCCTAGTTCAGACCTAGAGCATGGGTATAAATGGATAGTGTGTCTGACATCGTACCCCACAAAATATTATGTTGTTGATATTCAGTTAATATATAAACGATTGGTGGTAGAGAATTTATTCTCTACTTAACACCCGTTTATATAGTGACGGAAGATCAATAGTACGGTATGGAGTGACGATGTGGCATACTAAGATGAAATGATCAGGGTTTCTTGTTGAAAAGCAGAACCTTGTCGTATGAAGAACATGACTTCACGAGCCTCACAAACCGGTAGAGTCTAAAAAGGGGGAAGGGAACGCAGGGAAAGTAGCACGTTTCTTTCTAGTTAGTAGTCATTTTACTTTTGGAGGATGATGAAATGAGGCGCCTCGGATAGGTCCTATAGGACCGGGGAACATGTACTTAGGAATAACTAATCCTCTAAGCTGTATGTGAGGACCGGCCCTGCCATTTCCAAGGGTTAACTGCGGGTAATCCTGAGGCATTAACTAGAGTGTCTCGAATCGGTAAGGAGTCCTCCCTAGCCTGGACTCATGATGGAAACCCAAATTTCCAATACGACCCCGACGGATTTGATTTGTATTACTAGTATTGGAGGCATAATATATGGTACCTATGCTTCCTAGGATTAATACATTGCTTTGAATTGTTTTAAAACATATACACCCTAATAATAGTATTAGTTTCGTATTTGGCGTATTTAGCATGTTTAACCACCATAAGGTAAAACTCTATCCTCTTGGTGTGCGTTGCATTGTGTGATGGGACCTGAGTCTTATGGTGGTTCCATTTTTCAAAAGACATTGCGTTTTGTTACGTTTTACTTATTTGTATTGACACTATAGTTATGCACGGCAATCCATTGGTACAACCCGTTCCGCGTTAGCGGCGTGGTCTTTGAATTTGCCTTATTAGTATAAGTTATTTAAGAATTCTCACACCAGTCCCACGACTGACCCATAGTTTGTTTCACCTTTTTGCAAACTTGGGTGCCCTCTCTTCTACACGGGCAGCCAAGTAGACAGGTTTTTTCTTTGCTTGGAGCTTTTCTTTGAAGCTGCTTATTTTCTCTCTCTTGGATTCTGCTTGGGAGAAGAGGTGATGACTTGGAGCTTGAAGACTTTTTGTTTCTATTGGCATCTTTTCTTTTCTTTTTAGACATCAAACTTATTTCTTTTCTGCAAACTTGTTGTAATAACTTAGATTCTGTGACTGTGGATTTTCTGTGATTGATGACATTATATTTTTCCGCTGCTATAATGTTATTACTCTATGAATCTCCTTTGCTATATTGTATCCGTGTTCTGTTTTATTGTATTTATGTTGTATTCCAAAAATGATTTCTCCTGCTTTCACCCGTGGAAGTTTGGGGTCATCACAAATGATGACTTACATTCTATTCGTATAGTCCGTGAATATGTTGATGTCTTCGATGAGGTGAGGGGTCTAACCCAAAACGTGAGATAGGCTTTCATATTTATCTTGTAGACGATGCAAAACTAGTATCTCTGCCAGTACGCCACAAGGCTCCTCGTGAGAGGAGGGAGCTCAATAAGCAAGTAGGGGAGTTGCTTGAGAAAGGGTTCATAAGACGTAGTATATCAGAGTGGGGTGCTCCATTAGTATTTTCCACGAAGGCGGATGGGTCCCTTAGACTTTGTGTGGACTACAGAGAGCTTAATAAACTTACTAAGAAGAATAGGCACCCACTGCCGAGGATTGACGATCTCTTCGATCAGTTAGTTTGCGCCTTAGTGTTTTCGCAGTTGGACTTAGCCACTGGTTTCCATCAGTTGAGAGTGGCTGAGGATAGCATAGACAAGACTGCCTTTAGGACTCCGGACTTTTTCTATGAATGGCTTGTGATGCCCTTCGGTTTGACAAATGCCCCCGCATACTTTGTTGACTTGATGAGTAGGTTGTTTAGCGAGTACCTTAATAAATTCGTGGTGGTCTTTGTGGATGACATCTTGGTCTTTTCTAAGAGCGAGGAAGAGCATGCCGTACATCTTAAGGTAGTGTTGGAGATCCTTCGAGCGCATAACCTTAAAGCTAAATTTTCTAAATGTCACTTTTGGAGGAAGGAAGTGTGAATATTAGGGAACGTGGTTTCCAAAGAAGAGATAGCTGTGGATCCCGCGAAGGTGGTGGCCATCCAAGATTGGAAGGTCCCTAAAAATGCTACCGAGATGAGGAGTTTCTTGGGGTTGGCCGGCTACTATAGGAAGTTTATCAATCACTTCGCAAAGCTATCAACCCCATTGACACGCTTGACGAAGAAGAACCTAGTTTTTACGTGGGACATAGATTGTGATGATGCGTTCCAACGTTTAAAGAGAGCTTTGACCACAACCCCAGTCTTAGTGTTGCCAGATGGGAGTAAGCCATTTATCGTTTATACCGATGCTTGTGGGATAGGACTAGGCGCAGTCTTAATGCAAGAGGGAAGGGTAATAGCCTATGGAGGAAGGCAGTTGAGAGTACATGAGAGAAATTACCGTACGCATGACCTAGATTTGGCCGCTATTGTTTTCGCGCTTAAGTCTTGGTTCTGAGAGAACAAGTCTTAGTGTTGCCAGAAGGACTTAAACTTAAGGCAGCAAAGGTGGATGGAATTCTTAGCATCCTACGATTTCAAGATAGCATATACCCCTGGCAAGGATAACGTGGTGGAAGACGCCTTAAGTAGGAAAAGGTTGTCCTTGAGTCCGTTGTTTGTTGAATGGCGAAGCTTAGAGTTCATCTCTACGTTTGACTTTAGACCTTCCATTGACTTTGTACCCGGTTTGCTAGCATCCTTAGAGGTCAGACCTACGCTTTTGGGATGGATTGGTGAGTCACAGCGAGATGACCCACAGTTGGTTGAGTTAGTAGAGAAGCTCATAAGGGGGAGTCATCCAGCCATCTCAGTAGGTATACCCTAGAAGATAAGGTTTGGTAACGTAGGGACGGTAGACTTTGTGTACCACAAGACGAGGACTTGAGGAAGACCATTCTTGATGATGCACATCGTTCGAAGATGACCATTCATCCCGGCGGGGATAAGATGTACATGGACATGAGACGAGTTTACTTTTGGGCCGGTGTGAAGAAGGATGTGGTCGAGTTTGTCGCTAGATGCTTGGTGTGCCAACAAGTAAAAGCAGAGCAAAAGAATTCCGGTGGGTTGCTTCACCAATTGGAAATCCCACAATGGAAGTGGGAGAGTGTCTCGATGGACTTTGTTGACAGGTTACCGAGATCGAGGAAGGATAATACGTGGATTTGGGTCATGGTAGACAGACTTACTAAGAGCGCCCATTTCATTCCCGTGAAGAGTAAGAGGACTGCTCCATGGTTAGCCTCCATATACATTCGAGAGATAGTTCGTTTGCACGGTGTTCCTTCTAGCATAGTGAGCGATCACGATCCTATCTTTACTAGCGAGTTTTGGAAGAGCTTGCAAGAGGCGGTAGGGACTCAATTATGTTTGAGCACCGCATATTATCCTCAGACAGACGGCCAGACCGAGAGGGTGAATCGTATTCTAGAGGACCTTTTGAGGCTATGTGTTTTAGACTTCGGAGGTACATGGGAGGAGCATCTTCCTTTGGTAGAGTTCGCATATTATAATAGCTTTCAGTTTAGCATTGGCATGACACCTTTCGAGGCTCTTTATGGACGGCCGTGTCATTCGCCTACATGTTGGTGGGAATCTACGGATAAGATCTTACTTGGGCCCAATATGATTAGAGAGACTTCGAAAAAGATCGATTTAATTCGAAGGAGGATGAAGACGACGCAAGATAGGCAGAAATCTAATGCGGACAAGAGGAGGACAGATCTTGAGTTTGATATTGGGGACATGGTCTTTATCAAGGTGTCTCCATTACGGAATGTTGTTCGCTTTGGGTCCATTGGGAATTTAGCACCAAGGTTCGTAGGGCTGTTTCCTATTAAGGAGAGGATTGGACATATGGCGTATAGAGTGGAGTTGCCCAAGAAACTTATTGGTGTACACGGCGTATTCCATGTATCACATTTGAGGAAATGCTTGCACGAGACCGCGAAAGTGGTAGAGCCGAGCTTGCTTAGAGAGGTGGAGATAGAGCGTGACGCGACGATTCGACGAGCTCCTACATGCATTCTTGGGTCAGAGATTAAGAAGATGAGGAATCGAGAGGTCAAGCTAGTCAAAGTGCAATGGGGAGATGATGAGAGCAACACTACTTGGGAGACGGAAGAGAAGATGCGTTCATTGTACCCTTTTCTTTTCGAGGGTATGTCTTTTAATTTCTCCTTTATCGCTTAGCTTGTACTCGTTTTATCTTTAGTATGTCCTCTCGCTAGTATCTTTGACCTTTAGATAGGGTAATCCTATGGTTGAAACATGTGTTTGAGACATGTTATGTATGATGGATGCATGTGGATGCAAGTGTTTGCTAGTGGTTGCTCGTGGATGCATATACACACACTTTTGGCACTAGATCGGCTCAGTCACTTTCGTATTGCGTATTGCATGTAAATGGATGTATTTAGTAAAATGAATGTGTGTATCATATGGATGTTGCATTTATATGGATGGTTGCGCACACATGTAGTAATGATATGTATAGGGTTCTTTTCATACATGATGGATACATGGCACTATCATTATTTGCATTAAGGAGATCGACTGAATCAGTGGACTGCCTGATTTAGCATTAGTATACAGACATATACACACACTATGCATATGTACATGAAAAGCATTAGAAATCTTTTAAGGACCATGGTTGCTAGTGGTTGATAGTTGAGTAGATGGATGATTGGATGGTAGGATACGTTCTTCTTGGCTTAGAGATTTCGAGGACGAAATCCTTTAAGTGGGGAGAATGTAACACCCCGAATTTTCGAATAATCGAATTAACTAAAATAAAGAATAATTAATCTCATATGTGAGAATTAAGAGGAACGGGTTGTGACATTGTGTTCGTCTCGGAATTCTGGTTGAGATAGAGTCCGAGTTTGCGTAAAATGGATACCGGATGAAGGAGATATGGACGAACGAAGTTAGGCGGAAGAATCAGAGGAAAAAATATAATTACACTGGCGCACTTGGGAAGTGTGCCAGTACAAAAGTGGCACTGGCGCACCTGCCAAGTGCACCCAGGCCGAGCAGAAAGCCTGCACAGCTTTCTGGTGCAATCCGAACCATATTATGACTTATTGATGAGTCCTTTCTGACTCCTTGCTGAGTCATCAGGACTGAGGTGTCACCCTATTCTGACTGAGTGGTTTTGATTAACCCTAAGATCATCCGACGGCTATAATTAAATTGAAATTCTATATAAACATGGGTAGACTCAAACCCTAAAATCAAATTAAAATCTGAATCATAGTCGTCATGTTGTCATCTTGTAACCTAGAGTAGCCGCCACCAACTAGAGAGAAATCAAAGCTAATCAATTCAGTTCTATTCAACTCTAATCTAAACAATAACGAATCTACTACAAAGGCGAGCTAAATCAATTTTAGAACTCAGATTTCAGAACGCAAGACCTTCTTTTTGTGAGTTCGATTTCTTTAATAAGATAATTAACAATTTAATTGGATTGAGCTATGATTTGGATTATATGGTTATGTTGTGAATCATTGACCGTACGTTATTATCTATGTTGTAAATTCTATGATGTTATTATCTATGTTGTAAATTCTATGATGTTATTATCTATGTTGTAAAGCTGTGATGTTATAATCTATGTTGTAAATCTATGATTGGCTTATGTACAATCAATTCATAATGTTGTTTCATATGCTAGTTTGGTTATGTTGTTGGAACTAATTCATATGTTAAATCATATGTATGTATGCAAGTTTAGATGTTAATTTAGATATGAATCATATGCAAGTTAGTGAGAATCATATACAACCTTACATGTTTCATGACATCTATTTTATGTGTAAATTGGATCTAAAGTTAGGCTATGACGTATGTGAGTTAGATGCAAGTTTACATCATAGTCTATGTTGTATAAATCACATATGCAAGTTTACACCTTATGATTAGATCTATGACATCCATAGTTTATGCAAGTTTGTGACTATTGCCTATGCAAGTTGACACCTTATGATTAGATCTATGACATCCATAGTTTATGCAAGTTTGTAACTTTGGCCTATGCAAGTTTTTGGATGAAAAACCTTATTAACACATGCAAGTTCACCCATTATGTTTAGATCTAGATTTCTTTCTATGCATGTTGTGATGTTTTCTCTTTATTCCATAAGTTAGACTGTAACACCCCACATCCGTTAGTGTCTCTCACAAGGGGAATGCACTAAGTTCTGTGGAGCATTTTGGGTAAAAGATGCAGATAAATTACAAGACAGACAAAAATTAAACAGCGGAAAATAAAACTTTGCTTTATTGATAAAATAGTTTGTACAATGATTTCTTTACAATATCAGAGTATCATCTTTCTTACAAAATAAAGAAGCATAAAAATACATTTATATTCCCCAATTCTAGCAAGAGCCAGCCATAGCATCTGGAAAGAGAACCCAAGCAAGACTTCGACAAATCTTCAAGCTGGGAAAGAGTGACAGTCCGACTTAACCTGAGCTATACTATTCCCTCCTTTACTACCTAGGGGAGGAAACGGAAGAAAAGAAGACGAAAGAAAAACAGAGTCAGACATAAAGCCTGAGTAAGTTCAGTAACTTCTAGCATGTGAACATGGAAAAACAAAACGACATGAATTAACTGAATACAAGATAACACCAAGATGATAGGGTCAGCAAGATTAGACAAGATAATCACAAGGTATGCTAAGATAGGATAAACTGGATATGCTCTAATGCTTTCGTCGCTTCGCTATTTTCTTGTTATGCTGGTTTCTATATCTCTGCACCACCTATCTAGTGTCCCAACTAGTAATGTTAACGTGATCCCAATCCCTGTATTTTCCATTGCCTTCGGGCATACATTTATTATTTGTTACCTAGATTTAATCTAGGGTTTTCTATCAAGTGCTTTCTAGATTTAACTAGAGTTTACGCTATCTGCTGAACGCTCCTCGGATTCAGGATTTATGCCACCTAGTCCAACTAGGTATTATGCTACCTGTCGAATGATGCCCCCAAGTCTAGGACACACTACCTAGAGTGGTATATGTTCCTATACTTCCCCACGCATGTATCGCGAATCGCTATCGCTTGTCTAGATGCACATGTCCTGTAATGTGCGGTCCGAGACCTGTGACAGGGCAAATCAAGGAATACAGAACTCGGTCGGGAGCTTTCAGATATCTGCCGATGCAGATGCTAAGGTCTGTTTTTATTCCAGTGGCTATGGTCCCACTTGACCCCTCCCTCACATAATGAAAGGCACACCTTGTAAAATGAGAACTATACGCCGGCCCCCGGTGCCCCACCATCCTATGGCCATCCTCACCCATAACTAGATAGCAAGTATATGGTCTTTTGGAGTTCTCCGCCTTTCCGCTTCATGTATCTCGATTGACTCAAGATGGATGGTAGACGACGAGTCGCTATCACAGGGCTACCGTTTGCTCGCCGAATCACGCCGGTCCATCCTAGTCTTTAGGTTGCCATGTATTGCAACCAAAGCATACCCCTGGTCCTTCTACGCAGACCTTAACCTCTGTGGGCCCAGGCGGATCATCTGCAGCCTCACAGAGGGATACCAAGAGTACCCTCACGTCCCCTCGAAGCCTCGGGCTTCGTAACCCAATTCGTTGGAGCCTTCTTTTTAATCAGACGGACGTTCGCTCCTCCTCGTGTTATACTTAGAGTTACTACTTAGTTTTGTCAACTAAGGTTTACCACTTAGTTTCCAGAATCGTTGTTTTCTTAACTAAGGTTTAATACTTAGTTCTCTTTTCCCGTCAATTTGGATTGGTTAAGTGTCATTAGTCAATTCGAGCCAACTTAACCCTCTTCATTCGTCCTGTTAAACTGGTTAAGTGTTATCAGTGATTCATGATGACTTAACCCTACCACAAACCAAGTTATATTTGTTAAGTATTTCTTATTACTTTACCCTACCCGTTCATCCTGTATTGGTTAAGTGTTCCTTTTTAACTTAACCCTGCCCGTCTGTTTTGACTAACATGTTATTAATGGTTAAGTATTATCCCTTCATGTTTTAGACTTAACCCCATTCCTTTATCACAACCTGATGGTTAAGTGTTCAGGTTTACTTAACCCTACGGTCTAGCCCAGCTAACATATCAAATTGGCTAAGTGTATTAGATTTTACTTAACCTCAACCTCTAGTCTAGTCAACATATTAATTTGGCTAAGTGTATTAACTTTACTTAACCCCTACAAGTCTCGTTTTGCTACCTTGAGTTTGGTTAAGTGTATCTATGGACTTAGCCCCCCATTTTGGCTTAATTGTGTTAAGTTGGTTAAGTGTTCCTATGGACTTAACCCTCCCATTCTAGCTTAACTGTGTTAAGTGTCAGTCTGAACCTAACCCCAACCATCAGTCTAGTTATCATGTTGAACTGGTTAAGTGTCTTAGTTAACTTAACCCTACCATTCTTGTTCTAGCTTTAACTAAATAAATTAAAGCCGCTACCACTCACATTAGACAGGTCTTGTTGCGACTACTAGATGTGCCGGTTGGTTCTGGGCAGGTTTACATCGCAACTCAGTCTAACCTCGGGTCAGGCATATTCGTGTTTTCTAAGTCCAAAGGGTTTGATTAATTTTCAAATCAGATTGGTTTTAAAAGTAACCATCCCGTCCGTCGGATTAGTTAGGGATAGCCAGGGAGAGCAAGAAACTTGTATTTTCCAAACCCAAGCCTAGACACCATCCTCTCTGTCACCCTAGAACTTTCTGGTTTATTATTAAAAGAGATGTCGTTAACAAACCTTTAATTTGTCTAAATTAACATTTCCTCATTTAGGACAAATTCTATAAGTAAATTAATCCTAATTTACTTATTTCCTAATTACTCTTTTAATGTAAATTGTCTACATTCATACTTATGGCCCATTCTCCCTTCTAAATCGTATTTATGCTTTTTTTTTGGTATGTAAACTATACCAAATTTAGTGTCACTAACCATGATTTTGCTAAACCTACCAATTACTCCCAATTATGGCCAATTTCAAATTTATGCTAATATACTTACCGTGCCAAATTAGCTAATCCAATTCCGATTCAACAATTCTAATTCATGTCAAACTAGACTTATTACTCTAGTTCACTATTCATGTAAATGCTAGATTTACACGTCGATACTAGATTCAGGTTACACAATCTATAATTCATATCAAATTTACCCAATTTGCATTCCTATGAACATGCCATAATACATGTTCCCAATTTATGCCCATTTCCTAGTTTATAACTATGTTTTTAGTAAATTTCATATTTTGCCCAAATCGTATTCCCACAGTTCGTATAATCGTAATTCAATCTAGATTATAGATAAATCTAGATTCGTAGAAAATAGGGAATGAACCAAAGATGCTAGGCAAAAGATAGACATAATAACTGGCATAAAAAGGGTTGCATAACGACGTTGGTTCAAGAACATGGGTAGACCTAACTTAATAGGTAAATTCCCAAGGTCTAAAACCAAGAATAGACAGAGTAGGTTCAGAACATGGGTAGACCTAACTTAATAGGTAAATTCCCAAGGTCTAAAACAATAGAAAATCAAGAATAGACAGAATAGAAAGATCAGGTTTAGACCCAATTTCATAGTTACAAAACTTAAGCAACACTTTCCTAGTCAGGGATCATAGGTGTTTAGTCACAGTTGTCCTTGTTATGTCATAGGCAATAGTTTATGTTTTTCCTAATCAAAGGCATAGGCTGGTATTCACAGTCAAGAAAATAATTCTCATAGTCACAGTCACAGTCATAGGCAATATTCATAGTCATAGGAAATACCCATAGTCATAGGCAATGTTCATAGTCATAGGCATATGGTTTTAAGGTCCATAGTTTCATAGTCACGGTCTTATTTGTCCTCGAATCATAACAGTTCTTAATTAGGTTCAAGAGTATAGGCACTGATTCGAATAAAGAGAGAGAGATTTGGCATATTCTTTTATTCCTTTAATTCCATGTCACGAACAGAGAAAAACGTTCAAATAAAGAAATAACTGACTTACAGAGATTAGATTAGAACAGAAAGATGGCGTTGCTATGATTCGTAGAAAAACAGTCGTTGAAGTCGTTTGAATCTCCTCTTGAATCCTAGCTTGACTTGAACCTCTTCTTGGAAATCGTTTAGCAGTATTTCCTCGTCTTGATTTATTTTATATATTATTCTATTTATATTTTAATTAAGAGGAGGAGAAGAAGCCATGTTCACTAAGAATCTTTGCAGCATAAGGGTAGAGGAGAATTGTGAATAGAGAAGATGACTAGGGCTGTTTATATAGTGTTAGGTGGACGAACCTGGTCAGAAAACGTGACCAGATACATCAGAACGAACCAGGTGCAGAGAGCTAGAAAAAGCAGGGGGGTCGACCCCCAGGTTGACTACCCAGTCGACCTGGGTGACCCAGGTAGACTACTAAGTCGACCTGGGTGCCCCAGGTCGACTGCCCAGTCGACCTGGGTGCCTTGGGCGGGAAAATTCCCGCCCAGACCATTCTGGGTCCGATTTGAATTTTGAACTTGGCCTGTTTTGAAATTTGAACTTCGCTGCATCTTCCAGAGGCCATATCTTCCTCATACGGACTCCGATTTACGCAAACTCGGACTCGTTTTCATGCAGAATTCCGAGACGAACGCAATGGCGCAGCCCGTTTCCCTTGATTTTGATTTTAAATTATAATTCTTCCTTGATTTGTGAATCTTAGTGTTATAGAATTATGGGGTGTTACATTCTCCCCCACTTAAAAGGATTTCGTCCCCGAAATCTTCAAGTTAGGAAGAATGTGTCCTACCATCCAATCACCCATATACTCAACCATTCAATCACAGGCATTCATTGTCCTTAAAAGATTTCTAATGCTTTCATGTTCATATGCATAGTGTGTGTATATGCCTTTATCTAATGCAAAATCAGGCGGTCTACTGATACAGTTGACCTCCTTCATGCAAATCATGTCAGTGCCATGCGTCCAATCATGTATGCAAGCATCCCTGGTTATGTAAACACTATATGCGTGTACGGCCATTCATCCATATGCAACACCCATATGATAACATATCAAGTTCAATTTACAAACAAATATGTATCTGTAAATGCAATATGTAAGCATCCGAACTGATCTAGTGTCTAATACGTATGCATATGCATTCACAAGCAACCATTAGCAACCACTTGCAACCATCAATCATAACATGTTTCAAATACATGTTTACATCCATTGGCTTCTACCTAAGGATCAAAGATACGACCTAGGTGATATACTTTGGAAAGAGCGAAACAATTATGCGTAAAGCTCCTAAAACAAAGAAATCAAGGATGCACCCTCAAGGAAAAGGGTATGATGCTAGTATCTAGCCTTCTTGAGCTTTACTCCACTGTATCTTAACTAATTTAACTTCACGATTGTGAAGTTTCCGATCTCCATTTCCAAAATAAACTGATGTTAAGTCACGGTAGCAAGTGTACATACCAAGATGGCTTGAGGTCTCTCCTCTTAGCTTATCCATCACGCCATAACTATGAGAGTCAAAAGATCACTCCGTACTTTTTGGAGTGCCTGCCACAACTATTCATCTCTCACGCAAACCATCCTAGTCGAACTCGACATTCCTCAAGTACAAGCCCCAAAGGCCTAAACCAATATCAGACAAGCACCCAAGGAATATCTCCTCCGAATTTAGATGACCCACGTGAGATGATATAAGCAAACTCGGTATCTATCCTCAAATCCCTACTAACCAAAAATAAGCTGGTCGGACCACCAATTGGATTTGAGACTCTAGTGGGATCTTTCTACTATACAAGTACTATGGTGCAGAGACTCAACTATGGAAGTGGATATGAACAAATGAGAAGCGCTAAAGCCAAAGGAAATAGTACGAATAGCAAAACTAGACTCTTCCATCGGAACTTTACTACCTTTCTCCTAGGTACGCTTGGTGGTGAAAGTATGTACTTGCCCTTATGAAAATCTTGTTCCTCGTTCTTGTCCTCGTAATTAATTATATGCCCTATCATACCCTAGTAAAGATACTTCCTCTTGTCTTAGGTTTTATAATTCCTTCCTCCTTTGTGAGCTAAATCTACATCCATGAATTCCTCATCCTAGGGTTATGCTCCTTAGCCAAACTCCTCATCCCCTTCCGTGTGTAGTCATGTTGACAAATCTCTCGAAAACTGCCTCCATCGTCCGAAAAACCCTATAAGCTTCGAAAGAAAGCTGCCCGTAGATGAAACAACTACGGCTATGGATGGAAGCCGGGCACTACTTTGCCCTTCGATGAGGTTACCTCCCAGAAAGCCAGGAGCCCCAGAGACTCAAGAAAGAAGGAGACAAGAATTTAAACAGAGGAAGAGAAGATAGTGCGTATGGCTTTGGGGAATATGTCTTTAAAACAAATCTTTTCTCTTGAAAATGCTTCTTTAAAAACCGTTTTGAAAATAATTTTTCAAATCCTTTATCTGATCTGGTAACCTTCAGCTCTGATACCACGTGTAACACCCCACATCCGTTAGTGTCACTCACAAGGGGAATGCACTAAGTTCTGTGGAGCATTTTGGGTAAAAGATGCAGATAAATTACAAGATAGACAGAAATTAAACAGTGGAAAATAAAACTTTGCTTTATTGATAAAATAGTTTGTACACTGATTTCTTTACAATATCAGAGTATCATCTTTCTTACAAAATAAAGAAGCATAAAAATACATTTATATTCCCCAATTCTAGCAAGAGCCAGCCATAGCATCTGGAAAGAGAACCCAAGCAAAACTTCGACAAATCTTCAAGCTGGGAAAGTGTGACAGTCCGACTTAACCTGAGCTATACTATTCCCTCCTTTACTACCTGGGGGAGAATGGAAAAAAGAAGACGAAAGAAAAACAGATTCAGACATAAAGCCTGAGTAAGTTCAGTAACTTCTAGCATGTGAACATGGAAAAACAAAACGACATGAATTAACTGAATACAAGATAACACCAAGATGATAGGGTCAGCAAGATTAGACAAGATAATCACAAAGTATGCTAAGATAGGATAAACTGGATATGCTCTAATGCTTTCGCCGCTTCGCTATTTTCTTGTTATACTGGTTTCTATATCTTTGCACCGCCTATCTAGTGTCCCAACTAGTAACGATAACGTGATCCCAATCCCTGTATTTTCCATTGCCTTCAGGCATACATTTATTATTTGTTACCTAGATTTAATCTAAGGTTTTCTATCAAGTGCTTTCTAGATTTAACTAGAGTTTACGCTATCTGTTGAACGCTCCTCGGATTCAGGATTTATGCCACCTAGTCCAACTAGGTATTATGCTACCTGTCGAACGATGCCCCCAAGTCTAGGACACACTACCTAGAGTGGTATATGTTCCTATACTTCCCCACGCATGTATCGCGAATCGCTATCGCTTGTCTAGATGCACATGTCCTGTAATGTGCGGTCCGAGTCCTGTGACAGGGCAAATCAAGGAATACAGAACTCGGTCGGGAGCTTTCAGATATCTGCCGATGCAGATGCTAAGGTCTGTTTTTATTCCAGTGGCTATTGTCCCACTTGACCCCTCCCTCAACTAATGAAAGGCACACCTTGTAAAATGAGAACTATACGCCGGCCCCCGGTGCCCCACTATCCTATGGCCATCCTCACCCATAACTAGATAGCAAGTATATGGTCTTTTGGAGTTCTCCGCCTTTCCACTTCACGTATCTCGATTGACTCAAGATGGATGGTAGACGACGAGTCGCTACCACAGGGCTACCGTTTGCTCGCCGAATCACGCCGGTCCATCCTAGTCTTTAGGTTGCCATGTATTACAACCAAGGCATACCCCTGGTCCTTCTACGCAGACCTTAACCTCTGTGGGCCCAGGCGGATCATCTGCAGCCTCACAGAGGGATACCAAGAGTACCCTCACGTCCCCTCGAAGCCTCGGGCTTCGTAACCCAATTCGTTGGAGCCTTCTTTTTAATCAGACGGACGTTCGCTCTTCCTCGTGTTATACTAAGAATTACTACTTAGTTTTGTCAACTAAGGTTTACCACTTAGTTTCCAGAATCGTTGTTTTCTTAACTAAGGTTTACTACTTAGTTCTCTTTTCCCGTCAATTTGGATTGGTTAAGTGTCATTAGTCAATTCGAGCCAACTTAACCCTCTTCATTCGTCCTGTTAAACTGGTTAAGTGTTATCAGTGACTCATGATGACTTAACCCTACCACAAACCAAGTTATATTTGTTAAGTATTTCTTATTACTTAACCCTACCCGTTCATCCTGTATTGGTTAAGTGTTCCTTTTTAACTTAACCCTGCCCGTCTGTTTTGACTAACATGTTATTAATGGTTAAGTATTATCCCTTCATGTTTTAGACTTAACCCCATTCCTTTATCACAACCTGATGGTTAAGTGTTCAGGTTTACTTAACCCTACGGTCTAGCCCAGCTAACATATCAAATTGGCTAAGTGTATTAGATCTTACTTAACCCCAACCTCTAGTCTAGTTAACATATTACTTTGGCTAACTGTATTAACTTTACTTAACCCCTACAAGTCTCGTTTTGCTACCTTGAGTTTGGTTAAGTGTCTCTATGGACTTAGCCTTCCCATTCTGGCTTAACTGTGTTAAGTTGGTTAAGTGTTCCTATGGACTTAACCCTCCCATTCTAGCTTAACTGTGTTAAGTGTCAGTCTGAACCTAACCCCACCCATCAGTCTAGTTATCATGTTGAACTGGTTAAGTGTCTTAGTTAACTTAACCCTACCATTCTTGTTCTAGCTTTAACTAAATAAATTAAAGCCGCTACCACTCACATTAGACAGGTCTTGTTGCGACTACTGGATGTGCCGGTTGGTTCCGGGCAGGTTTACATCGCAACTCAGTCTAACCTCGGGTTAGGCATATTCGTGTTTTCTAAGTCCAAAGGGTTTGATTAATTTTCAAATCAGATTGGTTTTAAAAGTAACCATCCCGTCCGTCTGATCAGTTAGGGATAGCCAGGGAGAGCAGGAAACTTGTATTTTCCAAACCCAAGCCTAGACACCATCCTCTCTGTCACCCTAGAACTTTCTGGTTTATTATTAAAAGAGATGTCGTTAACAAACCTTTAATTTGTCTAAATTAACATTTCCTCATTTAGGACAAATTCTATAAGTAAATTAATCCTAATTTACTTATTTCCTAATTACTCTTTTAATGTAAATTGTCTACATTCATACTTATGGCCCATTTCCCCTTCTAAATCGTATTTATGCTTCTTTATTTTTGGTATGTAAACTATACCGAATTTAGTGTCACTAACCATGATTTTGCTAAACCTGCCAATTACTCCCAATTATGGCCAATTTCAAATTTATGCTAATATACTTACCGTGCCAAATTAGCTAATCCAATTCCGATTCAACAATTCTAATCCATGTCAAACTAGACTTATTACTCTAGTTCACTATTCATGTAAATGCTAGATTTACACGTCGATACCAGATTCAGGTTACACAATCTATAATTCATATCAAATTTACCCAATTTGCATTCCTATGAACATGCCATAATACATGTTCCCAATTTATGCCCATTTCCTAGTTTATAACTATGTTTTTAGTAAATTTCATATTTTGCCCAAATCGTATTCCCACCGTTCGTATAATCGTAATTCAATCTAGATTATAGATAAATATAGATTCGTAGAAAATAGGGAATGAACCAAAGATGCTAGGAAAAAGATAGACATAATAACTGGCATAAAAAGGGTTGCATAACGACGTTGGTTCAAGAACATGGGTAGACCTAACTTAATAGGTAAATTCCCAAGGTCTAAAACCAAGAATAGACAGAGTAGGTTCAGAACATGGGTAGACCTAACTTAATAGGTAAATTCCCAAGGTCTAAAACAATAGAAAATCAAGAATAGACAGAATAGAAAGATCAAGTTTAGACCCAATCTCATAGTTACAAAACTTAAGCAACACTTTCCTAGTCAGGGATCATAGGTGTTTAGTCACAGTTGTCCTTGTTATGTCATAGGCAATAGTTTATGCTTTTCCTAATCAAAGGCATAGGCTGGTGTTCACAGTCAAGAAAATAATTCTCATAGTCACAGTCACAGTCATAGGCAATATTCATAGTCATAGGAAATACCCATAGTCATAGGCAATGTTCATAGTCATAGGCATATGGTTTCAAGGTCCATAGTTTCATAGTCACGGTCTTATTTGTCCTCGAATCATAACAGTTCTTAATTAGGTTCAAGAATATAGGCACTGATTCGAATAGAGAGAGAGAGATTTGGCATATTCTTTTATTCCTTTAATTCCATGTCAAGAACAGAGAAAAACGTTCAAATCTAGAAATAACTGACTTACAGAGATTAGATTAGAACTGAAAGATGGCGTTGCTATGATTCGTAGAAAAACAGTCGTTGAAGTCGTTTGAATCTCCTCTTGAATCCTAGCTTGACTTGAACCTCTTCTTGAAAATCTTTTAGCAGTATTTCCTCGTCTTGATTTATTTTATATATATTATTCTATTTATATTTTAATTAAGAGGAGGAGAAGAAGCCATGTGCACTAAGAATCTTTGCAGCATAAGGGTAGAGGAGAATTGTGAATAGAGAAGAAGACTAGGGTTGTTTATATAGTGTTAGGTGGACGAACCTGGTCAGAAAACGTGACCAGATACATCAGAACGAACCAGGTTCAGAGAGCTGGAAAAAGCACGGGGGTCGACCCCCAAGTCGACTACCCAATCGACCTGGGTGCCCCAGGTCGACTACCCAGTCGACCTGGGTGCCCTAGGTCGACTATCCAGTCGACCTGGGTGCCTTGGGGGGGAAAATTCCCACCAAGCCCATTCTGGGTCCGATTTGAATTTTGAACTTGGCCTGTTTTGAAATTTGAACTTCGTTGCATCTTGCAGAGGCCATATCTTCCTCATACGGACTCCGATTTACGCAAACTCGGACTCGTTTTCATGCAGAATTCCGAGACGAACGCAATGGTGTAGCCCGTTTCCCCTGATTTTGATTTTAAATTATAATTCTGCCTTGATTTGTGAATCTTAGTGTTACAGAATTACGGGGTGTTACATAGACTATTCGAGTCTAACGTATATTTTACGTTAAACGAACGAACGTACAACATGGGGAAATGGGATAATATTAAAAGATTTAATATTGAGAATTGGCATAAATATCTTAAATGTGATGTTAATTGGTATAATTTTATGTACCATAAATAGATGGACATAATTGAGTCAATTATGGATATAGTTAAATTTGTAACTGATTGGCAATTTGAATAGGGAAATTAATTCAAATTGGGGGTAATTAATTAGGTGTAATTAATCGCCTAAGACACGAGGTTAGACTCTTTTGTGGTGTAAGATTGCCCGGACCCGCCCGGCTAATCCAACTGCCACAAATGCCAGTCAAATATGGGAGGTCTTAGGCATAAATTAAATGCGTAACAGTTGTAAAGACACGAGGTTAGGCTCGTTTGTGGTGTATGACTGCCCGGACCCGCCCGACAAATCTAGCTGCCACAAATGCCAGTCTAATGTGGGAGGTCTTCACAAGTTTACGGTCTTAATGAATTAAGAAACACTTAACCAGATAAACATGTAGTGGGACATGAGGGGGTTAAGTGGGTGCCTTGGGTGGCATGTGGAATTTAGTGGGAGCCTTGGGTGGCATTTGAAATACGATTAGATGCACTTAACCAATATTGAAACATGTAAGAAGACATGAATAAGAAGAGGGTTAAGTGGGATGTACTAGAGGGGGCCAAGCTTAGGTGGATAGCTTGTGTCAAGTAATGAGGGCCCTTTTCAAACCAGTTACCCATTCGGTATCTTTGTGGGCTCGACCCAAGTCGAGGATGGGACACGTGTACTGGATTTGATTGTAAGAGGTCAAAACGGGTCAGCGGTGGCAACGCAAGTCCAACGGGTTCATATGCGTGTGTGGGCCCGGGCTGGTAGGTAAGACGCTGTTGCATCATGTAGATATAAGCCGTGCATTTTTGGTTGTATCAGGTTGCCACTTTGGGGAGTGATACACCCCACTGTGGGGCCATCACGGGTATCTATGAGTTAGGGAGCCGATCGAATGGGAGAAGTGGGTACACCTAGTGGAGATAAGGGCAGACGACACCTATGAAGGTAGCTAGGGGTACACTAAACTACCGTTATCAGTATTAAGTTCCCTAGGCGGGATCAACCTTTAAGGGTGACTAGTGGTGGTGCAGTGTAGTAATTATCTTATAGTGATTAGGGGCGCCTTTAACGATATCATGGTTCATCTTATTTCCTCGTTTTGTTCTATCATACCCAATTGTTCATAGTCATTTCCTTATTTTCCAGCTTATGCCTTAGCCTAGTTATTTTGATAATTATATTGTTAAAGTTATCGCACTCTTTAGACTTTATGTCTGACCCCCTTTTCTTTCCACCTCTTTTCTTCCTTCCCCCCCAGGTTTGCAAGGAGGGAATACTACAGCTTAGTGCCAATTTCTTTCAGTTGCTTGAAGAGAGTAGATGTATCGCTTGGGACTCTCTCATCTTTATGGCTTTGCTTATGATCATTGGAGATTTATGCATTTATGTTAATTAAGTATTTGCTTCTTTATGTACTTTGAAGTTTTTGGAAAGACTACTGATCCTACTGTAATGGTTTTGAAAACTACTTATGTAAACTCATTTTGAGTTATGATGGAATAAAATAAGTTTTATCTTCCGCTGTGTTGTTTTATTTATTTATTCTTGTAATTTATCTATTCTATACAACAATAACGCTTCATGGACATTGATGCATTCCCTTTGTGAGTGACATTAATGGACGTGAGGTGTTACAGGTGCTCTTCGGTCGCGTCTATTTCTAGCATTCGATGAGTAGATATCTAATTTGCTTGATGGCGAGATGAAGGAATGACTGATCATAGTTCCTTAATGTGATTGTGTCTGATTTGAGCGAGCGATGATCTTCATTAGTCTAGAGGCGACCAACTGCGACTTTGAGATGTGAATGCGCTCTTTCTAGGAGTTGGCATATGACTGACCAGTAGGTTTCTGAATCGAGTGTCGAGTGATAGGAGTTACAATTCATGAGCAGTTGTTAAATATACGTGCGACCTTGACTCCTGTCTTGATGCGTGCAACTGAACTTTGAGATTAGATCAAGCGTGGTCCGTTGTTGTGAGCGGCTTTACATAATGTACGATCCTTATCTTTATTGAGCTGCATTTCTCGTAGCAAATCGTGCCATCTTCTTCGGTCGTACTGGTCGATTTGATTTGTCTTGGGTTTGATACTTGGGTCTTGCTCTGTGTTACGTTGTTGCGTCCTATCCATTGTGAGTCGTTTAAGTGCCTTGGATAACATCATGCACGACCGACCCTGATGATATCCATTCCGCATCCTTTGCTCAATGTGCGTATGGATTTTTTGAGGGATTAACACTTGCCCCTCGAAGCCCGTGATTTCTTTTAACAAGGAATTATCGGCTTCGACATGTCTGATCGCAACATTGTTTGGTAAGCTTGTCCTGACTTATTGAGGGATTGTTCGTGCAAGGATCAATATTGCTTCATTGCAGCTGATTGGCGTTTTACCTTTGGGGGAGACGCTTGAACTGTTTTGTCATTATTGCAAATAGCTGAATCATGGGGAAGTGAACACGCCAACTGGACTCTGATGGGACACCTATTTCAGTACTCGAGTATTGGGCCGATTTGGCGAGAAATGCTTTGTGTGTCTCTTAATCTCCCCTTATTTTCTTATTTCTCATTCAATGTTGCCCTCACTTTTCTTTAATAGGGTTTCTCAACTGGAAAAGGAAAATTTCTGTATTTCTCTCTATTGCTGCTCAGGTTTGTTGATTCTTACTCATGTTCATTCTTCCTTTGAACCTTACGGTTAATCCCTGATCTGTTTGCAGGATGGTTCCATCTCCAGAACGACGTCAAAAGGAAACCTTCCTCGATTTGGGTGTCTCAATAGATGAGATTCGGTCAGCTGGTCAACCATCTATAAACTCTCCCTCCAGCCCCTCTTATATAGAGCTTCAAGCTATCATCAATAGGCCGCGCTATGCTCCTAGGCCTTGCATTCCTAGGTTCACTAAGCGGTTTCGGGTATGGAGTTTACAGGGAGTTCCTTCAAATGTGGATATATCTCTGGATGACGCTCAGAACTTCTCTTACGACATGACTGCCGCAAAAGGTCAGATGTTGGCCCGCCTCAAAATTGTTGTGCATCAATTTGGAAAACAAATGGATTTGTTAAAAAATCATTCTGCGAAGCGGATGAATGGCTGGCATACATTGGCCTGCGATCTCCAAAGACTTCACAAGGACAATCTCGAGCGTATCTCTGTTCTGGAAAATGATAAGGCTAAGCTGATACGAGCTCTCAGGTCCAAAGATAGCGTGGTTGCTTCTTTCGCCCCTGGGGATGTTGAGTCGGTGGTTTCTGCACATGCTGATGGACCTCCATCTTGTTCTGCTCCGACTAAGAGGAAAGTAGGTAGGCCAAGGAAGGTTAGAGATCTGTAATCTCCTTCTCCTTGGTTATTTTTCTACTTTTAAGAACGGTTGTGTAAGCGGGTGCCGGTCCTCGCCCATGATATTATGCTTGTTGTGACTTGTGTTTGATCCGTGACACATTTGCGATCTTAATGAATGGTTGTTTGGCTGGTTTTATGATGCTCTTCGTGTCTTTGCCACGCCATGTCTCTTTTCCCTGCTTAACAATACACACATTTTAAAAAAAAAATCGCGGCGATCTTGCGTTAATATCGTATTACGGGCGTTCGCACGTCAATATCGTATTATGGGGCGTTCGCACGTTAATATCGTATTACGGGGCATTCGTACGTTTTTATTAGGTTGGGATCGTCCAGTTTTTAGTATTTGTCTTGACTGGTAAGCTTTTTGTTGTTTTAACTTTGGCAATTTAGCCATTTAGATTTTTTTTTAAATATCCTGTTTATTTATTTGGGGTATTTTCGTGATGCATTTTTATGCGTGCCCCATGAGAGGACTTTGGTTCCAATGTTGTAATCCAATCTTGGCTTTGTTTGACTTGGTTAACAACAAAGAACAAGAATGGATACCCACTTTCGGCTAGGATTTCTGCTTTGCGCTGGTCCTTCCAGCATGTTTAATCCTTTCCCATTTTTATGCTTCATCCCGAGGAGCAGGCACTAATTCATCTCATCGAGCTTTGACTTAGAAGGGATAAAATTCGTGTCCTTCACCTAATAAGGTGCCCCTCGTTTTTTTGGATTGGCAATTTTTCCATTTCGGGACATGTCAATTTTTCCGACTTTGTGCCTTGCCTTAGGAAACAGACATTGGTTCGCCTCATTGAGTTTCTTTCTCAAGTTGGAGAACCCGTGTCCAGCTCCTAAGAAGGTGTTTCTTTGGTGGGCTCAGCGATTTTATCCGTGGTACTTTAACCGTGGGACTTTTTGAGTTGCTTTTACTCCAGCATTGACTCTTTTAGTCTGGTACCAAGCTATTTGTTAGTCCTGTATTGAGAGATCCAGTGTTTCCTGATGAAAGTCGGAACTCCTCGAGTTGGCGCCCCCTGGTCGGTCGTTTTCCTACATAAGGAAGTCAACTTTTAGTAGGAGCCTGTGAATAAGTGGCCTGTACATGTAATTAGTACTCCATATTTAGTCATTTTATGTACATCATTCAAAATGCGAAAATTTCATAAATCTTTATAGCATTTTCTATGTATGTTACAAGAAATAACGACGAATATGCTCGCTGTTCTATGCTCGTGGAATCTGGTTCCCATCCGTGGTGGCCAATTTGAAAGTTCCATTCTGGAGTTTCTGACTTATAACATAAGGTCCTTCCCAATTGGGCCCGAAGACTTCAGTACCAGTCATTATCTTTTTTAGAACGAGGTCTCCAACTTCAAAAGTTCTATGTTTGACTTTTGAATTGAAGTGCCTGACCACCCTTCTTTGGTGTGCAGCTACTCAGAGTTCCGCTTCTTTTCTTCTTTCCTCAAGTTGGTCGAGGGCTTCGAGTTGTAGCTTCTCGTTTTCTTTGAGGTCAAAGTGTATCCTTCTATGGGTAGGGACTTCCAATTCCACTGGTATCATAGCTTCAGATCCATAAGATAAAGAAAAGGGAGTATACCCTGTTGGAGTTTTGTGTGTGGTGCAATATGCCCGTAATGACAACGGGAGTTCATCTACCCATCCACCTTTACCCTTCTCTAGTCGTTTCTTAATGGTAGTCTTGATGATTTTATTTACTGCTTCCACCTTCCTATTCACTTGTGGATAAGCGACTGCTGAAAAGCTTTTCTGGATTTTTTACTTGGCGCAAAAGCTTTGGAACTCTTCACTTTCAAATTGGGTCCCGTTGTCTGTGATTATCTTTTGTGGTATCCCGAACCTGCATATGATATTTTCAAGACAAAGTTAATAATTTTCTTTGAAGTTATAGTGGCCAACAGTTCTGCTTCAGCCCATTTTGTAAAGTAATCAACGGCAACAATTGCGTATTTAAAACCGAATTTTGCAGTGGGAAAGGCTCCTACAAGGTCAATGCCCGAGATAGCAAATGACCATGGGCTGACCATGTGGGTTATGGCTGTGGATGGCATTCTTCAGATCTTGGCAAATCTTTGGCACCTGTCACATTTTTTAGTGTAGGCCGTGGAATCTTTATTGATATCTGGTCAGAAGTAACCATATCATAGGATTTTCTTGGCCAAAGGTTGTCCACCGGTATGTCCTGCGCATTCCCCTTTGTGTAATTCCGCCATGATTGCCTTAGACTCCTTTGTAACACAACGAAGTAAAGGTGTAGAAAATCCCCATTTATACAGTCGTCCATCCTGAATAAGGTATAAGGGAGATTTTCGCAAAATCTTTCTTCAGAGTTTGGCTTCAGCCAGGAGTGCCCCAGTTACGAGGTATTCTTTAATTGGCGACATCCATGAATTTGACTCATCGGTTGTTTCCATGATCCAATCCATTTCATTCTGCTTTGTGCTCAGGCTGGAAAGGACTTCCACTGGAACTAACCTCATTAGCTGTGCATCTCCTATGCTTGCATATTTGGCTAATGAATCAACTTTAGTATTTTCCTCTCTTGGAATATGAGATATGGTGTAATGCTCGAAAGCTTCCAATTATTCCAAGGCTTTGGAAAGATAATCTGGCAAGTTACCCATTTTGGCTTGGAATTCTCCTAGAATATAGCATACTACGAGCTGGGAGTCGCTGAAGATTTGTATAGTTTTTATTTGCAATTCTTTTGCTAGCTTTATTCTTGCGATAAGGGCTTCATACTCAGCTTCGTTGTTGGTTAACGGAAATTCTAGCCTTAATGGATAGCATAAGGATCTTCCCTCAGGGGTTTCGAGAACTACCCCTGCCCCAGAACAACGATCGTTCGACGCACCATCTACGAATAATTTCCACTGGATATTAGTTTCAATATCATCTTCCTCCTTTACCTCCCCTCGGTCGGTAAATTCAGCGATAAAGTCAGCAAGCTCTTGTCCATTGATTGCTTTCCGAGGATGATACGTAATGTCGTATTGACTGAGCTCTATATTCCATTTTAATAATCTTCCGGAGGTTACTGGTCGGAACAGAACTTGCCTCAGAGGCTGGTCCGTGAGAACCCCGCTGGGATGAGCCTGAAAGTATGGCCGAAGTTTCTTTAATGCAATGAGCAAACAATAAGCAAGTTTTTCAAGTTTTGGGTAATTAAGCTCTGCTCCGGATAGCCTCTTGCTGATGTAATAGACCAGTTTTTGTACCTTCAAATCTTCTCTGATCAATGCTGCGCTTAAGGCATGGGCGGAAACCGCCAGGTACAGGAACAAGTTCTCTCTGTCTTTAGGCTTTGATAGCATAGGTGGTGTTGCCAGGTGTTGGATCAACTCCTCGAAGGCATTTTGATATTTAGGGGTCAACTGTATCTTGTTCTTTCCTTTTCCAAGGGCATCGAAGAATGGAAGACATCTGTTCGTCGCCCTAGATATAAAGCGATTTAAGGCTGCGATCTTCCTATTCAAACACTAAAGTTCCTTCTTGGTTCCTAGGGCACGCATTTCTCTCAAAGCTGATATTTTGGCTGGATTAGCTTCTATACCTCTAGCGTTGACTATGTAGCCAAGGAACTTGCTCGAACCGATTCCAAAAGAACATTTCAAGGGATTCAACTTCATGCCATATTGGCACAAGGTATCGAACATTCAGGCTAAGTCTTCTAAATGGTCTATTGCTCTCTTTGACTTAACCAACATGTCATCGACATAGACTTCCATCGTCCTTCCGATTTGCTTTTTGAACATAGCATTTACCAATCATCGATAAGTTGCCCCTGTGTTTTTTAGACCAAATGGCATCACCTTATAGCAGTATAGACCGAAATCAGTAATGAAACTTGTATCTTACTGGACCGGACCATACATCATGATTTGATTATAGCCTGAATATGCATCCATGAAAGATAGCAACTCATGACTGACACTAGAATACACTAATTGGTCGATTTTGGGAAGGGGGAAACTATCTTACGGACAAGCTTTATTCAGGTCTGAATAATCTACGTAGACCCGCCATTTACCGTTTGATTTTTTCACGAGCACCGGGTTGGATACCCATTTGGATAGGTAGATTCTCTAATAAAACCATTCTCCATTAATCTATTGATTTCTTCTTTTAAGGCGCACGACCTCTCCGGCGCCTAGGTTCTCCTTTTTTGTTTGACAGTCGGAATGCGTGGGGTCAATGTTTAGCTTATGGACCGCAATATCTGGAGATATGCCGCACATGTCAGAATGGTTCCATGCGAACACATCTAAGTTAGCTCTTAGGAAGGCAATCAATTGATTTTTTTAATTCGGGGCTTAACCGATATCCTATATTCAACACACGGTTTGGGTCCTTTGGATTTACAACTATAGGAATTGTGACTTCGGTCGATGTCGCCCTCTCGTCCTCTGCACTGGCTTCCTAGGATTGATCTCTTTTTGCACTCCACTATGCTCGCCAGTGTATGGCCCTTCTTTAATTGCTATAAAGAGGGGTTTTGGATGCAGGGAAGAGCCTTTGCATCCTTTCCCGAGTCTTTTTTCTTAGCCTCTCTTAGTTCCATCACATAGCAGTCCCTTGCAGCGATTTGGTTGCTCTTAATTACGCCAATTCCCCTTTTAGTTGGAAACTTCATGGTCAAGCACCATGGAGCTTATGCAACCTTGAAACCCGAAAGGATCGGCTTCCCAAGGAGTGGATTGTGAGACGAAAACTCATCTATCAGGACAAAGGTTTATACCATGGAAACCCTCCGTTCCCCATTTTCCAATTCCACAGTTAAATCTATCATTCCGATGGGTTGCGTAGGTTGACCTGTAAAACCATCGATCTTATTTGGGTATGCATGCACCTTTGCCATAGGGAGATTCATCTTTTGGAAAGTGTTTATAAAAATCACATTAACTGATGCCCCCATGACAACTAGGAACCTTTTTACTACTGCAGGTCCGAGACCAATTGTGATCACCATGGCATCGACAGTTGGTGTAATTAAGTCTTCCACGTCTTTATCTCTGAATATCACATCCTCGGTCAAGGTTTTAAGCAATTTCATCAGAAGCTCATTGGTCAAGATCATGCATTCTTCCTCTTCCGTGGCATCCTTCAATTTGTTAGCGACTCTTTCCATATCTGCCCAACTGTTCCCAGCCGTGTGGGGACCTCCAAATATCGTATTTATTACTGGCCTCGAGTCGACTGATATTTCGGCTTCTTCACTCGAGTTGGGCTGGCTAGCCGCATTGTTATGTCCTTGCACAGCTGGAGTACTTTGGGGATTTTTCACATACTGCTGGAGTCGGTTCTTCCTGATGAGTTCTTCAATTAAACTCTTCAGGTGCCGACATTCGTTGGTGTTGTGCCCTGGTTGGCTATGAAACTGGCAGAATTTTCCGGAATTTGCCTACTGCTCAGTTACCTTCTACGACTTCATCTTAGGAAAAATGCCTGAGTCCTTTGAGGCTTGGTAAATTCTTTCTGGGGTTTCGTTTAGGAGGGTTAGCTAGGATGGTTTGTACAACCGCGTCTTCTTATAAGCTTTGTTATCCCTCTCATCGTTTCCCTTCTTTTGTCCTGCATCGCTCTTCTGCTCGACCCTGGACTCATTACTCTTTCTTTCTCTGGCCGCGTTACTTTCTATAGTCTTCTGGACACTTGGGGCTTCATCCTCCACACTCATGTATTCCTCAGCTTTTTTGGTAAGATTTCTTCAAAGTTTTTGGTTTCTTCATCTTGAGCCACATTCCAAATTCTGACTTCTTATCGATAGCTCCGTTCAGGGCTGCCAATAAGTACCAAGCATCTGGTTCTATGACCTCCGCTGCTGTAGCATGGAAGCGTGTAAGGAAAGCTCTGATGGTTTCCCCATGCTTCTATTCCATATCGCACAATGAAATTACATCCCTTGCCTTGGTGGTTTGTAATCGGAATTGATCTTGAAATCTCCTTGCCATATCAGCAAACTGGTCGATACATCTAGGTGGAAGTCTGGTGAACCATACTGAGGCCACACCTTCCAAACACACGGGAAAGTATAAGCACTTGATTTCATCAGTGGCCCTAGCTCCATTCATGTGCTTGTCGTACTTGAACAGAAAAATAGTTGGATCTCCAACTCCGCTGTATGGTGTTATTGTTGGGGGTATAAATTTCTTCAGGAATTTCGCTTGATGGATTTCCTCTGTGAATGGATTTTTGCTGGGCGAAAACTCCCATTCTTTCTCGTCATCTTCTCGGGTCGCCTTCTCCTTCATTATTCGCTAGATCATGTCCGTGATGCGCCTCTCATCACCTGTTTGTTCATCGGGATCGGTACTGATGCCTTTATCAGCGCGACCACGGTTTGAGCTTCGGCGCCTTGCATCCTTTTCGAGGTATGTTACGTTGGTGGGACTTGCGATAGCCTGAGTCGACACGTCCTTCTTTGCGCTGCGGAGATCTGGCCTTAGGATCCTCAATGCCGCCTCTTCCCTCCTCTCCCCTGTCTCCCACTAGGTTGTGAGGTTGTCCAGAGTCTGAGGCTGATGAGTCCTTTTTTTCACTAGCCACTACTACAAAACAGGTCTGTTGCTTCGCCTCATTTGCTTCGGTTGTTCTTATAACTGAAGCAAATAGTATCATTTGCTTCTGTTTTGTTAACAACAGAAGCAAATGCAGCGAAGCAAATGGTATTACTTGCTTCGGTTGTGCCAATAACAGGAGCAAATAGCATGATTTGCTTCTGTTGTACCAAAAACCGAAGCAAATGCACTGAAGCAAATTGTGTTATTTGCATCGGTTGCTTAGAAACTGAAGCAAATGCACCAAAGCAAATAATGTATTTGCATCAGTTCCATAAGAACAGAAGCAACTGCACCGAAGCAACAACGAATTATTTTACCAAAGCAAATGCAAATATCAATAATCATAGACAACCTTACATATGTCATTATTTATAATTTATTATAATGAATGATTGTTAATAAATAATTTATAGTTACAGATTATTATAAATAATTAATTAAAATTTATTATATCTAATTTTTTTATTTGTAACCATAATTAATAATTATATTAAAGCCTTACCAAAAATAATAGTAATAAATTTTAAATAATTAATAATTAAGAATGACTATTTATAATTAATGATTAATAGTTAAGACAAATATTTAGTAGTTCAATTAGTATGAAAAATATTTAGAATTTTTTATTTGTAACCATAATTAATAATTATATTTAATCCTTACTAAAAATAATAGTAATTATGTTTAATATTTAATACTAAAAAAAATTAAGATTTTTTAAGCATATATACAAATCGATAAGCCATATTGTAACGAACCAAGAATTTTGGCAATTAAATTTTTTAGAGTTAATTTAATTCAGTGTTGCAAATTTATGTTTATACTTGATATTTGATTTTAATTTTGAAATCTAGTTAACTTTTAACTCGGTTTAGAAATTTAATTTTATAGTGTGAATATTATTTTTAATATTAGAAACTGAATAGTTCGTTAAAATTAAACGTTATTAATATTGTAAAACTAATTGAATATATTATTGAGAAATTATAAATTTTGAAGTAGAAATAATTTTGACAATTAATCTAATTTATTTAATTAGAAATTGATATTTGTTTATGATTTTGAATTTTGTTTGGAATTTCGAATTTAAACTATTTTAACTTGATTTTTGAATTCATTTTTACAAGTGTGAATCTAAAATTTTATATCTTTGAATCTAAATAGTCGGTTAGATTAAATGATGTTAATATTTTAAACTATTTGTGCATGTTGTTTGAGAGATTTTAAAATTCGATTTAAAATTTTAACTTGAGATTTATTTATAATTTATTTTAGATTTGAACTTGGCTTTTGAAAATTTATTTTTGTAGCATTTGAAATATAAAATATACGAGTATGGTGTTTATATAGTATATGGTATGTAAATATTAAGAGAAATTTTAATTTTTGATTTTTAAAATTTAGTTTGAGATTTACTTATTTAAATTTAGATTTGAATTTGGATTTGGAAAATAAATTTAAACTTGTATTTGGGGTATGCATATTTCATAGTATTAGTATAATGCATAGTATAATTAAATGTTACACTTAAAATAAGTTTTTTATTTTGTTTACACCCTATTCGAACCTTTCTGCCATTTTGAACGCGTGTCCTCTTTTACTTTTTGCGTCCCCAGTTGTTTCTCACCGTTCCAATTCCATTTTATTTTCTTTTACCGTCTCTTCTTCATTCATTCTTCTGTTTCACGATAATTTTTTTCCCCTAAATTCAATGATAATGGTCTCTCGATTTCAACCGACATTTCATTTCCATTCCCAAATCGAAAATCGATTTTCTCCCAAAATCGATCGAAGAGAAAAAAAATCTGTTCTTCTCCAAAACTTTTTCATCACCGAAAATGGCGCAAAGCCCTCCATCTCCAGATTTAATCACACCCGAAATCCTCGCCTCCTTTGTCACATCGCGCGCCATCATCGGAGGTTCACCACGTCGCTACCCTGCCACTGAGGTCGACCTCCACTCCAAAGCCCTGGCAAACCGTTATCTGCGTCAACCAATCGAAGCCCAGCGACAGGACCAACGACCATCGGCCTCGACTGCGCATCACCCTGCTGCTCCGGCGTATTTCGTCTTAGCTGTTCAAAGGTGAGTATTCACTCGCGGTTAATATTTGATTCAAGTTAATTAATTTCTACAATTGATCTGTATAAACAGTTGATTGGGGTTCTGTACTGTACGTCGTTGCCTTGTCTTATGAGAAAATTTGCTCTTACTTATATTGTAACTTGCTGTTGGACTCTTTTTATTTGAATAACCTGGAACCCCAAATTTTTTTTTACAACAACAGTAATGTATGTATTGGTGAGTCATCAACTATAGTTCCTTTACTGTTTTAATCCCAAAGGTTCAAACCATAAATGTGCTAATGGGTACATGCGTATAAACGATAAAGATAGCGGCAACAGATGTATATAATGTATAATCTTATTTTGAGATAAAAATATATCATCGAAATACCTTATAACAAATGGCTTGCCAAATTTGTCAATCCAGCATATAGATGTATGTGTCTACAGTTTTCGCCAGCAAGCGTGTGTATTGTTTAAACTTATTTTGGAGTTATAAATGTCAACTTGTTCAAAACGTGAAAATACATGGCATTTTGATTATTTTGCCATTATTTTGCAATGTACTTCTGTTTGGGCTGCTTTGGCATATACGGTCATTATATATTGCCCGAAGTTGTGTCCATGTTCATGGCAATGCTGTGTTGTGTTGCCATTTCCATGCTGATTTGTCCATGCACCTCCATATATTACTTTGCGTGTTTATGGGAACACTTGAACTAATATATATATCATGGCTGTTGGGCTTTGTTTGTATGGAAAACCGGAAGTATATACACCCTGTTATGATCTTTGGTGTGTAAAAAAAAGAAAAAAAAGAAAGCCAAATCCCATGTCATGTAGTGCTATACACATGTATAACACCCTATCGTGTAGCTTCATTTTCAGCTCAAAGCCATGGGTTTTGGCCAATACATAGCGTAGCTCAGATCTAAAATTTTGATTGAATGAAATGTATGTTTAGAATCAACAACCATGAATAATTAATTTAACTACTAAAATGATCCGAATGTATCTTTTCCCATCAGCCGAACAATTAGTTTAACTTCTCCTATTGATTTCATTTATAAATAACTGCAAGATTTGGATTTTTTAAATCTTCTCGTTGAGTCATGTTAGTATGCTTGTCCTACTGTTTGTTTATGATTTTCAAATATTTTTTCTTCAGTGATTGTTTTTCTGTTAATTCAAGTTTAATTCTAATTGAAACGCTGCAAGCTCAAGTGCTCGGTTGGTGGGTGCCATTTCTGATATAGTTACTTCTAATTAGTTAAATATTTTTGCAAACAGCGTATACAGACCAAACTGTACTTATGTTTTATTCACAAAAAATAGCTTTTACCATTATAGTGTCTCAAGTGTCAAATATAAAAACAAATATGGACCTGTGCTACCGGCATTTATATTTCAACACAAGCTTCTATCATATTCAGTGACGTTACTGGCTGACAACAATTTAGTGTTCCATAGAAAGACGTGGATTTATAAAACAACAATAAGTGGTAGAGAAAAATGGTTCCAGACCCTGCTTTTCACAAAGGAAACTCGGTGCTAAACATGCATTTATTCTATTTTTATAATGCATCAATAGAAACAGAATAAATTATTGCTTCAGCACAACACTGGAACTCTTAATCCAAGTTAAAAAGAAATCAAACCTGCAATTCACGTTTACCAGAGATATGGATTATATCTATGTTGGAGTGATTCTTAATCGTTAGTTTATAACCAACTAACCTGAAATTGTGATACAAGTTCAAACAGATCACACATTCGCAGAAAAGAAATGTGAACTCCAAGTTCAATGCATAAGAAATCATTAAAGCCTTTGAACTATAAAAGTATTCTAGAATTTTTTTTTAAAGCATGTGTTTAGTTAGTTGCTTTCCTTTGTGTAAATTTGAATGATATTTGATAAGAAAAAGGTAAAGTCGTAAACTATACCATGTAGCTTTTTATTTGATAATAAAGGGTGTGAATTGGGTGGTCACAGAGGAAGTATGAAAATTGAAAAATAAAGGTCTACTAAGTCAAGTTTCATTCGAATTTTGCATTTTATTAGTGACATGTAAATTCATATTTAACATGGAAAATTTGTTGTTATTTTCAGTTTGAGGTTTGGCATTTGAAGAAGGGAGATTTCGTGGATGAAAACTCTACTAGTACTGAGTTGGTTATAGAAGAAACATTTAAAAAACTCGTGGAGCAGTTGGCTAAACATCCCGTGGAAGTGTTTGATGCACTTAAGAATCAGACCTTGGATTTGGTTTTGACTGCACATCCAACGCAGTATGTTAGAAGGTCACTGCTTCAGAAGCACAAATGATTTTATTTCTGATCTTATATTGGGTTATTTTCCTGATGCAATTAATGATAACCATTGTTGTTAATAGTTTGAAGATCTTACCATACTATTTCCATCCTAGGTCTAATTTCTCCAATCATGATTAAATTCTCGAATCCCAGTTCAAATCTCGAGTTAAGCTAAATATTATTTTTAAAATGTTAAGGTTAGCCAAACAACAATTTTTTTTATTAACATGATCTTTTAATCTTATAAAACCATATTCCAAAATTCTGTTTTATTTCGATTTATCTAAACCACAAAATTATCGAAGTCTATTGCAAGGCATGTAGCCAATCTCTCCCCACTATAATACTAGAAAGTAATCTTTATGGTCTACGATCCAAATTCAATTTCCATTCTTGAACATTTTGATTTGAATCTTTGAAAACTGGGTGTTAACTGGTTCAATGAATATAAAAAGTTTAACATGCCGGATAGTCAACTGATGATTTCATTTCAGATACCGGATCACTTATGATGTCACAAAACATTTGTAAATAGTAAATTTGTTTTTAATGAATGAAGTACATCTGATATGCATATGCATATATTTGTTGTACCATAACTGGATAACTTGAAGATAAGAAAATGTAGCTGACATTGACTGAATCTGAATTCTGAATGATTCTCCCTTTAATCGTGAGCTTAATGGCAAAAATGTTGCATTACTATACCATCCAAAACATATGTTATGCTTGTTAAAATGATTGGGCATAAGCCACATGTAAGTGATTTGTCCAAGAATCTGTATTTTCTCAGTTTAATCACCATTATATAAACTTTTAACATTCAAAATGAACTACCATATGAGTATTTTATTGAAGTTTTTTTTTTTTTAAAGCTGCTTGGTCTCTTTTATTCATGCAGTTTTAGTCTTTCTGGTAGTTTTTTTTTTATGCAGAACATTTTGGCATGGATATTAGTGTACTGTTTTTCAGTATATGGCCAGTTTGGATTTACTGGGTATAGTGGATTCTGGCTGCTTTTGGATCGTCTGGTATGATGACATTTCTGCCTTTGATCTCTATCTTGGTTTGCTGTTTGGTCTATTTGTGTTGCTTCTCTGGCTTCAGAATTTTTTGGTCTGATGCATGGTTGGTTTTTGAAGTCTGATGTAGTCTCTTGGAACATTTTTGTGGGTCTGTAGTTTGTCGCATGGTTTCTAAGTCTTGTAAGTTGTGTTGCTTTGTGTGCTTATTTGTCTTTCTTGCTGTGTGTATAGGATTGAGCTGGTGTATGTGTGTGTTGTATAGAACTCTTCTTGTATGTATTGTTATTTGATGCCAGCTTTATCACCTATTTGTATCCATTCTTTTGTAATACAAGCACCCTCTTTTTTCAAAAAAAAAAAAAAAAAGTATGCCCTACCTTGGCTAAGATGCTGGCTCCGCCACTGCTGTATAACACCCTGCTTTTAAAAAAACCTGAATGCATGTGCTATTATTATTTAGCTTTGAAACTTCTAGTATGGGTAATCAATTTTTTTTATAAAAAAAAACTAATTATTGATTTCACATGATAAGATATGGGTAATCAATTTTGATCGACAACCTTGAAACTTTTAGCATCGTTTTTGGATGGGCTGATGTTTTTACTGAAGCGGTTTCATTTTATGAATGGGGATGAACTTGTAAGTTATTTTTCCTACTTATAAGCTGTTGCTAAATAATCTCCCAATGTTGAATACTATGAACTGACATGTTGGTTTAAACCTGATTTTCATACTTATAAGCTATTGCCAGACACCCTTTTCTTCAATATTGAACTTAAAATGATAGGTGTCAGTCTGGATAGTCAAGTTCTTCGCTTTGTTCCTTCACTTCAAGATGAGTACTACTGTGAGCGTGTCCATGTTATGGGCAAATCAAGGTTAAATGTGAAATACTATGCTAATGCACCGCGTGTTGCATTGAAAGCTTCAGAAGCTATCCCAGAAAAACATATTCAGAAAATTGAGGTCTGCTTTCACAGGTATGTTTGTTTGTTATGTATGATGTTCAGAATATTTATGTAGTGTGAAATTCAACTTCTCTAATTATTGCAATATGTTTAACTTTTCGCATTTTGCAGAAATGCATCAGTTGGCCTTTTGCCAATTCGATAATGATGGATGGAAGACTCTTCAAAAGGGGCAATGGAGTATAGTATTCTCACCATACGATAATAGATATTTTGATGTACGAGTTAATGATAAATTTCTGGTGGCAGCCACAACTACTGTTGAGGAAGGTTAGTGTTACTGATTGGAGGAATTTCAATTCCACGTTCATATTTATGTTTAAAACTAAAAGAATCTGACACTACTATTGCACTGAGACTTATTTGTAATTATACTTTTATATGCTTATTGTAATTTCAATTTTCTATTTCTTTTTGCATCACTTTATGTCTTCCATTGCAGAGTTGCAGCTCTGGCGTTTGATTTGTCTTGGTATTGGATTTCTTCTGCTTACTTTGGCACCAATGGCTAGCACTTGGGTCCCTTTTTATGTTTGCAGTTCAATGGCCATTGGGGTGCTCGGTGTTGTGTTGGTCATCTCATTTCAGGTAAAATCATAAAATATATTTGATGTGCTCTTAATATTGTAGATGTTTGAAACTAAATGGGTTATAACGGGTGCAAGTTGTGATCAGGTTTTTCCATAAAATATAACAGAACTAAATGGGTTATAATGACTGCTAGATGCAAACATCTTATTTCACTTTCTGTCTAATTTCAGCTTGCTGAACAAATTTCTATTTTACTATTCTAATGACCCATTGCATCTTTTTTGGCTATTGATTTTTTTTTCTCCCTTTTCTTCTGCTAATGTCATGAAAAAACTACTTTCAACTGCTAAAAGTTTGTGGAATGATTTTTGCTAATGTCATGAAAAAAAAACTACTTTCAGCATATTAACAAATTATTAATCCATATTTGCATATGATCCAGCCATTTGCACATTGTATACTGTTTTTGTCATGCAATTTAGTAAAAGGCACAATTGTTCAAAGTTTGGTATCTCTTGTACCATACAATTTAATATACGACACTACTGTTCAAAGTTTGATGCATATGTTGCAATGATATTCACACTGATGGAACGAACGTTGTATGTACATACTGCCAAATAGATTTTTTATTTTATTTTATTAGTTTCACCCATGTAACAAACATTGTTTCTGTCTTGTTGCCTACAAAAAAGAAGCTGCATTGTGATAAAATAATAATTCATTCCTTTTTATTTGTTTTATGCTCCAGGCGCATTTGGTTTTGGAACAAGCACCAAGCTAGAGTAAGCGAGTTGTCAATGCATTTGGTTTTATACCCTGAATTTATTTTTCTAGTTTCAACAAATAACAATGTTTGATACTGCAATTATTCTTATTTCACTTTGTTATACTATTTAGTTTTATTTCGTTGTGTAACATTGACATTTAGTTAGAATTTCAACGTTTTATATTGATATTGCAGTCAGGTTTAGTGTTATTGCTGTGCTTTCTATTCTGACTTTAAATGCAATTTGATGCTGCTTCAAGTTTTAATTAAGATATGAAGCAGTATTATTTTTTTTTTCTACTTCAGCCACTTTTTGCTTCGGTTGTTTGGAGCAACTGAAGTAAAATATTGTCCATTTGCTTCCCTCGTGGAACGGAAGCAACAGGTGTATACCTGTTGCGTCTTCTGCATTTGCTTCCGTTATTGAACTGAAGCAACAGGGGGTAAATGACCGAAGCAAAAAAATAATATTTGCTTCGGTTGTTTATCCGAAGCAACAAATTTTGATCTGTTGCGTCTTCTGCAGTTGCTTCGGTTCCAGAACCGAAGCAACATGGGGTAGATAACCGAAGCAACTGACCTATTTTGTAACATCAATATTCGGTGGTAATAAATTAGCTTGAACATTAGTCAGGACATCAAACCTTTCCATTATCATCTTCGTTGTATTATCCATTTTTTCGTTCAGGCCAGTTACAACCACATTCAATTCATTCACGTTACAGATGGCCTAAGGGTGTCCCCTGCCCCTTGATTCAAGATTTGAGGTGTAGCTTCGTTAACATTATCATCCTCACTGATCGTAGTAACTTTAGTAGATTTGCCGCTTTTCTTCGATCCGACCATGGTTTCAAAGGAGAAAGCGTTTTTGGAATTTTTTTTAGATTGCTGAACTACGAAAGGGAATTATGAACACGGCCCCACGGTGGGTGCCAAAATGTTTACACCAAAATTGGTCTAAACACTCAAGGTACTAAAACTGTACTTCACCAATACAGTAAGAAATAAATGGAACCGTGTTTAGTCAGCAAACTGACAACGAAAAATGTGGAAAAAAAGTAAAGTAGAGACGAGATTTAGAGTTGTTCAGCCGTTAGTTAGGCCTAAGTCCACTGTGAAGGTGATTTCCAATCTTATAACGAGGGTTGCAAAATACATCAATTCTCTCTATTCATACATCTCTATATTCACTCAATATACCATCATTTATATATTTCAAACTTGGAATTGTACAAGAGAATGGTAGAATTTGAGGAGAAGAAGGAGAAGGAGGATGCCTTCGTTTTCCTTGATCACAAGATTGTACTTGACGCCATGGCCGAATCAGTGGTTGAGGATAGAATTTAGCAGCGCTTCATGGTTTTAAAGATTGGATTCCCTTTATATTGGTAGCCATGATGCATTTATAGGTGAACTCCCCTTGGGATTGGTCTGAAATCCCTTTGTGCAGGCTACGGATCACTTAATCTATTAATCACAATCATGCCATCGGCTAGCTGTAGCCAGTTGTCCGTATCTGTATTTAGTTATCATGGACGAGCGACTCAATGGAGCAAGTGTCTTGCGTAGTTAAGCGAGTGTCTTCGGTCGCGTCTATTTCTAGCATTCGATGAGTAGATATTTGATTTTCTTGATGGCGAGATGAAGGAACGACCGATCATAGTTCCTTAATGTGGTTGTGTCTGAATTGGGCGAGCGATGATCTTCATTAGTCTAAAGGCGATCGACTGAGACTTGCGACTTTGAGATGTGAATGCGCTCTTTCTAGGAGTTGGTATAAGACCTACCAATAGGTTTCTGATTCGAGTGTCGAGCGATAGGAGTTACGATTCATGAGCAGTTGTTAAATATATGTGCGACCTTGACTCTTTTCTTGATGCATGCAACTGAACTTTGATATTAGATCAAGCATGCTCCATTGTTGTGAGTGGCTTTACATAATGTACGATCCTTATCTTTATTGAGACGCATTTCTGATAGCATATCGTGTCATCTTCTTCGGTCGTACTGGTCGATTTGATTTGTCTTAGGATTGATACTTGGGTATTGCTCTGTGTTGTTGCGTCCTATCCATTGTGAGTCATTTAAGTGCCTTGGATAACATCATGCACGACCGACCCTGATGATATCCATTCCGCATCCTTTGCTCAATGTGCCTATGGATTTTTTGAGGGATTAACATTAACAATAAAGGACCACTTCAAATATGAAATCATATAGTATAACTGAAAGGTTATAGGTTATGAACTTGGTGTTGAATCTAAGAAAGAGATCATTCGATCAAATGGACTATAACGAAAAAAATTATTCATGTGCAGCCTATAACTTTCTTTTTTAATTTTGGATCCATACCCAGTTATTTGACCATATTTACACAAAAATACTTACATTATGGTCTGCTGAATTTATGATGCCATAAATAAGTTTTATATACAACATATACAGCCATGAATAAATCTCTCAGCATTTAAGATATATTATCAAATTATTTTTCAATAATAAACAAACATGAAAACCAGCTAAAGGTTGCAACTTGGAAAAGGACAAACGCAATAAAACAAAGTAGACATGTAGGGTCAATTAAAACAACATCCTATTCAACCTCATTTTTAAATTACGGTCCGTTACTTTAAAATAGGCTAATGTATGTTGAAACAAGGGAGAACCAACTACCCGTACACCTTGACCATATAATATCATAACAAAATATAATTGGGGGTTGGGGTGGAATTAGATTACTAGACACTGAACATTCCAAACTCAAGGTGCACTTTTGAACATATCGGTAAAGAATGAATTCGTAACTAAAAGTAACTAGTCTACAAAATTTCTTCTACATTTTGAAAAAGATTATACAATGTAACTAGAACCTATAAAATTCTTCCCCACAGACAGACGTTCAACTTAAAGTAGCAATAAAATTTAGTCAAAATTCAACTGTGGTAAGCTGTCAATTTAAAGTCAAAAGCAGCAAGTTTTAACAATTTTCAGAAACCTGCGCTTGCATCCAACTCTTTCTATAGAAATCACCATCCAAATATGTAGTTCTGAAGACATGACACCGGTACAAGCTTGCCAGCTTTTTAAACTCTTTTTAGAATGCCTGAATCAGGAAATATCATTTTATTTGCTTTGGACTTCAGCTGGGCATATTTACTTTGCATATCATGCTTATCTTCAAGTGTCCAAGCATATTTGTCTGTCACCAGTATGTTCGACACATTTTGCAGTATGCCATCCCTAGCTTCTTTGTGTATCGCGGGCATCTTATGTAATCTTTCGTCATCATGCACAAAAATCAAAATGGAGCAAACATTGTGTACTCTTTGAAATGAATTCAGTGCAGATCCATGACTCAGAATGTTGTCATCAACTAGCGAAGAACTGAATGATTCCAGCACATGGAATAAAACTTTGTTGCAGCCAAAAAATAGGTAAATGCAGGGTTGCACATAGTATCTGAATTTGCGGATCGAGTCAGAGTGAAATTTTTTATTTGTTGCCATACAAGATACAGTGACATCAACCAGGTAAGCAGACAACCAACTGCAAAGAATATCAATAATATCATCAGAAAGTTTTGTAAGCTTCAAATCCAGATTTTCTATCATCCTGAAAAGTCCGTACATAATGTCCAGAGGAAGCTTTCTTGACATTTCATTCACAATGCTTTTGAACAGCATTTTAAGTGCAATGGCATTGTCACCCATTCGAGAAAGGCATGAACAGGCCGCAGAATTAAGATATCTGTATGCTTTCCGATTGAAAACTTTTCCATCACCATCTGAAATTTCTTTGTGTGCAACTAGGGTAAGCAAGAACCCCATATGTTCTATTAGTAGATGACTAGATTTGTATGCAGAATGCAGAACATCAATAATCCGTAACAGCATTTCCAGCTGCATGTCATTACTTAGACAACAATTGCCAATGCAAGAATGAAATCCGAGCTCAATCATGACATGCAATATAGGGTACAAACAGCAAGCTCTTGATAATCCTTCGGAAGCTTTAGGAAAAGTGGGCAATGTATATCTCCATTGCCCTCCTCATTAATCGGAAGGGGGTCTTTAGAATGCGTTGACTCGATGATTTTCTTTGTATTATATTTTTCTACTTCATTAACAGCCATGTCATCATTAAACCCAATATTGCTGTAGAGGCCTTTCAATGAAAATTGCAGGTTGTCGTACTCCAAGCCAAAAGTAGAGTTAGGAGGAGAACGCTGACCAACTTTTAGCAAAAGCATTAACACAACCCTTGATATAGAAGAGTGTTAATCTCCCATGAGCAACAACATCTTAGGTAAATGTTGGATCCAGATAATTTGAGATCCTAACATGTTGACTGACATGAAAATATCACTTTTTGCAGGATCCAGCATTTCTTCTATTGCAGAATGATACGACAATGTGAGCTTTGAATCCACTTTAGAGTTTATAAATGCCCAAGTAAAGGCCTCTAGAAGACTGAATTTTCAATCATTGGTGACTTGTGGGGCCATTAGCTTAGGAATAAAAGTACAATTGGGCCAAAATGTTTTTCATTGGAATAATTATTCATAGGGAGTTGGTTCATCCCCTGATAAAGAAGTAAACTTTGAAATAAACTCCCTATAAATTAAAGAAATTTTTCGACCGGTATACTCCTATCATCTAATCAATCAGAAAGATGCAGGAATCTATATAATAAAATTCCCCCCTTGGACAAACAACAAAACAAAGAGTGGTTCATATTTAATCCCGCAAAAACAAATCCACCGTCCTAATTTAAACACATCGCCTAATATTTTGATTGCCACCTCATCCGCATTTGTCTTATACTGATTGATGTAATTCTTGCTGCTAACCATATTTGCTATGCCAGTAGTCAAATTTACAAAACATTCCTTCATTTATTAACACATTAATATTAAATTTATATTGTATTAAGAATATTTGCCCACTTTTGAAATGCATAATAACAAATAAACTATATAAATATGGCATATTTAAATATGTATTATTGGGAGAGGCACATGAATAAAGGAGCATTAAGCATATAAAGAAGGATGAACTAAGTTTTTTTCCAACTGCGTATTTAATATGACGAAGATGCTGGAATTGCATTTCTCTCCATTGTCTTTCTACTTCTCCTAACCTAAAATGTATTTAATCTTTTATTTAATATAAACTGTGTGAATTTATTCCTGTAAATTAAATAATTGCAGACTAATTGTCAAATAGGAAAAACATGCACACTTATATGAAACGTAACTCATTTACTGTGTCATAGCTTGATTTAATTATTCTATTCACTGCTTGCTTCAATTAAAAAATTACTCCAAACCACTGGTTAATTGTTTTATCAATTTGTCGTATACTCACCTTTAAACTGACATCCATAGCCGGAGCGCCACCTATCGTCGCCTGTAGGAGGAGATCCGACGCCTTGAAGTCGGAGCCTTTCAAGTGCCTTCGCACACAGCTGGAGCCACCGCACGTGACCCCACCCCCCTGCGCACGTGCGCGCCTCGAAGCACTTCGTCATGGCGCTGGCCGATCTTCTTGAAGTGGCGCGGATTTCAAGATAAATGCGAACCTAGTTTTGAACAGTTTGCTGAAGGTAACGGCTGTTAAATTATATAAACTATATTATAGCAGTTTAAAGCGCTACGGTTTTTAATTTCACTGTAAAAATCACATCTTTTTCGTTTCTTGACGAAATTCAGTGAAACAAGAGACAGTGGACTCGTGTGGACGACTTCTACAATCTACAAGAGACCGCATATTTTTCTGAGCCTTCTGCTATTTTTGGTGGAGTGGAACCCAATGTGAGATTTCTAATTTATAAACGATATGGAAAACGACGATGTATAAATTATATAGTCGATGTACGGGTTATATAAGCGTTGTACACCTCCTGTATAAGCGTTGTATAAGTTGTACGTTCGATGTATAAGTTATATATGCATTGTAAAAATTATATATGTGTTGAAATAGAAGTGAAATGCTTATATATATATATATATATATATATATATATATATATATATATTTACGCCCCTCGTCCACAAACCATGGACGATACTTATTGGTTGTGATTGGTGTGAAAATTGGTTGATTACGAATGGTTGATTAGAATTGTTTGTGGTTGAAAAATACCCGTTTGTGGTTGAGAAATATTTGGTTGAAATCACATAGGATTAGTTTGTGTAAATGAAAAAAATATACATGCCGCCTGCGTGCGAACTAGATGCATGAATCCCCATTGTCAAAAGCTACGAGGCTTTAAGGTAGAGCGAGGAGTCGTACTAGGGACGGCCCCGGTTTTAACTACCCTCTCGTTATGCTGCCGAAATTTTGAATAATATTCATGTGTTAGAATTATTTTCCTGTGTTGAAACTATATTCGTGTGTTGAATAGAAAACCTTCATGTGTTGAATAGAAATTCATTCGTTGAATCATATTCATGTGTTGAATGGTATTCGCGTTTTAAAAATAAATTGTTTTATAATAAAAATCATATTTTTATCATCTATATGAACTATATAAAATAGCAGTGTTTTGAAATAAATTTTTTTGCAATAAAAATCACATTTTTACTATATATATACAAACTATAGAAACCATTCATGTGTTGAATAGAAATTCATTCGTTGAATAGAAATTCATGTGCTGAATGGTATTCGTGTTTTTGAAATAAATTGTTTTATAATAAAAATCATATTTTCAACATCTATATGAACTATATAAAATATTCGTGTTTTGAAAGAAATTGTTTTACAATAAAAATCATATTTTCAACATCTATATGAACTATATAAAATAATCGTGTTTTGAAATTAATTGTTTTACAATAAAAAATCACATTTTTACTATATACACGAATAGTTGAAAATAGCGAAGTGTTGAAATAATTGTCGGTTGGATAAAAATATAATTTTTATCAAATGTATGAAAAGAATATAGTTTTGAAATCGAAGAATCGATATATATATAAATAGAATTGAAATATATCGAATAGCGAAGCTGCAGTTCGTGTTTTGAAATCGTGATTTGAAATGATTAGTACGGGAGATCCGACCATCGGATTTTCCCAAAACCGAAACCGTTGGGTTCGCTTTGGAAATATCTTTCCAACGACACCAACTTTATGAAGATCCAACGGTTGGATTGTCTGGAATGTTTAATTCAAATCTGAAGAAAAACAGCGCCAGAATCGATTATATTTATATAAATATAATTAAATTAAATCAAATAACGATGCAGCAACTCGTATTTTGAAATCGAAATTTCAAACGATTTTACCGGGAGATCCGACCGTCGGATTTTCCCAAAACTGAAACCGTTGGATTTGTTTTGAAAAGATCTTTCTAATGATATAAATTTTGTGAAGATCCAACGGTTATATTTTCAGATATGTGTAAATCAAATCCGAAGAAAAACAGCGCCACGGCCGCGTTATGGCCCGAAGCGTCGTTCGAATAAATTGGCTATTTTAAAATAAATAAAAATGGCGATAAATCGTTATAAAATATTATAAACGATATGGATGTGAAATTTAGAAACTAATTGAAGGTTGGCTAAGTCGAATGGTTTCCTGGGTTTTGATCTGATGTTGGTTTCGGCCTTCCGGGTTAATATTTGGGAAATCGTTCTCTTATTGATTTACGGTTAGCGACTAATGAATTGAAATGATGCGTATGTATGTTTGTGTTCCACTTGTTTATTATATACGCGAGTTGCTCAGTAAGACCGGGTTTATCCCATTCTGAATAACTAAATCGACGATAAGAAATCGAAGATGAAGACGGTGGTTGAAGACCGGAAATCTTCACCTCGTTTGGATGGTAACTGATGTCCTTATTGGGAGGCATCCCGAAATATGGATAATGAGTGGTGATCATCCAGGCGTATGTGGAGATCGATGGGTTTGCGAGGTATATAGTACCTCCGGTTTCGTTCAAACCCAGAACGGACTTGTAAATGGACTATGTGTCTGACATTGGATTTCATTCTGTGTTGATTGATCTCTATTAAAAAAACATCTATTTGGCAGCGGAGAATGTAACACCCCGTATTTTCTGTGAACGTATAAGTAACAAATCAGAGGATAATTAATTTTTAAAATAAGAATCAAGGGAAACGGGTTGCGCCATTGCGTTCGTCTTGGAATTCTGCTTGGAAGCGAGTCCGAGTTTGCAAGAATCGGAGTCCGTATGAGGGAGATATGACCCTCCGAAGTTTCAGGAATTTTCAGAATCGAAAACAGCTCGAATTCGAATTCAAAATTCGAATTTCAAATGCAGAACAGACTGGGCGGGAAATTTCCCACCCAGACCCAGGTCGACTGGGGAGTCGACTGGGCAGTCGACCCCCCAGACCAGGTCGACTGGGCAGTCGACCTGGGTGTCGACCTGGTCCCCGAGCCCATTTTTGGGCCAGTGTTCGTTCTGATGTTTCTAGTCCGATTTCTGTCCAGATTCATCTTCTTAAACCTATTTAAACAGCCCCAAACCTAGCCTTCTCTACACACAATTCTTTTCTGCTTTTGCTCTGCCTCTGTTCTATATAAAAATAAAAATGGCGTCACTACTCTGCTGGAATCAAAACTAGAAGCTAATCAACATCAACCTAAGCAACTCAATTCAAACTAGAGATTAAAGCTTCTACAACGATTCTACAACAATTAAAGTTCTTTCTTTAATCCAACCAAGGCAAGTGCAGTTATTTTCCGATATAAACTTTAATCATAATTGTGACATGATGGTAAATCTGAATTTGAGATTGTGTATTTTCTGTTCTGGTCTATTTTATTTTGTATCTCTTCTTCTTTCTATTCTATAGCCAGGCTACTACGAGCCTACGCCAATCTCCTAAGAGATTAACGCACGAACGCTAAAATGTTTGGGACAAATAATGAATGTGGCATAATTGGACAGGGCTAATCTGTGACTGATTTAAGAAAAAGGACATAGGTTGTAAACTAGATTTAGATCTATGCATATTCTGTGAATTGGAAGAAGAGGAACCATGGTATGTTAACATGTGACTTGAGACATTGGACATAACGCATATTTTTAATTAAGATCTGTTATAACTAGATTGTTGGGCATATTGTTTATATAACAATTCATGATTTGAAAGAGAATACGACTTAGGTGTGAAGATCTATATTAAGATTTGATAACTATCAAATGTGAATAACACCTAAGTAGGAGATTTTTGAATATATGACATGCATTGAAATCGATGGCTATATTTGGTATAATTTATATGTGAATCTTTTGTACTAGGCAAGTTGAACTAAATTGGGACATGTAAATTATGACCATAATCTGTGACATGTAAATTCAATGCAAACGTGGGGTATATGATCATAGTGTGAATCATGACAACTATTTAGGCATGCAAACTTAGGCCAAATTTATAATTAGGCAAGATATGTTTGTGAAACTTTAAGGAATAATTAAATCTGTTATATTTGCCTAATTTTCTAGTTCTGCTATATTTGCCTAATCTGCTAGTTCTGTTATATTTCCTAATCTGCTAGTTCAGTTATATTGCTTAATCTGCTAGTTCTGCTCTACTGCCTAGTCTGCTAGATCTGTTCATCTGCTAAATCTATCATCTGCTAAGTCTGCTGAAAATGCCAAAACTGTTATATGCTAAATCTGCTAAACTACTTAATCTGCTGAATCCGTTAAGTCGCCTAATCTGCGAAAATCTGTTATCTGCTATATCTGTTAAGTTGATATATTCAGTCTGTTATTGACATAATCTGAATTAGCTATGAATAATTTACATGTATATTAGGCGTGGGCATAAATGGTAAATTATTAATTAATAGGCCGCAAAGATAAACATGGCTAACTCGAGGTTAGAATGAGTTTGCGGCGTAATTCTGCCCGGAACCGCCTGGCACATCCAGTGGCCGCAAACTATAGGTTCTAATGTGAGAAGTTAGTCATAACGCGCTTGAAACCCGAGGTTAGACTCAGTTTGCGGCAGAAATCTGCCCGGAACCAACCGGCCTAACCAGTAGCCGCAAACTGTCAGTCTAATGTGAGAGGTCTGGGCATTAATATTTAATTAATGAAAATCTGGGGTAAATATGATGTCTAAAGCGTGTTGGGTGGATAGGGTTAAACCAACTAGACTGATGAAATTAATAAACCCGTTTCATGAATCTGTAGGCCCAATACAAAGTTAGACAATCTGTAAGTCTGTTAATCTGTAATCGGTTAATCTGTAAGTCTGTTAATTTGTAACCGGTTAATCTGTAAGTCTGTTAAATTTGTATATCTGATCCGTTGGTCGGAAAACTTGTCTAATCAGTGTACTGGTTGATCTGAATTCTGTATGTCTGAACTTGTAAACAAGTTAATCTGAAATCTGTTAGTCAGAGGACACAAGGTTAGGTGGGAAATTACTTGTGTCATCTGTTGTTTGGGACCCATATTAGTCAGTAACCCTTTCTGGTATCAAAACTTTGACCCAACAGTAGGTAGGGTCCGGGCACGCTTACTGAACTAATTATAAGTGGTTCATGCTGATAATGGCGAGGGGTGTTGATGGTGCCTTCCAACCGGGTCATGTGCATGCATGGATCCCGGCCTGCCTCTGTGGATGTAAGATGCCGTGACATCTGTTAATAGGTATGTGCCAATTGGTTGTCACTTTAGGGAGTGATACACCCTACTGTGGGGCCGACACATGGTATTTATGTATTAGGGAGCCGATCGCTTGGGGTAGGGTTTTAGGGTACACTTAGTTCTGTCTGTTTCTGTTGGTACCGTCTGTTTTTGTTGGGTGGTAACACCTGTCTGTTTCTGCGTGGTACCATCTGTTGGGGTGGTAAAGGCCCATTACTAGTGTACACCTAATTCTACATTCTGTTTCCGTAGGGATTAATCTGTTTCTGCTTCTGTCTGTTTCTGTTCGGGTGGTAAAGGCCCATTATTAACATTCTGCTTCAATCTGTTTCTGTTGGGGTGGTAAAGGCCCATTACTAGCATTCTCTTCTGTGGAAATTATTCTGTACCCGTTTCTGTTTCAGTTTAGACATTAGGGTGACACCTAATTCTGTTATACTAGTATTAGTGTAGAGAAGTGTGAAGCAATAGTTTATATCATTCTGTTCTTCTGTTATATCTGCTACACCTGTTACAGTTATCTCTCATCCAGTTTTATTTTCATGTCATGTTATTACTATCTGTTCATAACTGAAAATCACTGGACTTGCCAGACTTTTTGTCTGACCCTTGTTGTTTCGCCTCCTTTCTTCCGTTTCCCCTCCCCCCCAGGTTTTCTAGAAGGGAGTACTCTAGCTTGATCCAGATTTCTTCCGCTTAAAGTGCTTAAAGTATGGCTTGGCTCTGTATAGCTTCCGTTCTGTGGGGATTATGATTTTAAAGTTTTGTACTCTGATGGCTTTTGAACAAGGCTGATATATATGTACTTGACTTTTTGGTAAAGTTGTAACCAAACTGATTTCTGTCCGCTGCAATAAAGTTATAAAGTTTTTCAAGTACTATTTTTATATCTGTCTTGTAATATTATGTTCTGTTTACTAAAATGCTCCATCAAAGTTAAGGCATTCCCTTTGTGAGTGACCTTAACGGAGGTGGGGTGTTACACTTGGTATCAGAGCTGAAGGTTACCAGATTGGGTAAAGTTTTTGAAAACTATTTTCAAAAAGATTTTGAAAGGAAATATTTTCAAAAATAAAGCTTATTTTGAAAAACATAATCCCCAAGAGTCATATATCTTTCCTTCAGTCCTTTTTGTAATTGAATCTTTCCTTTTTCGTTTCAGCATGTCTGAAGCATCTGAGATACCAGAGGGTGTTCATGTACCCGGTTGGTCTCATCAATATCTTGAGGCTAGGACCGCCGCCGCAGGTCCAGCAAATGATCCCCCTCCTCCACCCCCTCCTCGTGCAATTTCTTTCTCGAAGATCTGTAGAGATTTTAGGGCCATGGGTGGGAAGGATTTCAAGGGAACTGAATCATTCGTAGAAGCGAGGAACTGGCTCAAAGAAACTGAGGATCATTCGTTATCTTCGAGGTGGACGATAGGCAGAAGGTACAGTTGGCGGTATGGTTTCTCAAAGACGAAGCTTCCTATTGGTGGGAAGTCACTAACGCCGAGAGGCCGGTTGAAACATGGATGGATTTCAGAACAAGGTTTGAGACAAAATTCCTCTCGCAAGCTGAACGAAGTCTACAACTGGAAAAGTTCTTATCTCTTAAGTAAGGAAGTATGACGGTCAAGTAATACATCAACCAGTTCAACCAACTGGCTAGGTTCGGATTGGATTTAGTCAACACTCAGCATAAAAAGGCTCTCTGCTTTGTTAGAGGATTGAACAAGCCACTGCACAGCCTAGCCATGACCCATGTACACATGGGAGCGACTTACGAGAAATTGGTGGACATGGCACTACTGCACGGGGAAGACAAGGGCCCGAAAGAGACAAAGAAGGAAGAACCACAGAATAAGAAAGCATGGCCCAAAAAGGAAACACAAAAGAAGGATGAGAAGTCTGAAGATAAGAAGGGGAAAAGTGCTTTACTTGTGGAAGCTCGACTCATCTGAACAAGGATTGCAGAAAAAGGAAGGGCACTTGCTTCAACTGTGGTGAGATGGGACGCTTCACTAGGGACTGCCAGAAGAAACGAGGGCAAGGGCAGAGGGCAGAACCCACTTCTGGAGGACAGGCGAATGCTCAAGGGACTGGTAGATAGGGTAGAAATAAGAAAATTTAAGTAGAAGGTTTAATTTTCTTATCTGATTGTTGAGTTAAAACTCTTTCTGATTCTGGCATTTTGATTCTTTAATCGATACTCTGCACTTTAATACTAGTATTGTTTCTGATTCCGATGTAGACCCAAGGGTTATGACTCATATGTTTGTGATTGGGGTTTGAGAGGTATTCGTGTTAGGCGTCAAGTAGGACGCATACATTCTGGGATTTATCATGCTTAGTTTCCTAAGAATCATTTTGTAATTTGATCTATACCAGTAATCTGTAAATATCTGAATATTTCTGATAAGGTTAAGATTTCCAGTTTTGACATTATCTAAAGAGGGTAATCCTCTGGGTGTCAATCTGATGTTGGTTTCGGTCTTCGGGGCCGATACTTAGGACTCATGTCTAATGGGAACCAAGTTTTTGTTTTATCTGTACTTGCTTCCATCATTCGACTATATCCTATTAATCGAATCTTCGAACTTTAGGTAGAAACTAATGGGTGTAAATATGTGTTTGAGACATGTTATGTTTGATGGTTGCAAGTGGATGCAAGTGGTTTCTCGTGGATGCATATACACACACTAGGCACTAGATCGGCTCGAAAACACTCTCATACTGCATATGGATGTGTGAGCAATTTCAATTTTTGTGGATGCAAAATGATTGACTCAGCACATGGATGCTGCATATGACTGGATGGTTGTGCACTCATATAGAAATGATATGTATCGAGTAGGAAAATTGCATACATGTTGGACTCATGGCACTGGCATAATTCGCATTAAGGAGGTCAACTGAATTAGTGGACCACCTGATCTTTGCATTAGATAAGGAACATATACACACACTTTGCGTATGTTCATACAACATTAGAAGTTTCTAAGGACAATGGACGCCAGTAATTGATGATTGAGTAGATGGATGTTGGATGGTAGGACACATTCTTCTTAACTTTAAGATTTCGGGGACGAAATCCTTTAAGGAGGGGAGAATGTAACACCCCGTATTTTCTGTGAACGTATAAGTAACAAATCAGAGGATAATTAATTTTTAAAATAAGAATCAAGGGAAACGGGTTGAGCCATTGCGTTCATCTCGGAATTCTGCTTGGAAACGAGTCCGAGTTTGCAAGAATCGGAGTCAGTATGAGGGAGATATGACCCTCCGAAATTTCAGGAATTTTCAGAATCGAAAACAGCTCGAATTCGAATTCAAAATTTGAATTTCAAACGCAGAACAGACTGGGCGGGAAATTTCCCGCCCAGACCCAGGTCGACTGGGGAGTCGACTGGGCAGTCGACCCCCCAGACCAGGTCGACTGGGCAGTCGACCTGGTCCCCGAGCCCATTTTTGGGCCAGTGTTCGTTCTGATGTTTCTAGTTCGTTTTCTGTCCAGATTCATTGCTTAAACCTATTTAAACAGCCCCAAACCTAGCCTTCTTTACACACAATTATGTTCTGCTTCTGCTTTGCCTCTGTTCTATATAAAAATAAAAATGGCGTCACTACTCTGCTGGAATCCAAACTAGAAGCTAATCAACATCAACCTAAGCAACTCAATTCAAACTAGAGATTAAAGCTTCTACAACGATTCTACAACAATTAAAGTTCTTTCTTTAATCCAACCAAGGCAAGTGCAATTATTTTCCGATATAAACTTTAATCATAATTGTGACATGATTGTAAATCTGAATTTGAGATTGTGTATGTTCTGTTCTGATCTATTTTATTTTGTATCTCTTCTTCTTTCTGTTCTATAGCCAGGCTACTACGAGCCTGCGCCAATCTCCTAAGAGATTAACGCACGAACGCTAAAATGTTTGAGACAAATAATGAATGTGGCATAATTGGACAGGGCTAATCTGTGACTGATTTAAGAAAAAGGACATAGGTTGTAAACTAGATTTAGATCTATGCATATTCTGTGAATTGGAAGAAGAGGAACCATGGTATGTTAACATGTGACTTGAGACATTGGACATAACGCATATTTTTAATTAAGATCTGTTATAACTAGATTGTTGGGCATATTGTTTATATAACAATTCATGATTTGAAAGAGAATACGACTTAGGTGTGAAGATCTATATTAAGATTTGATAACTATCAAATGTGAATAACACCTAAGTAGGAGATTTTTGAATATATGACATGCATTGAAATCGATGGCTATATTTGGTATAATTTATATGTGAATCTTTTGTACTAGGCAAGTTGAACTAAATTGGGACATGTAAATTATGACCATAATCTGTGACATGTAAATTCAATGCAAACGTGGGGTATATGATCATAGTGTGAATCATGACAACTATTTAGGCATGCAAACTTAGGCCAAATTTATAATTAGGCAAGATATGTTTGTGAAACTTTAAGGAATAATTAAATCTGTTATATTTGCCTAATTTGCTAGTTCTGCTATATTTGCCTAATCTGCTAGTTCTGTTATATTGCCTAATCTGCTAGTTCTGTTATATTGCTTAATCTGCTAGTTCTGCTCTATTGCCTAGTCTGCTAGATCTGTTCATCTGCCAAATCTGTCATCTGCTAAGTCTGCTGAAAATGCCAAATCTGTTATATGCTAAATCTGCTAAACTACTTAATCTACTGAATTCGTTAAGTCGCCTAATCTGCGAAAATCTGTTATCTGCTATATCTGTTAAGTTGATATATTCAGTTTGTTATTGACATAATCTGAATTAGCTATGAATAATTGACATGTATATTAGGCGTGGGCATAAATGGTACATTCTTAATTAATCGGCCGCAAAGATAAACATGGCTAACTCGAGGTTAGAATGAGTTTGCGGTGTAGTTCTGCCCGGAACCGCCCGGCACATCCAGTGGCCGCAAAAAATAGGTTCTTATGTGAGAAGTTAGTCATAATGTGCTTGAAACCCGAGGTTAGACTCAGTTTGCGGCAGAAATCTGCCCGGAACCAACCGGCCTAACCAGTAGCCGCAAACTGTCATTCTAATGTGAGAGGTCTGGGCATTAATATTTAATTAATGAAAATCTGGGATAAATATGATGTCTAAAATGTGTTGGGTGGATAGGGTTAAACCAACTAGACTGATGAAATTAATAAACCCGTTTCATGAATCTGTAGGCCCAATACAAAGTTAGACAATCTGTAAGTCTGTTAATCTGTAATCGGTTAACCTGTAAGTCTGTTAATCTGTAACCGGTTAATCTGTAAGTCTGTTAAATCTGTATATCTGATCCGTTGGTCTAAAAACTTGTCTAATCTGTGAACTGGTTGATCTGAATTCTGTATGTCTGAGCTTGTAAACAAGTTAATCTGAAATCTGTTAGTCTGAGGACACAAGGTTAGGAGGGAAATTACTTGTGTCATCTGTTGTTTGGGACCCATATTAGTCAGTAACCCTTTCTGGTATCAAAACTTTGACCCAACAGTAGGTAGGGTCCGGGCACGCTTACTTAACTAATTATAAGTGGTTCATTCCGATAATGGCGAGGGGTGTTGATGGTGCGTTCCAACCGGGTCATGTGCATGCATGGATCCCGGCCTGCCTCTGTGGATGTAAGTCGCCGTGACATCTGTAAATAGGTCTTTGCCAATTGTTTGTCACTTTAGGGAGTGATACACCCTACTGTGGGGCCGACACAGGGTATTTATGTATTAGGGAGCCGATCGCTTGGGGTAGGGTTTTAGGGTACACTTATTTCTGTCTGTTTCTGTTGGTACCGTCTGTTTTTGTTGGGTGGTAACACCTGTCTGTTTCTGCGTGGTACCATCTGTTGGGGTGGTAAAGGCCCATTACTAGTGTACACCTAATTCTACATTCTGTTTCCGTAGGGATTAATCTGTTTCTGCTTCTGTCTATTTATGTTCGGGTGGTAAAGGCCCATTATTAACATTCTGCTTCAATCTGTTTCTGTTGGGGTGGTAAAGGCCCATTACTAGCATTCTCTTCTGTGGAAATTATTCTGTACCCGTTTCTGTTTCAGTTTAGACATAAGGGTGACACCGAATTCTGTTATACTAGTATTAGTGCAGAGAAGTGTGAAGCAATAGCTTATATCATTCTGTTCTTCTGTTATATCTGCTACACCTGTTACAGTTATCTCTCATCCAGTTTTATTTTCATGTCATGTTATTATTATCTGTTCATAACTGAAAATCACTGGACTTGCCAGACTTTTTGTCTGACCCTTGTTGTTTCGCCTCCTTTCTTCCGTCCCCCCCAGGTTTTGTAGAAGGGAGTACTCTAGCTTGATCCAGATTTCTTCCACTTGAAGTGCTTAAAGTATGGCTTGGCTCTGTATAGCTTCCGTTCTGTGGGGATTATGATTTTAAAGTTTTGTACTCTGATGGCTTTTGAACAAGGCTGATATATATGTACTTGAGTTTTTGGTAAAGTTGTAACCAAACTGATTTCTGTCCGCTGCAATAAAGTTATAAAGTTTTTCAAGTACTATTTTTATATCTGTCTTGTAATATTCTGTTCTGTTTACTAAAATGCTCCATCAAAGTTAAGGCATTCCCTTTGTGAGTGACCTTAACGGAGGTGGGGTGTTACACTTGGTATCAGAGCTGAAGGTTACCATATTGGGTAAAGTTTTTGAAAACTATTTTCAAAAAGATTTTGAAAGGACATATTTTCAAAAATAAAGCTTATTTTGAAAAACATAATCCCCAAGAGCCATATATCTTTCCTTCAGTCCTTTTTGTAATTGAATCTTTCTTTTTTCGGTTCAGCATGTCTGAAGCATCTGAGATACCAGAGGGTGTTCATGTACCCGGCTGGTTACGTCAATATCTTGAGGCTAGGACCGCCGCCGCAGGTCCAGCAAATGATCCCCCTCCTCCACCCCCTCCTCGTGCAATTTCTTTCTCGAAGATCTATAGAGATTTTATGGCCATGGGTGGGAAGGATTTCAAGGGAACTGAATCATTCGTAGAAGCGAGGAACTGGCTCAAAGAAACTGAGGATCTATTCGTTATCTTCGAGGTGGACGATAGGCAGAAGGTACAGTTGGCGGTATGGTTGCTCAAAGACGAAGCTTCCTATTGGTGGGAAGTCACTAACGCCGAGAGGCCGGTTAAAACATGGATGGATTTCAGAACAAGGTTTGAGACAAAATTCCTCTCGCAAGCTGAACGAAGTCTACAACTGGAAAAGTTCTTATCTCTTAAGCAAGGAAGTATGACTGTCAAGGAATGCGTCAACCAGTTCAACCAACTGGCTAGGTTCGGATTGGATTTAGTCAACACTCAGCATAAAAAGGCTCTCCGCTTTGTTAAAGGATTGAACAAGCCACTGCACAGCCTAGCCATGACCCATGTACCCATGGGAGCGACTTACGAGAAATTGGTGGACATGGCACTACTGCACGAGGAAGACAAGGGCCCGAAAGAGACAAAGAAGGAAGAACCACAGAATAAGAAAGCATGGCCCAAAAAGGAAACACAAAAGAAGGATGAGAAGTCTGAAGATAAGAAGGGGAAAAGTGCTTTACTTGTGGAAGCTTGACTCATCTGAACAAGGATTGCAGAAAAAGGAAGGGCACTTGCTTCAACTGTGGTGAGATGGGACGCTTCACTAGGGACTGCCCGAAGAAACGAGGGCAAGGGCAGAGGGAAGAACCCACTTCTGGAGGACAGGCGAATGCTCAAGGGACTGGTAGATAGGGTAGAAATAAGAAAATTTAAGTAGAAGGTTTAATTTTCTTATCTGATTGTTGAGTTAAAACTCTTTCTGATTCTGGCATTTTGATTCTGTAATCGATACTCTGCACTTTAATACTAGTATTGTTTCTGATTCCGCTGTAGACCCAAGGGTTATGACTCATCTGTTTGTGATTGGGGTTTGAGAGGTATTCGTGTTAGGCATCAAGTAGGACGCATACATTCTGGGATTTATCATGCTTAGTTTCCTAAGAATCATTCGGTAATCTGATCTATACCAGTAATATGTAAATATCTGAATATTTCTGATAAGGTTAAGATTTCCAGTTTTGACATTATCTAAAGAGGGTAATCCTCTGGGTGTCAATCTGATGTTGGTTTCGGTCTTCGGGGCCGATACTTAGGACCCATGTATAATGGGAACCAAGTTTTTGTTTTATCTGTACTCGCTTCCATCATTCGACTGTATCCTATCAATCGAATCTTCGAACTTTAGGTAGAAACTAATGGGTGTAAACATGTGTTTGAGACATGTTATGTTTGATGGTTGCAAGTGGATGCAAGTGGTTGCTCGTGGATGCATGTACACACACTAGGCACTAGATCGGCTCGAAAACACTCTCATACTGCATATGGATGTGTGAGCATTTTCAATTTTTGTGGATGTAAAATGATTAACTCAGCACATGGATGCTGCATATGACTGAATGGTTGTACACTCATATAGAAATGATATGTATCGAGTAGGAAAATTGCATACATGTTGGACTCATGGCACTGGCATAATTCGCATTAAGGAGGTCAACTGAATCAGTGGACCACCTGATCTTTGCATTAGATAAGGAACATATACACACACTTTGCATATGTTCTTACAACATTAGAAGTTTCTAAGGACAATGGACGCCAGTGATTGATGATTGAGTAGATGGATGTTGGATGGTAGGACACATTCTTCTTAACTTTAAGATTTCGGGGACGAAATCCTTTAAGGATGGGAGATTGTAACACCCCGTATTTTCTGTGAACGTATAAGTAACAAATCAGAGGAAAATTAATTTTTAAAATAAGAATCAAGGGAAATGGGTTACGCCATTGCGTTTGCCTCGGAATTCTTCTTGGAAACGAGTTCGAGTTTACAAGAATCGGAGTCCGTATGAGGGAGATATGACCCTCCGAAGTTTCAGGAATTTTCAGAATCGACAACAGCTCGAATTCGAATTCAAAATTCGAATTTCAAACGCATAACAGACTGGGCGGGAAATTTCCCGCCCAGACCCAGGTCGACTGGGTAGTCGACCCCCCAGACCAGGTCGACTGGGCAGTCGACCTGGGTGTCGACCTGTTCCCCGAGCCCATTTTTGGGCCAGTGTTCGTTCTGATGTTTCTAGTCCGATTTCTGTCCAGATTCATCTGCTTAAACCTATTTAAACAGCCCCAAATCTAGCCTTCTCTACACACAATTCTGTTCTGCTTCTGCTCTGCCTCTGTTCTATATAAAAATAAAAATGGCGTCACTACTCTGTTGGAATCAAAACTAGAAGCTAATCAACATCAACCTAAGCAACTCAATTCAAACTAGAGATTAAAGCTTCTACAACGATTCTACAACAATTAAAGTTCTTTCTTTAATCCAACCAAGGCAAGTGCAGTTATTTTCCGATATAAACTTTAATCATAATTGTGACATGATTGTAAATCTGAATTTGAGATTGTGTATGTTCTGTTCTGATCTATTTTATTTTGTATCTCTTCTTCTTTCTGTTCTATAGCCAGGCTACTACGAGCCTGCGCCAATCTCCTAAGAGATTAACGCACGAACGCTAAAATGTTTGGGACAAATAATGAATGTGGCATAATTGGACAGGGCTAGTCTGTGACTGATTTAAGAAAAAGGACATAGGTTGTAAACTAGATTTAGATCTATGCATATACTGTGAATTGGAAGAAGAGGAACCATAGTATGTTAACATGTGACTTGAGACATTGGACATAACGCATATTTTTAATTAAGATATGTTATAACTAGATTGTTGGGCATATTGTTTATATAACAATTCATGATTTGAAAGAGAATACGACTTAGGTGTGAAGATCTATATTAAGATTTGATAACTATCAAATGTGAATAACACCTAAGTAGGAGATTTTTGAATATATGACATGCATTGAAATCGATGGCTATATTTGGTATAATTTATATGTGAATCTTTTGTACTAGGCAAGTTGAACTAAACTGGGACATGTAAATTATGACCATAATATGTGACATGTAAATTCAATGCAAACGTGGGGTATATGATCATAGTGTGAATCATGACAACTATTTAGGCATGCAAACTTAGGCCAAATTTATAATTAGGCAAGATATGTTTGTGAAACTTTAAGGAATAATTAAATCTGTTATATTTGCCTAATTTGCTAGTTCTGCTATATTTGCCTAATCTGCTAGTTCTGTTATATTGCCTAATCTGCTAGTTCTGTTATATTGCTTAATCTGCTAGTTCTGCTCTATTGCCTAGTTTGCTAGATCTGTTCATCTGCCAAATCTGTCATCTGCTTAGTCTGCTGAAAATGCCAAATCTGTTATATGCTAAATCTGCTAAACTACTTAATCTAATGAATCCGTTAAGTCGCCTAATCTACAAAAATCTGTTATCTGCTATATCTGTTAAGTTGATATATTCAGTTTGTTATTGACATAATCTGAATTAGCTATGAATAATTGACATGTATATTAGGCATGGGCATAAATGGTAAATTATTAATTAATCGGCCGCAAAGATAAACATGGCTAACTCGAGGTTAGAATGAGTTTGCGGCGTAATTCTGCCCGGAACTGCCCGGCACATCCAGTGGCCGCAAACAATAGGTTCTAATGTGAGAAGTTAGTCATAACGTGCTTGAAACCCGAGGTTAGACTCAGTTTGCGGCAGAAATCTGCCCGGAACCAACCGGCCTAACCAGTAGCCGCAAACTGTCAGTCTAATGTGAGAGGTCTGGGCCTTAATATTTAATTAATGAAAATCTGGGATAAATATGATGTCTAAAATGTGTTGGGTGGATAGGGTTAAACCAACTAGACTGATGAAATTAATAAACCCGTTTCATGAATCTTAAGGCCCAATACAAAGTTAGACAATCTATAAGTCTGTTAATCTGTAATCGGTTAATCTGTAAGTCTGTTAATCTGTAACCGGTTAATCTGTAAGTCTGTTAAATCTGTATATCTGATCCGTTGGTCTGAAAACTTGTCTAATCTGTGAACTGGTTGATCTGAATTCTTTATGTCTGAACTTGTAAACATGTTAATCTGAAATCTGTTAGTCTGGGGACACAAGGTTAGGAGGGAAATTACTTGTGTCATCTGTTGTTTGGGACCATATTAGTCAGTAACCCTTTCTGGTATCAAAACTTTGACCCAACAGTAGGTAGGGTCTGGGCACGCATACTGAACTAATTATAAGTGGTTCCTTCTGATAATGGCGAGGGGTGTTGATGGTGCGTCCCAACCGGGTCATGTGCGTGCATGGATCCCGGCCTGCCTCTGTGGATGTAAGACGCCGTGACATCTGTAAATAGGTCTGTGCCAATTGGTTGTCACTTTAGGGAGTGGTATACCCTACTGTGGGGCCGACACAGGGTATTTATGTATTAGGGAGCTGATCGCTTGGGGTAGGGTTTTAGGGTACACTTAGTTCTGTCAGTTTCTGTTGGTACCGTCTGTTTCTGTTGGGTGGTAACACCTATCTGTTTCTGCGTGGTACCATCTGTTGGGGTGGTAAAGGCCCATTACTAGTGTACACCTAATTCTACATTCTGTTTCCGTAGTGATTAATCTGTTTATGCTTCTGTCTGTTTCTGTTCGGGTGGTAAAGGCCCATTATTAACATTCTGCTTCAATCAGTTTCTGTTGGGGTGGTAAAGGCCCATTACTAGCATTCTCTTCTGTGGAAATTATTCTGTACCTATTTCTGTTTCAGTTTAGACATTAGGGTGACACCTAATTCTGTTATACTAGTATTAGTGCAGAGAAGTGTGAAGCAATAGCTTAAATCATTCTGTTCTTCTGTTATATCTGCTACACCTGTTACAGTTATCTCTCATCCAGTTTTATTTTTATGTCATGTTATTATTATCTATTCATAACTGAAAATCACTGGACTTGCCAGACTTTTTGTCTGACCCTTGTTGTTTCGCCTCCTTTCTTCAGTTCCCCCCCAGGTTTTGTAGAAGGGAGTACTCTAGCTTGATCCAGATTTCTTCCGCTTGAAGTGCTTAAAGTATGGCTTGGCTCTGTATAGCTTCCGTTCTGTGGGGATTATGATTTTAAAGTTTTGTACTCTGATGGCTTTTGAACAAGGCTGATATATATGTACTTGAGTTTTTGGTAAAGTTGTAACCAAACTGATTTCTGTCCGCTGCAATAAAGTTATAAAGTTTTTCAAGTACTATTTTTATATCTGTCTTGTAATATTCTGTTCTGTTTACTAAAATGCTCCATCAAAGTTAAGGCATTCCCTTTCTGAGTGACCTTAATGGAGGTGGGGTGTTACAGAGAATTTATTCTTTTGCTTAACGCCCTTCTCTGAGACGCACGAGCCCAGAGGTTTTATATCGATGGACATCAGTCGCATGGCATGAATTTCTAGTGTGGCATGCCTAAGTAGCAAATGATCAAGGCTTCTGTTGAAAAGCAAAGTCTTGTGGTGATGATCAAAGCACCGCCTGTGTGGCGTAGTTTTGTGTATAACGTGAAATCGCGAGCCTCACACCCTGGTATGAACCAGAAACGGGAGAGGACCTCAGGGAGGACATGCGTTTGTTTCTAGTTAGAGGTGGTATCGGTGCTTAAACTGGCTGACATTTATATTATTTTCACCTATGTGGTTGTTGCTGTTGCGAGGCGCCTCGGTTATATCGGTCGATCCGGGACCGATGGAGTCATTTATTGGCTCATTTACGCCCTAATGGGCGGGGAAACACAGTGTTCAGGAATTTTAATCCACATCGGTGGACCGGCCCTATCGCTCCAAGGGCCCACTTGAGTCTGGGTCCTGAGACATGGGCTAGATTGTCTCGAAGTCGGTAAGGACTATCTTTTGCCTTGGTTCATGACGGAAATCCAATTTCCAAATACGTGACTGTGCGGTTTTGATTGTATACCTATATCTGGCGACATAGTGGCATGGGACGCTCATGTCGTCTATGATTGATAGTTATGATTGAAATTGTTTTCGAAACCTATAAACACTAGTAATAATATCAAATGCTTTTGTTTTATTCGTATCAAGCATATTTTGGCCATTATAAGGTAAAACTCTATCCTCCGGTTTGCGTTGCATTGTGTGATGGGAACTGAGTCTTATAATGGCTTCATTTCTATAAAAAGCATTGCGATATTTTAAAAGAACTATTTGTTTTAAAGCACTAGCGATCCAGTGGAGTAAACCCGTTCCACGAAAGTGGCGTGGTCCTGTGACTGGCCATATTAAATGTGTTAAGTAGATTTCTCATACCAGTCCCATGACTGACTCGTAGTTTGTTTCACTTTCAAACTCGGGTGCCCCTTTTTCTACATGGGCAGCCTTGTCTTCAGGTTTTAGCAGGCTTTTTCTGGATAGCGGGAGTTGAAGATGGATTCTATCATTTATCTCTTTTTATGTTGTTCAGCTCCTATTGTACATTATGTTGTTTTCCGCTGTAGACATTTATGTATAGCTGAACTGTATTTGTACTAAGTATGATCCTGTGTACTGTGTAACTCTGATGATTTCGATTATCCAGTGTATTATTTGTTCATTATCTGATGTATTTATTTATTTCTGTTCTGCTATTATCTGTTTCTGTGTTATATTCCAAAGATTACCCTTGTCACCGTCAGTACGGGAATTGGGGTCGTCACATAGATAAATAAACGTAATAAATCTCAAATCACCTTTAATTGATTCTCATTTGTGCTCACTTCTCCATTTTTTCAACAAGCGTTTCAATTTCAATCAATAATTTTATTCCCATTTATTTTATTTACTGTCTATTAACAAATTTTTTTGACTATTATCTGTTGCTAACCAAAAACAAATATGTTTTCACATTGACTTTTGGGGTTTACCATGTTAAAATCCATTTTCATTTTGCACTCAGGCAACATTGATTAGTAGAATTCTCTTCATATCAAAATGTAGTAAAATCAATTATCATGTCTACTGCAGATTGTATCTGTTTTTGGACTGGTCACTTTTGAATTTAACTGAATAGAACTTAATATGATGTTAACAAGACAAATTAGAATTTTGATGCCAGTAGATTTATGTCCATAATAAATTTTACGATCCTTATGAAGGAAAATCTATGCCAACTATAGTTGATTTATTAGTAACCTATTGTTGTTTGTTGGCCATAGTATTCATAAACTATGCTCAATTGTAGTTGTTATTCCTATATTATGTAATATATGTCAGTTTAAATGACTGTATTGATTAATTGTCATCGAAAACTCATACAAATAGGGCTGTTTGGAACATACTACAAATTTAAACTGTTATATTTTTTGTTTTGCACCAATGATTTATTTACTACTAAAACTATAAGTTTGTCCGAAAATTATTGTGGCCTTTTTTTTATTTTGCTGAAGTTTACTCTTTTTCTGTATCATGTATTATGTTAATCAAAGAAATAAAAGCTGATTATCAATGATTTTTCTTTTGTATACTTTGTGTTGTTAAAGTGGTAGGTGCATAAATGTGAACATTGTTCTCATCAGAATGCCATTTTTTTTATCTTTATGGTAATTGTCATATTTACGAAAAATGGTAAGCAAGTTATTTTCCAGTATAACATTCCCTTTTTCACCGTAAATACTTTCCATATTTACTTTCTTCATATATACACATAAAACCATAAACAAACAAGATAAAGAATATGGCATGCATTCAAATATGTATTTCTACAACAAACCTTCACCCACTTAACCTCTTTCAAACGTTCGTTTGCAGTCCTACCACCTGCTGTTTGTGCAGGAATACATATCAGATTAATGCCAATACACTATATTGTACATAGGTGGATACTGAAACTGGAAAATGTAAATTTAGTTCATGTTCTGTTGTGTAACTTCATCCACAGTATCATATTGACATAGCACATGTGGGGACTAGAGTTAAAGTTGTTGCTTCCATTACTGTTATGCTTGCTTTTTGCAATGGTGACCAGACTATTTTTTAACCTAAAAGCGTTAGCAGTAAAGATAATATTATATCACAAATGCAGAGTTGACAATCCTTTTAATGTTTTTTTGATCTTGCACTGAATTTTATTTTTGTATTTTTATATGAAGCTTAAAGTCTTTATATCCATCAAGCCTTCAACAAAAAAAATTCAGCTTTTTGTTTGTCTAATTTGCCAAAGAACTTATACTTCACACCTGATTGGAGACTTTTTCCTAATGTATTTGAAGGTTTGATTTATTGTTTGACATGTATGATATGAAAGAGATAAGTTACTTAATTCAGTGCTTATGTATAGGCCTATAAAAGACAGCGCAAAATTATGGTTTAAGAGTTTTTTGGCAGCTTCTCTGGACCATACAAAGCGAGAGATTGCAAAGGCAAGATGGCATAGTAAGACACGAATACTTGAGCTCCTAACTGGTAGATATATGGAACAATAACCTATGTGTGTTTCTTCTTTAATGTGAAGCTAGTTATTCATCCGTTATCATATATTGTTCTGTTTATGTATGCACATTCAAATATGTTTACTTCTCCTCTAATGGGAAGTTTATATGAGAACGACTTCAATTAACCTGTTATTTATATTTGCCAACAAATCTAATTTTGTTGAAGCTGATTTTATTTTGTCAACATTATTAATTAGGCATTATATATGATTATTGCATGGTTTATAAGATTAACGGTTTCACTTTAGTTTTAGAATAATTGTTATGAACTATTATTTTTTCAATCATAGTTCCAACATATCTTTCGTTGTTCAGAAAGATTTATGTAAGACATATTTAATGCACACTGATATTCATACTCTTGCTTATATAATAACGTTGGTATTTTCTTATAAGAGGATATTTACTGTTTGATTTGCAAATAGACGTATTTAATGCACACTGATATTTATACTGTTGCACATTGCGTATTATGGTGCCACCATACACCATCTTGAACTATGCTGACTTTTTAACCTCTACAGTTTTTTATCTCCATCTTAAGAATGCTATTTTTTACTACTTACTGCTCTTTTGTTTCAATCATTTTGGTTGGTAACTATTGTTCACTTTGTTATGGTGTGGTTAATTTCGTATGACATAACCTTTTATTTCTATGCATATGCTTTTTTTCAATTTCGTACTCATATTTCTATGCTCACTGTGTTCAATCAATGCAAATTAACACATACATGGTTGTTTAATTCATCATTTCATACATACATCTTTTCATCAATTGAATAGAGATACATGAAATTTGACACAGTTTACACCATGTCCAAACTGTAGCCACTAGCTATACATGAATCATTTACTTAGTGGAAAATCTAATGTCTACAGTTAAATCCTAACAAATACATGTATCATTTACATTATATTTCTCACTACCATACAACATGTTCTCATAGCTTATTCATAAATGCAAACTACAACACTTGAAAGTTTATGCTTCCGTGCATCGCACGGGTTTCCACTCGTATCTGGATAATTATGACATTAAAAACAAAATATCTTTCATTCCCCTTTCCATTAGAAGAATGTGTGTCGCCTATAGGAAATGAAGCCCAGAATTTCCTCAAATGTATCAGTATATTTCTCCTCGAAATTGATAGGCTAGAAATTTGTGATCCAGTCTCTTTCACGTAGATTTTAACAACTGAATGGATGCACTGGAATATTTTTAACATACAGTCATATGACTGTATATCACACAGAGCTGCTGAATCCAATAAAGAAGTGGATTCTCGGAAACAATTGACAAGCGTACGCAGAAGGTCATCAAATTTCCTCACAACAGAAACTGTCCCATTATTATCTTTATGTACAATAGTTTCAACGGAATGCAAATGCCTTGGTTTGACAGTGCTCATTTCATTTGTTGCATAGTTTTCATCTTTCCTGCTCTCGAATGATGATATGCAGTGAACAAGCCCGTCAAGAACATTCTTAAGCTTGTTCTTTTCTTGTAAATATATTTGGTTGTTCCTTAAAATATCAATATAGCTATCGAGTACCTTTTCAGCATATAGGATAAAGGATGATGGAAAGCTCTGAACAATGAGGTTGAAAAAACTGAAAGCCATCAGTCAAATATCAACAGCCATGTGTGTCATTGCATTGAAGATATAAGCCATCAGTATGGATATAACTGGACCAGGACTGTCCACTTTCAAATTTGAAAAAAACTCTTTTTCTAGTATTTGATATAAATTATCTCTCACATTTTTATCAGTGTTGCACATTCGTTCTCGAAGCATCTCAACTACGGCTATCTTGTGCAGTTTTAGCTCTGATGTATGCTTCAAGATGAAATCCATGATGCCGGTCAGAGCAGCTTTTCAAAATTTAGCATTGTGATGAGATGTCTGCTTAAGTAACTCTCTTAATGTCATACCCTTCTTGTTCACCGCAATTCCTGCTCTATCTGAAACCACACTTTGCTCCGGCAGAACAATTTCTTTGAATTCAATTTCTGTATCTGTATAATTCTTCGGTGGTGGTAGCTTCCACTTGAATTTTTTGAAATCAACACCGCGTGTCTGCTTCTTTTTTGAACCCCTTGATTTGGGTCTCGCCATTGCATCTTTTTCTCCAACCAAAATCAAACTGGAACTTCGAGCATTGGCGTTTGAATGCACTAAAATTAAAAATCTTTATTATGCTGCAGTCGACTGAGTGGTAATAGCTCTAAATTCTGTTTTTGAAGTTTGACATCAGCTTGCTCTACAGCTAAGAACACAGCCTTCAGCTTGAGCTAAGATGAAGCAGCCTTGAAATAATAATTAGTTTCCAAATGGTAATTTATATCATCATGGCTATAAAAGCAATAGGTAATTCTAGGTAATAGGTGACCGTTTAGCTAGAACCAAGGAACATAACAAGCAATCTTTCTCTTTTATTTACGAAATAACTCAAAAGCACTACTGAATGTAATTTAGTTACATATGTAAATTAATACTTGACAGCATGGACTTTTACTATGAAGTTGATATCTTTGTTTGTATCTTCTGGAAATTATTCCAATTCTTGCTAACTTTGTTATATCATATTTCATAGCTAAAAAACCAAACAGTCACTAGCCAAATATCCAATTTCATTAATAACACTTTGTATTAATTAATTAGTACCTTAAAAATAAAGGAAAAAGTCACTTTTTCATGGGAAAGTCTACTTAGACACAAAATTTTGACACAAATTGGGAACACAAATTCTAAACCATTGGATTGTTCCCTGATTTTCACTCCTCACATAAGGAAAAATTGATCCGACAGTTGAGATTTTATGTCCCCTGATTTGTGTCAAATATTTGTGTCCAAATAGTCGCTCCCTTTATTCATTGTTTATCTTAATTAAATCATATGTAAAACGACTACAAATGTAAACTAATTCTATAGTTATTTATTCACGAAAAGGGGGGGGTTCCTTTTAGTGTAAGTGAAATTTTCCAATTGAAGAAGGAGAAGAGAGATAAAAGATAATTTTCTTATCATGATAAATGTGATATTGTATCAGACTGTAGCAGTCTACATAGTACAATGTTCCCTCTAGTGTAATGACCCGGATTTTTCGAACAGTTATTATATGTATATAATATCATTTAAATATTGAATTAAAAATATAAAAGAATTTTTATATTGAATTATCGATTTATAATCGATATACGATTTATTTCGAATACATATAATTATCGAAATACGAGAACTGAAATAATTCAATTCGAAGATAAAACTGAATCGAAATGGTTCAGATGATCAACATATATTCTGTTTGAATATAAACGACGATAATAGTAATTTATTGTTGAAGAATTTATTTGTTTTTGAATTTAAATTATATTATATCGATTTATTATGGTTATTTTATATATAAGTTCAAAAAAAAGTTAGAATATATTATGTTGAGTTCAGAATATGGTTATTACATTGAAATGTCGGTCGGTACGCTAGAGTAGCGGTTCGTGATTTAAATTTATGGACCCGAGATATTTATAATGGATAAGATCGAAATCGAATCGATATCTGTTTTAAAAGAATAAAAATCCCTTTATTTTAAATCGCATTTAATAGAAATCAAATCACATTAAATACTTGTACTTTACCCACCATATGTGCTTATGCAGAGTAAATTCCTTAGAGATGAAGTATTCATCTTCTATATAAAACCGTGATTTCCCCTTTTTGTTTCTCTTTAGCAACTAAAAAGAAATTTAACAGAAAGCTTCGGTAGAAATCAAAATACTGATCTTCCTTTTTAATTTTTGAAATTCAATCCTTATCTATAATTTGTGAAACAAGTCGCGATAGTCATCTTTGGTCCAAGCTTCGATCTAGTATGTCATTCGAAGGCTCGCGCTTCATCCTAACATCGTTCAAGTGCGAATGGGAAGTTCGATTTGAGCAACGTTTAGGGTTCGAGCTTCTGGGATGGGAACCAACTTCACGATTTTGGAAATATGGTGGGGGATGGCGTTAGATTCCTGAAGGGGTTCATACGAGTTTGCAATGGGTAAATTGATGTCCCATCATTTTCTGGGTGCTCGAGCAATCGCGATTTCCAGGTGGAAATCGAAGGGAGGTCGAAGTTTGAAGGTTACGATTTAGAGTGATTAAAGAGTACGATTGGTAAAGTGGGAAGACCGTGCAATGGTTGATGACGTACTAGGAGTTGTCGGTCTACTGATGATGTACTGTGTAATATGGAGTTCGGCAGTGAGGGATTTAAGGGTGCGTGAACTTCTGTAAACTGAAAAGGGTTTGTTGTTCATGGATTGAGGGAGTTTGACATTTTTGGGTTAACGCGACGTGTGAAATGTTCGAATGACGATGGGATTTTCGGGAGGTAGGGCGGTCTGTGTTTTGATAAAAGGGGAGAAGAAGTTGCGTGTTCTATTTTGAACAACAAGAAAGAAATGCAGTTGTGAAGGAGGAGATAATGTTGCCTGTGTATGGAGTATTTGCTGTTGCCTTTTTGGTTTCTTGTGTAAAATGAAGTGGTTAAGGGTTCCTATTGCATTGAGGAAGGAGTTATGGTTAAGAGCTTGGTAAGGTAAAGGAGGCTTGGTACAGTTTTCAACTGTAGAAGGAAGGAGAATTGTAAGGTAACTGATTTATGTTAATTTCAGTAATTTAGGCAATAAAGTTATGATTAGTAAATTTAAAATTTATTTAAAGTAGTTCATAAAATTGTGAAGCTAATATTTATGTCGTACACAATCAAAATAGATAAACCGAATCCGTCGGGATTGAACTGGCAAAAGCAGGATCTCTTATGAGAGAAGAAGGATTTTATTGTGGTAGGTAATTTAATTGGTTTATTAATTTATTTAATTAAGTAACCGTTAATTATATAAATGATTAAAGTTTAAAAACATGTTTCTTTAAAATACAAGGTCCGATTGGGATAAACAGGTCAAAATGGATTTGTAGCTGCAAATTTAACGAGTTGGAGTTAACCAGAATTTTCAAATTTAATCGAATATTGTTCTATTTAAACTTGAAAAGAAACTGGAATGGATTGCAATTAAAAACCACGATGAGTAAATCTCACTCACCTTTTATTTAAAATTATTTCTATCAGTTAAAAATAATTGTTTGTTGCTTGTTTGGTTGCATTCAATATTTTTGTACATCTTAAATATATTAGTTATTTAGGCTTGGTGGTTGCTATTATATATATATTGGTGGTTGGATTTCCTGCAGTATCATTAGCGGATGCCCGCGGTACCATTAGCGGATGATTACCCTATACGCCCCACGTTATGATAGTGGATGACCTTCTATACCGCGATATCCTGTCACGAAGCAGAATGGGTATTATTTACGTTGACTAACGTCTGTGGATGCAGGAAAAACAGGTTGGAGGGATCCAACTGGATTCCTAAAAAATATAACATCTGTTTGTTTATTTGTGTGCATATATACTGTCATATATGATGTGTTAGAAAAAATAAAAAAATTGGTTGTTTGGTATTTAAATATCACTGGGCCTAAATGTTGATACTTTAAATTATCGTAAAAGGAAATTCCCAAAGATAAAAAGGGAAATTCTATTTTTCTAAAATAGAATTTGAATTTTTAAATAGATTTGAAATATTAACTTGTTTTAAAAGAAATAAAACAAGTAGTTCCTTTATAAACGAAGTTTATAAATAGTTCTTTTATAAACGAAGTTTATAAATGAAGTGAAGAAAATTATCATTGGATAATTCAGAAATAGAAATACAAGTGTGAAAATTGAAAAAGGAAATCTATTTTCCAAAAAGTAGAAATATCGATTTCAAAAGAAATTGAAATCGAGACTTGTTTAAGAATGAATATAGAATTTAAATAGAATTTGAATATAGAATTTGAATAGAATTTGAATATACAGAAATTTGAATTCAAAGGAATTAAAATAGAATTTGAATTCAAAGGAATTGAAAAAGAATTTGAATTTAAAGGAATTCAAATAGAATTTGAATTCAGAGGAATTCAAATGGATTTGAATAAAGAAAGTTCAAATGGAGTTTTAAATATAGAGATTTGAAAATAGAATTCAAATGGAGTTTTAAATATAGAGATTTGAAATTAGAATTCAAATGGAGTTTAACTATAAGAATTCAAATAGAAGTGAAATGGAGTTTAAATATAGAATTCAAATAGAGTTGAATTGGAATTTGAGTACAGGATTCAAGTAGGAATTTAAAAATAGAATTTTCAAATAGAAATTGAATATAGAAATTTAAACGAAACGTGAGTATAGAATTTGAATAAGAGAAATTCAAATAGAATTTGAATAAGAGATTTGAAATAGAATTTGAATATAGAAATTCAAATGTAATTTGAATATAGAATTCAAATGGAATTCAAATGGTATTTGAATATAGCATTCAAAGGGAATTGAAATTTAAAATAGAAGATCGAAGTATAAATAAATTTATTCCCGAGTTAGGGAAAATCGATGATTTTAGATAATCAAAAATAGTAAGTTGAATTTGGAAAATTGGTTTAAAATATATAAATATATCAGAATGGAGTTGGAATTTATATACAAATGAAGTTTAAAACGTTTATATATGTAAATATAATTAAAACGAACTCGCCGCAGCGCTGCAGATCGAAAATTGTCGTTTCGAACTTCAATTGAGTATATGGAACTCAATTGAAGTCGGAATTCTTTGAAACAAGAAACGTCAGGACCGATTTGATAATAGTTTTCTAATGGAGGAGAAAAATCTGGATTTCGTCGAATAGATTTTGAGTTAAATCAAAAACAAATTTTCAAAAAAAAACAGCGCCATAACCATTTAAAAACCATAAAAGTTTATTAAATTTTTTAAAAGGATTTTAAGCAAATAAAATCTGAATTTCTATTTAGAAAATCTCATATTTTGAGTTTTAAATCATATGTGAACCCAGGTGGGGTAATGAATTGATTTTTGAAACAAAAATTAGATTTTTGATTATTGAATAGAATTAACTAATTTGAATGGTAATTTGTTAATGAGATTTTACATTGATATTGGGCTTTGGATAAGTGAATTCGATTTGAAAATTTATATTCGAAATCGAAAAGGAAATTAAAATTAAAATTGAAATTCAATTTGGTTATGAGCAAGTTAAATATTTTGTTTGAACATGTTATGTTCAAACAAAGAAGTGGAATAGACAAAATATCTAATTAAAGAATAAATGAGCGAAACTGAACTCAAACGATTGGATTGAGTTGAATTGAATTGAAAACAGGTGAGCATGTGTTAGACAGGTATGGGATGAAGTATATGAAGATTTTAATTTATGTGCCCGACAAAAAGGTACATGTTCAAATTCATATATGATATTTTATGCGCCGTATCGGCAAGCCGCTTGGCTTTTCCTTTTTCTTTTGGATTGGTGAGGGCCATGGGAGGCTATTTGAAATATCCCGATGCTCCCGGTACAAAGGAGGTTATGGCGAATTTTTTCCGGGAATTTAAGGAGTTAGAATATTTTTAAGATAATTTGATAGTTAGAAATCAATGTATCGATATATATATATATATATATATATATATATATATATATATATATATATATATATATAGAATTCGATAAGGAAACGAAAAAAAATAAATAGAATATTGTAAACAAAAGGGAAATCTATAAACTAGAAATAGAAAGCGAACCATATACATGTTTTAAAAATGAATAATTGGGTTTTATAGTGTGTTTATTCGAGGTAAGTGGTTTTGTCTGTTTTGAAGTTAATGATGTTTTCAGTCAAGGTCTGAGAGGTAATTATATCCTAACTTGATTGATTTCATTTTTAATTGATAAATAGCAAGATCCAGTCTCGAAGAGAAGTGTTTGAATAATAGTTAGTTGAATAAAATATTTTTGGTTGTTGTAACGATGTTCACACAGCTTTCGTTTTAATCCAAGTGATGGAATAAAATATAACAGTAAATATTTCCTGAGTATAATTAAAGTAGTCAGGAAAGAGATAAGTGATGGAAATTTGTTTTTCAAATACAAATAGAATATATTTTCCAACTATAGAAAATAATAGAAGGCGATATATGGAAATGTTTTCCAAATAGTGTAAGAGGCCAAGAAGATTATCGGAATTATTTGGTTAACAAATATTGACAAGGAAATGGAGAAGTGAATTAATTAATGAAATATTAATTAACAGGCCCAGTGATTGATTGATGTTATGTATGAATGGAATGTTTGTTTATTTTTCTTCGATAGTTAAATAACCGACTATCGAAGTGTTTGCCAATATCGTTGTCAATATGGAGAGACCGGTTGGATTATTGTAACAACCCGGAAAATCCGAACCAATTTAATTTTTTTATTTTAAACTATTTGGTGGAAAAATGTGGCAGAAATTAAAATTTTCATTTTTAAATAATATTAAAGCCAGTGAAAATAATCAATTTTCAAACGATCTCTGTTTTCGACGAAACCACTTTTGTTGGAACCGGAATGTCATATTATTGCTAGGTTTCAATTTTTAGAACTTTTCGAATTAATATGTGAGCGTGGCGAAGGAAAATTTGTTTGGTCGATTACAGTCAAATTTAATCGACTGAAAAATAGCCATTTTTCAAACAGTCTCAGAATTCGACGAAATTAGTTTTGTTAGGACCGTATCGTTATAACATAGACAAATATATTTTTTCTTGATTTTTCTGAGTCCGTTAGTGGCCTCGGTGAATTTATTTATGCAGACGAATTAAATTAATAAAGGAATTAAATATTAAATTAAATAATACATGCCACAGACAGCCGTTTGGGCTGACGGGACCTGTCCCATTGGATCCTGGACATGGGCTATTGGCTACGGGCACTTTCTGCTGGACTGAAATTGAACCGGTTTGAAAGTTATGGATTTAATTATAAAAATACACTAAAAACAATATAAAAATAGGAGAAACCCTAAAATCAAATACACTATTCACTATCATCTTCTGCCGCCGCCACCATGAATCCCATGGCCGAATTTGCTCCTTCCTTCTCCTCTTAATTTCCCTCAATCCTCACACCAAAACCTACTGCTCCTTTGGAGTTTATTGTAAAGAACTTTCCCCTCTCCACATCCGTACGGTGAACCCCCCTATAGTCGGCTGTAGCGTCCGCCCCGAGACCCCGAAGTTCGCCGCATCTCGCCGCCGTGGGCCCCCTAGAGCTCGACCGAGCTCAGCCAAACCACCCCCCCACGTGCGCCGCCCTGAGCCGAACCACCCTGCACCCTCTGATCGTCCCGAAGCCCCACGGTTTGTTCGATAATTTCAGACCTAGGTTCGAAGAAAAGGGAGAAAGCTTCGGCCGATACTTCGTTTAGGAAGAAAGGGGTATTTTCTTAATTAATTTATTATTTAATTAATTTAAATTGTTTTTAAAACTTCAACTAATCATATCTAATCCGTTTCAACTCAGAATTTGACGATTTCGGAAGCGTTGGAATCGTAACAACGAATAGAACGCGTTGAGACTGAAACGGGACCATTCTGAATAGTTTGAATTTTGGCCAAAATCTTCAATGACTGTGAGATTTCTGAATTTGAATAATTAAATAATTTAATTACATTCGATCAGTTGAATCATTGTATGTTATTTCTGATCTGTTATGTGGTGATTATTGTATAGTTGAATTTTATTCGTTCTGATATCATGTTATAGTATGACAATTTGGATCTGTAAAATTTTGATGTAATCATAATAAAGTTCTCACTTTTATTTTTATTTTTATTCCTTTCTATTAAAGTTGAATTTTTATTTTGAAACAAAAAGAAAAGTTAGGTTTGTTTTTGAAACAAAATATAATAAAGTTTTGATCTTTTGTTTTTGAAACAAAACAAAATAAAGTTTTGATCTTTTGTTTTTGAAACAAAACAAAATAAAATTTTGATCTTTTGTTCTTGAAACAAATTAAAACAAAGTTGAGCCTTTTATTTTGATTTATATAATAAAATCAAAGAAGATTTGATCTTTTTTTAAAATAAATAAATAAAAGAAAGTTGGATTTGTATAATAAATAAAGATTTGATCTTTTATTCTAATTTATAAAATAATTAAAGTTCATATATTTTGTTTGATTTCACAAAATAAAGGTGGGACCTTTTTATTTTGATTCATGGAAATTATACACCCGATCATATGTTGTCGTCATTGTAATGACACAAAATTCACCGTTATGTTAATTTAGTTGTAATGACACAAAATACATCGTTATGTTGTCGTAGTTGTATTGACACAAAATTTCATCGTTATGTCTATTTGGTTGAAATGAACACACTTTGGTGTTTGGTTGAAAATTGAAACTTAAAAAGAAAATGGAAACATTTACATTTTTTCTATGTAAGGGAAAATAAAGAAGGGGTTACATTTTCAATGTAAATGTAAAAGAAAAGAAAGTATTTACATTTTTCAATGTAAAAGAGAAGAAATAGGAGGATTTACATATGTAAATAAAAACAATAAAAAGAGAATTTACATTTCAATGTAAAGAATAAAAAGGCATTTACATTTTTCTATTATAATAAAGAGTAATAGGAAATTTACATTTTTCTATTGTAATAAAGAGAATAGAAAATTTACATTTTTCTATGTTAAAATATAATATTTACATTTTTCCTATGGAAAATTTACATTTTAAATTATAAGATTTACATTTTCCTATGTGAAGGTATAAGATTTACATTTTTCTTTGTAACTATGGAAAGTTTACATTTTCCCAATGTAAAGATAAAAGAATTTACATGTTTCATTGTAAAAAGAAAAGGAAATGAAATTTTATGAAAAACATTAAAGTTCATTTTTATGTTATAAAAATGAAGTAGGATTAAAGTTCATTTTTATGTTATAAAAATGAAGTTGGATTTAAGTTCATTTTTATGTTATAAAATGAAATAGGATAAAAAGCTCATTTGTATGTTATTAAAACAAAAAGCATAAAGAGTTCATTTTTTATGTCTTTAAAAAACAAATAGGATAAAAGCACATTTCTATAATTAAAGAAAGAATATACATCGTTGAAACATCATTTTTGTCGCATTAGAGTTGGCGAGCAAAAATGTCATTTTTATTGAATATGAAATATACATCGTTGAAACATCATTTTTTTCGCATTAGAGTTGGCAAACAAAAATATCATTTTTATTGCATATGAGATATACATCGTTGAAACATCATTTTTGTCCAATTAGAGTTGGCGAACAAAAATGTCATTTTTATTGAATATGAAATATACATTGTTGAAACCATCACTTTTGTCGCATTAGAATTGGCAGACAAAAATATTGCTTTATAGAATACAAAAGGAATGGATTTTAGATTAGGGGAAATCGTCAAATTGTTTATATATATAAATATAAATATAAATATAAAATATAAATTTTAACGAAACGAGCACGGCAGTTCGCGTATCGATAATCGTAACTTCAAACGATTATACAGAAAGATCCGACCATTGGATTTTCCCAAAACTGGAACCGTTAGGACCACTTTGGGAAGAGCTTTCCAACGATATAAATTTCATCAAAATCCGACGGTTAGATTTTAAGATATGTGTAAATCAAATTTTGGTAAAAGCAGCGCCAGCGCCGCCCATTGACCCGAAACGTCGTTTATCTATTTCGAGCTATTTTTAATAAACAAAAATAGTGATAAATAGATATAAATATATATATGAAATGTTTTAAATTATAATTATGCGACAATTATTTGAAAAGGCCGAGTTTAACTCATTTCAAATAATTGCACGGCGAATAAATCTAAGATGTAAGAAGACGATGGTTGAAGACCGGCGATCTTCACATCGAATGGACGATGACTTCTGATACCTTGGACTGACTTGCTCCCAAGACTGGGTTGAAGCAGTAATTGTCCGGACATGTGTGTTGGTCGTGCGAATAAGCGAGCGCCTTTTTGGTGTCTCCGGAATCGTTCAGACCCAGAACGGACTTGTAAATGGTTGCGTGTCTGACGTTGAAATTCACTTCATGTAATTAACTCGATTTCTATTAATATATGTCTGTTTGGTGGTAGAGAATTTATACTCTACTTAACACCCTGATACGTAGTGATAGTTATCGATCGTGTGGCCGTTGAATTGTCAATGTGGCATGCCAAGATGCAATGATCAAGGCTTTGTTGAAAAGCAGGCCTTGTGGCTGATGATCAAAGCATAGCCTGCTTAGGCATAGCTTTGTGTATAACGTGACTTCGCGAGCCTCACACCCCGGTATGAGTCAAAAACGGGTTATTGACCATAGGGAGTGCACACGTTTCTTTCTAGCTAGGAGTGGTGCTTGGGTTTTGACATGGCCCGACATTTTACTTATGTGGATTTTGGATTGAGGTACCTCGGGTTTTTATAGGCCGGAAGTGGTCATATTATAGGTCCAAAGGGACTGGGAAACGTGTGTTCAGGTATAACTAATCCACTACCGTTAGGTAGGGACCGGCCCTACCGCATCCAAGGGTTCACTGCGGGTGATCCTGAGGCATTTGCTAGAGTGTCTCGAATTGGAAGAGGACGATCCCTTGCCTCGATTTCATGACAGAAAACCAATTCCCAATACGACAACATTTCGGTTTTGATTGTAAACTTATATACGTCGACATAGTAGGATGGGGTACTGTGCCGTCTAGGATTGATATATTTGTATTGAAGTATTTTAATACTGCTTAAACACTAATGATAATATTAAAATATTACTTTTCATGTATTGAGCATGTTTGATCATCATAAGGGAAAACTTTATCCTCCGGTGTGCGTTGTATTGTGTGATAGGATCTGAGTCTTATGATGATTTCATTTTTCAAAAGTCATTTCGCTGTTTTATCCAAACTTTATAATATTATGCACTGGCAATCCAATAGAGTAAACCCGTTCCACGTTAGCGGCGTGGTCCTGAGATTCGCCATCTAGATAGTTAATTTAGTTAAGAATTCTCACACCAGTCCCATGACTGACTCGTAGTTTGTTTCACTTTTGCAAACTCGGGTGCCCTCTTTTCACACGGGCAGCCAATTGACAGGTTCAGGTGATACATTCTGATTGGAGCTTGCTTGGACGGAAGAAGGAGAAGGCTTTTTCTCTAGTTTTATCTTGCTTTGAGACATTTTTCCATCTTTTGCTTTTGATGTGTGTAATGGAACTTGGAATTTATTTCCTTATCTTTTGAGACTTACTGTATTGCTCAGTGGATCCAGTAAAACTGCATACTCTGATGTTTTGTTGTGATGCTGATGACATTTTATTCCCGCTGAAATGTTTATGTGTTATGTTCTTTCTCTGAGATCTGTTTATTGTTGTAATTATGTTGTATTCCAAAATGATTATCCTTTCTTTCGGTCAACGGAAGTTTGGGGTCATCACAGTTGGTATCAGAGCCAATACCCAGCCGGAATAGTGGCTCCTGTGTGGACCACAGCGCCTGGGTGAGGTGTTTGTGAGCCAATGAGGACATTGGGCTCTGTAGGAGGGGAGAATGTAACACCCCTGATTCCCACATCATGGAAGCCTATGTGAAGTGGGTACTTATATAGTAGAGCCTATCTCTTACTAATGCCGAGGCCCAATGATGGAAAACCCTAAACCTGAGAGGTGGCAAATTAGGGACAATATCGGTGTTAGTAGGGAGGTTGGCTCAGCCTATGTGGAAACGCCATGCGTTGGCGGATCTCGAAACGTAGCCGAGGCCTTTCGAGGAACAAAACCCCACACCTATACGGTGGCTAAATTGGGGACAATATCTTGCGCGAATGGAGGTGTGGGCTGTTACAATTATTATCCGTGAACCACTCTGTATTGGCAGTAATGTTGCAAATCAGATCATATGAAGATAATCGAAGATGGTGTAAAGTGCAAGGGCTTTTTCTATTAATAGAAATTGTGCCTTCGGTTTCGTTCAGTCCCAGAACGAACGTATATGGACGAATGTCTGACAAAGTATTTCCAATGATCGCATGAGTTGGTCTGTACAAATATATATGGTTGCAACGGATTTATTCCATTAGCATAACATCCAGAATATTTGTGCAAATCAATTATTGATTAACGGATCTGACAATGTGGTATTCAAAGTGATTGTGCTATCAATGAATTGCAAGAAATCGTAGCCTCAGGCCTTAACAACTGGGAAATGACAAAAATCGGGCAGGCAGCAGGGCTATGTGGGTCGCTCCCATTAGGGTGTATAATCGCCTATCTAGAGATTCATTTAATTTCTTATTCTATTCGATGTTGTCCCAGTCGGGAAACAGTTGTTGATCCCAACCGTTGGTGATATACATTCGATACACTCAAGCGAAATGAGTGGTCGGCCATGTGTAGGCCGGGCTGCAAGATGTTCTTGTTGAACCCAGTGTATTCCTCTCTAGGGATACACTATCGGAAGGTGGTTCCATACCATGTCATGTTGGAAATCCAATCTCCAATAAGCGCCCTGCGGTTTTTGATTTTATATTATATATGGAGCGTGAGATGCAAGCGTTCCGCTAGATTATATTTATTTGATGTAGACATTATTATAATATCACTGGATTTGATATCAAAAATTATTTTGGGTTATAGTAAGGTAAAAACCGTCCATGTTTATGTGTGGGCCGGTCTTACTATTATCTTTTCTTTCGAAAGGATTTTGAAAGTTAAACAAATGATTGGAGTTTACTCACACCAGTCCTATGACTGACCCATAGTTTATTTTGTTTTGTTTTGTTTTGCCTAAACTCTTGGGTGCCCAAATTTGTACGGGCAGTCAAGTAGTCGGGATTTTTCAGATTCACTTGGAAGAGCTGGAAGCAGGAGGCTTCACCAGTTAGCTATAGACTCATATATTCCACTGTGTACTATGTGGTATCTGGAAACAGGTGTTTATAACTGTTCCAGGAATAACTGTTGTGCTCTGATGATGGTATGTATATAAAGTTACTGATTTGTATTTCAAAAGTTATGTTATATAATATATTTTATTCATTCCGCTTTGAGATTTGTCTTCTTTGTTTTCTTCTATTCTAACAATTCTTTCTTTCTATTTCTCACCCTCTAACTTCTTTCTACTAATGATTCGTATTTCTGTGCAATTTGGGTTGGACATGTGGTGTTATTAGTCAACTCAGATAGTACGGATTTGCGGGCCTTTACATCTAGTTTTGTATTATGGGAACTCTTAAAGAAATAGAACAGGGATAATTACATAAACTAAATTGTGATAGAAAACAAACCATATAGAATGGTAAAGATTAGAAATTACAACTGCACTTCTAAAACTGCTCATAGATCAAATGTTTGAAAATAAACTAAATAGAAAATGTGCATAATACTCCAATATACTGATAATCGTTGATGGCAAGACAATAACTGCGAGAGCAAGGACAGAGAGCAGCTTCGGAGAATCAACGACGGAGGAGCGATGCAACGGCTGTGAGAATCGACATAGGTGAGTAGCAATAAAAGCGAGAGAGCTTGTTTTAGTTTTGTTGATAGCAAGGACAGAGGGGTGGTGAGCATCCGCGCTTGGTTGGAAAACGACCGGGGGAGGAGGACAGCGAGATGTATTTAGGTTTTCTTCTTGTTGATGGAAAAACGACGAAGTAGAGAGTAGCGAGATGGATTTAGGGTTTAGGTTTGTTGATGGTGAATGATGAAGAGGAGAGTAGGGGATGGAGTTAGGTTTTAAGTTTCGAAATTTTGCAGTCCAGTGTATTTTGAGTAAATGTGCGGTAAAGAATCACAATTTTCTATTCCTATTGTCAGAACTGAAAAATTAGAACATATTAAAATTTATGTGCTTTCTAAAACCGTTCTTTCTAATCTCTCACTCAACATTAATTGCCGAAATAATCACGTATTCAACCTTAATTTGTCCATTCCTTTACCGCCGCTATTTTTCACGGCTTCAAAATTCATCTTCACTTCTTCTTCTATTTTGCTAAATCCGGTTTTTATTCACATTTTTTTATTTGCATCCACTTATTCTTTTAGTAGTGTAGAATTCGGTAAAGAAAAAATTGACGAATACGTTGGAAACAAAAATAATGGCAGTCTAGGGTTTTCGAAAAAGAAATAACAGACAAATTGAAGCTGAGAGGAGAAATATGCCATAAGGAAATGATAGTGGGCCCCTGAATTCCTCAATTTGCACTAAAATTTGTCCTTATGGTTAAAATTTTAGCCTTTTTTCCTTATGGATAAATTTTTCGTTAATTTTATCCTTTTGACTAAAAACCCCTATTTACTAAAGGATTAATTTTTTTATTGCAAATGTCAACTCTATCCATTCATTACAAATAAATACTCATGTTTCTAGATATGAGATGTTTTAAGAAGTTTGTGTATTTCTAAATTTATTACAAATATCCTCTTTATCCGTTATTTATAATATGATGAGACTTTTTATGCATTTATTCATGTTAGTTGTGCATGAAAAGAAGCTAATTTAAGAAAAACACTGAATTTGAGTACGCATTAAAACACAATTAATTGATTTCTTAATTTTTGTGCAAACAAGTAAAACATCTTATACTTAAAAACAGAGGAGGTAGATGGAATTTAAAGGGCCAACTTATGTAATTAGACGACTTTATCATATGTCACCGTGACATAAGTTAACATTATATCATATGTACATGAATTTAATATAGTGAAAGTCTATTTAGACACAAATTTTTGACATAAAATGAAGGATACAAAATCTGAACCATAAGATTACCCCATGATTCGCACACCTCACGTAAAGAAAAATTAATCTGTGGATAAGATTTTATGTCTTCTGATTTGTGTCTATAGATGTAAATTTTGTACGAATGTTCGACATCCGCTCGTGTCCGTGACCAAAATACATTTGTCCGAGTCCGTCCGATTTTCATTTAGGACATGAGTCAGGAAAACAAAATTTGTACGAGAAAAAATCACGATCGGTCCGGGCTCGTTCGAATTCATCCTAATTCCTTGTAATACGGCGTATAGATGAAAGAAAATCTTGCAAAATGTGATATAAATAGCCATATCCGATCGTGTCCGTGTCCAAAAAACATATGTCCGCGTCCAACCGATTTTAGACAAGGAAATTTGTTCAAGAAAAAATTTGGTCTGGTCCGTGTTCGGTTCAATTTTTTTAGCACAGAAACTAAACACACTACCGTGCGGTCCGGTCCGATCGATTTATACCCCTATTTATGACAAAATTTTGTGTTCATATAGCCGGACCCTTTGTAAACTTCAAAATCTTTTGTATTTATTTGTCTTTTTAAATCCCATCCATTAAACATCATAATTTCATTAATATGTAGGATTAGGAATGGCAATGGGGCGGGTCGGGGCGGGTTTCTCATGCCCCAGACCCGACCCGGACTTTTTAAACCCCGCCCCAGACCCGCCCCGTAGACCCGGTGCGGGTCTGGAATTTCGCCCCGTACCCGAAACCCGTACGGGTCAGGGTAGACCCGACCCGCCCCGCGACCCGGTGATATTATGTTCTAGTGTACACAAATTTATATATTTATATTTTTTATCACTAAATGATAAATTATATGCATATTATAATGTGTTCACAATGACAAGAGAATATTATAAAATGAGTTGTAAGATAATAGTTCAAAATGTATGCATTTGTTATTGTATAATTATCATTGATGTAACTTAATACGATGAAAATTTTATAGTTTTCAATTAAAAGAATATAATATTCAAGTTATAACTATGTAAATCTAAGAAGATTAACAAGTAATAGTTATAGTTATAAAGAGTTTGAATGATGTTTCGATCATGCGGGTCGGGTTGGGGCGGGTTGGCCATGCCCCAGACCCGACCCTAGACCCGGACCTCCAAAAGCGGGTCGCGGGTCTACCCGCCCCGAAGACCCTATGGGGCGAGTCTAAATGGGTCAAAACAGGGGCGGGTCAAGCGGGTTTGGACCCTAGACCCACCCCATTGTCATCCCTATGTGGGATCCACAATTCATTCATTTAAGGGCTGTAATAAAATGAACACGCCCAATATATATTAAGGTACCGTTTGATTTTTAAACTGGGCAGTTAATGTTCGCGTTCCGACGCGTTCGAGGTGGACCCCACACATTTTCCCTTTCCAAATGAACGTTTCAAACGATATCTTTCGCGTCCGACGCGGAAGCAAAATCAACACTGTCCGAAGGAAACCACTGAAGCATTGATAGAAGTAACAAGTCTGGCGTATTGTAACTCAGCAAAAATTAATGCTTTTGTTGGAATAAGGAGTCTCGTGTATTTTGCTTCTCCTTGGACCCAAAAAATTTGTAAATGGGGAAAATCTACTTTGCACAAAACCCAAAATAATTGGTGTGGACATAATAAAGACGTAATGGTAAAACTAACAAATCAAAAATAAATAGCACGTAAGCGTTTAATTATATTCATTGGGAGAACCGAAAACTGAATCGGAAATGGAAGAAAAAACACGTAATTCAAAGAGTCGTCTATGAAATGAGAAGTTCAATAGTTCAACTTTTTCTATACCCTCAAATGAACTAACACGGATATATAATATGAGCATGCAGGACGTAGTAATCAGCTGCCTGATTCCATCATCAACGAAATTAACAAGTAAATCATGGAAGAAAAGAAAGAAAGAACCAGAAAGAACCAAATTGACTGTGACGAACAATGTAATGAATAAACATAATTGGCAGTATGATAGTAGGAAAAACATGTTCAAATTTTATTGGACACAAAATTGGCAGTATGGTAAACATAATTTAATATTTGCATTTTAAACATTGAACAGTGTAATGAATAAACGTTTCTTTCTAAATTAATTGTATTTTGTATTTGCATTTTAAACTCTGCAATTTGTATTCCGCAATTATGTTATTTTAATTCTGCAATTTTTATTCTGCAATTTGTATTCTACATTCTACTATTTTGTTCAACAATAAACGCACACAAACACAAACAATTAAAAATAATATATACAAAAATAATAATTCTGCCCCTTCCAATTTGCCCCTTTCGTAAAAAGAACGCATACCCCGTTCGTAATAATTCCCCTTTAAATACCCCTTTCATATTTCCCATTCAAATAACCCTTCCTGTTCAAAATCAAAAGGACCTAAGAGCACAGAGAAATTGAAAGTTTCTAAGACAATTCCTAAAGTAAATACGTGATCCATAAATATGCAAAATAATCACAGAAAAACTTGTATTCATTTTCTTCATTCTATGACAGTAACTATAAAATGACCAGCATTTTCTCAAAGTTTGTACAGTACCCTCCTTTCTCTGGTAAAATAGCCGAACATAGTTATCAACTTTCAGTCTCAAGGATCAATGGCCTGTTCATCCAATAACAGGTATCTTTTCCAATGTATCAATCCTATTGCACCATTCTTTTTTGTCTCATATTTGACCCATGAATCATAATTTCTTTTGTAGAAACAGTAATAAGAATTCAGAACAACCACCTGCTAATAAGTTCTCATTTCATGGTAATGGATGTTTTATAGATGTGTACATATACTAGTGGAAGTTTTATATATCTGTGTATATCATATATACCTCACAATGGAGGTTTTATATATATGTAAGTTTACAAAAATGGAGGGTGTGTGTACACATATATGTATGTATCCTAAAATCCTCTATCTCTGTATCCAACCAATCAGGATACTCTGATTTTCATCTTTTTTCAATCAAGCCCACTTTCTTTTACTGACTTAATTGCAAAAAGATGAAAATCAGAGATCTTGATTGGTTGGTTATAGAGAGACAGAGGAATTTGGGTACAGAGGATTTGCTCTCGATAAAAATAGGCTATTTGAACACAAAATCAAAGAAAATTATAACATAAAAATATATGTAACATTGGAATGAAATTCAAGAGACGGGAAAAGCGAATGTTGTAGATCTATTATATCATCAATTATATGAAATTTTTGTGTTTAAATTCCATGTAATTTAGTGGGCAACCAGTAAATTACTTGTAATTCACAGCAAGCGGGCAAAATAATTTATCACAAGTGGGTCAAAGGATAAATCCTCCATTCATTTTTGATTTTCCTATGCCTATTCATTCGATGGTTCAGTTAAAACTGGGTAGGTTTACCTCATTGACCTGAGATGAGGTCACCAATCTACTATATTTTGAAGTACCACACAAGCATATGTAGTTTTCTATTTTTCTTTTCTTCGAAAACAAGTAAAGAAATAAATTTTGATATTGCTGAAACAAAAAATAAGTACGCATTAATGCAGAGATCAATTTGGCAAGTGAATTTTATAATGGAATGGTTTGCTCTTGAGAAGAAAAAAGAAGTAGAACAGAGACCATAACCAACCATCCGTTCTGTTCAGTTATTCTCTCTCTTGTTTTGAAACTGGTCCAACGAGCGGAGCAACCAGAAAAAGGAACTAGCCACGGATCAGGTAAGGGGGGAGGTTACAACGGCAAGTGTTTGCCATTATAAGGTTACAACGGCAAACACTTTGCCGTTATAATCGATTTTTTCGTTATAAGATTATAACGGCAAACTCTTTGCCGTTATAAGATTATAACGGCAAAGAGTTTGCCGTTATAAGCTTATAACGGCAAACACTTTGCCGTTATAAGCACCAACCCCTGTTCAGTCAACCAGCCACGAACGAGCTCAAAACTAGCCGCAGACTAGCCACGAGTGATTGAACAAGCCACACCTGGTTGATCCGTGGCTTGTTTAGTAACTAAACAAGCAATTGTTGTTTGTGCTCTGAGGCATGCAAATCACATAGTGAGGCAACATCGTTGTTCAATCACAGCAGCACAGATATTCATCGATAATCTGCAGCAAACCATGGCTAATCTTCAAGAAATAATTAATGGCTTCGAAAATGCCGGCAATGCCGAAGAAAATGATAGTGATTCGGATGGTGCACGCTCCGATATATCTGAAAGTGAAATGGACGATGGAAGGAGTAATAATGTGACTGGGAAATGTAGATTATGCCACAGAAGGCTTGCAGAAGTCGTGGTGCTGTTGTGCATGCATCTTTGTTTGTGCGTGGATTGCAGCGACCTTATGGATGTAAGGCAATGCGCTATTTGTCATGCTGATCGTAATGGTGTGCTTCGGGTTCGCCTTGGTTAGATGTAGGGCCAGGTTGTTTCTTTATTCTTGTTTTGCTCTTATGTTGGTGAACAATGATGAATTTTTGGGTGGTGCTAAATGCATTAAAAATTTCTTCCATGCAGTAATCAAAAATTGGTCTAATTTACTGTAATATCATTCACTTATTTTCTGTGCACCTCCGCTTGTTTTCTGTGCACCACCCAATAGATGCATGTTCCTGTTTTTCTAGATACAAAGAATTAATGACTTTATGCATGTAAAATTACTTGTTCTTTTTTACCATTATTCCACGTTAACTTGTTTACTTTAGTTTGGGACTGGTTAAAAATTTTTAATTTGGTGATTTGTTTATGAATTTAACTGATTTGCAGTAAATGTAAATGATTTAGTTTTAACTTCTGTAATTGTATGTCCAATGGAAGAATTGATTTTGGAATGTCCACGCAAGCCTCAAAATTTTATTATTTGGATTAATTTTACTGGAGTTTACTGTGAATTGTGATGATATTTAAAGAATTCAGATTTGATAGTTTAATGTGGTAATCACTATCAGTGTCTTTCCTGGGAAATGGTGCCGCTCAGCTGTCTACTCCAATAATGAGCCATCAGGTCATTTAATATTAGCAAGGCTAATCTGTAATTGTCGTTTACTGTATGCAGAAATTTTTTATTGCAATTAGCTGTCATGTTTTTTTATGACCTTTTTATGTTTGTGTGGAGTTGCGGGAGCTGAAATAATAGTATTAAAACTACATTTTATTATTATATTGCTACTATTATACTTACAATGAATGCATGGTTATCAAAATGAGGAAGGGCTATAATCGCAATGAATGGATTTTCTTCAAAGGTTCTTTAGAGCACCATTATAGCTTCTGGTTTTTACATTGATTATAATTGATTAATGTTTTTGTGCACAACAGTTCAGGTAATTCACCATCCACTGTGGGATCAATTGTTCTGTACCCAACTCCGGTGTTCTCGTGTGCCCGATAAATCACCACCACACATCAACCACACATATTATTAATAATCTAATGAACAGGTCCTACAGTCCACCCAAAACTATTAGATTTTGTGCAAATCAATGGATAAATTTGATCCGGCACATAGGAACACCAGAGTTTGGTACAGAAGAATTCATCCCATCCAATATCATGAAAATCAGCTTTTGCTATAATAGTCTATTCAGCGTACTTACATGTTGTATTCATGAGACTAGAATCATCTTGTAATAAAGTTTTTCTGCAACTGTTAAATTATTCTAAGACAGTTTATAATCGCTAGAGCAGAGTATTATAATAAAGTATTTTGACATTATTTTACCCATTGGAATATGTCTTTAGTACCAATTTTCTCATCATAATCATGGTTCAAATTAATCAATCATTGATTTTTTATATTTTATTTTTCCAGTTTTCCGTTATGCTCTGCATATTTTGGAATTTTCGCTTTAGTTTCAGTATACAAATTCAGGTGTTTTTTTTGTAATAATATATGTTTAATTATTAAAACCTTTGTATACAAATAATTTAAGCTTTATACAAGTTAAACAAGTTTAACATAAATTTATACAGACCGTTTCATAATAATTTTGTCATATAAGCCTATACTATGGCAGCATGGCTATATAAATTACAATCATTAACAATGGGTATATTTCTGTGGAAATAATTAAATAATGCCCAAACTTTACAAAGACCAGCCAAAAAATAAAGCTATTAATTCAGAAGTAATAGCAGCTCTGCTTACTTCTATGAATGTTGAAAAACATAGCTGAGAAACAATGAAAGCTGCCATCTTTCGATACGTGGCATTTCTTGCAAATCTATATTCTCTTGTGTATCTACTATCTATTACTCCCTCCGATCCACTATATATGACGTTTTCTATTTTTTCACACAAATTAAGGCAACTTAAAAGTGACTTCTATATTCTCCTATACACAAATTAAGACATGCTGTATGCTTTCTCTTATTAAATATATTATTAACTTTTCGGCAACAAAAGCATCGTTTGCAGCATGCATATGGGACGACTAACCAATGAAATTTTAAATGGAGCCATAAAAGTAAATGCATGCATTGAAAGTGTAAAAAGACAGCTACATGGAAGCCTAAGAGAATGGCGCATGCATAAAAGAAAGACATGAAAAGTTATTTGGAAAAGGGCAAAAAAGAAAATAAAGTGTGTATTTGTCTAAAACGTCATATATTCAGCAAAATTTTCTCAAGCCTAAAACGTCGTATATGGTGGATCGGAGGGAGTATTAACTTTTCAGCAACAAAAGCATCGTCTGCAGCATGCATACGGCACCACTAACTAATGAAATTTCAAATGGAGCCATAAAAGTAAATGCATGCATTGAAAGTGTAAAAAGACAGCTACATGGAAGCCTAAGAAAACAGCGCATGCGTAAAAGAAAGACATGAAAAGTTATTTGGAAAAGGGCAAAAAAGAAAATAAAGTGTGTATTTGTCTAAAAAGTCATATATTCAGCAAAATTTTCTCAAGCCTAAAACGTCGTATATAGTGGACCGGAGGGAGTAGTACAAAATTAGAGATGTTCTATTTTTTTTCTTTTCTCTAAACTATATTCTCTTGTGTATTTATTAATACAAAATTAGAAATGTTCTATTTTATTTATTTTCTTTGGAATTGCAGTATTCTAAATGGCTTTTTAAGCTATTTCGGTCAGTTCAGCGGTTGCTAGATCAAGACAAATTGATTGAAATTGCACAGTGCCAGACGGTGACTTGAACTATGATTGTAACAAAGTCTTTTTTTAAAATATTCTTATAGTAAACCTTTTAAAACATTTTTCATTTTTAATAAAATCAAATGAAAAACAAAAGAAAGGCTTCGTGCATTTGTAAATTTAATATTTTTTTGCAATTGAACCAAGTATTTGTACTAAAAATAACATAATTATTCATATTTGCTTGAAATATCACAAAAGATTCTCATTTCAAAAAGTCAAAATGATTCACATATTCATACCATTCATAAATCGTTAAGGTTGTTATAAAACATCGTCCTTCGAGTCTAAAAGTATTTCCAACCCTTGCTCGATGTAATTTCTTGATATCTATATGTCATTATTAACAAGATAAGGTTAAATTGATATGAACAAAAACAATTATGCACACAATAAAATAAATTTCTTCAATCTAATGCAAATACACTAAAATGTTATGATTCATTCACATGGTATTGGTAATTATCACTTGACAATTTGGAATGTGATGTCTAAAAGCATCTCCAACCCATAACAAATTTTGAAGTAATGTCAAGCGGCATAAACAATCAAAAAGTGTCATTTATAATTCTTTTTCCAATGTTAATATAATTTGTGAATTTAAGATGACATTGTGAAGTGAAATGTCTAATTTTGGACATTGCACATTACAATGTGTAGTCACTACACCAGAAAAGAACTTTACTAGGGTTGAAAAAACGCTACCAAAGTTTTTAGTAGCGTTGTAGGGAACACTGCTATACGATATGCAACAAAAATTCTGAATTTTTTTGTGGTGTTTTAGTAAACGCTACCAAAACTTTTTTGAAATGCAGCGGAAAATTTTTCTGTAGCGTTTTTTCAATGCAACTATATTTTTTATACTAGTTTACATTTCCTTTTGTAGCATTTTTAAAACGCTACTAAAAATTATTGGTTGCTTAACAATATATTTTAAATGTTATAATTTACGTTGATGGCTTGTATCACTTTCAACAACCACTTATATAATATCCATATTAAACTAATAATCAATCACAAAACTGTCATACTCAAACCAACAATTAATCATTAGTTATTATATTCAAACAAACAATCAATCAATCAATCATATGATTATCATCATTCAAATAATTGAAAAACCACATTAATCACATAATCAAGTTATTCATAATCAATTCAATAGTTATTTTCCAACAGAATAAGTAACATATCACGAATAATCATAAACAAGTTAACACAAATAGTGCTAACAAAATACCATAATATATAGCAATTAAAGTCATGTTCATTGCTTGATTACCAATAAACCTTTGTTGTCGCTAGTCTTCACTTCTGAGAAGTCAATTACCTATAATCGAGTTAAATAAACAACAATAAAACATGACATTAATTACATACAAAAATAGAAATGAAGTAATGTATTTGTCCAATTTTGGGTGTCGACATTTTTATAAAGATTATTTCGGGGTAAGCCATGTCATATTAATATGTAAAAAGATCAACAAATGAAATATTAATGTACCAATTAGAAGATCATCCAAATGTTCAACTCTATATTAAATAGTCCATCAGGGCTCATCCAAGAATCTGCACCATTTGGCCAAACCTAGCCTGCAGAAAACTTCCAACTATGGTAAATTACTGGATAAGTTACTGAATTCTAATCTTAAAACCAGTCCAATCTAAAACTTAACGTATAGAATCGTCAAAAATATAATAGACATGTTTCTTTTTCACTTGTAGGATTAGGGCCATAGTTTGTGAAAACGTACTAGTAACCAATACGTTATCCCAATGACCATGCATAAACAGAAGGATCAAAAAAGATAAACAGATTGTACCGCTTAAGAAACTTCTTGTACCTTCTATTGATTTTTTCATCTTAATGAGACGTGTGCAAAGAAATTCATATTGTATACTTGTGCAATAAAATATCTTGTCAGATCATCATACTAAAATTAAAGATTAGAACTGCCAGTAACGTATTTCGTTATAAATATGAGTACAGTAACTCCTCAATAGTCAATTCGTTCATACATTGAATTCGATACTAGGGCTTCAAACTTAGCTACGTCGGTTCATATACCTCTTACAATAGTTTAATTGGTGTCTAGCTTCACTTCTTGTTTTACTTAAGATGACTATTATCAAGATTCTGGATCATAAAACCCATAATAATAATTTTGGCCAATCATCTTAAGGAACAGCTACTCTGTAAGTAAAAGGATATTAATATATTGCCTAATAAAATAGTACCTATGTTGGACATTTGTAGGCAAAATGAACCTTTGCAAGTCAGCTAGCCACATGGGTACATTGAGGTTAAACCTGGACCTCGATCAATGTCTTAAACAATTCATCTGCTCATATCGCTAAAAATCGATTTTATGACCGAGTAAACTGCTGTATCTACAGAACAAGTCACATTCAAGATTATATGCTATTAACGATCAGTGCATGGTTCGCAAAGATAATGCGAACCATTTCAAATATAATTTAAACATGAACACAGATTTTTGAAAATCTGAGATCATATTCCTAGCTGTATAAAGAAACACAATTGTACCATATACCTTCACTAGCAATTTGGAAACATATGAGCAAATTGGATTAATCATAGTAAAATTATTGTTCATAATCATATTGTGTAAAAATCAAACTGTTCTGCAAAATTTAAGGAAAAACCATTATTATATGAAAATCTGAAGAACAAAAGAAAAAATGATTCAAGTAATCGCAAGTAAATTACAATTACCATTAGTGTACCCCTCTTCGTCTCCATTTCCTCTGGACCAAAAACAGACTAGTGTTTCAGCGATGGCAGCTATGATTATTGAATCTTTGCCTTCCCCCAGGCTAAATCGACTCTCCATCTCAGGCTCTTGTCCGCGCAAGGCAGCAGCGGTGTCAACTCAATTCGGAAGTGGTAGACTAGGTTCAGTGAATGTGTTTAACAGTCTTTAGATCTCCAGGAAACATCATCATCAAAGAGTAGCTTCATTTGGTTCAGCTACCAAGCGGTGCGGCGTTGTTTGTGAGGCATAAGATACTACTGTTGATGTTCATGATGTGACTAATGGCATTTGGCAATCACTTGTCCTAGAGTGCGACAAGGTAGTGCTGGTCGGGTTCTAGGCTCCATGGTGCGGTCCATGTCACATGATTCTTCCTGTAATTGCAAAATTATCAAAAACTTATGAAGGGAAACTTGAATGTACAAAATTAGCATTGATGAAGATATTGCCTCCCAATATGGAATCCGGAGCATCCCTACCATCATTATCTTTAAGAATGGCGACAAAAAGGATGCAGTCATTAGAGCCGTTCCAGAAACTACTTTGTTTACATCCATCTAGAAATTTGTCTAAGTTTGAACTGTGTAGAAGTTTACAAGTGAATATAAGTCATCATATGGTGGATTGATTTATATTTGAAGCAGTTGATATTGCTTTATTTTCATTTCTGTACATATGGAGACTCCTATCTCTGTTATCATATCTTTGAATAAAGAAGTTTCTACACCATTTTTTTTTTTTTTACATTTACCATTATTAATTGCCTTAGCATGTCTATTATATATTTTTCTATTTTTTTGAAGATAGGCTAGAGGAATCAAAAAGAAATGAGAGCTCCTGAACAAAATTAAGTCGTTTTTGTATCAATAGTGGCACCTATCATCCTCGGGTAAGTTTGCAAGTCTAGTACCACTATATTACATATTTATTAATCTAAATAAAATTTGTGTCTTGAAGCTAATCAGATTTGGGGTAAGAATTTCAAAACAGTCAAAGCAATATCGTTTTGTATATTGCATCCAAAACTTACACTCATTCAAGGCATTGAAATACATTTGTTAATATAGAAATTGTGCCAACTAAAATATGTTTTATATTGGTGTACTGTAACACTGCACCCTAGATCTGGTGTTGCCTCCTTTCTTGATCTGGTGATCTCTGTTGCATAAGCTGGCTGGTGTTGTCTCCTTTCTTGATCTGATGACCTCTCTTGCATAAGCTGGCTGGCGTTGCCTCCTTTCTTGATGTACTATAACACCGTACCCTAGATCTGGTGTTGCCTCCTTTCTTGATCTGGAGATCTCTGTTGCATAAGCTGGGAGTTCAATAAACATCGTATGGTATCTCATATCTACCTTTTTGTTTATTTTAAAGTTGAATATAGTAATTGAGATAAGCTCACAATTATACCTGTATGTAACATACATCCAATTGAAAAACTTATGAATGTCATTTGTGTTAACATCCCTGAGTTTCTTTTTATCAAGCTCGCATAAATTGTTCAAGGTATCCGTGTAATTATTCCTACTATTTGGCACAATATAATGTTTTAAAACTTGGTAAGAAGTAATGGTAATGTGACACTTTTAAGCGTTTCAAGACACTGACATTGAATCCTTAAAGGTTACACATCGGGTTGTTAATAGATGAAAATGTGTGAAATTTAATATAAGATACCAATTTGCTGATTTATATGTATGTATTTGATAAGTTACTAAACACAAGCTAACAAACGAATGAAGTAGCCTCGATGGAAAGAATATACACTTACAAACATGTGAACTCAAATTTTCAAACCATAAATGAATAATCGGAAGGATGAAGATGAATGAATAGGTAAGAAGAGCTATACCATATTGTTGGGCACAAAGTTTGATAGAGCAAGTGAATATAGGATAAGGGACTAGTAATAGACAACCTGTTTCTGGAGAATGAATGCTAAATTTGCATAATACACAAGATAACGCACATTACTAGCAAATATTTACCATGCAAAAAAGAAAATTTCTCAATTGAGATACAGAACTAGCTAAAGGCAACAACCAAAAAAATGCTAGATAAATTCTCAGGATATTCCACAGAAAGGAGAAGCAAAGTACCGTTGGAGGAATAAGATATTGCTATCAACATAAAAATAATAATACGGAAAATAGCATTTCCCTATATAGCATAGAAGAAAATTGAAAGGTACCAAAAATAACTTTTGAACTTGGAACAGATAACAGATAAAGTATATGTTGCATGTTTTAAATGTATGTGATGATACAAATATACATTATTAGATGTAACAGTTTTGTTCTAGACAATAATATCATCTTTGGGCAAAAATCAAGTTATCACTAGGAAATCACTGTCAAAAATCAGATAAGAAAATGAATGCATGTCCTCTTTATTATCATCATTCTTCTCTTAAAATTTACATGTAGATCCAATGAAATCAACAAAATTATTTAATATCATGTATAAGTTCAGAAGTAGATATGAAAACAAAAAATATGACATAGTTGCTTAAAATTAATAGCTTAAGTCATAGGAATTTAGATCGTTTTGGCAAAGCATGCATTTGATGACAATAAAAAATATTGGAAATTTCATATAATGCTTATAGTATGAGTTCTATTCAAATTCATAAAATTCATCCATGAAATAAGTTTTTTCTTATAGCAAAGTCGCAAGTGAAGTGCAAAAGGACGTAAAGGCAATATAACAAAGGGCGTAAAGGCAATATAATGAAGGACGACACAGTAGTACAAAATAGTTCAAGAATGAGTTTCGAGTAAGTTGACAACTTTTCATAGTGAAGAAAGAAAAAAAATTAAGGTTAACAACAAATCATCCATGAAAATCAAACTTTCTCAATTTCACAAATAAATCATACAATCCACAAAATGCCTCAACAAATTTTGTACACAAAACCATTTTTCAAAAGCTGAAGAAATCCCAACTTTGAAACAAAGACATTCCTTCTCAAATAGTTCAGCTACTTTAGGTTCCAATTCGACCACACTAATCGACTCAATAACTAGCTTTGACCTATCCAAACTACCCTTTTACTGATTTAACAGAACTGACCAAGGGAAAAACCGAGTTTGACAAACCTTCCTCAATTCCAAAACTTCCAATACTCCATTTACAAATTCAAATCAGGATTCAGTTCAGCTCTAGCCTTTTGATGATCAATCTTACTGCTTCTTTGAAACTAGCACACACACTAGTGATATCACTAAAATACAAAGCATCAACACTACCTATGGGTTTTTAAACTAAAAAGCAATGTTTTCAACTCTCCCACCATAGCTATCTTGTCCTTATCCGAAAACCCATCTCCTGATTTCGACAAATCAAATGCAGCTGCCACATCAGCCCTAGCAGTCTCACACAAACCCTAATCAATGCACCGGAGCCACAATCTAAAACCGCATAGATCCCAATCGAATCCGTGCAACATTTCTCAACTATTTCACCCTCATCCTTCATAATTGAAACATCATCAGCACTCAATCCATTTACATCACACAAAGGTTTAAGAAACCCAAACATATACCCAAAATCAAGTATTTTAAGATAACCTGAATCACTATTTTGCATAGAAAAATAATGCAAATACCATAGTTTAAGCAAAGTTCCATGGTTGAGGATTAAACAAAGAAAAAAAATAGTAATTACACATTATATCAAATAGTTGTCAATATAAATAGTGATGGCAAACCTGAAATGTCTGACATAAGAGCTTGAGTTGATCGGTGACAATTCAAACCAAGGTAAAGCAGCTTCGGGCTGGGTCGAATTTCACTTACCTCGACTCCAATTTAAAGGAAGATGTCATTGGTCAAACGTAGCAAGACCGACTTCAGAAGCTTATATTTTGAAGCTAACAATTGAGTCAACCAGTGAATGTTTGTGATTGATAAACTACAATCTTGTTTTTTATGGTGGAGATGATTGCTGGATAGTATATGTTTTAGAGCATCTCCAACAAAGGGCAATATTCATGTTACGGGGCGTAATACGGGTTGTTTTTGCACCCAACAGTTATCCTCTCGTGTAATATTCAGCGGAATATTACAGCTTCGATTCAGGATCCGGAATGAGTCCGGCGAGCTGATTTTATCAGCTCGCCATGTGGCGAGCCGATTTTATCAGCTCGCGCTGATAAAATCAGCTCGCAACATGGCGAGCTGATAAAATCGGCTCGCCATCTCCCTCCCCAATTCCCCAACGGCTATCTCAATCCAATGGCTTCCAACGGCCATTTCCGCCTCGATTTTGATTACCAACGGCCATAAAACGGTGAAAACTTTTCTAACGGCCATATTTTCAGTTATAAAAGCATTCCATCGCATTCTTTCTTCATCACAACATATTCATATCTTCTTTCTACATCTCTCTACTCCACACCAAGTCTTGCTATATAATGTCTTCCCCATTCGGAGAATTTTCGCATCCGACGATAGATGGAACTCAGTTCTCACAAGGCAACACGAGCAATATATTTGAAACTCCATCGAGCAGGCAAGGAACCACTCTGTGGACTGACGAAGAAGACATTTCTCTATGCAACATATATTGTCATTTCACACAAGATTCTGCAACGGGGAACGACCAAACAGGCGCTGCGTTTTGGAAAAAAGTGGAAAAATCCTTCGTTGAGAGGCATCCGGGATGCCAAAGGACGTTATCGGCGATCCAGGGACGTTTTGGGAAAATAAGCCGCCAAACCCAATATTATGAGTCACAAGTGTACAAACTAAAGATAGCGAATCCAAGCGGCATGGGAGGAGAACATAATCTGGTATGTATGTATTTGTACGTACTTTATTTATGGGTGTTAGCATTTTAATTGATACATTTTATTTTGGTAAGTAGAAACGACTAGCGAATGAGGAGTTCAAGAAGTTTTTTCCTAGAGAAAATGGAACGAAAAGGGCACACTATTACCAGTTTATGCATTGTTATGATCTGCTTACTAGTCAACCAAAGTGGAACTCAGAACTTGCCAAGAGTCTCCGCGATGTTCAAAGTGCTAGCAAGGCCAAGAAAAAAAGTTCAAAATCGGGTTATTCTTCTAGTCCTAGCGGCTCAGGTGGCAATATTTCTCAATGTGTAGGGGAAAACCTACTTGATGAGTTCAATGCTACGAATGACGAAGATTTTAGACCTGAGGGATGCAAAGCGGCGAAAAGAAGGGGCAAAACAACGGTTGAGCTTGAATCAAAAGTGAACACCCGACACGAAGAACACAGTCGTAGAGCGGAAAAAAGGCTTGTAGAAGCTAGGGATAGAACATAAGTTTTGAAAAGGATTGCTGATCTGGAAGAGAAGAAACTTCAAATTCTTTCGGAGGACTTAGCGTATAAGAAAGAGCACGATGCGTATAAGAAACAGCAAGATGCGTATAAGAAAGAACAAGAAGAGAACGCTATCATGGACAAAGATCTGGATGGAATGTCTGATTTGGAAAAGGAATTTTGGATGGGGATGAAACGTCGTATTATAACGTCAAGGTTTCCACAGTTGATGTAGTAACGTATTAGTAGTTGCTCGTATTAGTAGATGCTCGTATTAGTAGATGCTCGTATTAGTAGTTGCTCGTATTATGTTGTTGTATTAACGTTGTATTTCCTTCTGTAGCAACCGCTTTTTTTATAATGAAATGTTTGCTTTATATATTTTGTTATTGCGTAAACAATTATAAGAAATTCATCCTTTTTACAAAGGATTATCTAATAAACGAAAGATACAACACAAAGTAAACGAAAGATCATCGGGTTAGCCAACTACAACGTAGTTCAAACGCCTCATGACCAACAAAATCAGTGCCGTAATCTACAAGGTAACGAGAATCATAAGTTGCCCTATTCGTTTTAAATACGTTTTCATCTTCAACTACCTGTATAATCATCTGGTATCGTTCACAATTTTTAACGAACCGCCGATGAGCCATAAGAATTTCGGCAGACGTTCGTGTAGTAGTGCATGAACGGTGGTTGTTATGTAATCTTGTTATCATGGACCAAAATTCTTCATGGGTAAGTCCTCCTCCATTTTTCTTCAGTTGCAAATCTCTTTTATCACATTCGATATAGGATTTCACGAGTATAAGTAAGTCCGTAGAAGAGAATTCGGTTGTAGCAGCACTGGAGCTTGCTTTACTTGGATTGCGTCGAGGTTGGTTAACCCTTTGCCTAGCTGTGTGTTTTCTTGGTTGTGTTTCGGATTTACTAACTTCATCTACTTGTGTATTTGGAACGAATCCACGCACTTTCTCCTCCTGGTTGTTCCGTTCAAACTCATCAAACATTTTTTCCATAAGTTCATCACTAATCTCCCCATCGGCCATTAAAGCTACACGGAATAAAAAAAAAGTTAGTCCGATTTAAAAAAGTACTTGAACCAGTAGAAAAAATAATAAGTGGTTTCTCACCTTACTGCCTTGGTTGATTTAGAAAGCACAAATAATGGTCATGGTTGAGAGACGGGGAATGAAATGTTTAAATAAGTGTAGGTGAATATTGATAAAGCACTGTCATCATTACTCGAGCTGTAACATCGAGACTCTGCCCAACAACAGTGTCTGTTCACATCAAGACAGTAAGAAAAAGAGATTCCCTACAGTATTACGTCAGGCGAAACAGTGACCGGTACCATCATGATTTTTGTTATTGATTTGTACACTCCTTGCCTATATATCTCAATGCAATTTACTCACATAATACCTCACTCAAACAACTTCGTTCTCATTCTACTACTTACTCACTCGAAAATGCCTTTTTGGCCATCCGAAACTGACTCTGATGAACAAGCGTACGAACAGATGAGACTTCAAGCGCTCGAAGACGAATTCGAGTTTCTAATCCAAATTACACCCCATGATGAACCATCACATGAACAGGGGAACCTCCAACATCTACAACAAGTTCAAGTGCCACATGTTCAACTAGCAAACGAACAGACTCTCGCTCAACCACAACAACAAGTAGAGTTCTACCGAGTACCACCACATGAACATGAAGGTGAATCTTATCCTGTACTTTGCTACTGCGGTCATGTGGTCGAAGTTATGGTTCGTGCAGAAGGCGACAATATAGGTCGGCGCATGCAGCAATGTCGATTCTATCCAAATGGATGCAGCTACACGGAATGGATTGACGAGCCGTTGTGCCCACGGGGAATAGTATATGCAAACCAACTCGAACGAGAGATTATGCGTCTCGAAAATCTTGTTCAAGAGTTGCGACTGAACGCAATGCGACTCCCTTGAAATTGAATGTGTACTTTTAATGTTTGCGATGATGTAGTAGGCATGTACTATTATTCGGTGTTGTATCTGTAACGGTCGGTTGTATCTGTAACGGTCGGTTGTATCTGTAACGGTCGGTTGTATCTGTAACGGTCGGTTGTATCTGTAAGGTTATTGTTATGCGAAAACCCCCTAGTTGAATCATTGTAATCTTTCCTATATAAAAATTTCACGTTCTATATATTTAAAATATAATCTTTCGTATATAATCTTCTAAACTATAATCTTTCGTATATAATCTACTAATAAAAATTAATAAGTAGATAAAAATAAGAACTAAATATTTAATCAAATGAACACACATTCCACACAACCCCCCCCCCCCACAAACTTCCCGAGCCATAGATGGGCTCGGCAGATCGCGAGCTGATTTTATCAGCTCGCGAGCTGATAAAATCAGCTCGCAGGCTGCGAGCCGATAAAATCAGCTCGCGCCTGCTGGGACATATCAAAGATATCTCCCGTAATGTTACGGCCCGTAACGTTACGGCCCGTAACACTGTTGGAGATGCTCTTAGAGACTAGAAAGAAGGAATTGGGATTAGATAAATTTTAGGGTTTTGGTTTGGCGCGAGCAACCAAAGAGAATGAAAAATAGATGACACGGCAAGCGGGAACCAAAAAAAGTCCGCCTAAATCTTATACTAGAAATCTACGGGTACAACAAGCTCAATAAAATAGCAGCATATAATGTTGAAACACCACTATATGATGTAACCAAAGACGTAGTTTGTTGTAGTGAGTACTACATCTATACAATTTATTGGTGAGTTAAATAATTTTTTCAATCTTCTGCGAATGATAAAGTGACACATCTGCAAAAATTTGATAACTTTTGATATTTGCATTAGAGAGAACTTATAAACGTCGTTGTCATATATACATACATTCAATTAACATTATGCACACATAATCTTTACATGACATTATCTGTGAAATGGGTTGAAGATGCTCTAAGACAAGTCATTTAACTTCACAGTGTATAGCAAATGAATTGTCACGTCATACTAAATAATCAGCTCATATCACCATTGAGAATTGAACTTTTGAATATTCTAGTGTCATCCACTTTACATTGGAGATATACCCAGGTGGCAGATGCTCTAAATCAACATAACCATGGAATGTGTATCATAGTTAACGCAACAGATTTAAAATCTAGGTCAAATCACATCGAAATAGACTTTAAAACAGAAGTAGGGGAAAGTGTTTGTTTCATTTGTGGTTAAATAGTTGTGGGGACAAATGAACTGGCTACTACATTATTAGGTCATGAATCTACAGGCTTTAACAATCCTCAAATAAAACCTTGTAAGTTATTTTTTGGAAAATAAACCATATATACTTTAAATAAAATGAGGAGTCCCTTGTTTAGTCTTGATAAATTTGGATATAAACTCTTTTGCTAGAATCTTGTTGATCAATACTTTGCTATAGATTGTATTAAGAAAATTCTATTATTCACTGTATCTGAATTCACCTTCCAGAATAAACGCTTTATACTTCTTCCACTCTTTTCCACTTTTAGTTCACATACTATCATAACTATTTGACATCCAAGTACCAAATTGACATGGTACACATACTTAGCGATGAGTAATTCTTGCGATGTAGAATAACAATTAATATGATACTTGCCTCCAAATTCATTAGCTTATGCATCGACGTTTTAAGCCATGTTAGACCATATCATGGAGGGTATATTTTTTTAATCGTGAACATTGCACTTTTACTACAATTGTTAACGCCTAAATTTCACTAAATTCCTCCCATTTTCTAGTGCTTTACTGTATTATACCTACTAAGAAATAATTTTAAACTAAAATTTGTTATCAACCAAATGGTTGAAATTTTTCTGAGTATGGAATACTACATGAAAAGGACAGTTAATTGTCACCTGTAATATTAATGGTTCATAAATAAAACCTATAATATTACCAATTCTTGTTTACTTCAATTCTATAGAGTATGGCATACTAGAGAATGAAGTGAAAGGTTACTGGGTAACATATTGTTATATCTTTATATTACCCAGTCCGACATATGTTCACAGGCTATATATATATATATATATATATATATATATATATATATATATATATATATATATATATATATATATATATATATATATATATATATATATATTATTTTATAGTTTTTCATATATCAAGTACAAACTTTCTGTTTACATTCTCCCAACATTTATTGATCTATCTTGTCATCATCAATTACATTTACAAACATTCAAGAATTATAATCAGAATTCTACAACATTGTTGGTATCAGAGCACTTTGTCTAACGATGCTGCTGCCTTGCCTCTCAAAGCATCGGAAAGACATCATCATCTGTCATGGGTTGTAGTTAGTGGTAGATCAACAGATATTCATCATCACTTGAATTGCCAGTAAGTCGTAGCACTGCATCTGTTCTGATTCTAGTATCAGAATCATTGATCTGATCATTTAGCCTCACCTACAACCATCGTTTGCTTGTCATATGGTTGTGGTTGCTATCTCAGTCAAGATTCTAATTATCTAAACCGCTCACATTGCAGTTCTTGATCTAGAATCATGTTCTTGGTTCTCTTCTCAAATCTCTTTTCTGAATCTCAAATTTCTCTTCGTTGAGGTTCTGAATTATATATCAAAGTGATAATTACAATACTGTCACTTCGTAAAACTCTAATGCCTCCGCTGCTCCAATTCAAAACCTCAGTGGCAACATGTCAAAAATCATCATTAGCCCATAAGATCAACTGATCTCAATCGAACTTGATGATTTTTTTTATCTTTTGTTGAAACTTCTGGAAGAAACAACAATAGAAAGCTATGGGCAAGATGACTATATCAATGGAGAGAATATCATCCCTAATTAGTTTACTGTTAACAAAGAAAGCAACGGTATGGTTAACGGAGAATATGCCATTTGCAAAAGGCAAGACATAATCTTTTGTGCATGGATTTTATCATCTACCAACTCCAGCATATTGCCACAATTAATTGGATGTAAAATTTTCTATGAAACTTAGGCAACAATTCAGAAAGTTTTTAGTCTCTAGTCATCAGCAAAAGTAGTACAGGAAACAACTTCAGAATATGAAAAAAGAGAATATGATGATGAGAGAATAACATATAAAATCAAGATCATATGTGACTTACTTGCTTCTACTGGCCAAACCATTTCTGATTCTGAAAAAATAATGTACATCTTGAATGGGATTGATGATGAATATGAGACTGTGGTTGTTATTATTAAATTTCGGTGATACAAAACACAAATAGATGGAAATTAATATGCAAATGGGAAAGTAATCACATATATTTTGCTTAAATTATTGGATTGAATTTGCATGAGATGGCAAGGAAATAAATGTAGGGACTATCACTATAAAAAAACAGATCTATTACAACGGGAAATGCTCATTGTAATAGAGTTTTACAGGGACCAGTCTGCCCGCTGTATTAGACCATGTTGTAATATGTCCTCTTTTACAATGGGCAATTAACGTGGTAACAAACGATTGTAATAGACTTTTTACAAAGGTCTTATGTTGTTGATATATGTTCCTTCAAAAGAACAGCAGTTTGTTGTAATATTTTTTGAAACAGGTATTGACCGTTGTAATATCTTCTACAACAACAATTAATGTCCGTTGTAAAATGTTGAAAGATGCAATGGATTTGAATATTACACATAATATTAATAATATTTACAAGAATTGAATATTTAATTCAAAAATTATTTTTAAACAAATATTTATTCAAATAAATATTTATTACACTTTCAAATAGTACACATAGTGTTTCCTCTCTATTTACACAATCAGTTGTACATACACTTCCTCGCTACATTTCACACGTATGCATTGACTCCTTGCTACACACTTATTCACTCATATACACGTCCACAGTCACATGGTCTGTCAATGAGTATTTTGAAGTAGGTATTATCGAATGCAACGGGATTTCCAAAAGCTTTGCTTCCCAATATGTGTGCTCCAGATAATGCAACCAGTTCGTGTGTGCTTGCATCTATCCGACCAATCGAACTAGAATTGCTAGACTCCACACAATTCAACCGCTTTAACTCCCGCAATCGCAATCAAATCCGCCTAGGACACATTCAAGCTTTGATCTATTTCTTTCTTTGCTTTTTCTAAAATCTTGAATGGTTTCTACAGACCAACATTTTCAGGCCTAGAACAATCAATAAGATTGAGTTGAAGCACTATCTAAATTGTTGGGCTTCAACATTTCTGAAATTACGCACCATGAAGATCAGAATACAGGAAACCAGCTTGATGTTTGCTCAATGGCTGGACTTCAAAATCTTAATCATGCTTTTGTACTATTGTATTCTTTAATATTTAACAATCAATCCGCAATATTTCACTGAGAATATAAATATTACAGAGAATGTATTGCTACATAGGTGATAGATCATCATTTTGAGACAAAATTCACCATTTGTTGATAAAGCAATAGATACAGGGTGTAGCTTGATAAAGCAATATTACCTAAAATTTGAGCAAGAGATTGTTTTGCCAAACCGTCACCTTTTTTTTTAATAATAATTGAAGATATTAATGCATCATACACATGATTAATTTTAAAACCAGGCAGCAATACAACTGCAACATATATCTAAAGGTTAACAATCATATCTGGCAACAGTACAAGAAATCATATCTATTCATGTTTCCAGTACTTAAAAATTACAACTGCAACATATATCAAGCAGTTAACAATGTTCATTTAGCTACAACAATGACAACAATGATATTTTTACAGAGACACCATGTTCAAATACGAAGAACAAGACATAGCAAAGTCAAACAATCAAAGACATCGCCTTTGCATTCTTAATCTAACACATTTGAGCAGAAAGAAATATAGCAGGATTTTCAGGAGTATTGAAAACCCCTACAAATTCAAACAGGACTACTTAGCGTGGATTGTAAACAACTAATAAAGAAAAAAAAAATTAAGATTGATGAGATAAATAAATTAGAGCATACTGAGAGGTGGTGAAAGATTTTTTGATATATGATTGATTATGCAGTACCAACTCAACTACTTAGATAAACTACAAACGTATAAACTATGTGGTTTAGATAATATTACCCTTGATTGAATATGCTTTTTCTAATGCAACTACAGATGCATGGTAGTAATGCTCAATAGCCTCATATGGGCTAAACGTCTAGTCCTCTTGCCTTGTGAACACAATGCTCAATAGCAAGCCTAACAAGAAGATGCATCGTAGCAATGCTCATGAAGATCATCCGAGCTCCTTGAGCCTCCCCAAAAGAAGCTTAAAATGGCGGCCTTCATCCTGTGTAACCATAACAAAATCAACACATCAACATCAAAATTAAAAACTGAGAGAAATAGAATTCACAAATTTTACTTGTAAGTAACTTACTCCCGCTCGTAATTCTCCTCAAAAGTCGAATTCCTTGCATAATTGTATATCATGAATCACACAGAAATTAGTATCTTCTAATAAATTAACGAGGAATTCCTCGGAAGCGTTGTGAAATTAGTACTTTTCTGATATTTGCAAATATCATGAAGAGAAACTATCCAAGACCTGCTGAATCAATGAGGCTTCTCCATAGAGGCGGTGATCGAGCAGACATTCGTGCAACTTTGGCTACAAGCTGCTACCTAGGTGCTTTGCCTCCTGTCGATTTGCGAGTTATCTAGTTGGTATGAACCATTAGGAAGAAGACTAGGGTTATAGTATGAAGGCGGCGAAAAGTGGAAAACCTATCTGGGAAGAGAAGACAAACAAACATAATTTTATAATATAGAGGTCAAAGTTGTGTCAGGCTGGGATTGGGCCATATTTACGAAACATTTGTAATTCGTTTTCAATCCAAGTCCTGTGCTAACAGAGGCTTTTGAATATAACATTAAAGCTAGCATTATTTTATATATAGTAATCATATACTTGTTATTTATTACTTATTTGTTACCAATAGAATTTATCAATTACTCATTAATTATAAATGTATATTAATTCCAAGACAAAGTGTTACTTGTTCACATTTATTAGTTATCAACAATATTTAATAATCATTAAATGTCAAATATTAAACTATGGTAAATTATTAAATATTTATTATCAAAATATAAATTAACTAAGTAAACGTTAACAATTAAAAATTAGTTATGAAAATATAACTAATAATTTAAAAACTATTTGAACTAATTATATTTACAAATTATTTATGTAGTTATAATTATAAATTTGAATTGCTAATATGCACTGATATTTGATTTTGCATTCAAATTTCAAAAATACAAAATCGAAATCTACCATCTAGTATCAGTTATACTATTATTACTTCTAAAAGTAAAACTAAGTCTATTAAAACTAAGCCTATTAATTTTTTATTTTTAATATTAATATTTCTAATTATAAATTATTATATATTTGATATTAATTACTCGATATTACTTATTAATAACTGAAAAGTAAAATTAAGCATGTTGGAATACTGATTATATATAGTTATTAGTAATTAGTGAATATTTATTAACATTCATTAATTATTATAAGTTATAAATGATTAGTATAATGTTATTTATGATTAAATGTTACATATTAATAAAAAATATAATATTATATTTAATAATAAATGTTACATATTAATAAATAATATAATATTATATTTAATAAATAGTAACATACGATTAATATTATATTATTGGTGATTAACTATTAAATAATAAAATATGATCAATATTAATTTTAAGAAAGTATTATAATTACTAATTATTAATTGTCAAAAATTGGTAACATTTATTACAACAAACATTTTATGACCATTGTAAAATTTACATCGGTTAAAATAGTCATTTTAGGATCATTGTCAAATTGGCACCTATTACAATGGACATTATGCGTTGTAAAATTGACACTCTTACAATGGGCATTTTGAAACCGTTGTAAAACATACACCTGTTACAACGGGCATTCTATGAATGTTGTCAAATTGACATCTATTACAACAGGCCTGAAATAGCCGTTGTAATAACACTCTATTATAAGGGGCAGTATTTGCCCGTTATAAAAAGGGCGTTGTACATGATATCTATTACAATGGTCCCTAAATGACCATTGTAATAGCTCTCTATTACAACAGGAAAAAAAAGCCCGTTGTAAAGTGGACATTGTAATAGGGTATTTTTGTTGTAATGTATTTTCTTTCATCTTTGCTAGTGAAGGGAATGTGTGATTTACTTGCTACGTTTGCACCAATTGTTACCTCCGTAGTTTACCTCCATTATTTCCTAAAATATATTGGTTATTTGGTTGATGACTCACATAGATTTCACTAGCTATATATTTAGGGTAGGCTTCATTGTAGCTCATCCTAGCGGTTAGTCAGCGATTTCTAATTAGAGTGTCTCTTCAATCAAAAAATTAAGGCTGAGAAAAGCTATTCCTATTAGTATAGATAGAAGTAGTTATGCAAACTCTTATCTTGCAAACTCATGTAACTCTCTTATGTAAAATAAAATCTCTCTCCTTTTGGACTGGACGTACACTATCTTCTTGATGATAGTGGAACAAATATAAATATTTTGTGTCTCTTTTCTTCTTTATAGTTTGTTACTATTTATTTGGAAGTTGATGTTGACTTGGCAAATCTAGATCGTGTTTATTTTTTTTCACACTTGTGCAACTTATTTGCATAACAGATTGGTATTAGAGCAAGCGATTTGTTTGAATTGCACATCAAGAGCTTCAAGAAAGACGATAAATTAGCTGGTAATTACACTATAATTATTTAGGGGAAAAGGAGACTTTGGTGGAGGAGATTATATTGAGAGAGTGGAGCGTTCCGATCTTGGAACTTTGACGTGATAAGGAGTTTACTGTGTTGAAGTGGCCATTGGATTTGGGAACTTAGGACTGAGAGAAGTTATTGTTATTCAGTACTAACATAAGCAGTTAAGTGGTAGAAGAGAGATTTATCTTGTATATAGAGATTTGCATTAGCCTTTATTGTTGGCAATTGGCTTTAGTTTCTTGCTCTGTATTTTGCTCGATAATCGAGAGGATTTATTGGCCTTGGTGAAATTGAGATTTCTTTGGAATATACCTTCTTTGGATTTTGAAAATTTGTAATATTTTGTTTGCGGGAAGGGACATAGTCTAAGCTCGTTAACAAGGTCTAATGGGGGCAGCTTTACTGAAAACCATTAGGAAAATATTCATTTTTGGTTTCTATCTCACTAAGAGATTTATGGCTTAAGATAGTGTTCTTTTTGAGATGTTTTATGTTGGGAAGATAATTTGACTCAAGATAGGGTGTTGGAGACATGTGTTTTTGCATCATGGTGGAGTGATAAATTTTGGTGAAACAAATCACAAATAGATGGAAACAAATATGCAAAAGGAAAAAGTAATCACATATATTTTGCATAAATTATTGGATAGAATTTGCATGAGATGGAAAGGAAATAAATGCTGGGATTATTTTCTTCTGTCTTTGCTAATAAAGGGAATGTTTGATTTATTTTGTAACAATCTGTGTTTGGAATATTTGGGTAAACAGATTTTAATGAAATTTGAGATATAAGATTAGAGAAAATAAAGTTTTAAAAACTTTATAGTTTGTATTTTGATTCAATACAAGTGATAAAGGATCTTATTAATGTTAAATGCAGTTATTTTGCAAATTATTGCTAACAATGAATTTTGACTGGAAAAGGTGTAACTTTGAATTTAATTGGGTGTGAATTAAATACTAAAGTGAAATATTGATTGGAAACCAATATTTATGTGTTAACGATAAAAACCGTTAACACCCAATCTAAGGTTTGACAATGTATATGAGATGAAATTTATATGGTAATTGGTCTAAAGGATGTTGGTGGATAACTCATCCTCAACAAACTCTGCTTATTATATCTTTTCTTAGATATTAAGATCTTAAAACCGAAGATTAGTCACTCTTCCTTCGATAGGTGAGTGTCACGCTTACGAAACTTACAGGTCAATAATTACCTTGGAATAAGGGCATTATAGGCTTTCAAATGGTTGAGAACCTCATTATAACCATAATCCTTAGATTCAGGATATAATAATATACATTGTGTTGAGAATAAACAGGCTAATGTATGACAACAGTAGGTTTAGCGACATATTATAGCCCTTATTGACTAAGAGGATACTTCCACATCGAGCCAGCCTACAAAGAGGACTTGGTTGTGTTGGTTATCAAGTCATAAGGTTATAAGTGGTCTTTCTTAGCATGTTGTGCTACATCAGGCTTAATGTGAAAGGTTTGAAAACAGATATAAGAATCAAAAGAAAGAATACATTGATTTTATTCAATGATTTCCCCTTTCTAAATGCTTTTGTGTCCAAATCCTTCACGAAAAGAGGTTACGGGTAACTCCCTATTCAATCAATATAGACACAACATGATTATCGAATCAAGAAAAGATTAAGTCTCGACTTTCCCATTTTTTTTCACTATGATTGTATTACCATTGTTGTGGAAATCCCCAATTTGATTGAGAAATTAGCGGTTGCTCTCTCAAAAAAGAATACAATATTGAAGAATGAGAAAAATGATCCTTAAAATGTGGCCCCTGTGGTCTTATTTGTAAACAATTTAGGCCTCCTTTGGGTGGCGATCAACAGGATCCCGCTTTCATATTCAGCAATGATACTTAGTCTCGTTGTCGGCCCACATTAGCGACTTTCAATGTCGGCTCTCGATTTTTGGTCTTCCTTTCTCTTTTGAATGTTGTTATCGTCTCCACCTTTCTCATGAAGTTGGTGCTTCCTCCTCACATTGTATTGATACCAAGCAAACTGGTATATATAGCTTCCTTTGGTTGCTTTCGGTTTAGGTAGTAAATCTCGATTCTAATAGCCAATTCACCTTTGCCTTGCTTTAGTGACTTCTGAGCATTGTCTTCACTTTAGTATCCTTTTGGTATCACTATCATCACTAAGTATGTTAGTGTGGGTGGCCTTTCTTTCTGGTCATGATCTTATTTCAGAAGTCTTTAGTTCTGGTATAGGCTCAGCGACAGTGTTGCTTATGGATCTTTTATGATGACTTCCAGGTTGCTTCGTGGCATTGGTATCGATACCCAATACATTGATATCGATAGCCCTTTGTTTTATCCTAGCTCGGTTTTGTACTTTCCTCTTTCATGGCTCTAGGTTTCGGTGTTGGAACGTGTGCTTTCGGAATCGAAGAAGGTTGATTGCCTTCGATGTCGGTACCGCAACCACACTCGAGTAATCCTTGCCTCCATGTTGGCTTCGGTATCGTCCTGCCGCTACTTCCTTTGTATCAGTACCAAGCTTTGGTTCCTTCATTGGTACCAATAACATATTGACCAAATCTTTTTCTTATTACTTTTGGTATCGGCCGTCTCTGTGGCTTGGTGTCAGTTGCATGCTTCCGAGGCATTCTTTTGGTGTTAGCCGTGCTCCGATACCCCTTCACCGTCATCTAATTTCAGTATCGAAATCTGGTGGTGACATTTCCCCCCATTAAAGGGGTATTTATGACTTTTCAAGTCAGTTCATTTACCCCAGTTTACAATATTTTCTCTTGGAATTCTACCTGTGCTTCTCCCGCATAAATTTCAATAGCTAATATTTTGTGTTAGTCTTCTTCTTAGAGTAGGATATATACTTCCATTTGCCCATATTATTTTTAGTATCGCTCAGGCCTAACCCCGATAACATATTAAGCCTGCAATTAAGTAGCATAATCATTCATTATCTTACTTTGTCGGAATGGCGATTAACGATATTCTTATTGTAAGCTTAGAAAACTTCCCTATATGAGATGTGAGGACCTTTACTTTTACTACAGAATTTTTGATCAAGTATTCATGTTGTTAATCAATGGCTAACTTTAAAATTCTTCTTTGGAAACAAGATGGTAAGCCTTTGGAAATGTATGGCTTACATTAAGTTATTAACGATGGAGTGATATAAACCTGTATTCGATAATAATAAGTAAAAGATATGAAACCCAGACTTAGGTTTCTAGTAGGAGACCTGTAATCCTTTTCTAGTTGTAGATGTAGGTACTAAACCGAACCAACCCAAATTCGGGTATTAATGATAGAAGACCAGATATTCACTTCTGGTATTTATATAAGTCCCGAGCTAAAACCTAGATTCGGGTATTAATTATAGAAGACCAGAAATCCACTTCTGGTATTTATAGAAGACCCAAATTAATCCAGATTCTGGTATCAATGACAGAAGACTAGAAATCCACTTATGGTATTTATAGAAGCCCCGAACCAACCTAGATTGGGGTATTAATAATAGAAGACTATAAATCTACTTCTGGTATTTATAGAAGTCCCAAACCAACCTTGATTCGGGTATTAACGATAGAAGACCAAAAATCCAATTTTGGTATTTATAGAAGTCTCGGACCGACCCAAATTCTGGTATTAATGATAGAAGACAAGAAATCAACTTCTAGCATTTGATAGTTTTGTTAACCCCTTCGGGTTCGATTTGTAAAGATGAGGATGTACGTGCTTTATGAGTCACTCTCTAGGCTTTTGATGTCAAAGTAGAGGATGTACGTTCTTTGTGAGCCACTCTCTGGGATTTTGATTGTTAAAGAAGAAGATGTATGTGCTTTGTGAGACACTCTCTAGGCTTTTGATTGTCAAAGCAGAGGATTCACGTGCCTTGTGGGCCACTCTCTGGGCTTTTGATTGTCAAAGCATAAGAGGCACTTTCTTTGCAAGCCACTCCCTGGGATTTTGATTGTCAAAACAGAGGATGTACATGCTTTGTGAGCCACTCTCTAGGCTGTCATTGGGAAGAGAAATAAGCAGAGCTAGAGCGTGCTCCTCTATGAGCTGAGGCAGGACGTGCTTAGTTAAAGGAGGAGGCAGAGCTTGCTCTTCTGCGAGAAGAGGTAGGGCATGCTTTATTCATTCCCTTCTGCGGGATACATGGACTTAAGTAGAGGTAAAGCATGATCTTCTATGAGCAGAGGCAAGACGTGCTTCATAGCAGAGGCATGGCGTGCTCTTTTGCAAGCAGACGCAAGGCATGCTTATTTAGATGCTCTTTCTCCACCATTTCTGGCATGGATCGGAGGCTTACACTTTTGATTCTTTAAATTGGTCCTTTCTGGTTTGGACGTGGATAAAGGCTTACAACCCACATCCCTCCGGAAGATGCCTTGACTTGGCCATCTTGAAGGTGATAAGGGTTTTGTTAGCAACGTAGGTCGTTTCACCCTTTCGGGTAGTTCCAAATTTTTGAGAGGGTTTCCATACCCTTAATTATATGGATATTATCAAGGAGACCTCTTATTCTCTTATAGTTAGAAAGTCTGGTCTCAAGTGTTCGGTGTTCCGTGTTCTAGGTACGAGACCACCATTTGGCTTGCGGAGTCGATATGCTCCAGGTGCGAGCTCTTAACGAACAATTAAGGATCCCTCCCAGTTTGGGCAAAGGGGGCCATCTATTGGATTCTTAGTGGTGGCCATTACGCTTCGTAAGACCAAATCTCTTTTTCGGAAGGTTCTCGTTCTTACCCTTGAATTGTAGTATTTGGTGATTCTTCTTTGATACTCAGCCATTATGATTGTTGCTTCATCTCTTAACCCTTGAATTAGGTCTAAGGATTCTTTTTCTGTTCTTGATTGGGATCAAATGCATAAGCTATCCTTCTGTGCAAAGGGATCTCAACTTCGATTGGAAGCATAGCCTCGCATCCGTATGTTATAGAATATAGAGTGTGTCCCGTTGTCATCTTGATGGAGGTTCTATATGGCCAACGCACTAATGGTAATTCATCTTCCCAGTTTCCTTTTTCTTGTTTAACTGTTTTCCTAAATTGTCCTTATGGTTTTATTTGCGGCCTCGATAGCACTGTTTGCACTTGGATGTGCTACGAAAGAGAAACTCTTAATTATTCCATTTTTATCACAAAACAATGTGAATTTTTTTCTTTCGAATTGTGTTCCGTTGTCTGATATGATCTTGTAGGGAACCCCAAAGCGTTTGACGATATTCTTTATCACAAACCTCAACACCTTCTTAGATGCAATTGTTGGGAGTGGCTCTGCTTCAACCCATCTAGTAAAGTAGTCGATGACTACTACCGCATACTTAGCTCCTCCTTTAGGAATTGGAAAGGGTCCAATTAAGTCTGTTCCCTATACATCGAAAGGCCATGGGCTTGAGATGGTAGTCAAGTCATTTGGAGGTAAACGGGATATTCTAGAATATCTTTGGCATTTCTCGTATTTTTTGACATACTCAATTGCTTAACTAACCATTTGTGACCAATAGAAGCCTTTACGCTTTTGGCTAGCTTAATTTTGTTAGAATGATCTCCGCATAAACCCTCATGTGCTTCTCTTAACAAAGAGAGCCCATCTTCAAGGCGTACACATCTCAAGTATGGGAGTGAATGTCCGTTTTTGTAAAGAACCTTTATCCATAATTACGAACGTAGGAGCTTGGTGTTTAACCCTCCTAGCATCTTGCTTATTGGTAGGTAAGGTTTCATTCAAGGGATAATCTATGATGGGTGTCATCCAAGTGTTCTTCTAATGGAAATCCTTTTCAGTTGGTTTGGGTTCCTCACTAGGAGCGTCATCCTTTGCTAAGGTTTAGGACCTAATCAAGGCTAGTAATTCCTTTCATAATTCGGGTGCTTATAGTTCAATGCTAGGCTTCTCCAGGTAACCTACAGTATTATTCGAGCTTCAGGTGCTCCTCTTGAGCTAGACAACTTGATAGTTTTCCCCTCTTGGGATCTGATGTATAGAAAAATATTTGAATTAAGTGAGCATCTTTTGTATTCTCTTTACATAAAACGCTAACCAGGAATCCTTGGTTTGGTAGGTCTGCTTAATCTGGTTTATCGTTAGCCGTGAGTCATTAAAGATCTCAATCCATGATATCTTTAGTTATAGTGCTAAATTCAATCCTGCCATCGTTGAATTATATTTTGCTACACTGTTTATCGCGGTGAAACCCAACTTCATTGTGTAATGATAGCGATATCCATCAAGGGTGATTATTATACATTCTGCCCCTTCTCCTTGTTCATTCGAAGCTCCATCTACAAATAACTGCCACTTTGCCTTTAGATCATTTTCTTTTGTTGACTGTTTCATAACGAAACTAGTGAACTCGTTTACGAAGTCCGCTAGGGCTTTCCCTTTAATCGCTGCTCGAGGTTGAAACTCAATTTCATATTGTCTAAGTTAGATTGCCACTTTACTAACCTTCCTAAGGTTTATAGCTTGCTGAAACTTGTTTGAGTGGAAAGTTGGTTAAAACCTTAATGAGATGCGCTTCAAAGTAACCCCTAAGCTTTCGTGTTGTAAGTAACATGTAATAAGGTAACTTCTCTACTATAGGATACCAGGTGTCTGCATCTTTCAGCCTTTTGATAACATAGTAAATTGGGGATTACGTTCCATGGCTTTCCTTGATGAGAACTGAGTTGTTCTCATACTCTGAGACAACCATGTAAATGTACATATCTTCCCCTCTTTCAGGACTAGAAGGAATTATTTATCTTCCTATATAATCCTTCAATTCCTGAAAAGCCTTCCTGCATTCCTCATTCCGCTCGAAGTTTTTTTCCTTGATTACATCGAAGAAGTGTACAAACTTATCAATGGCTTTAGAAATGAATCGACTTAGGGCTGCTACTTTCTCGTTTAAGCTCATGACCGATTTACTTTTTTTTGTGTTCTTCCATATCCTTTATGGCTTTAGTTTGATCGGGACTAGCCTCAATACCATGTTCGCTAACAACATATCCCAGGAACTGTAACACCCCGTAATTCTACAACACCAAGATTCACAAATCAAGGCAGAATTAAAAGTTAAAATCAAAATTAAGGGAAACGGGCTGCGCCATTACGTTTGTCTCGGAATTCTGCATGAAAACGAGTCCGAGTTTGCATAAATCGGAGTCCGTATGAGGAAGATATGGCCTCCGGAAGATTCAGCGAAGTTCAAATTTCAAAACAGGTCAGAAAACGGGTTCGAAATTCAAAAACAGACCCATATTGGGCTGGGCAGGAATTTTCCCGCCCAAGGCACCCAGGTCGACTGGGTAGTCGACCTGGGGCACCCAGGTCGACTGGGTAGTCGACCTGGGTCACCCAGGTCGACTGGGAAGTCGACCTGGGTCACCCAAGTCGACTGGGTAGTCGACCTGGGGGTCGACCCCCCTGCTTTTTCCTGTTTTCTGCACTTGGTTCGTTCTTCTGTACTCGGACGCCATCCTGACCAGATTCGTTGACTTCTACACTATATAAACAGCCCTAGACTCCTTCTTTATTCACAATTCTTCTCTACCCTTATGCTGCAAAGATTCTTAGTGAACATGGCTTCCTCTCCTCCTCTTAATTAAATAATATATATATAATAAATCAAGACGAGGAGGTGCTGCTCGAAGACAAAGAGGAGATTCAAGCTAGAATCAAGTGAAGATTCGAACGACTGCAACGACTATTTTTCTATGAATCACAACAACGCCATCTTTCTGTGTAAGTCGGTTATTTCTAGATTTGAACGTTTTCTTTGTTCGTGACATGAAATTAAAGGAATAAAAGAGCATGCCAATTCTTTCTATTCGAATTCGTGCCCATTTCTTTGGACCTAACTAAGAACTGTTATGATTCGACGACCAATTAGGCATTGCCTATGACTATGAACGTTGCCTATGACTATGAACATTGCCTATGACTATGAACATTGCCTATGATTATGAACATTGCCCATGACTCTGGACATTGTCTATGACTATGACTGTGACTATGAGAATTATTTCCCTGACTAAGCCTATGCCTTTGATTAGGAAACATAAACTATTGCCTATGACATAACAAGGACAATTGTGACAAAACACCTATGATTCATGACTAGGAAAGTGTTGCTTAAGTTTTTGACTGTGAAATTGGGTCTAAACCCAGTTATCTACTCTGTCTATTCTTGGTTATCTTTGGTTTTAGACCTTGGGAATTTACCTATTAAGTTAGGTCTACCCATGTTCTTGAACCTACGTCTCTATTCTGTCTATTCTTGGTTTTCTTTGGTTTTAGAACTTGGGAATTTACCTATTAAGTTAGGTCTACCCATGTTCTTGAACCGACGTAGTTATTCAACCCTTTTTATGCCAGTTAGAATGTCTATCTTTTGCATAGCATCTTTGGTTCATTCCCTATTTTCTACGAACCTAGCTTTATTTATAATCTAGACTGAATCACGATTATACGAACGATGGGAATGCGGTTTGGGCAAAATATGAAATTTACTAAAAACTTATTTTAACTTGGAAATTGGCATAAGTCGGGAACATTTATTATGATATGTTCATAGAATTGCAAATTGGATAAATTTGACATGAATTATAAGATGTGTAATTTGAATCTAGTATTGACGTGTAAATCTAGCATTTGCATGAATAGTGAACTAGAGTAATAAGTCTAGAATTAGAATGTTGAATCGAAATTGGATTAGCTAATTTGGCACGGTAAGTATATTGGCATAAATGTGAAATTGGCCATAATTGGGAGTAATTGGCAGGTTCAGCAAAATCATGGTTAGTGACACTTCATTTGGTATAGTCCACATACCAAAAAGCATAAATATGATTTAGAGGGAGAAATGGGCCATAGAAATAAATGTAGACAATTTACAGAGTAATTGGAAAATAAGTAAATTAGGATTAATTACTTATAGAATTTGTCCTAAATGAGAAAATACAAATTTAGACAGATTAAAGGTTTATTAACGACATCCCTTTTAATAACACACCAGAAAGTTCTAGGGTGACAGAGAGGATAGTGTCTAGGCTTGGGTTTGGAAAATACAAGTTTCCTGCTCTCCCTGGCTATCCCTAACTGATCCGACGAACGGGATGGTTACTTTCAAAACTTGATTTGAAAATAAATTGAAACCCTTTGAACTTAGAAAACACGAATATGCCTAACCCGAGGTTAAACTGAGTTGCAATGTAAACCTGCCCGGAACCAACCAGCACATCCAGTATTCGCAACAATATCAGTCTAATGTGAGTGGTCGCGACTTTAATTTATTTAGTTAAAGCTAGAACAAGAAAGGTAGGGTTAAGTTAACTAAGACACTTAACCGGTTCAACATGATAACTAAACTGATGGGTGGGGTTAGGTTCGGACTAACACTTAACACAGTTAAGCCAGAATGGGAGGGTTAAGTCCATAGGAACACTTAACCAACTTAACACAGTTAAGCCAGAATGGGAGGGCTAAGTCCATAGAAACACTTAACCAAACTCAAGGTAGCAAGACAAGATTTGTAGGGGTTAAGTAAAATCTAAAACACTTAGCCAAATTAACATGTGAGCTGGACTAGAAGGTGGGGTTAAGTAAAGTTAATACACTTAGCCAAATTAACATGTCAACTAGACTAGAGTTTGGGGTTAAGTAAATATACTTAGCCAATTTGATACGTTAGTTGGGCTAGACCGTAGGGTTAAGTAAACTTGAACACTTAACCATCAGATTGTGATAAAGTAATAGGGTTAAGTCTAAAACATGAAGGGATAATACTTAACCATTAATAATAACATGACAGTTAGAACAGACGGGCAAGGAACACTTAACCAATACATGATGAATGGGTAGAAATACTTAACCAATATAACTTGGTTTGTGGTAGGGTTAAGTCATCATAGATTACTGATAACATTTAACCAAATTAACAGGATGAATGAAGAGGGTTAAGTTGGCTTGAATGGACTAATGACACTTAACCAATCCAAATTGACGGGAAAGGGAATTAAGTAGTAAACCTTAGTCAAGAAAACAACGATTCTGGAAACTAAGTGGTAAATCTTAGTTAGTAAAATTGAGCAGTAATTCTTAGTATAACACGGGAAGGAGCGAATATCCGTCTGAGCAAAAAGGAGGCTCCAACGAATTGGGTTACGAAGCCCGAGGCTTCGAGGGGACGTGAGGGTACTCTTGGTATCCCTCTGTGAGGCTGCAGATGATCCTCCTGGGCTCACAGAGGTTAAGGTCTGCGTAGAAGAACCAGGGGTATGCCTTGGTTGCAATATATGGTAACCTAAAGACTAGGATGGACCGGCGTGATTCGGCGAGAAAACGGTAGCCTTGTGATAGCAACTCGTCGTCTACCATCCATCTTCAGTCAATCGAGATACGAGAAGCGGAAAGGCGGAGAACTCCAAAAGACCATATACTTGCTATCTAGTTATGGGTGAGGATGGTCATAGGATAGTGGGGCAACGGGGGCCGGCGTATAGTTCTCATTTTTCAAGGTGTGCCTTTCATTAGTTGAGGGAGGGGTCAAGTGGGACCATAGCCACTGGAACAAAAACAGACCTTAGCATCTGCATCGACAGATATCTGAAAGCTTCTGACCGAGTTCTGTATTCCTTGATTTGCCTTGACTCAGGACTCAGACCGCACATTATGGGACATGTGCATCTAGACAAGCGATAACGATTCGCGATACATGCGTGGGGAAGTATAGGAACATATACCACTCTAGGTAGTGTGTCCTTGACTTGGGGGCATCGTTCGACAGGTAGCATAATTCCTTAGCAGAGAGCGTAAACTCTAGTTGAATCTAGAAAGCACTTGGTAGAAAACCCTAGATTAAATCTAGGTAACAAATAAATAAATGGATGCCTGAAGGCGATGGAAAATACAGGGATTGGGATCACGTTAGCGTTACTAGTTGGGACATTAGTTAGCTGGTGCAGAGATAATATAAATCCGTATAACAAGGGAATGGCGAAGCGGCGAAAGTATTAGAGAACATCCAGTTTATCTTATCTTAGCATATCTTGTGTTGATCTTGTCTAATCTTGCTGACCCTATCATCATGGTGTTATCTTGTATTCAGTTAATTCATGTCGTTTTGTTTTCCATGTTCACATGCTAGAAGTTACTGAACTTACTCAGGCTTTATGTCTGACTCTATTTTTCTTTCGTCTTCTTTTCTTCTGTTTCCCCCCCCCCCCAAGGTAGTAAAGGAGGGAATAGTATAGCTCAGGTTAAGTTGGACTGCCACTCTTTCCCAGCTTGAAGATTTGCCGAAGTTTTGCTTGGATTCTCTTTTCAGATGCTATGGCTGGCTCTTGCTTAAATTGGGGAATATAAATGTATTTTTATGCTTCTTTTTGAAAGACAGATGATACTCTGATATTGTAAAGAAATCGTTGTACAAACTATTTTATCAATAAAGCAAAGTTTTATTTTCCGCTGTTTAATTTCTGTCTGTCTTGTAATTTATCTGCATCTTTTACCCTAAATGCTCCACAGAACTTAGTTCATTCCCTTTATGAGTGACACTAACGGATGTGGGGTGTTACACGTGGTATCAGAGCTGAAGGTTACCGGATCAGATAAAGGATTTGAAAAAATTATTTTCAAAACGGTTTTTAAAGATGCATTTTCAAAAGATAAGATTTGTTTTAAAGGCATATTCCCCAAAGCCATACGCACTATCTTCTCTTCCTCTATTTGAATTCTTGTCTCCTTCTTTCTTGAGTCCCTGGGGCTCCTGGCTTTCTGGGAGGTAACCTCATCGATGGGCGAAGTAGTGCCCCGGCTTCCATCCATAGCCGTAGTTGTCTCACCTACGGCCAGTTTTCCTTCAAGCTTATAGGGTTTTCCGTACGATGGATGCATTTTTCGAGAGATTTGTCAACACACGGAAGAGATGAGGAGTTTGGCTAAGGAGCACAACCCTAGGTTGAGTAATTCATGGATGTAGATTTAGCTCATGAAGGAGGAAGAAATTATAAAACCTAAGACAAGAGGAAGTATCTTTACTAGGGTATGATAGGGCATATAATTAAGGACAAGGGCAAGTACCTACTTTCGCCACCAAACGTACCTAGGAGAAGGGTAGTGAAGTTCTGTTGGAAGAGTCTAGTTTTGCTGTTTGTACTCTTTCCTTTAGTTTTAGCGCTTCGCATCTGTTCATATCCACTTCCATAGTTGAGTCTCTGCACCATAGTACTTGTATAGTAGAAAGATCCCACTAGAGTCTCAAACCCAATTGGTGGTCCGACCAATTTATTTTTGGTTAGTAGGGATTTGAGAATAACTATCGAGTTTGCTTATATCATCTCACGTAGATCGTCTAAAATCGGAGGAGATATTCCTTGGGTGCTTGTCTGATATTGGTTTAGGCCTTTGGGGCTTGTACTTGAGGAATGTCGAGTTCGACTAGGATGGTTTGCGTGAGAGATGAATAGTTGTGACAGGCACTCTAAAAAGCACATAGTAACCTTTCGACCCCTATAGTTATGGCATGGAGGATAAGAGGGAGACCTCTAATCATCTTAGTACATATACTTGGTACCGTGATTGACATCTGTTTATTTTGGAATTGGAGGTCAGAAACTTCACAATCATGAAGTTAAATTAGTTAAGATACAGTGGAGTAAAGCTCAAGAAGGCTGGATACTAGCAACATACGCTTTTCCTTAAGGGTGCATCCTTGATTTTCTTTTTGTAGGAGCTTTACACATAGTTGTTTCTCTCTTTCCAAAGTATATCCTCTAGGTCGTATCTTTGATCCTTAGGTAGAAGCCAATGGATGTAAACATGTATTTGAAAACATGTTATGGTTGAATGATTGCAAGTGGTTGCAAATGGTTGCTCGTGAATGCATATGCATACGTATTAGGCTCTAGATCAGTTCGGACACTTTTATATTGCATTTACAGATATATATTTGTTGGTATGTTGAGCTTGATATGTTATCATATGGATGTTGCATATGGATGAATGGCTGTGCGCGCATGTAGTATTTACATAACTAGGGATGCTTGCATACATGATTGGACGCATGGCACTGACATGATTCGCATTAAGGAGGTCAACTGAATCAGTAGACCGCCTGATTTTGCATTAGATAAAGACATATACACACACTATGCATATGAACATGAAAGCATTAGAAATCTTTTAAGGACAATGAATGCCTGTGATTGAATGGTTGAGTAGATGGGTGATTGTATGGTAGGACACATTCTTCCTAACTTGAAGATTTCAGGGACGAAATCCTTTTAAGTGGGGGAGAATGTAACACCCCGTAATTCTGCAAACACTAAGATTCACAAATCAAGGCAGAATTAAAAGTTAAAATCAAAATCAAGGGAAACGGGCTGCGTCATTGCGTTCATCTCGGAATTCTGCATGAAAACGAGTCCGAGTTTGCATAAATCGGAGTCCGTATGAGGAAGATATGGCCTCCGGAAGATTCAGCGAAGTTCAAATTTCAAAACAGGTCAGAAAACGGGTTCGAAATTCATAAACAGACCCAGATTGGGCTGGGCGGGAATTTTCCCGCCCAAGGCACCCAGTTCGACTAGGTAGTCGACCTGGGGCACCCAGGTCGACTGGATAGTCGACCTGGGGGTCGACCCCCCTGTTTTTTCCTGTTTTCTGCACCTGGTTCGTTCTTCTGTATTCGGACGCCATCCTGACCAGATTCGTTGACTTCTACACTATATAAACAGCCCTAGACTCCTTCTCTATTCACAATTCTTCTCTACCCTTATGCTGCAAAGATTCTTAGTGAACATGGCTTCCTCTCCTCCTCTTAATTAAATAATAAATAAAATAATATATATAAAATAAATCAAGACGAGGAGGTGCTGCTCAAAGACTTTCAAAGAGGAGATTCAAGCTAGAATTCAAGTGAAGATTCGAACGACTGCAACGACTGTTTTTCTACGAATCATAGCAACGCCATCTTTCTGTGTAAGTCAGTTATTTCTAGATTTGAACATTTTCTTTGTTCGTGACATGAAATTAAAGGAATAAAAGAGCATGCCAATTCTTTCTATTCGAATCCGTGCCCATTTCTTTGGACCTAATTAAGAACTGTTATGATTCGATGACCAATTAGGCATTGCCTATGACTATGAACATTGCCTATGACTATGAACATTGCCAATGACTATGAACGTTGCCTATGACTATGAACATTGCCTTTGACTATGAACATTGCCTATGACTTTGAACATTGCCTATGACTATGGACATTGTCTATGACTATGACTGTGACTATGAGAATTATTTCCCTGACTAAGCCTATGCCTTTGATTAGGAAACATAAACTATTGCCTATGACATAACAAGGACAATTGTGACTAAACACCTATGATTCATGACTAGGAAAGTGTTGCTTAAGTTTTTGACTGTGAAATTGGATCTAAACCCAATTATCTACTCTGTCTATTCTTGGTTATCTTTGGTTTTAGACCTTGGGAATTTACCTATTAAGTTAGGTCTACCCATGTTCTTGAACCTACGTCTCTATTCTGTCTATTCTTGGTTTTCTTTGGTTTTAGACCTTGGGAATTTACCTATTAAGTTAGGTCTACCCATGTTCTTGAACCGACGTCGTTATTCAACCCTTTTTATGCCAGTTAGAATGTCTATCTTTTGCATAGCATCTTTGGTTCATTCCCTATTTTCTACGAACCTATCTTTATTTATAATCTAGACTAAATCACGATTATACGAACGGTGGGAATGCGGTTTGGGAAAAATATGAAATTTACTAAAAACATAGTTTAACTTGGAAATTGGCATAAATTGGGAACATTTATTATGGCATGTTCATAGAATTGCAAATTAGATAAATTTGACATGAATTATAAGATGTGTAATTTGAATCTAGTATTGACGTGTAAATCTAGCATTTGCATGAATAGTGAACTAGAGTAATAAGTCTAGAATCAGAATGTTGAATCGGAATTGGATTAGCTAATTTGGCACGGTAAGTATATTGGCATAAATGTGAAATTGGACATAATAGGGAGTAATTGGCAGGTTTAGCAAAATCATGGTTAGTGACACTTCATTTGGTATAGTCCACATACCAAAAAGCATAAATATGATTTAGAGGGAGAAATGGGCCATAGAAATAAATGTAGACAATTTACAGAATAATTGGGAAATAAGTAAATTAGGATTAGTTTACTTATAGAATTTGTCCTAAATGACAAAATACAAATTTAGACAAATTAAAGGTTTATTAACGACATCTCTTTTAATAACACACCAGAAAGTTCTAGGGTGACAGAGAGGATGGTGTCTAGGCTTGGGTTTGGAAAATACAAGTTTCCTGCTCTCCCTGGCTATCCCTAACTGATCTGACGAACGGGATGGTTACTTTCAAAACTTGATTTGAAAATAAATTGAAACCCTTTGAACTTAGAAAACACGAATATGCCTAACCCGAGGTTAAACTAAGTTGCGATGTAAACCTTCCCGGAACCAACCGGCACATCCAGTATTCGCAACAATATCTGTCTAATGTGAGTGGTCGCGGCTTTAATTTATTTAGTTAAAGCTAGAACAAGAAAGGTAGGGTTAAGTTAACTAAGACACTTAACCGGTTCAACATGATAACTAAACTGATGGGTAGGGTTAGGTTCGGACTGACACTTAACACAGTTAAGCCAGAATGGGAGGGTTAAGTCCATAGGAACACTTAACCAACTTAACACAGTTAAGCCAGAATGGGAGGGCTAAGTCCATAGAAACACTTAACCAAACTCAAGGTAGCAAGACAAGATTTGTAGGGGTTAAGTAAAATCTAATACACTTAGCCAAATCAACATGTTAGCTGGACTAGAAGGTGGGGTTAAGTAAAGTTAATACACTTAGCCAAATTAACATGTTAACTAGACTAGAGGTTGGGGTTAAGTAAATATACTTAGCCAATTTGATACGTTAGTTGGGCTAGACCGTAGGGTTAAGTAAACTTGAACACTTAACCATCAGATTGTGATAAAGGAATAGGGTTAAGTCTAAAACATGAAGGGATAATACTTAACCATTAATAATAACATGACAGTTAGAACAGACGGGCAAGGAACACTTAACCAATACATGATGAATGGGTAGAAATACTTAACCATTATAACTTGGTTTGTGGTAGGGTTAAGTCATCATAGATTACCGATAACATTTAACCAAATTAACAGGATGAATGAAGAGGGTTAAGTTGGCTTGAATGGACTAATGACACTTAACCAATCCAAATTGACGGGAAAGGGAATTAAGTAGTAAACCTTAGTCAAGAAAACAACGATTCTGGAAACTAAGTGGTAAATCTTAGTTAGTAAAACTAAGTAGTATTTCTTAGTATAACACGGGAAGGAGCGAATGTCCGTCTGAGCAAAAAGGAGGCTCCAACGAATTGGGTTACGAAGCCCGATGCTTCGATGGGACTTGAGGGTACTCTTGGTATCCCTCTGTGAGGCTGCAGATGATCCTCCTGGGCTCACAGAGGTTAAGGTCTGCGTAGAAGAACCAGGGGTATGCCTTGGTTGCAATATATGGCAACCTAAAGACTAGGATGGACCGGCATGATTCGGCGAGAAAACGGTAGCCTTGTGACAGCAACTCGTCGTCTACCATCCATCTTCAGTCAATCGAGACACGAGAAGCAGAAAGGCGGAGAACTCCAAAAGACCATATACTTGTTATCTAGTTATGGGTGAGGATGGCCATTGGATAGTGGGGCACCGGGGGCCGGCGTTTAGTTCTCATTTTTCAAGGTGAGCCTTTCATTAGTTGAGGGAGGGGTCAAGTGGGACCATAGCCACTGGAATACAAACAGACCTTAGCATCTGCATCGGCAGATATCTGAAAGCTCCCGACCGAGTTCTGTATTCCTTGATTTGCCCTAACACAGGACTCGGACCGCACATTATGGGACAAGTGCATCTAGACAAGCGATAACGATTCGCGATACATGCGTGGGGAAGTATAGGAACGTTTACCACTCTAGGTAGTGTGTCCTAGACTTGGGGGCATCGTTCGACAGGTAGCATAATTCCTAGTTGAACTAGGTGGCATAAATCCCGAATCCGAGAAGCGTTCAGCAGACAGCGTAAACTCTAGTTGAATCTAGAAAGCACTTGGTAGAAAACCCTAGATTAAATCTAGGTAACAAATAAATAAATGGATGCCTGAAGGCAATGGAAAATACAGGGATTGGGATCACGTTAGCGTTACTAGTTGGGACATTAGTTAGCTGGTGCAGAGATAATAGAAATTCATATAACAAGGGAATGGCGAAGCGGCGAAAGTATTAGAGAACATCCAGTTTATCTTATCTTAGCATATCTTGTGCTGATCTTGTCTAATCTTGCTGACCCTATCATCATGGTGTTATCTTGTATTCAGTTAATTCATGACGTTTTATTTTCCATGTTCACATGCTAGAAGTTACTGAACTTACTCAGGCTTTATGTCTGACTCAGTTTTTCTTTCATCTTCTTTTCTTCCGTTTCCCCCCCCCCCCCAGGTAGTAAAGGAGGGAATAGTATAGCTCAGGTTAAGTTGGACTGCCACTCTTTCCCAGCTTGAAGATTTGCCGAAGTTTTGCTTGGATTCTCTTTTCAGATGCTATGGCTGGCTCTTGCTTAAATTGGGGAATATAAATGTATTTTTATGCTTCTTTTTGAAAGACAGATGATACTCTGATATTGTAAAGAAATCGTTGTACAAATTATTTTATCAATAAAGCAAAGTTTTATTTTCCGTTGTTTAATTTCTATCTGTCTTGTAATTTATCTGCATCTTTTACCCTAAATGCTCCACAGAACTTAGTGCATTCCCTTTATGAGTGACACTAACGGATGTGGGGTGTTACAGGAACTTTCCAGATTGAACTATGGAAGAGCACTTTTGAGGAATTAGGTTCATTTGATATTCCCTCAAGACATTAAACATTTCTTCTAGGTTCTCCAGATGACCATCTGCTTTGCTAGATTTCATTAGCATGTCATCCATAAATACCTCAATGTTCTCCCTATTTGATCATGAAGCTTTCTGTTAACCGGCCACTGATACATTGCGTTGGCGTTCTTTAATTTAAAGGGAATTACCTTATAAAAAAACGTTCCCCAATCAGTAATGAAGCTCGTATGTTCCTCATCAGGTTTGAACATAGGGATTTGGTTGTGTCCTGAGTAGGCATCCATGAGTGATATCATCTTATGTCGACTAGTACCGTCAACGAACCGATTTATTCTAGGAAGGGGATTGCAGTCCTTTAGGCAAGATTTATTAAGGTCTGTGTAGTCAGCACTAGTCCTCCATTTCCCGTTTGACCTTTTCACTAGTATTAGATTGGCTAACCACTTGGGGTAAAAGACCTCTTGAATAAATCCATTCAATAGTAGCTTCTTTACTTCTTTTGAAGCCTCGGGCCTATCTCTGTTACACTGACTTTTCTTTAGTCGAATAGGGGTTATAAATGGATTGATATTCAAAGCATGGCACATGACATAAGGGTTAATTCCTACCATATATGAGTGGGTCCATGCGAATAACTCCTTATTATATTGTAGGAACTGAATCAAATCGCTTTTTAATGGTTCTTCTAAGCATTCCCTATTTTGATAGTTTTAGCTTTATCGGTTGGATCCACGCTTATTTCCTCCAAATCTTCTATTAGTTTGATTCTTTCTGTATCCTCTCGGGAATCTAATTCTGTTACGCACTGCTTCCTCCGCTGAGTTTATCCCATCAATCCTCTTCCTTTTGCTTCTCATAAGAGTGTACCTATCATTCATACGTTTGTTAATCTTATTGATCCTTGTTTTAGCTTCGAATGTCATATGTAAGAATTTGTCATCCAAAGGTAGAAAAACTATAGAAGAATCAAAGTAAGCAAGATATTCGTTTTTATATTGGTCAACGGTTGTAAAATACGATCAACGAGAACTGAACTGTTCCCCTTTGATTGTGCCTAACCCTGTTTTGTCAAGAATTTCATTATAAGATACTTCGATGAGATGAAAGCGTCTGCTTCATCCAGAGCCAGACGGCTAAAGAAAGCATCATAGTAGGAAGGTTGATCAATGACTATGAAAAGAGTCTCGAAGGTTCTACAGAGAGGAGGCAATCCTACTTGGACCAAAATCTTGATTTTCCCTACGGAAGTAGACCCTTTGTTGTTGAAACCAAAGATAGGCTCATTGTTGGTTCTAACCTTTGCTCAGAAATTCCCATTTGGTTGAAAGCATGCTTAAAAATAACATTCACTATGTTTCCAATATCAAAAGTAATTTTAGCAACCATAGAAATCCCAATTTGTGTTGTTACCGTAGGACGATCATTCTGTGGATGGTGGGCCCCTTTTGCATCTCATTTGAGGAAACCGTCAGATTGTGCATCTTGATGTTGTAGCAAGCTTTCTTTAGGGATGGTTCCTCTTGAACAAAAAATATTCCCTCATGGGCCTCCCTCAAATATTAGTTCTGAGAAGCTTGGTTATTCCCAGCGGGATGTGGCCCGCCATGGATCACATTAATACGGTTTATTGGAGGGCCCAAATCTAATTGACCCTTTTCCACTGGGACTTCCACTGAGTTAGCTGAAATCTTTTGTTTCCCATTGGTATGCTGGGATGCTTGCTGTTTATCCTTAATAAATCCTATTAAGTGTCGTTCACAAATAAGCTTTTGAATTATACCTTCCAACACATTGCATTCATCAGTCTTGTGTCCATTTTTCTTGTGGTACTCACAGTAATATATGGTTCTCGGAAGTTCTTGGCTTTAAAAGATACTGGGAAGTTGTTGACTCTCTCTTTAGCTACAACATAGATAAATGAAATAGATTTATTCAAAGCCACCTAGCACTAGTACAAAATCTACCTGTTACTTCGTCTTATTTGCTTTGGTTGTGCTAACAACAGAAGCAAATAGTATCATTTGCTTCAATTGTGTTAACAATCGAAGCAAATGCATAGAAGCATATAGTGGTTTTTCTTCCGTTGTGCTCATAAGGGAAGCAAATGGTATCATTTGCTTTAGTTGTTATATTAATGGAAGCAAATGCACAGAAGCAAATAGTGTTGTATTCATCGATTCCTTGGGGACCAAAGCAAATACACTGAAGCAAATACAAATTATTTCAATCGAACACGAATGCATACTATCGACAATCATAAACAACAATACATGTATATGCCATATTCATAATTTATTATCTATAAATAATTTGTAATTCTAATTATTATAAATAATCAATAGCTATTTTAATTATTTTTAATAATTTGTTATAGTTGACCATTAATAAGTAGTAAATTATAGTTAATATTTATTAGTTACATTTAATAATTTATAATCAGTACTTAATAATAAATGTTTAACAATTAATGTACAATTAATAATTATTAAATAATAATTAAGAAGTTACTACATGCTAATTACTATTAAATAATTAATATATTTAATAATAATTTGTTATTAGTTAGTAATTAATATTAAATAATTTAATAATTAAGTACCTTTTCTTTTCATATAATAATAACTAGCGATTTATAACCACTAATAAATAATTAATATTTACTTAATAATTTATTAGTGGTCATTTATAATTAATTGTCAATGGAATTTTATGTAGGTCATTATTTATAATTTTTTATAACTATGGGTTATGAATAAATAATTTATAATTATTATTTATTATTTCTGATCAGTTATTTTTTAATACATTAATTTATCATTATCAATTACTAATGACTAGTAAATTATTGTTAATATTTATTAATTATATTTAACAATTAATTAATATAATCAATAATTGATAATACAAACATACTAATTAAAATATAGTAATCGGCATTTAATAATTAATAATTACTATTAATATCAAATAATATATACAAGATAAATTTACACTTTGCAATCAATATTCAATTTCCATTAAGAAGTCATTAGCAATAATTTGTTAAGTTGGAAGTAATACTTATCTACGGATGTGTAATAACCCGGAAAATGTGAACCAATTTAAAATTTTTAAAATTGGTTATTTTCAAAGAATTTGAATAATTGAAATAGCATATTTCAATAAAAGAATGAATTGGGAATAGTAAGGCAGTTTGAAAATTTGAATACAAACTTTGTCTAACTGTACTGGGTGGAAAATATAACAGATTTTAGAGAAACTGAAAATATTTAAATCTGTTAATGAATACCTTTTTAATGAATCTGAAAAATCGAAGTTTCATAATGGGAATCAAAAGTTTTGGCCAAATGAATTTTCAGAAAGGTCGCTATATAGCATATATAGCCCTTGAAAATAGATATTTTGCATACGACCTCGGAATTCTACGAAACCACTTTTGCTGGATCCGGGATGTCAAATTATTGCTAGGTTTCAAATTTCATAATTTTTGAAGCTAGTATGTGAGCGGAGCAAAAGAAAATGTGATTGGTCAATTTCTGTTAAAATGGGTCGACTTGAAAATGGACATTTTGCATATGAGCTCAGAATTCGACGAAACTAGTTTTTTTGGGACCGTATCGTCAAAACAAAGCTAGATTTATTTTTCTGGAATTTTTCGATTCAGTTTGTGGCCCTAGCAAATTGAAATGTACGTTCAAATTAAATATAAAATGTTTTATACTTTAAATTGAAAAATAACTGACTGTAACAGTCGAATTGGCCAACGAAACATATCCCATTGTGTCTGGAATGGGGGTATTTAGCTAGGGGCGACAGTCGTTGGGTTGAAATTGGTGTACGTTGGCTAGAAAGGGTATTATAGGAATTTAAAAATATAATAAATTAGAAAATATCTTTCATTTTCTCTCACTTCAGAAAAGTTGATCGACCCCCTGAAACGAACGACGATAATCGTTCAAATCTTTCCACCGATTTCGCCACCGCCACAGTCAATTTTGCTGCCGCCTCCAGTTATAATTTCCGACCGCCTTCCTCCCCTCTTCAAATCAAACCCAGCCTCGTCGAAGACCATCACCTATCGACGTCGAATTTCGTCGAGGAAGTTCGCCCCTTTGAAGCGCCGCCGTGCCACGCTGGAGCCACCGAGTTCGCTGCCACCACCGCCGATAGGAAGCCTGTTCGTAGCTCTTCAACGTTGTATGGTCTGATCGAGACAAAACAGCACGGATTGTTCAAGAATTCTAAACCTAGTTTCGAAGGTTTGCAAACCCTTCTGCTTTGAATTTCTGAATTGAAAATAACACTTTTAAGTGTTGCAAAACTTTGAAAAATCATATCTTTTTAGTGTGTTAACGAAATTCGATGAAACGGGAAACATCGGGACCGCAGGGAGGCTCTCTACCATCTAGCAGAAGCCGCGGATTTTTCTGATCTTCCTACAATTTTTAGCACTACTAAAACCAATGTGAGGAATCTAAACTAAATTGTGTGAATGGAATCGTGTTGTATAAATTATATAAGCGAAATGTAAATTATATACGCATTGTATACATCATGTACATGTGTTGTATAAGTTGTATTAGCGATGTATAAATTATACAAGCGTTGTTTGAAACATATATGCTTTGAATTGTGTTGAAATGCAAGTGAATTATTGAAATAATATATATATGTATATATATACTCCCCTCGTCCACAGACCATGGACGATATTTATTGCTTGTGATTGGTGTGATATTATATGGTATGACGAATGGTTGGAAATAATTGTTTGTGGTTGATATTGTGGTTGAAAAATACCTTTGTGGTTGAAAAATACCTTTGTGGTTGAAAAATACCCTCTTGTGGTTGAAACAAATTAGAATAGGATTGTGTAAATGAAAATAAAACATGCCACCTGCGTGCGAACTAGATGCATGATCCCCATTGTCAAAAACCGCGAGGTTTTAAGGTAGAGCGAGGAGCCGTACTAGGGACGGTCCCGGTTTTAACTACCCTGCCGTTATGCTGCCGAAATTTTCTGAAATATTCATGTGTTAGAAAAAAAATTCATTTGTTGAAATTAATTACATATGTTGAGACCAATATTCATGTGTTGAATTGAAATTCGTTCGTCGAGTTGAAATTCATGTGTTGAATATTATTCGAATTTAAACAAATAGATTTAACGATAAAAATCACATTTTTATATATATACAAACTATAGAGAATATTCATGTGTTGAATTGAAATTCGTTCGTCGAGTTGAAATTCATGTGTTGAATATTATTCGAATTTAAACAAATAGATTTAACGATAAAAATCACATTTTTATATATATATACAAACTATAGAGAATATTCATGTGTTGAATTGAAATTCGTTCGTCGAGTTGAAATTCATGTGTTGAATATTATTCGAATTTAAACAAATATATTTAACGATAAAAATCACATTTTTATGTATATACAAACTATAAAGAATATTCATGTGTTGAATTGAAATTCGTTCGTCGAGTTGAAATTCATGTGTTGAATATTATTCGAATCTAAACAAATAGATTTAACGATAAAAATCACATTTTTATGTATATACAAACTATTAAGAATATTCATGTGTTGAATTGAAATTCGTTCATCGAGTTGAAATTCATGTGTTGAATATTATTCGAATTTAAACAAATAGATTTAACGATAAAAATCACATTTTGATATATATACAAACTATAGAGAATATTCATGTGTTGAATTGAGATTCGTTCGTCGAGTTGAAATTCATGTGTTGAATGTTATCGTATTATAAAATAAAATTAATAGACAATAAAAACTACATTTTTATTGTGAATATGAAGTGTTAAAAACATTCACGTGCTGAATAAATATTTTTGATGATAAAAATATTTCTTTTATCATGTATACGCTTTGATAAAAATACACACGTGTTGAAATAAATAATAGTTTGCTAGAAATATTATTATTAGCTTTGTTCTGCATATATATACATGTGTTGAACAGGGAAAATGGATTAGCTGTAGAGTAAAGAAATTATTTGCGTGCCCGACAAATAGGTAAGCCTTGATGAGTTGGCTGCGCAATTTTATTTTTATATCAACTCCTGTGAATGCCATTGGATGTGGAGTGCTGGTTATTCTGTGTGAAATAATAAACATCGCCATAGGATAGTAACAATTAATTTTGAACTACACTACATGGCATACTCCTTGACGATAGGCATACTTCAGCATATTCCACATAAGCATTTGGGGCTTGTGTGACGAGGTGGAAGATTTACCATACGAGCGAGAGGCTTGTATGGCGATGATTTTATACTACAGGTTGAACTGATGACTGATATGGACTATATAAAATATAACGATAAATTGCCAGATTAATAAAAACCCCACACGGGTCTGGAGTTGACAATAATCACGTCTCTCTAGTCATTAGATACGGCACATGGACTATTTATTTCGACATGGAACGGGGTGACGAGAATTTATTCTCTGGAGTTATTATCTATACACGCTCCCCCGTAAACACCAGAATATATCACTATAAATATGTGGATGCTTTATAGGATTTATTTGGTACCTAACACGGCCCAATAAATTTCCAAACCCCTTCCCGTACAAAGGATGTTATGGCGAAATTTTTCGAAATATTAAGGCGTTAGTGAAATATTTGAAGTGAAAACGATGTTGAAATATTTGAAGTGAAAACGATGTTGAAATATGTTGAGATAAATGAATGAACGATGTTGAAATAAATGAATAAACGATGTCGAAATAAATGAATGAACTATATTTGAAATAAAAGAATGATCTATATTTATATATATAAATATAAATAGAATTGAAAGGAAATGAAGCCGTGCAGTTCGTGTTTTAGAATTGTAATTTGAATCGATTAGTACGGGAAATCCGACCATCGGATTTTCCCGAAACCGCAACCGCTGGGCTCGCCTTGGAAATATTTTTCCAACGGCACCAACCTTGTAAAAATCCAACGGTTGGATTGTCTGGAATGTTTAATTCAAATCTGAAGAAAAACAGCGCCAGAATCGTTTATATTTATATATAAATATAAATATAATTAAATTAAATCGAATAACGACGCTGCAGTTCGAATTTTGAAACCGTAACTTCAAACGACTAGTGTGGAAGATCCGACCGTCGGATATTCACGAAACTGGAACCGTTGGGTTCGCTTTGGGAATATCTTCCCACCGATATAGACTTTGTAGAAATCCAACGGTTAGATTTTCCGATATGTGTAAAACAAATTAGGGGAAAAACAGCGCCAGTGCCACGGCACGACCTGAAACGTCGTTTAATTGAATATGGCCATTTTTAAATAAATAAAAATGGCGAAAAATCGTTATAAAATATTATAAGCAACATAGATTGGAAATAAACCAATTTGGCTTGATTTGTTTGAAATTTGATGGTTGTATGTGTTTGACACGAAAATTATACTGAAGAACTGAAAGGTGATTGTCGAATAATATAAGCATGGAAAGAATTGATTTGAATTCTAATTACGTCAATTATTTGAAAAGGCCGAGCTAACCCTCATTTCAAATAATTGATCGAGCGATTCAAATTGGAAAATACAAAGACGATTCAAGACCGATGATCTTTGTATCGGTTGGATGGGCGCTGCTGAGGTTCCTGACTGGAGTAGCTACCGTGAAGGAACGGAAGTAGTAGCCGTCTGAACGTATATGTTGATTGGACGGATATACGAGGAATTTGACTCCTCCGGTTTCGTTCGGACCCAGAACGGATTTGTAAATGGACTGTGTCTGACATTGGATTTTGTTCTATACTGATTGATCTCTGTTAAATATATATCTGTTTAGCGGCAGAGAATTTATTCTTTTGCTTAACGCCCTTCTATGAGATGTACGAGCTCAGAGGTTATATATCTATGGAAATCAGTCGTATGGAGTGGATTGCCTATGTGGCATGCCAAGATGCTGTGATCAAGGCTTCTGTTGCAAAGCAAAGTCTTGTGTTTGATGATCAAAGCACGGCCTACATAGCCTAGCTTTGTGTATAGTGTGGATTCGCGAGCCTCACACCTCGGTATGAGTTAAAAATGGGATAAGGACTGCAGGGAGAGCACGACGTTTCTTTCTAGCTATGGTGGTGTCAGTGACCTACCAGCCCTGACATTTATATATACTTTTCACCTATGTGGTTGTTGGAATGTGAGGCGCCTCGATTATAGGTCTGTAAGGACCGGGAAACGTGTGTTCAGGAATACTAATCCTCAAACGTAAGAGAGGACCAGCCCTGAAGATCCAGGGGTTACCCAGAGTGTGTAGTCCTGAGGCATTTGCTAGAATGTCTCGAAGCGGAGAGGAGCTTGCCCCTTGCCTCGACTCATGACGGAAATCCAATTTCCAATACGAAATAACGGATTCGATTGTAGAACTAGTATGGCGATATAGTAGATGGTAGCTATGCCGCCTATGATTGATATTTATGATGCTATTCGTTTTTGAAACATATATGCACTAGTAATAATATCAAATGATTTTGCTTTACACGTATCAAGCATATTTGGCCATTATGAGGTAAAACTCTATCCTTCGGCTTGCGTTGCATTGTATGATGGGACTTGAGTCTTATAATGGCTTCATTATTTTTAAAAGCATTGCGTCATTTCCAAAGAATTTACTTTGTTTTAAATGCACTAGCAATCACTGGAGTAAACCCGTTCCGCGAAAGTGGCGTGGTCCTATGATTTGCTTATTACTGTTGTTTTAAACTGTTAAATAGATTTCTCATACCAGTCCCCATGACTGACTCGTTGTTTGTTTCACTTTGCAAACGCGGGTGCCCTTATTTTCACACGGGCAACCTAGTTCATAGGTGATAGGTTGTTTTTGGCTCAGCACTGTTGTATGGAGTGCATTTTGGCTCATGGCGAGGCTAACTTCACCGAGATGACTTTGACATTTTCCGCCATTATTGTATCTATATTATGATCCCGCCACAGGCGATGCAGACTGCTTTACTTTCAGTACTTATTATCGTATGTATATGTACCGCCTTTGGCAATGTAGACTGATACCCGTATTATGTCTCACTGCATGTATATATTCCGCCTCTGGCGACGGTGACTGATCATTTCCCTTTTATTTACTTAGTTATATCCTACGCTGTGCTATTCTGATGTTGTTACATGTTGTGATTCCGCTGTCATATCCATGTAAAATTATTCTATTTATTGTTTTTGCTATTATCTGTACTCTGCTATGATGATTGATGTGTTATATTCCAATGATTATCCTTAATACCGTCACACGGATTTTGGGATCGTCACAGTTGGTATCAGAGCTTTGGTTAACCTTAGTTCCGGAGTCTAACACATTAAACACCTGGTCAACATAGAATCAGTAGTGTTCTAAGGCGAGTAACTCATTAGAGATAGGATTAGCAATGTCCTAGAATGAGCTAAACAGATTAGCAAAACAATTTGATCAGTATATTATTAACTTTCCTTATGTTCCCCTGCTTTATCATATATGAAAGTTATCAATTCTGTGAGCTTGACTCTTTTCTTGCTTATACAGTACTCTCTTTGATGGCTACACGAGCAGCAGCAGCCAGAGGTGGCCGTGGAGGCCGAGCAGGCATAGTAGGAGGATGGGGGAATATCCCCGTAGTTGAGGAGGGCCCTATTATTCAGCCACCAGCACCCCAGGACTTTGAGCTAGACAGAGTAGCGAAGAGATATAGGAACCTGGGGGGAAAACCCTTTTCTGGCCTTGGTATAGTGACAGAGGCTATTGCTTGGTTAAAGACCTGTGAAAAGATTTTTGAAGGCATGGGATTGGGGACCAACAACAAAGCACGTCTAGGTATTTGGCTCTTACAGGAAGAAGCAGAGCTGTGGTGGGATGCCATCTCTTCAGAAGATGCAGCAGGTACTGTTAGGACCTGGGAGCAATTCAAGACCATGTTCAACGAGAAGTTTGTACCTGAGCGGGCCTTAGAGAGGATGCGAGAGCAGTTTGCTAATCTCCAGTAGGGAGATCTCTCTATCCAAGATTACCTCAAAAATTCACTCAGTTGTCACGCTATGCTCCAGAGCTTATTATGACTAACAAAGCTAAGAACAAGAGGTTTATATTTGGGCTATGGCGCAAGTACCATGACAGAGCCATGAGCAACATCAAACTCTCATTCTCAGAATTAGTAGAAATGGCCTGCAATTATGAAGATATGGATGAAAGACACTCCAACCAAGACCGCGCCAAAAGCCAAGCTGGAAATAAGCGCAAAGCTTTAGAAGATCAGCCAGAGTCTAGCATTACAGCGGCCGCTACTCAGAAATCTGGGAAGATCCCCAAAGGAAGTTGCTACAACTGCGGGAAGACAGGACATTTTTCTAATGTGTGCAAAGCCCCGAGGAAGATAAAGGAAAATCCAGACCACAGCTCAGCCGAATGCTACAACTGCCATAAGAAAGGGCACTATAGCAGGAATTGTCCTCTGAAGCAGAATGCACAAGTGGCTCATGTGTATGACGGGGTGACCCCGCCAGCTATCACTGATGGATCAGGCAAACCCGACGTCTTGGGATGTACCCTTACCATTAAAAATATTCCTGTTTCGGTACTTTTTGATACGGGTGCATCACGTAGCTTCATTTCTAGTAACATTGTTCACAAGTTAAAATTGAATCCAAGGAAGCTTAAAGAACCAATTAAAGTTCAAAATCCGATAGGAGGTTCTACTATTCTCGGCTCATATTGTAATGTACCCGCCTCATATTCTTGTTATCGATTTCCTTTTAAAGTGATTGTCATGGACCTTTCCGAATTTGATGTTATACTGGGGCTGGACTGGTTGACAAAAAATAAGGCTGAAGTTAGATGTGCCGAGAGAATCGTGAAAGTTAAAACAAAATTTGGGCATATCACTATACCATGCAATGGCTCAGAAATTAATAGGACAAAATTTTGGTCTTCTTTGGAAGTTACTCCCCCTTCATTAGAAAAGATACGGGTCGTTAAAAACTACGCGGATGTGTTTGAAGAAGTAGAAAACTTACCCCTGCAAAGAGAAATTGAATTCAGAATAGATCTAATTCCGAATGCCCGACCAGTAGTACATCCAATTAGAAGAATGGCCCCGAAAGAAAAAGAAGAGTTAGGTAGTCAAACCCGAGAATTGCTTTGGAAAGGTCTGATCAGACCGAGCTTCTCAGCTTGGGGAGCAGCAGTAGTATTTGTCCCGAAATCAGACGGTACACTAAGAATTTGTGTTGATTACCGAGATCTCAATAAACAGACACTGAAGAACAAATATCCCTTGCCTCGGATAGACGATCTGTTAGATCAATTAAGTGGGGCAACAGTGTTCTCCAGGATGGACCTAGCTACAGGTTTCCACCAATTACATATAGCCGAATACTGTGTACATTTGACAGCCTTTAGGGGTCCCGATTTATTCTACGAATGGTTAGTAATGTCGTTCGGCTTGTGTTACGCTCCGGCATACTTCGTCGATCTTATGAACAGAGTGTTTCGTGGTGTATTGAAGAAATTTGTTCTAGTCTTCATCGATGACATTTTAATCTACTCCAAGTCGGAAGTCGAGCATGCAAAGAATTTAGAACAAGTGTTGGAAATTCTAAGGAGAAATGTCTTAAAAGCTAAATTTTCTAAGTGTGTCTTCTGGAAGGATGAAGTTAAGTTCCTTGGCCATGTCGTATCAAAAGAAGGGATTGTGGTAGATCCAAGCAAAATTACAGCGATTCAGAACTGGAAACAACCTACTACCCCCACAGAAGTTCGAAGTTTCCTTAGATTGGCTAGTTACTATCGGAAATTCGTTCAGGATTTTTCAAAGATATCTGGTGTATTGACAAAGCTTACGAAGAAGCATGAGAAATTCAACTGGACTACCGAATGTGCAGAAGCTTTCCAGGAGCTGAAACTGAAATTGACAACTGCTCCAGTATTGACAATTATAGAAGGCAACCAAGACTTGACTGTATGGACAGACGCTTCTATTAGAGGGCTTGGCGCAGTATTAATGCAAAAAGGCCAAGTGGTCGCTTATGCCAGCCGTCAGCTGAAGCCGCATGAAAGAAACTATGCAACTCATGATCTTGAGTTATTAGATATCGTGTTTGCTTTAAGAATCTGGAGGCATTATTTATTGGGTGAGAAGTTCGAACTATTTACCGATCATCAATCCTTGAAATACCTATTCACTCAGAAAGATCTAAACTTGACACAACAGCGTTGGTTAGAATTCCTTGCAGCATACGATTTTGAGATCCTATACACTCCAGGGAAAGCCAATGTTGTCGCGGATGCGCTCAGTAGAAAGAATGAAATCATCGCCAGTTTTATCATCACGACTTCATTAATTGACAAGATTTCGAACCTTCAAAAAGACGATGAATTTATTCAGAGAATCAGGCAGAGAGTCAAGGGAGGTGAATCCACAAGTTTCCGACTTGATGACAAAGGAATTCATAGACTAAGGGGCAGAATTTGCATCCCAAATCTTCCAGAGCTTCGAAGGGAAATACTTGATGAATGTCACAAATCCAAACTAAGCATCCATCCCGATGTGAGAAAAATGTATAAAGATGTCAAGCGCACATTCTGGTGGAGGGCTTTGAAAAGAGATATTTCATTATATGTTAGCAGATGCTCCACTTGTCAGCTAGTTAAGAGCGATCAGCAGAAATTGGCTGGACTATTACAACCATTAGAAATTCCAGGATGGAAGTGGGAGCAAATTTCGAAGGACTTCATTGATGGTTCGCCTCGAACTAGGAAGGGAAATGACAGTATATGGGTGATCGTAGATCGCTTCACGAAGACTGCCCATTTCATACCTGTCCGATCCAACAGAACGGCTCAAAGTTTAGCACAGATTTACTTCAAAGAAATAGTTAAACTACATGGAGTGCCGCTCAATATAGTCAGTGATAGAGATCCCCTATTTACTTGCAAATTCTGGGAAGCATTCTAGACAGAATTGGGAACCAAATTGAATCTAAGCATCGCTTATCACCCTCAGACAGACGGCCAAACTGAGCGGGTGAATAGAATCCTAGAAGATTTACTACGGGCTTGCGTTATCGATTTTGGAGGCTTATGGGAAGATCACTTACATTTGGCCGAATTCTCTTATAACAATAGCTATCAAGCAAGTTTTGGAATGTCTCCATTTGAAGCATTATACGGTAGACCATGCAGATCTCCCGCATGTTGGGTAGAACCTGGCAACAGACTTGTGTTAGGGCCTGATATTATTCGAGAAGCATCAGATAAAGTCGATTTCATTAAGAAACGATTGAAAACCGCACAAAGCCGACAGAAAAGTTATGCTGATGCGAGAACAAGAGATTTATCATTTGCCGTTGGCGATTATGTTTATTTAAGAGTTTCTCCGATGCGGGGAGTAATCAGATTTGGCAAGACTGGGAAGTTGGCTCCGAGATTTATTGGTCCCTTTCCTATACTCGAACGGATTGGAACTTTAGCATATAGGGTTTCATTACCTGATTGGTTACCTGGAGTGCATGATGTGTTCCACGTGTCTCAACTCAAAAAACATGTACATGATCCGGATCTTGTTGTAGAAGAAGCAGCGCAACAGGTTATAGACATAACTCCAGAATTAGCAGTCAGAAGAGAGCCATTAAAGATCGTTGGCAAAGAAACTAGAGAGCTAAGGAGCAAAAAGATTCATTTAGTCAAAGTGCAGTGGAGTAGTGATCCTAGAGACTGTACTTGGGAGACCGAGGAAAGCATTAAACAAGCCTACCCCAAATGCAGAGTGGACATCTCTGACTAACTCCGGTGGAAGGTACTTTTACAATACTTTGCATTTACATTTTGTTTCCTACTTTGCGGTTATTTCCTTTTCGAGGACGAAAAGTTTTAAGTGGGGGAGATTATAATAACCCGGAAAATGTGAACCAATTTAAAATTTTTAAAATTGGTTATTGTCAAAGAATTTGAATAATTGAAATAGCATATTTCAATAAAAGAATGAATTGGGAATAGTAAGGAAGTTTGAAAATTTGAATACAAACTTTGTCTGAATGTACCGGGTGGAAAATATAACAGATTTTAGTGAAACTGAAAATATTTAAATCTGTTTATGAATACCTTTTTAACGAATCTGAAAAATCGAAGTTTCATAACGGGAATCAAAAGTTATGGCCAAATGAATTTTCAGAAAGGTCGCTATATAGCATATATAGCCCTTGAAAATAGATATTTTGCATACGACCTCGGAATTCGACGAAACCACTTTTGTTGGATCCGGGATGTCAAATTATTGCTAGGTTTCAAATTTCATAATTTTTGAAGCTAGTATGTGAGCGGGGCAAAAGAAAATGTGATTGGTCAATTTCTGTTAAAATGGGTCGACCTGAAAATGGACATTTTGCATATGAGCTCAAAATTCGATGAAACTGGTTTTGTTAGGACTGTATCGTCAAAACAAAGCTAGATTTATTTTTCTGGAATTTTTCGATTTAGTTTGTGGCCCTGGCAAATTGAAATGTACGTTCAAATTAAATATAAAATGTTTTATACTTTAAATTGAAAAATAACTGACTGTAACAGTCGAATTGGCCAACAAAACATATCCCATTGTGTCCGGAATGGGGGTATTTAGCTAGGGGCGACAGTCGTTGGGTTGAAATTGGTGTACGTTGGCTAGAAAGGGTATTATAGGAATTTAAAAATATAATAAATTAGAAAATATCTTTCATTTTCTCTCACTTCAGAAAAGTCGATCGACCCGCTGAAACGAACGACGATAATCATTCAAATCTTTCCACCGATTTCGCCGCCGCCACAGTCAATTTCGCCGCCGCCTCCAGTTAGAAATTCCGACCGCCTTCCTCCCCTCTTCAAATCAAACCCAGCCTCGTCGAAGACCATCGCCTATCGACGTCAAATTTCATCGAGGAAGTTCGCCCCTTTGAAGCGCCGCCGTGCCACGCTGGAGCCACCGAGTTCGCTGCCACCACCGCCGATAGGAAGCCTGTTCGTAGCTTTTCAACGTCGTATGGTCTGATCGAGACAAAACAGCACGGATTGTTCAAGAATTCTAAACCTAGTTTCGAAGGTTTGCAAACCCTTCTGCTTTGAATTTATGAATTGAAAATAACACTTTTAAGTGTTGCAAAACTTTGAAAAATCATATCTTTTTAGTGTGTTAACGAAATTCGATGAAACAGGAAACATCGGGACCGCAGGGAGGCTCTCTACCATTTAGCAGAAGCCGCGGATTTTTCTGATCTTCCTACGAATTTTAGCACTACTAAAACCAATGTGAGGAATCTAAACTAAATTGTGTGAATGGAATCTTGTTGTATAAATTATATAAGCGAAATGTAAATTATATACACATTGTATACCTCATGTACATGTGTTGTATAAGTTATATTAGCGATGTATAAACTATACAAGCGTTGTATGAAACATATATGCTTTGAATTGTGATGAAATGCAAGTGAATTATAGAAATAATATATATATATATACACTCCCCTCGTCCACAGACCATGGACGATATTTATTGCTTGTGATTGGTGTGATATTATATGGTGTGACGAATGGTTGGAAATAATTGTTTGTGGTTGATATTGTGGTTGAAAAATACCTTTGTGGTCGAAAAATACCTTTGTGATTGAAAAATACCCTCTTGTGGTTGAAACAAATTAGAATAGGATTGTGGAAATGAAAATAAAACCTGCCGCCTACATGCGAACTAGATGCATGATCCCCATTGTCAAAAACCACGAGGTTTTAAGGTAGAGCGAGGAGCCGTACTAGGGACGGTCCCGGTTTGAACTACCTGCCGTTATGTTGCCGAAATTTTCTGAAATGTTCATGTGTTAGAAAAAATTTCATTTTTTGAAATTAATTACATATGTTAAGGCCAATATTCATGTGTTGAACTGAAATTCGTTCGTCGAGTTGAAATTCATGTGTTGAATATTATTCGAATTTAAACAAATAGATTTAACGATAAAAATCACATTTTTATATATATACAAACTATAGAGAATATTCATGTGTTGAATTGAAATTCGTTCGTCGAGTTGAAATTCATGTGTTGAATATTATTCGAATTTAAACAAATAGATTTAACGATAAAAATCACATTTTTATATATATACAAACTATAGAGAATATTCATGTGTTGAATTGAAATTCGATCGTTGAGTTGAAATTTATGTGTTGAATATTATTCGAATTTAAACAAATAGATTTAACGATAAAAATCACATTTTTATGTATATACAAACTATAAAGATTATTCATGTGTTGAATTGAAATTCGTTCGTCGAGTTGAAATTCATGTGTTGAATATTATTCGAATCTAAACAAATAGATTTAACGATAAAAATCACATTTTTATGTATATACAAACTATAAAGAATATTCATGTGTTGAATTGAAATTCGTTCGTCGAGTTGAAATTCATGTGTTGAATATTATTCGAATTTAAACAAGTAGATTTAACAATAAAAATCACATTTTGATATATATACAAACTATAGAGAATATTCATGTATTGAATTGAGATTCGTTCGTCGAGTTGAAATTCATGTGTTGAATGTTATCGTATTTTAAAATAAAATGAATAGACAATAAAACTACATTTTTATTGTGAATATGAAGTGTTAAAACATTCACGTGTTGAATAAATATTTTTGATGATAAAAATATTTCTTTTATCATGTATACACTTTGATAAAAATACATACGTGTTGAAATAAATAATAGTTTGCTAGAAATATTATTATTAGCTTTGTTCTACATATATATACATGTGTTGAACAGGGAAAATGGATTAGCTGTAGAGTAAAGAAATTACTTGTGTGCCCGACAAATAGGTAAGCCTTGATGAGTTGGCTGCGCAATTTTATTTTTATATCAACTCCTGTGAATGCCATTGGATGTGGAGTGCTGGTTATTCTATGTGAAATAATAAACATCGCCATAGGATAGTAACAATTAATTTTGAACTACACTACATGGCATACTCCTTGACGATAGGCATACTTCAGCATATTCCACATAAGCATTTGGAGCTTGTGTGACGAGATGGAAGATTTACCATACGAGCGAGAGGCTTGTATGGCGATGATTTTATACTACAGGTTGAACTGATGACTGATATGGACTATATAAAATATAACGATAAATTGCCAGATTAATAAAAAAACCCACACCTGTCTGGAGTTGACAATAATCACGTCTCTCTAGTCATTAGATACGACACATGGATTATTTATTTCCACACGGAACGTGGTGACGAGAATTTATTCTTTGGAGTTATTATCTATACACGCTCCCCCGTAAACACCAGAATATATCACTATAAATATGTGGATGCTTTATAGGATTTATTGGGTACCTAACACGGCCCAATAAAATTCCAAACCCCTTCCCGTACAAAGGGGGTTATGGCGAAATTTTTCGAAATATTAAGGCGTTAGTGAAATATTTGAAGTGAAAACGATGTTGAAATATTTGAAGTGAAAACGATGTTGAAATATTTGAAGTGAAAACGATGTTGTGATAAATGAATGAACGATGTTGAAATAAATGAATAAACGATGTCGAAATAAATGAATGAACTATATTTGAAATAAAAGAATGAACTATATTTATATATATAAATATAAATAGAATTGAAAGGAAATGAAGCCGTGTAGTTCGTGTTTTGGAATCGTAATTTGAATCGATTAGTACGAGAAATCCGACCATCGGATTTTCCCGAAACCGCAACCGCTGGGCTCGCCTTGGAAATATCTTTCCAACGGCACCAACCTTGTAAAAATCCAACGGTTGGATTGTCTGGAATGTTTAATTCAAATCTGAAGAAAAACAGCGCCAGAATCGTTTATATTTATATATAAATATAAATATAATTAAATTAAATCGAATAATGACGCTGCAGTTCGAATTTTGAAACCGTAACTTCAAACGACTAATGTGGAAGATCCGACCGTCGGATTTTCACGAAACTGGAACCGTTGGGTTCGCTTTGGGAATATCTTCCCACTGATATAGACTTTGTAGAAATCCAACGGTTAGATTTTCCGATATGTGTAAAACAAATTAGGGGAAAAACAGTGCCACGGCACGACCTGAAACGTCGTTTAATTGAATATGGTCATTTTTAAATAAATAAAAATGGCGAAAAATCGTTATAAAATATTATAAGCGACATAGATTGGAAATAAACCAATTTGGCTTGATTTGTTTGATATTTGATGGTTGTATGTGTTTGACACGAAAATTATACTAAAGAACTGAAAGGTGATTGTCGAATAATATAACCATGGAAAGAATTGATTTGAATTCTAATTACGTCAATTATTTGAAAAGGCCGAGCTAACCCTCATTTCAAATAATTGATCGAGCGATTCGAATTGGAAAATGCAAAGACGATTCAAGACCGACGATCTTCGTATCGGTTGGATGGGCGCTGCTGAGGTTCCTGACTGGAGTAGCTACCGTGAAGAAACGGAAGTAGTAGCCGTCTGAACGTATATGTTGATTGGACGGATTTACGAGGAATTTGACTCCTCCGGTTTCGTTCAGACCCAGAACGGACTTGTAAATGGACTGTGTGTCTAACATTGGATTTTGTTCTATACTGATTGATCTCTGTTAAATATATATCTGTTTGGCGGCGGAGAATTTATTCTTTTGCTTAACGCCCTTCTCTGAGGCGTACGAGCTCAGAGGTTATATATCGATGGAAATCAGCCGTATGGAGTGGATTGCCTATGTGGCATGCCAAGATGCTGTGATCAAGGCTTCTGTTGCAAAGCAAAGTCTTGTGTTTGATGATCAAAGCACGACCTACATTGCCTAGCTTTGTGTACAGCGTGGATTCGCGAGCCTCACACCTCGGTATGAGTTAAAAACGGGATAAGCACTGCAGGGAGAGCACGACGTTTCTTTCTAGCTATGGTGGTGTCAGTGACCTACCAGCCCTGACATTTATATCTACTTTTCACCTATGTGGTTGTTGCAATGCGAGGCGCCTCGATCATAGGTCTGTAAGGACTGGGAAACGTGTGTTCCGGAATACTAATCCTCAAACGTAAGAGAGGACTGGCCCTGAAGATCCAGCGGTTACCCAGAGTGTGTAGTCCTGAGGCATTTGCTAGAATGTCTCGAAGCGGAGAGGATCTTGCCCCTTGCCTCGACTCATGATGGAAATCCAATTTCCAATACGAAATAACGGATTCGATTGTAGAACCAGTATGGCGACATAGTAGATGGTAGCTATGCCGCCTATGATTGATATTTATGATGCTATTCATTTTTGAAACATATATGCACTAGTAATAATATCAAATACTTTTGCTTTACACGTATCAAGCATATTTGGCCATTATAAGGTAAAACTCTATCCTCCGGCTTGCGTTGCATTGTATGATGGGACTTGAGTCTTATAATGGCTTCATTCTTTTTAAAAGCATTACGTCGTTTCCAAAGAATTTACTTTGTTTTAAAGGCACTAGCAATCACTGGAGTAAACTCGTTCCGCGAAAGTGGCGTGGTCCTATGATTTGCTTATTACTGTTGTTTTAAACTGTTAAATAGATTTCTCATACCAGTCCCCATGACTGACTCGTTGTTTGCTTCACTTTGCAAACGCGGGTGCCCTTATTTTCACACGGGCAGCCTAGTTCACAGGTGACAGGTTGTTTTTGGCTCAGCACTGTTGTATGGAGTGCATTTTGGCTCATGGCGAGGCTGACTTCACCGAGATGACTTTGACATTTTCCGCCATTATTGTATCTATATTATGATTCCGTCACAGGCGATGCAGACTGCTTTACTTTCAGTACTTATTATCGTATGTATATATACCGCCTTCGGCAATGTAGACTGATACCCTTATTATGTCTCACTGCATGTATATATTCCACCTCTAGCGATGGTGACTGATCATTTGCCTTTTATTTACTAAGTTATATCCTTCGTTGTGCTATTCTGATGTTGTTACATGTTGTGATTCCGGTGTCATATCCATGTAAAATTATTCTATTTATTGTTTTTGCTATTATCTGTACTCTGCTATGATGATTGATGTGTTATAATCCAATGATTATCCTTAATACCGTCACACGGATTTTGGGGATCGTCACAGGATGGGTACGTCCCCTTTAAAAACAGTTCATGCAAAGTTAACTAACCCGTGACCGAGTCAACGTCAAAATATAAAAATGGCGGCGAAGCCAACTTAGATCATAAACCCTAATCTCCAAAATCACGCAATTTGACGAGCTCGAGACGAGGCTGTGCTGGATAATGCTCGAGAGGCAGTGTTAAAGGTAGCCGTCGCTCGATCTGGGGAAAAGCCGAATTGTTTTTGGGCTAATTTTTAGCCATTGAGAGAAGAAGAGGTGAAGCCGTTGTTGTAACACCCGTATTTTCTATGAACATAAAATAACAAAAAAAAGTATAATTAATTTTTAAAAGAATAATTAAGGAAAACAGGTTATGCCATTGCATTCGTCTCGGAATTCTGCTTGAGATAGGGTCCGAGTTTGTGTAAATCGGACTCCGTATGAAGAAGTTATGGCACTTAGAAGTTTCAAGAATTTAAAACAAAAACCAGCCCGAATTCAAATTCAAAGTTTCAAAATTCAAATCCCACATCTGGGATAGGCGGAAAAATTCCCGCCTAGGACCCATGTCGACCTGGGTAGAACAGGTCGACCATGGGGTCGACCTCCCCCCCTTTTCTAGATCCGAGGACAAATCCATTTTTTTGCATTTAGACGCTCGTTCTGACCAGATTCGTTGCTCCTAGCTATTAAAACACCCCTAAACCTCACTTTCTCTCCACACAACTTCATTTCGCATATACTCTGCCCTAATTCATATTAAAATAAATCAATGGCGTCGCTACTCTGCTGAAACCTAAGCTAGAACTAGTTCTTCTTCTTCTTCCAATCTGAATAGGATTAAAAAATAACAAATGAATGCCTACATCAACGGAAAGCTAAATCAACTCCGGAAAATCAGATCCTAGAATTGTTCTTCTCTTTCTTAAACCACGAATTGTGAGTACAGTTATTTTCAGATATGAAATTTAATTATGATCTTGACATGATTACAAATCTGAATTGGATATTATGCATATTCATGTTTATCAGATCTGTTTTTCTATGTAGATCTATCTTATTCTTGTTTATCATACCTGCTTTTCTGTGTAGATCTATCTTATTATTGTTACTATTCTGTATCTCTTCCTTCCTTCTGTTCTGTAGCCAGGCTACCATGAGACTGAGCCAAATCTCATAAGAGATTGATGCACGAACACTAAATTTGGGGAAAATAATGAATGACGCATAATTGGACATGACTGATTTAAGAAAACGACATATGTTGTAATTTAAAGATCTAGATCTAGGCATACTATATATGACGGTTTATGATTTGGAAGAAGGAGAATTATTGTATGACCACAAATGACTTGTAATTTGGGAACATAATGCATGTTATAATTCAAGATCTGATTTTGAAGACATGATATGTGTTGTAATTTAAGATCTTGATTTAGGGGCATATTTTATATGACGATCTATGACTTAGAAGAAAAAGGATATATGATTTAGGCATAAAAGGTCTATATTAAAATAGGATAACTATTAACTGTGAATACGCCTAAATGGGGATTTTGGATATTTGGCATATGCTAAAATCAAAGGTTATAAATTGGCATAATTCATATTGTATATCATGACTTGGGGTTTTTTGAGAATATTCTGTACTATGTAAATTTAACTAGAAATTTGGGGAATATGTTATATTGTGAATTATGACCATGATTTGAGCATGTAAAATTAGGCTTAATTTTATGATTAAGCGAGGTATGTCAGTGGAATTTTAAGGGATGATTAAATCTGTTAAATTGCCTAATCTGCTAAATCTGTTGAAACTGAATACGGTAATTTTGGGTATGAAAATATGTTGGCTCGATCTAAAATTGAGCAAGACATGTTAATAGAACTTTGGATAATCTGTTGTAACTTATAAAGAAGTTAATTTGTTGACTTGGCATAATTAGTCTGATATTGGCATAATCTATGAGTGAATACTTTAGCTAAAATAAGAATGCTGAGAAACGAGGTTAGATTCTTTTGCGGTAGAAGCCTGCCCGGACCCAACCGGCTTAACCAGCAACCGCAAACTGTCAGTCTGATGTGAGAGGTCCTAGGCATAAAGATGCTTAGACACGAGGTTAGGTCTGGCTTGTGGCAGAAGTCTGCTCGGAACCGCCTGGCACATCCAGCGGCCACAAGCTACCGACCTAATGTGAGAGGTCTGTGCATTAATATTTAATTGATGCAAATCTAAGATAAATATGATGCCTAAAACGTATTGGGTAGATAAGATTAAATCAACTGGACTGATGAATCTAATAAACCCATTTGAAATTCGGTAAGCCCAATACAAGGTTAGGTGAAATAATTTGTAAGTCTTATTAATCTGTATATCTGATCTATTAGTCTGAAAACTTGTTAACTTGTATGTCTGATCTGAGAACTAGTTAATCTAAACTTTTTTCATCTGAAATCCGTAAGAAAGTTAATCTGAAATCTGTTAGTCTGGAGACACAAGGATAGGAGGGGTAATTACTTGTATCATCTGTTGTTTGGGACCTATATTAGTCAGTAACCCTTTCTGGTATCAAAACTATGACCCAACACTAGGTAGGGGGTCCAGGGCATGCTTACTGAACTAATTGTAAGAGGTTCACTCTGATAATGGCAAAGGGTGTTGATGGCGCATTCCAACCGGGTCATGTGCGTGCATGGATCCGGTCTGCTCTGAGGGTGTAAGATACCGTGACATCTGTAAATAGGTCTGTGTCTATAGGTTGCTACTTTAGGGAGTGATACACCCTTCTCTTAGGCCGGCACAGGGTATTTATGTATTAGGGAGCTGATCGTTTGGGGTAGAATTTTGGGTACCCTTAATTCTGTCTGTTTCTGTTGGGGTACCATCTATTTCTGTTGGGGTGGTAACACATGTCTGTTTCTGTCTGGTACCGTCTGTTGGGGTGGTAAAGGCCCATTACTAGTGTACACCTAACTCTAACATTCTGTTTCCGTAGGGAATATTCTGTTTCCGTCTCTGATTTCGTTTCTGCTTCTGTTTCTATACCGTCTGTCTCTGTTCGGGTGGTAAAGGCCCATTACTAGCATTCTATTTCTAAAACCATCTGTCGTTGTTCAGGTGGTAAAGGCCCATTACTAACATCATGTTTCTAAGGAGATCGTTCTGTTTTCTGTTTAGATATTAGGACAACACCTAATTCTGTTACACTAGTATTAGTGCGGAGAAGTGAAAACCAAGTAAGAAGCTTAGTTTAGCCTATATCATTCTGTCTCTTCTGTTAACCTGCTACTCCTGTTATGGTTATCTCTCATCTGTTTTATTTACGTGTCATGATGCTGTTATCTGTTTATATGCTAAAAGTCACTGGACTCACCAGACTTATGTCTGACATAGTTTTTTTCGCCTCTTTTCTTCCGTCCTACCCCCCAGGTTCTCAGGGTGGAAACATAGGAGCTTGATTCAGGTTCCATCTGCTTGAAGTGCTAGAAGTGCTTGAAATATTGCTTGGCTTTGGTTCTATCTATTTACGGCATTCTCTGTTGGGGATTATGGCTTTAAAATTATGCATTCTGAAGAATTTTGTGTAAGACTGATATTTGTGTACTTGGGTTTTGGTATTGTGATGTTACCAAACTTATTTCCGTTTCTACTGTAATGAAGTTATAAATTTTTCAAGTACTACTTTACATATCTGTCTTTTAAATTTCTGTTTTGTTTACTTATAACGTTCCACCGAAGTTAAGGTATTCCCTCTGTGAGTGACCTTAACAGAAGTGGGGTGTTACACTTGATATCAGAGCTGAAGGTTACCAGATTTGATAAAAAGTTTTTGGAAACTATTAAAAAAAAAGATTTTAAAAAGGAAGTACTTTCAAAAGTAAAGTTTATTTTGAAAAATATAATCCCCAAAAGCCATATATCTGTCTTTCGAATTCTCCGTTTTGAATCCCTTCATTTTCTTTTCAGCATGACTGGGTTACCTGAGGTACCCGAAGGCATACCGATACCAACTTGGTTCAGAAGGTATCTGGAGGCTAGGGTCACCGCCACAGGCCCAGCAGACGTTCCTCCTCCTCCTCCCCCTCCCCACGTTGATACTTTTTCGAAGATATGCAAGGACTTTTGGGCAATGGGCGTTAAACCTTTTCACGGATCAAAGACGTTTGTTGAAGCTCGAAATTGGCTCAAGGAGGTGGAAGATTTGTTTTGTATCTTCGAGATAGGATATGGAAGGTCCAATTAGCTGCTTGGTTAATGAAGGACGAAGCCTCGTTTTGGTGGGAGGTCTCGAATGGAGAGCGTTCGGTAGAGACATGGATGGATTTCAGGCATAGGTTCGAGATGAATTCCTCTCACGAGCGGAAGAGAATATATACATGGAGAGGTTCTTAGCATTGAAGCAAGGGAATTCATCAGTAAAGGAGTATGTCAACAAGTTCAATTAGTTGGCGAGATTCGTCTTAGACTCGGTGAACACACCCGAGAAGAAGGCGCTGTGATTCGTTAAAGGTTTGAATGAGTTGCTACATGGGTTGGCTATGACTCACATTCCTATGGGGGTTACATTCGAGAAATTGGTTGACATGGCGTTAATGCATGAAGAGGAAGCCAAAAGTGAGAAGAAAGAAGAAAAGCTCGAAGGACCACAGAATAAGAAAGCGTGGCCCAAAAAGGAAACACAAAAGAAGGATGAAAAGTCTGAAGATAAGAAGGAGAAAACTACTTTACTTGTGGAAGCTTGACTCGTCTGAACAAGGATTGTAGAAAGAGGAAGGGCGCTTGCTTCAACTGTGGAGAAATGGGACACTTCACTAGGGATTGCCCGAAGAAACGTGGGCAAAAGCAGAGGGAAGAATCCACTTCTGGAGGGCAGGAGAATGCTCACGTGACTGGCAGATAGGGTAGAGATAGTAAAATTTCTGTAGAAGGTTTAATTTCCTTATCTGATTATTGAGATAAAACTCTTTTTGATTCTAGCATTTTGATTCTGTAATTGAGACTCTGCACTTTAATACTACTCTTGTTTCCGATCCTGCTATGGTCTCAAACCCCATAAGGGTTATGACTCATCTGTTTGTGATAAGTTGGGGTTTGAGGGCATCTGTGTTAGGCGTTAAGTTGACCATGACGCATACATTCTGGTTTTGTGGGATATGTTGGGATTTTATCATGCTTAGTTTCCTAAGAATCATTTGATAATCTGATCTGTACCAGTAGTCTGTAAGTATCTGAATATTTCTGAAAAGGATAGGGTTTTTTACTCGAAGCTTGAAGCAAATTTCCAGTTTTGACATTGTTTAATGGGAGTAATTCTCTGAGTGTCAATCTGATGTTGATTTCGGTCTTCAGGGTTGATACTTAGGGATTAATTCTCTTAACCGATGTCTAATGGGAACAGAACTTTTGCACTTGGTTCTATCACTCAGTTGTATCCTATCGATCGATTCTTCGACCTTTAGGTGGAAACTAAAGAGTGTAAACATGTGTTTGAGACATGTTATGTTTGACGATTGCAAGTGGATGCAAGTGGTTGCTAGTGGTTGCTCGTGGATGCATATACACACACACACTAGGCACTAGATCGACTCTAAAACACTCTCATACTACATATGGATGTGTGTGCATTTTTCAATTTTTGTGGATGCAAAATGATTGGCTCATCACATGGATGTTGCATTTGGATGAATGGTTATCAAATAGGATTTCTTGCATACATAATTGGACTCATGGCACTAACACAATTCGCATCGAGGAGGTCAACTGAATCAGTAGACCGCCTGATCTTTGCATTAGATAAGAGACATATACATACACTTTTGCATATGTTCATACAACATTAGAAGTTTTCTAAGGAAAATGGATGCTTGTGGTTGATGGTTGAGTAGATGAGTGATTGGATGGTAGGACACATTCTTCTTAATTTGAAGATTTCGGGGACGAAATCCTTTAAGGATGGGAGAATGTAACACCACGTATGTTCTGTGAACATAAAGTAACAAAACAAAGTATAATTAATTTTTAAAAGAATAATTAAGGAAAATGGGTTATGCCATTACGTTCGTCTCGGAATTCAACTTGAGATAGAGTCCAAGTTTGCGTAAATCGGACTCTGTATGAGGAAGTTATGGCACTTAGAAGTTTCAGGAATTTAAAATAAAAACAAGCCCGAATTCAAATTCAAAGTTTCAAAATTAAAATCACACATCTGAGCTAGGCGGGAAAATTCCCGCCCAGGACCCAGGTCGATGAAGGGGTCGACCTGGAGGTCATCCTTGGTAGAACAGGTCGACCTCCCCCCTTTTCCAGATCCGATGACAGATCCATTTTTCTGCATTTAGACGCCCGTTCTGACCAGATTCGTTGCTCCTAAGCTATTTAAACACCCCAAACCTCACTTTCTCTCCACACAATTTCTTTTCGCCTATACTCTTCCCTAATTCATATTAAAATAAATCAACGGCGTCGCTACTTTGCTGAAACCTAAGATAGAACTAGTGCTTCTTCTTCTTCCAATCTGAATAGGATTAATAAATAACAAATCAACGCCTACATCAGCAGAAAGCTAAATCAACTCCAGAAAATCAGATCCCAGAATTGTTCTTCTCTTTCATTAACCATGAATTGTAAGTACAGTTATTTTCAGATATGAAATTTAATTATGATCTTGACATGGTTATAAATCTGAATGGGAGATTATGCATATTCCTGTTTATTAGATCTGTTTTTCTGTGTAGATCTATCTTATTCCTGTTAATCAGACCTGTTTTTCTGTGTAGATCTACCTTATTATTGTTACTATTATGTATCTCTTCCTTCCTTCTGTTCTATAGCCAGGCTACAACGAGCCTGAGCCAATTCTCATAAGAGATTGACGCACGAATGCTAAACTTGGGGAAAATAATGAATGATGCATAATTGAACTTGACTGATTTGTGACTGATTTAAGAAAGTGGCATATGTTGTAATTTAAAGATCTGGATCTAGGCATACTATATATGACGGTTTATGATTTGGAAGAAGGAGAATTATTGTATGACAACATAAGACTTGTAATTTGGGAACATAATGCATATTATAATTCAAGATCTGATTTTGTCGACATGATATGTGTTGTAATTTATGATCTAGGTTTGGGGGCATATTTTATATGACAATCTATGACTTGGAAGAAAAAGGATATATGATTTAGGCATAAAAGGTCTATATTAAAATAGGATAACTATTAATTGTGAATACGCCTAAATGGCGATTTTGGATATTTGAAATACGCTGAAATCAAAGGCTATAATTTGGCATAATTCATATTGTATATCATGACTTGGCGTTTTGGGAGAATATTCTATACCATGTAAATTTAACTAGAAATTTGGGGAATATGTTATATTGTGAATTATGACCATAATTTGAGCATGTAAAATTAGGCTTAATTTTATGATTAAGCGAGGTATGTCAATGGAATTTTAAGGGATGATTAAATATGTTAAATTGCCTAATCGGCTAAATCTATTGAAACTGAATACGGTAATTTGGGGTATGAAAATCTGTAGGCTCGATCTAAAATTGAGAAAAACATGTTAATAGAACTTTGGATAATCTGTTGTAACTTGTAAAGAAGTTAATTTGTTGACTTGGCATAATTAGTCTGATATTGGCATAATCTGTGAATGAATACATTAGATAAAATAAGAATGCTGAGACATGAGGTTAGACTCTGTTTGCGGTAGAAGCCTGCCCGGACCCAACCGGCTTAACCAGCAACCGCAAACTCTCAGTCTAATGTGAGAGATCCAAGGTATAAAGATGCTTAGACACGAGGTTAGGTCTGGCTTGTGTCAGAAGTCTCCCCGGAACCGCCCGGCACATCCAGCGGCCATAAGCTACCGACCTAATGTGAGAGGTATGTGCATTAATATTTAATTAATGCAAATCTAAGATAAATACGATGCCTAAAACGTATTGGGTAGCTAAGATTAAATCAATTGGACTGATGAATCTAATAAACCCGTTTGAAATTCTGTAGGCCCAATACAAGGTTAGGTGAAACAATCTGTAAGTCTTGTTAATCTGTATATCTAATCTGTTGGTATGAAAATTTGTTAACTTGTATGTTTGATCTGAGAACAAGTTAATCTGAACTTTGTTCATCTGAAATCTTTAAGCAAGATAATCTGAAATCTATTAGTTTGGGGACATAAGGATAGGAGGCGTAATTACTTGTGTCATCTATTGTTTGGGACCCATTTTAGTCAGTAACCCTTTCTAGTATCAAAACTATGACCCAACACTAGGTAGGCGTCTAGGGCACGCTTATTGAACTAATTGTAAGAGGTTCACTCTGATAATGGTAAAGGGTGTTGATGGCGCATTCCAACCGGGTCATGTGCGTGCATGGATCTGGTCTGCTCTGAGGATGTAAGACACCGTGATATCTGTAAATAGGTCTATGTATACAGGTTGCCACTTTAGGGAGTGATTCACCCTTCTGTGGGGCCGGCACATGGTATTTATGTAGTAGGGAGCCGATCGCTTAGGGTAGAATTTCGGGTACACTTAGTTCTGTCTGTTTCTATTGGGGTACCATCTGTTTCTGTTGCGGTGGTAACACCTGTCTGTTTCTGTGTGGTACCGTCTGTTGGGGTGGTAAAGGCCATTACTAGTGTACACCTAGTTCTAACATTCTGTTTCCGTAGGGAATATTCTGTTTCCGTCTCTGATTTCGTTTCTGCTTCTGTTTCTATACCGTCTGTCTCTGTTCGGGTGGTAAAGGCCCATTGCTAGCATTCTGTTTCTGAAACCGTCTATCGCTGTTCGGGTGGTAGAGACCCATTACTAACATCATGTTTCTAAGGAGATCGTTCTGTTTTCTGTTTAGATATTAGGACAACACCTAATTCTGTTATACTAGTATTAGTGCAGAGAAGTGAAAACCAAGTAAGAAGCTTAGTTTAGCCTATTTCATTCTGTCTCTTCTGTTAATCTGCTACTCCTGTTATGGTTATCTCTCATCCAGTTTTATTTACGTGTCATGATACTATTATCTGTTTATATGCTGAAAGTCACTGGACTCACCAGACTTATGTCTGACCTAGTTTGTTTCGCCTCTTTTCTTCTGTTTCCCCCCGCTCAGGTTCTCAGGGTGGAAACATAGGAGCTTGATTCAGGTTCCATCTGCTTTATGTGCTAGAAGTGCTTGAAATATTGCTTGGCTTTGATTCTACCTATTTATGGCATTCTTTGTTGGGGATTATGGCTTTAAAATTATGTATTCTGAAGAATTTTGTATAAGACTGATAATTTGTCTACTTGGGTTTTGGTATCGTGATGTTACCAAACTTATTTATGTTTCTGCTGTAATAAAATTATAAAATTTTCAGGTACTACTTTATATATCTGTCTTGTAAATTTCTGTTCTGTTTATTTATAACGTTCCACCGAAGTTAAGGCATTCCCTTTGAGAGTGACCTTAACGGAAGTGGGGTGTTACAGTTGACTGAATTCTTATGTGATGTTTTATTTAGTGTCTTCATAATTGGATATCAACATTCGATGTCTAACCTTACTTGGAGAAATCCTTATTTTATTATTGCAAATTAGGGCGATATAGATCCTGTTGCATCACTATTACCATAAAAACAAGAATTACTCAGGTTGGTTCACTGATATAGTGGTTTTTTTGTTCACTGAGCGTAAACGCTTGTAGGTTCTTTTCAAAAACTTAGAAAAGGATTTTTCAATATCTTATTGAAATTTTACGTTTTTTTTAGTCAGGGGTTTTTAATAGTTAGTAACGATTTTATTGTGATTTTGTCTTAGCTTTTAGTTTTTTTTCCTGTGCATAATTGAAGCCGCGTGATTGGTCTTCTTTATTTCGTTTGCGTTGTTGCAAATTGAATTATATAATGAGGTTAGAATTTTAATTTGGCAAGTTATTTGAACTAGGAAACCATTGACTTCTGCTTGCTTACAAGTTTTTATTGTTTTATGTTCAAAATCTTCGTAACGAAATAGTTAGTGTAAAGATTATTGTTCTGATAAATTTTTTCCTTCTATGTACCAGATTATTGTTCTTGCAAATGTCTTATTTATGTCAATACACTTCTTTTGAAGTTATCATTTTATCATATATTTTGTCATTCATATTGTAAAATATAGTATAATAAACTTGAGTCTGTAGCACTTGAACTGCCAGCATTGGCTAAGCTCGAGCTGCCTTTATTTTCATAGATCCCCTCTTTGCAATATTTATTTTTTGCCGCTGCCTGGGATTCCCACCCTTCCCAAGCCTGAGCTGCTTGCTCACCTTAAGGTTTTGGCTTAGGCAATATGTACAATATAGATGTACTGTATCAGTTTTAATGTTTTATTTAAATAAGAGTTCATGTTCATATATATATATACACCAGTTTTTGTTTTCAAGGAGTTCATGTTCATATTTCACCAACGGGAGACGGAAAAAACAAAAACAAAATAAGGGAGAGATAGTAATTCTTTGTCAAACAATAAGAGCAGCCTAAAACATTGAAGCACGTTTCCTGGACTCACATCATTTTTGTTTAAATATAGGCATTTTCCTATAGGTTAGAGCATCTCCAACTAATCCAGAGTGTGGAAATTCGATTTACAATTTTCCACACTCCGGGAAATAGGGAATCACAACAGTTTTAAGTCCACGCGCTTGTTCAATAAACGCGTGGATTTACACGTTTGTTGAACAAACGCGTGGATTATTTAAAAACCGGCCCCATAATAAAAAAACGCGCGCTTGTTCAACAGACTTGTAAAGCCTACGCATTTGTTGAACAACCGCCTAAACATTTCCGCCTGTATCAGGCAGATTTCCGTCGTTTTCATTCATAATTTTCAGAAAATTTCTTTTTTAATTTTTATTTTTAATTATTTCTACGACGAAATCCTGCCACGTCATGTTAAGTCTGGAAGACACATCCGCCATCCTCCGACAGATCCTAATGTCGGGCCAGCACATATCCCACCAGATGCCACCATGACTACCGAGAGCCTTCGAGTATTGCACAATCTGCCTGCGACATTTGCACATCGAGTGTTTGTTGCTGTTGCTACACGTCAGGCATAATTTTATAACTTTATTACATATATCAACAACTGTTTTACTATACACGAATGTTATTTAATATTATATGTTTACAACAAAACATTATATGTTTAGGTTCGGCAAATTGCTATGCAAGGTACTTGGTCACGCTGTATGACACATTTTGTGTAGTTACCTCAGCCTATATCAGTTAGACTTCTTGATACACCATTTGGAGATTTTTTAGATTTACCTAGGTTTTCTCATGTTGACCGATGCCTTGTAGAGACTATTAGTGAGCGATGGTGACCTACTACACACACATTCATTTCGTTGATTATGAGTTATGGCTTACTCCTTTAGATTTTTACGTGCTCACGACCATCGAGGTTGGTCGTCTAGATCGTGTCCCTGTCACCTTTGATGTATTGTTTGAGGAGGTTGATAGTTTTTTAGAGCAGTTACCCGGTTTAGATCCTCAGACCATTGCTTCAGGTGTCATTAGACTACCTACTCTACAGGCCTATATAGTTGCACATCAAACCACTAAGGCTATGCACACCCCCATTATCAAGGCCTTCTTATTATACCTTTTTGGTTCCATCTTTTTTAGCAACAACAGGGGGACTATTAGGCTTGGATTTTTGGCTAGCCTTGTAGACATAGAGCAACTGCATTCGTTCGATTAGGGTACAACCATATTAGGCTATTTGTATGTAACTTTGGATCTCTACGTGGTACAGTGTTGCAAGTAGCTGCATGGTTTCTGGTATATTCTGCCCTTCTGGTATTACGAGTACATGGCGAACATGCACCCCCGACTTAATTGATGAGGCCATCACTACACCTTACATATACTTTCCAAGATTACGACGATGGGTTCCTGCTATGCATCTCGCTCATTCTACACAGGGTGTGCATAACGAGCTTATGGAGGCGCGCACGCAGATTGATTTGAGGAAGTGGGATGGCATTATTCGGCGCCCATGGTAGACGTACATAGATTTTTTAGCTCCTCAGCGGAACCACCCGCTCATTTTCCATTCTTGGCTTTCGAGGCATAAGGTATGCCTCCAGGTGTCTACATGCCCTTTCATTTGGTATTTGGGGAGCGCTGTTGGCTACATCTATACGGGTTAGAGCGCATTGCTTCCGATCCACTCCCATGGGATCAGATGTTCGGGGATATACAGGTAGGATCAGCATATATTGCAGGTATGAGGGTCGCAGTCTGGGTGGATGGTAAGCCTTTTAGAGTGCCCGGAGATTTCGATACCTATTGGGCTCGAGTTGCGCTACGCACTTATGCTTTACCAGACTATATTATGGGTTTGAACTCCGACCATATCGGGCCATCTTCAATAGCAAGCAGACTCTCGGTGCATCCCGCTACCTTTGCGCATGTATCGTCTCAGTTCACACAGAGTGGTGCGTTGGACTCTCCACCACACACTTTTAGGGCGTATGACATACAAGGTCGGATTGTAGAGATTTCGTTGCAGTATCCACAAGTTGACCCTCCCGGAGTACCGTCAGCCGGTTTGTATCATTCACATCAGGTACGCTATACGATTTCATTAAAAAAACTGCATTTGTGTAACACAAGTTGTCACATTATCAGTACTCGCTGTATATGGACCATGATTGTAATGACCCGGGATTTTGACGACTTTGGTTATCGCCATAAACTCAATGATGACTAACCAAACATTGAAAAATAATAGTCATTAGTGAAAGAAAACAGAGGGTGTGGAAAGATAAGATGAAAACTTAGAATAGAAGAAGAAGAAGAACACAATATCAGAGTAACACGAATAGAACACAATATTAGAGTAACACGAATCTCACAACGGAACGAATAAATATATTTCATAACATAACTTTGAAATACAAATCTGTACTTGAATATACATATCATTATCAAAGTACAACACTTACAACACAGCGGAAATAACTATAGCTATATGATCCTGAAGCCCCCTGCTCCAAGCTCTTCCAGTATATCTGTAAATCCTGACTACTTGACTGCACGTAAAAATTTAGACACCCAAGAGTTCAGGGAAAACAAAACAAATTAAACTCCGGGTCAGTCATGGGACTGGTATGAGTAAAACAGTTTAAAACAGTTCAAGCAGGAAATCGATATCTCATAAGACCACGCCGTATAACGGAACGGGTTTTTCCCTTATGAGAATCCAAATATTTTTATATTCAAAACCTTTTGATATTATAATAATGTCTATCAACACAATATAATAATCATCTAGCAGAAATGCTTTCATCTCACGTTCTACATATATAGTATACAATAAAAACCGCAAGCACGTATTGGGTAATGAATTTCCAATTATGACAAGGTATGGAACCACCTTTCGCTAGTGTACCTCTAGAGGGGAATACACTGGGTTCAACAAGAACATCCTGCAACCCAGCCACACATGATCGACCACTCATTTCGCTTGAGTGTATCGAATGTATATCACCAACGGTTGGGATCATCAACCGTTTCCCGAATGGGACAACATCAACAATAGATTGTTAGAAGTAAATGAAACTCTAGATCAAGTGATTATACACCCTACTTCCGTGCGACCGACTTAGCCATGTTGCCTGCCCGATTTCCGTCATTTACCGGATGATGAGGCTAGAAGCTATGCTTTATCATCACATCAGATTCACTTTGAATGCCACATCGTCAAATCCATCAAATCACCGATTGACATCCTCAAACATACATTATGTGTTATGTAAAAGAAGTTTCCTTCTCCGCTTCCACTCTTGGTACGGTTGGAGAAATCAATATACGTGATCGTTTGGAAATACTCTGTTAGACAACCGTCCATACAAGTCATCCAGGAACAGGATGAACCGAAGGCACTATTCTGTAAACAGGGTAGCCCTTGCATAACTCCGTCTTCAATTTCCTTTGGCATATATGATTCACAACGCTTATGCCAATACAGAGTGGTTCTTTGGATAATAATCCAACCGGTCTCTCCATATTAACAACGTTAAAATGGTCAAAACATCGATAGTTTGTGATTTAACTATTGAAGAAAAACAGGTGTGCAAACAACGATATTATTTCCAAACGGAAATTTATATCGATCAAACATCATTCAACATTTATCTCGTTATTTCATTAATTTAATTATCTCCTGTTTTCCTATATTCAATATTTCTTATTTTCTAAATTTGGAAAATATACGTTATTAACAATGGAAAACATTTCCATTTCTTGTTTTCTTTATTAGAAAACATTTCTGGTTTCTTATTTGGAAAATATTTCCAAAGCTTCTTCATTGGACTTAGACAGATGTTTTAAACAAACATCGCTATGCCAACTCAAACCATTTCCTTTAATTACTAAATTCACTTTACCATCCTTTACTATCGAACCTTAACCATTCCTTAGTTAAAAATGAAGTCAATCAAGTTGGGTAATACTACCTCTCGGACCTTAACTGAACAACGTTTCTAACCTTGAAATAGACAAAGTTCACCCTTCTAATTCTTTAACAAACTTCCTTACGTAACTCTCTTTCAAATCTTTTCTATTCGATAATTCTTTCCTTCGATAAGGTATATTCGATAACTCTATTCAATTTATTCTATTCACTTAACTCTTTTGATTTAACTCTAACTCTATTCACTTAACTCCTTTGATTTAACTCTAACTCTATTCACTTAACTCTATTGATTTAACTCTAACTCTATTCACTTAACTCTTTTGATTTAAATCTAACTCTATTCACTTAACTCCTATCGAATGAACTATATTCGATAACTCTTTTAATTCTATTTGAATAAACTATATATTCGATTAACTCCTTTTACTATATTCGAATAAACTATATATTCGTTTAACTCCTTTATTCTGTTCGAATAAACTATATTCGATTAACTCCTTTATTCTATTCGAATAAACTATATTCGACTAACCCCTTTTACTCTATTCGAATAAACTATATTCGATTAACTCCTTCCACTCTATTCGAATAAACTATATATTCGTTTAACTCCTTTATTCTATTCGAATAAACTATATTCGATTAAATCCTTTATTCTATTCGAATAAACTATATTCGATTAACTCCTTTTACTCTATTCGAATAAACTATAATCGATTAACTCCTTTATTCTATTCGAATAAACTATAATCGATTAACTCCTTTTACTCTATTCGAATAAACTATATTCGATTAACTCCTTTTACTCTATTCGAATAAACTATATTCGATTAACTCCTTTTACTCTATTCGAATAAACTATATCGATTAACTCATTTTACTTAAACTAACATCGATTAACTCCTTTTACTCTATTCGAATAAACTGTATCGATTAACTTCTTTTTACTAACATCGATTAACTCCTTTTAACTCGATTAAACTATTCATTTATAAAGATTTACTTTTAGTAACGGTTCTTCACTTTACAAATGATTTCCTTCTTATAACAGTTTCCATTTTATAACGTTTATTCATTTTCTAAATATCTCTTATTTATAAATATTCTAATTTACAAATATTTCTTATTTATAAATACTCCATTTATAAGTCTTTTATTTTCAAATATCACTTTGAAAATATTCCCTTATCAACATTTCGGTATGTTATGGTATTCAACATATCAAATCACGATAATCGGTATCGTCCAAACACATATAATCGACAATAGATTATATATCACATCATATGAAAAACAGTAAAATAAATGTTGAGGAATCCAGTTGGATTCCTCCAACCTGTTTCCTTGCATCCACAGATGTTATAAAATAAAATCAACATCACTTTCAGTTCCATATGATATCTTCTGTTAAACAGAATCAATATAGAAATCCAACTAACTGACTAGTAGTTCAATCAAATAGTCAACACACAGTCAACACACAGTCCATCAGACAATATTTAACAGTTCTAAAAATACAACATGAAATTATAAACTGTTCAGAGTTAGTGAGATTTACTCACATTGGAGGATCATCGTTAATAACGATAACCATCGCTTGATTTGATTCAGACGGACAATTTATTTTGCTATAAATTGTAACGAGCTTCGATTCGCTCCTCGTCCATTCCGTTTTGTAGATGTCGTCCATACGATCCCAACGGTACCAAAGTTTCGAAATTTTGATGACGAATGAGTAATTTATAAGCATTGTCATTTAATACCTCAATTAAATAAATTTAAACTTGAGTTACTTTTAGTCGGGCCTTACCATTTATACTTTCCCTTAAGGCCCATCTACCCATGTTAAAAACCCACGTCCACCTTAAACTAGCCTCCCATCCTTCCTATTGAAACCCGCTGAAAACATTTTAGCGTCCATTTCCAATGTTCAATCCGTACCAAAAACAGTTCCTTCTCCCTCAACCAATATCACGCTCCAGAACTTAAACATCTCATCACCTTTGTCTTGCTCCCTCCTTTCATCTATTCGCGGCCATCCTTCCCCTTCTATTCATCCACTCCTTCACGTACCGACTTTCTCACGTCCCCATACATCAAGCTTCTTCTACTCCCTTGTTTAAAACGTTGCCACTCAACTCACGTTGGACTTCACATCTACATGTCCCTCCCCTTTTCACTTTCTTCTTTTCGTTGCTATTTGATACGTATATTTGCAGTTCGGTGGGGTGTGTTTGACGCGAAGAAAATGAAAGAGAAAAGGAGAATGTGCATTTTCAGTATTTATATAGATGGGGAGTTAAACGTAAGTACACGTATTGAAATATGAACCACTCATTTCTGTAGTTAATTTGTTAAACACGTAATGCATAAGGAAACCACTCATTTTTGTAGTTAATTTGTTAAACACGTGATTGAAGATGAGTCATCCAATGTTAATAATATAGGGTTGATTTCGATGGTCCTTTTGAAGGCCACGTTTTAGAAAGAAAAGGGGTGGCTGAAAAAGAAAGGACGTGGTCTAGTTTGGATCAAGGAAAAAAAAGATTGGTAATAAATTTTACATAATTCAAACTAAATTAATTATTCCATTTTAATTAATGATCGCTACAGACAAAGATAACAATGCAGTCGTGCTCAGTATCACACCACGATCCCAAAAATATAATAATACCGGTAGGTTGACTCATATTTTGAAACTTCAAAATGTTGATTACAGGGTGCGTAATACTTCAAATAAAAAGTCACTTATTAAATTAATTAAAAATTTCAGTAAAATTCTAAAAATTAAAATATCACTATGTCCCAAAAGAACCTTGTCTAAATTCAAACCCGATCTCTATTTATATCGAATAAACCGTTACGGTCGATAAACGATTCTATAGCTACTATTTTAAAATTTGATTTGGACATATCTCAAAATCTACACGACGAAATCCCGATTTTTCTCTTCCACTAGAAAGATATACTCCACCAGCTCCGTACGTTTCTTGTTTCACTGAAATCCGGCTTAAAACGAATCCTGTACATTCAGTTGAAGTTCAAATCGCCAATTTACGAACTGCAGCGCCATTTCAAGCTCGATTTTAATTATATTATAACTCTACGTCCAAACTATCGTTCAAATAATATATTCGTTATTCTAATTCAATTCTAAACTGAATTAAATATCACAGATGATCCAGTTCACACCATATCGCCATTTCAGCCAATTCTGATTATTTCAGAATTAAATATATTATTTAATTTATAATTTTCAATTAAATATTTACCATTATTTAATTCCACGACCATTAAATCCCTTAATCACCTTATATATACAATTAAATAAATAAATTATAATACCTCTACTGTAACACCCCACCTCCGCCAATGCCACTATTGCAAGGACATTAGCTTTGGAGGGGCGTTAAACAAGGTAAACATGCATGCAGATATCACAAGACAGAACATATAAGTAAAACAGAGTAGTAAAGCAGCGGATAAAACTTAGCATTTCAAAACCATAGTCATGTTACAACAAAGTACTTGGTCATTATTTTCCAACAACAAAGTCTAGATAAAAGCATAAACTAAAAAACTGAAATACATAAAGTACTATCCCCAAAATGAAGTGATAAACCATAGCTAGCACAATGTCCAAAACCGTACATGAGCAAATCCAGTAAGCAAGATGTAAAGATCCAAGCTAAGCTCCAATGTTCCCACCCTGAGAACATGAGGGGAGGGGGGGAACGGAAGAAAAGAGGCGAAAGAAAACAGGTTAGTCAAAAAGACTGGTAAGCCCTACTACTATCTGTCTATGAACTAGTAAAGTTAACTGGCATGAGAAGCTGAGATGAACATAAGGATAACAACATACTGGCATGATGATTAACTAACAAGATAGATAAAGGTGTCATCGCATAATTAAGGTTAAGTTTTGCACCACGGGTGTACTAGCATTCTAACATGTCAAGTAAAAACAAGAATTGATCCCTTGGCCCATCATCATGAGGTGACCTAAATTAAGGTCCAACTACACGGTCTAGTCGATCGGCTCCCTATAAGCCTAACTCGTCAAGTGTCGGTGTCATACGGCCCAAACATGCAATGTAGTTAAACTGCGCTAGGTACACCCTAGGGTGTATCAAGTCCTAGGGTGTCAACCTCAGACACGAATCAAGTATGCGCAGTCTAGATCTACTGGTACCCGTGCCTGATTCTCCAACTCCGGACAATGTGCACGACCATAGTCCGCCTGGACCTACACCGGCGTACCTACTCAGCCGTCGTTTTGGTCGCTTACATGTCAGCCCAGTAATCGTGCCCCACCCTAGCCTAGTCCTAGTGTCTTATGATACTATCAAGAGGGTTACTGCTGAAAAGGACCACGCAACTAGGGTTTCCTTAACGGGTTAAATGTGGTTAACCAGATCCAAACGTGGATTAAATTGGTTAAGTATACCCAAGGTTCGTGACTTAACCTCGATTAACCCATCCAGCCCAAATTGATTAAGTATTAAGTGGACCATGACTTAACCCTAATCAGGAGGCATTAATTAACTTAATGTGCTTTAACCTCTCACATTAGACTTTATTGTGGTTACTAGTTAAGCCGGGCGGGTCCGGGTAGATTTACACCACAACTTGGTCTAACCTCGGGTTCGAGCACAACATGACCAACTTCTCACATTGGGTCCTATTGTTTGTAGCCACTAGTTAAGCCGGGCGGGTCCGGGTAGATTTATGCTACAAACTCAACCCAACCTCGAGTTGGCCACACTCATATTTTCTAAGTGTCATGTCCATTATGTTTCCAAAACATAATTACAAGTTAACATATCACGTTATGTTATAAAAATCATGTTCATGTCATAATTTTACCCAACCCCAACGTAATCCCATCGTTTACATAATCGGAACAACGCATAAAGGGTAAAATAGGGAACTTGGCATAATCATGACAAAAAGGTGTTGAAGCCACAAGTTTATCATGGTGGCATATGAGATGTACATATGTTCATATACTTGCATATTGCATTGTTAGGCTTCAAAAGCATGCACAAAACCAAACTTAGCATATGAGTGATACATGGTGATAAATGACATGTAGAAGTTGCTAGAAGTTCGCATTTAGCCTCACATGCAAGTTATCATAAGGGATATGATAACTTTCATGTTGCCAAAATGCAACCTTTGATATAAAGCTTGGAGCTTTATGCTCACAACATCAAGTTTAACTTGCATAACATAGCAATATGTGTCATACATAATGATTAAACCAACTTGCATAGCATAATGATTAACCAACTTGCATATCATAATAATCAACCAAACTTGCATATCATAATGATCAACCAAACTTGCATATCATAGTGATCAACCCCAAACTTGCATCATTCATTTAACTTTAGAGTTCAATAAAAAGAAAGTGGAAAAGGGCTTACTACGCTATGAAGACACAAATGAATATTTATTATAAAGATTGAGACGAAGCCCTTATGCAAGCACCAAAATATGAAAGCCCCAATTGAAAAACCCTTGCGCCAAATCAATAAAAATCCTTACTTTGAAATAGAAATGTTGCAACTTGACTTGAATGCAAACTAAGAACACTCATACAAGTTTGAAAGCACTTGTATGAACTCACAATCTCTCATAGAAATAGGCTTAGGAATTTTAGCATGAGAGTGGAGGCCATGAGAGGAACAAATTTGACATAGTTTAGTTGTAGGATTGAATAATGGTGATTTAGGCTAGGTTTAGGGGTCTTTTTATAGAGGATTAGGATAGTATTAGCCATAGGATTAACCCTAGATTCAATCCAAGCCATCAAAGTGTAAAGACCCGGGCTTTGCCCGACCCGATCGATCGCAAAATCGACCAAGACCGTTCAAATCCCGAATACTTTAACTTTGGGAATACAACAATCATCAGAACAAAACAGCAGACTTTTATAAACAGTACAAAATGTTTACATCAGAGTACAGAATATCAGAGTACATCGAATAAAAATAATTGCAGCGGAAGATAAATTTTACATTTAATTTATAATACATTGCAGCTGAACAAAACTAATACAGCGGAAGTCTTTTCTATATTATGGACACAGCTTTATGCTTCAATCCAGTATCCTGCTAAAGAGATAAATATCTGCAAAAAGCTACTCGACTGCCCGTGTGGAAAAGAGGGCACCCGAGTTTGCAAAAGTGGAAACAAACAACGGGTCAGTCGTGGGACTGGTGTGAGAATTCTTAACTAATATAACTAATAGTAATAAGGCAAATCCAAGGACCACGCCGCTAAAGCGGAACGGGTTTTATTCCAATGGATTGCCGTGCATAACAGTAAAGTAAATCGTCAAATAACGCAATGCTTTTTAGAAAAATGAAACCACCATAAGACTCAGGTCCCATCACACAATGCAACGCACACCAGAGGATAGAGTTTTACCTTATGGTGATTAAAAGATGATAAATACGTAAAAACGATATTATTATTAGTGTGTATATGTTTTAATAAAACATTTCAATCATAATATCAATCCTAGGAAGCATAGGTACCATATATTATGCCTCCGTACTAGTAATACAATCAAAACCGCATGGGGCGTATTGGAGATTTGGGTTTCCATCATGAGTCAAGGTTAGAGCGGAGCTCCTTACCGATTCGAGACACTCTAGCTAATGTCCCAGGATTACCCGCAGTTAACCCTTGGAAATGGCAGGGCCGGTCCTCAAATACAGCTTAGAGGATTGGCAATTCCTAAGCACACGTTTCCCGGTCCTATAGGACCTATCCGAGGCGCGCCTCATTCCATCATCCACATAAGTAAAATGTCAGGCCGTGATAAAACCCAAACACAACATCTAGCTAGAAAGAAACGTGCTGCTCTCCATGCGTTCCCTTCGCCCGTTTTAGACTCTACCGATTTGTGAGGCTCGCGAAGTTACGTCATAACCACAAGGCCTGCTTTTCAACAAAGCCTTGATCATCTTCATCTTAGCGTGCCACCTTGTCAATCCATACCGTGCCATTGATCGTCCATCAATATATAAACGGGTGTTAAGTAAAGAATAAATTCTTCACCACCAATCATTTATATATAGACAGAAAATCAATAACATGATATTAACGGAGTACAACGTCAGACACACAATCCATTTAAAACTTATGCTCTGGGTCTGAGCGAAAGTCAAATCCGTACAAATCAACACTACGTCCGGACGGCAACCACTGTAGCCCCTTCAAGGTAGCTACTCCAATCACGGGCATCAGCCGTCGTCGTCCATTCGATGTGAAGACCGTCGGTCTTCTATGGTTGTCTTTAAATCTTCAATTTTTAAACGTCGTTTAAATTGTTTGGAATGAGATAAACTCGGACTTCCCAAACAATTCTCGTGTATATATAAGTTGGAAATCATTTCATATCATTTGATTTTAAATTTTTATATATATAATTATATATATAATTCCTCCATCCATTTCATCTTACTATATTTTCCTAACAACCAATCTTCTTATTTATATGCAATAACTCATCACACCAAACAATGGTTTCTTTTATTAATGTTCTTCAATTTCCATACATATCCTACACACAAAAATGTATTTTGTGTATCATTCCAATTACAACCAAAAATGAATATTTTTGTACGTCCTTCATAATTTAACAAAAAATGAGTATTTTTGTGTCATTTCAATTCCTAGCCAAAACGAAATATATTTTGGTGTTAACTTCATTTCTATACGAACGAATATATTTCTTATCTCTTTCAATGCAAACCAAAAAAAAATGATTTTTGCTATTTTATATTGGCAATGCAAATTTCCTTCTTAGGTGACGTCATGCAAATATAATTTTTAATATAAAATATAATATCATACCTTAATTACATAATAAGAATGTAATTCTAATTTACAGTGCAAATCCTCATTTATAGTTACATATATAAAAGTGTAAATTTTATTCGCATACCACATTTCATATCATAGTTTCAAATAAAAGTGTAATTTTAATTAATAAAATGTCCTTCTTATCCTAAATAACCTCTTTTAAACAAAGGGACATGTTTATCTAGTTTAACACTTCTAATATAAGTGACATTCCAATCATATAATTACATAAAAAAAAATGTAATTCTCATTTCTTTTTATTTTGATCACATGAAATGTAATTTCCTTTAACAAAACTTGTCAGTACAAAACAATGTCAACTTAATTTTTAACAAATGAATATTTTGTCATCCTTTTTCGTTTGATCAAAATGCATATTTCTTACTCTTGACAAATGAGTATCTTGTCATCCTTATATTTTCTATCTTTCTTTTATATTTGACAAAATGAATGTTTTGCCATTCTTTTTATCTATTTTTATAAAAATGAATCTTTCTTTTATTCTATCCATATAAAAATAATCTCTCTTTTTCCAATGATATATACAACTATGAATGTACATGTTAACAAACCTTCCATTACAATTGACATATAAACTGAATGTATATGTAAACAAATTTTACTTCATTTCTCTCATTACATATAAAAGTGAATTAATATATACGCAAGCTTATTTCATCTCTCTCTTTACATATAAAAAGGAATTTGTCGCTATTCTTTACCTTAACAAAAATTGAAGTTGTCATACTCTTTACATTAACCAAAATAAATATATTTCATTTCATATGCAATGCTATGCAACGTTAACAAAATAAATATATATCATTCATATGCAATGCTATGCAACGTTAACAAAATAAATATATATCATTCATATGCAATGCTATGTCATTAACAAAATAAATATATATCATTCATATGCAATGCTATGTCATTAACAAAATAAATATATATCATTCATATGCAATGCTATGTCATTAACAAAATAAATATATATCATTCATATGCAATGCTATGTCATTAACAAAATAAATATATATCATTCATATGCAATGCTATGTCATTAACAAAATAAAAGTATTTTCTTTTATTACATTAAATAAAAATGAAATTTCTATTGTCATTCTTCTTCAATTGTCAAAATGAATCTTTTGTTATTTTAATCTTTCTTCTACAATTACAAAAATATGATTTTTGTCGCTACTTCAATATATTGACAAAAGTGATTTCATCGCTACTTCAATTATATTGACAAAAGTTGTAACAACCCGTAAAATGCGAGCCAGTTTGAAAATTTTATTTTGGCAATTTTAGCGAATTTTGATTATTTAAAATGAATTATTTTAAATAATATCGACGAGAAAAATGTTTAGAATTGAATTCGACGTATATATTTATATACGTCGTTGTTAGAATATAAATAATTATATATAATTATAAATAGAATAGAAAATGGCGCGGTAGTTCGATAATTTGATTTCAAACTTCAATTGAACATACCGGGTGCAAAACAATCCGGATTTTAGTGAAACCAAAACATTAGTATCTAATTGATGATATCTTTCCATCGAATCCGAAAAATCAAGATTTCATAGCGGGAATCAAAAGATATGTCCAGTTGAAAATTCTGAATAGTCGCTATGGAATTCAGGCCCTTAAAAATGGACATTTTGCAAACGACCTCGGATTTCGACGAAACTAGTTTTGTTGGGTCCGTGATGTTAAATTATTGCTAGGTTTCAAATTTCATAATTTTTCGAATCAATATGTGAGCGTGGCAAAGGAAAACGCATTTGACCAGTTTCAGTTGATTTTAATCGACTGGAAATTGGCCATTTTTCCAACAGTCTCAGAATCTGACGAAATTAGTTTTGTTAGGACCGTATCGTCAATACGAAGCTAGAAAGTATTTTTCGGGAATTTTTAGAAACTGTATGTGGTCCCGGTAATTTGAAATGTGCGTTTAAACTGAATATATAAAGATTTATATTTTAATTTCAACGAAAACAGAACGTAACAGCCGAATTGGCTTACGGTACATATCCCATTGTGTTCGGAATGGGGGTAATTAGCTAGGGGCGACAGTTGTTGGGCCCAATTTGGGGGCCGTAATAAAAAGTTGCTTTTATGAAAATAAATAAAATAAAATAATAACATATAAGGGCCACCCTCCTCTAAACCTAGTTCAGAAAAAAATAACCCGAGCCTTTTTAAATCAAAACCCGCCGTTACCCAGGCGCTCCCCCAAATCAACTGCGATCGTCGGCGTTGACCTCCCTGGCGCCACTACATCTCCGGCGCCGCCACCCACAAGGACCATCGCCCCTTTCCCCTCCTTCTCCGACCATTCCCGAGCCCCAATCCTCCCTAAATCGAGAGCCCCTAATCAAAACGTGAACTCTGAACCCTAAAACAAGCTGCCGCCACTCCAGAGCCACCAGCGCCGCCTCCTTTCCCCACCAGCGAAGTCCAGCGCCACCAAGCCGTCCAGTCAGCTGCCCGCGCCACCTTCAGCGACCCCGGGACCCCCTCCATCTTCGAACACTTTAAAATTTGGCTACAGCAACGAGGATGACGAAGATGCGATAGCAATGAAGATTTCTATCAATGAAGTGCCGTGGAGCTAGGATAGCTATATGTGAGAACTTCTCACTCAAATTCTATTTTTCTAGTTATATATATACTAGGATGCAGACGGTGCTTATTAGAAGCACCCGACACCCGTCCACATACCATGGACTTGTTTGTTTGGTTGTGTAGTTGGTTAGATTATTTGGTTTGAACTGAATTGTTTGGTGAAATAAAATTGATTTGATTGATGTGTGAATGGCGTGGGCCTTCACTAGACCGGGGATAAGGCTAGGCCTCGTCCCGTTTCTAGTATCGTGCCGTTATGCCGCCGAAATTTTCTAAAATATGTTAGAAAAATAAAAATATCATTTTTATTGTGTAAATGAAATGAATAGAAATTCATGTGTTAAAATAAAATATATTATCATTAAAAATATAGTTTTAACGTGAAAGTGAATAAATAAATATTTATAAACAAATCGGCCGATTTGTTTATATACACTGATTTGACTGATATTGAATGGGTCGATAAATTTTACACATCGCCCAACTGCACAACTAAAAATCTGTGTTTGATTGTTTGAAACCCCACACGGGTGTTGGGATGAAATTTGAAGTTCACTCATCCTGATTGATTAAATATGTCGATCGATTGATTGACAGGCTGTTATAAGCGTAAGAGACCTATCTTTGATGCTTATACAGTGTAGTGCACTTTAGTTGATGGTTGATTGTTTATTATTGCTATTATATACATGTGTTGTATGGAATCCATATAATTAACGTTATATGGTGATTGATTGGGCCTCATTCCAATCGGGAAAGTAATGAATATTATAAAAGAAAATTCATGTGTTGAATATAAAAATAGTGATGTGTTGACAGTACTCATGTGTTGAGATTAGTCGTGTGTTGAAATAAATATAGATTCATGTGTTGAATGGGATAAATATTCATTTGTTGGATAGAATAAAGAAGTTTTGAAAATATAAAGCCGTGTTGATTAGATTGACGCCATTTTGACGTAAACGATATTTATATCGATTTTATTCATTTCGAAATGAATTGAATTGAAAACGATTTCGAAATGAATTGAATTGAAAACGATTTTGAAATGAATTGAATTGAAAACGATTTCGAAATGAATTGAATTGAAAACGATTTCGAAATGAATTGAATTGAAAACGATTTCGAAATGAATTCAAATTGAATTGAATAGAAATGAATTTTAAAACGAATTTATAAAGAAGAATTCAATTTTGATTTGAATTGAAATGGAAGTTGAAATTGTTTTGAAACGAATGTAGAACTATTTATAAAATTCGTTTTAAAAGGAAATCGACGAAATATATATAATATATATATATATTATATATATAATGGCCTGAATAGAACGCGCCGCGCCGCGGCAGTTCGTGAATTTCGACCATTTATTTCAAACGGACATTGCGGGAGATCCGACCGTCGGATTCTCCTAAAACCGGAACCGTTGGGTTCGTATCGAAAAGAGCTTTCCAATGAATATTAGAAATTTGAAATCTAACGGTTGGATTTGGAGTTATGTCCAAATCAAATTCGAAAAAGGTCGCTGTAAGTGCAGTTCGATGGCCGTTGTTGGAAATCGACTGTACGGGCCTTGGTAAAATTATTAAAAATATCTATAATTTGTGTAAAATCATAATATATGGATTGGAAAGAGTTGAGCTGGAAAATTCCACATTTGAAAAGATAAAAATAGATTTTTATCGAAATAAACTAGTTTTGAACTAGAATTAAAATCAATTTATTTTTGAAATAAATAAATTGAATTTGAAAGTGATTTTAAAAATAATCAATACTCCCAATACGTGGATTGGACTGGAGTTGAATCGAAATTATCTTCGGGATATTTCGATGTTGGATTTCGAGACTATACAAATATTGTTATGGGGATTTGAAAGATATATTTTATATCGTTATTTCCAATACGATATATGTTGGTTTCAGAATTTGATATTGAATGTAAGCCGATATATTTTCTATTCAGAGCCTTGTATTTAATATCAAATGTGATTTGGGTTTATCGTGAATCGTGTTTTAGAAGACATTGGTTCTTTAACCCAGTTAAAGGCAAGATATCGATTTTTGAGAAGATTAAAACTAAGTGGAGTTTTAATGAATCTTTAATTAGATTGAAAAATGAATTGATTATTTAAATTATCAAATCTGAAAGGTGATCGAGAATGGAGTACCACCAGTTTTGCTCCAAAGCGATAGTTAAATCTTTAATTAGATTTGAACGTGAAATGGTAATTAATTTTACCGATAACACAGTGGTGTTAGATGTGGAGTATTACCAGTTTTCTCCATGGGATATATAGGTTGGGATTGGGAAATAAAATAAAAATTACTTCGGTGTGGTTCGCTAATCCCGACTAGTTTGGAAAACCATAATATGGTTTGAAATGATATCCAAAGGAAGATTAAAGAATAAATTTAGAAGAATTTATCTTGGATAAAATTAATGGGAACCTTTCCCTAGAAATGTGATTTTGTGAGTAAAAGAATATTCTGAATTGGAATGAGGCGTTTGATGTGTTTGTGTAACATTTGTTTATCATATACGTGGGTTATTCAGAAAGGCCGGGTTTACACCCATTCTGAATAACCGATTCGACGAGATGTCGAAGATGAAGACGGTGGTTGAAGGCCGGAAGTCTTCACATCGTTTGGATAGTTACTGACGATCCTGATTGGGCTGTACACCCAAGAGGATGGAAATAGTTGGCGGTCGTCCAGACGTACTTGGAGATGGAAGGATATGCGAGGAAAGTGCCTCCGGTTTCGTTCAGACCTAGAACGAACTTGTAAATGGATGGTGTGTCTGACATTGTATTCCTTTATATTGTATTTGTTGATCTCTGCTAAATATATATCTGTTTGGCGGCGGAGAATTTATTCTCTTGCTTAACGCCCTTCTCTGAGACATATGAGCTCAAAGGTTATATATTGGCAGAAATCAGTGGTACGATATGGATTGATAGTGTGGCATACTGAGATGCAGTGATCCAGACTTTTGTTGAAAAGCAAAGTTTGGTGGTTGATGATCAAAGCGCAGCTGATATAGCATGGCTTTGTGTATAGCGTTGATCCGCGAGCCTCACAGCCCGGAATGGTGGTAAACTGATGGTTTGATCAGTATACATTTTTAGTGTAGTGGATTCGGTCGACCGATATTGAGCTTCGTGCTCGGAGGGATAGAGTAAGCGGTGTTTTCTCTTGCTGGGACGTAAGCCGCGGTGATACTTGAGTCCCAAAAGTGCGGATGTGCATAGCGGTGTTTTCTCTCGCTGAGACGTAAGCCGCGGTGATTTGTACTACGCGATCGATCTTTCGAATCAGGAGCCACCATGATGGAAATCCAATTTCCAATACGTGTATTTCGGCTTTATTTGTAGAGCCTAGTATGGTGACATAGTGGGTTGGGGCACTCATGTCGTCTATGATTTATATTTATGATTGAAATTGTTCTTGACACTATACACATATTATAGTATCAAATGATTTGTTTTTAAACGTATCAAGCATGTTTGGCTGTTATAAGGTAAAACCCTATCCTCCGGCTTGCGTTGCATTGTGTGATGGGACCTGGGTCTTATAATAGCTTCATTTTTCGAAAAAGCATTGCGCTGTTTATTCTATGCACTAGTATTCTTGGGAGGAAACCCGTTCCGTGTTATACGGCGTGGTCCCTTGAATTACTCTCTTTTAAAGTAAAGTTTTAAATAACTGTTTTAGTTCTCACACCAGTCACATGACTGACCTGGAGTTTATTGTTTCAACCTAAACTCTGGGTGCCCTTATTTTCCACACGGGCAGCTTGTAGTTTTGGTTTTGCAGATTTATATTCACAGGATCCTGGTTTACAGCTGGAATGATATCCGGAAAGCTTTGTATCCGTATATCTCTTCTAGTTGTGTATTGTATTATTTTCCGCTGCGATGTATTTAAATGTAATTTAAATCTCTGATATTTCTGTGTAATATTCATTTATACTCTGTATATTCTTATAATCTGATGCATTGTTGTAATAACAGTGAAATGTTCTTCTGTTTGTGTTCTGATTTGTCTTGTCCTCACAGTAATTCGTTCTTTCTCATCTCTTCGGAGACCGGGGAAGTTTCGGGTCGCTTCATTTGGTATCAGAGCTTTGGTTTACAAAGCTAGAGAACAAGGCACATTAGAACCATATGAAAGAATTCATCAGATATTGGATTAGTAATATCCACTTAGAATGACTCGTTAGAGATGGGATCAGTATTATCCTAGAACGAGTGTGAAGAGTATATTTTTGAAAATTAAAACAAATTTTTGGTTTTGAAGATTTAAATCAATTATTCGTATTTGATTATCTATTTAGATTGATGTGGAAAATCCAGTATATATAGATTTTGCGTATACGTCTGATCCGCGTGTATTCGAAATTTTAATATACTGGATAGATATAGAGTCACACTCTAGTCGCCCGGACATGATTCTGATGATGGCGCGCCATCACCAGTATTTATTTTCGTGTTTCGAAGGTGTGATTTCTATATGTTTCCATTAGACTGGTGTGAGAACCAAAATTAGATAGGGCCTATTGTTGTGATTTGGCATCAAAAATGAGATTTTTGACTATATATCAAAGTTATCAATTTGAAACTCTAATCCACTAATTGATTGATGTTTGTGTTGTTTGTTTATTTGTTTGCTAATTTTTAGCCATTTAGCCTAATTGAAACAAATATTGAATTGTATTGAAAATTGGTTGCATTTGCTTGCATATACATATATATCATTGAACAGGTCATAGCAAGGAGGCTAGAGCCAGAGAATAAAATTTGTTTGCCCGACAAATAGGTACATGTTTACTACATAATTTACTGTATTGTTTGGGTGATGATGATTTTATGAGCCTATTGGCTAGCCGCTTGGCTTTTTCTTTTTCTTTTTGAGATCTGAAGGACCGGGGAAGCTATTTGAAATTCCCCGATGCTCCCGGTGCAGGGGAGGTTATGGCGAAATTTTTCAAAAATTTAGGGTGTTAGCCAAATTTTTGAAATTTTGAAAATTCTCAGAAACTGAAAAGTTGGAGAATGGAAGCCTGATCGAACGTAGAGTTGATTAATCAAACCACTTTCGACTTTGTTCCTTTTCGGGGACGAAAAGTTTAAGTGGGGGAGATTGTAACAACCCGTAAAATGCGAGCCAGTTTGAAAATTTTATTTTGGCAATTTTAGCGAATTTTGATTATTTAAAATGAATTATTTTAAATAATATCGACGAGAAAAATGTTTAGAATTGAATTCGACGTATATATTTATATACGTCGTTGTTAGAATATAAATAATTATATATAATTATAAATAGAATAGAAAATGGCGCGGTAGTTCGATAATTTGATTTCAAACTTCAATTGAACATACCGGGTGCAAAACAATCCGGATTTTAGTGAAACCAAAACATTAGTATCTAATTGATGATATCTTTCCATCGAATCCGAAAAATCAAGATTTCATAGCGGGAATCAAAAGATATGTCCAGTTGAAAATTCTGAATAGTCGCTATGGAATTCAGGCCCTTAAAAATGGACATTTTGCAAACGACCTCGGATTTCGACGAAACTAGTTTTGTTGGGTCCGTGATGTTAAATTATTGCTAGGTTTCAAATTTCATAATTTTTCGAATCAATATGTGAGCGTGGCAAAGGAAAACGCATTTGACCAGTTTCAGTTGATTTTAATCGACTGGAAATTGGCCATTTTTCCAACAGTCTCAGAATCTGACGAAATTAGTTTTGTTAGGACCGTATCGTCAATACGAAGCTAGAAAGTATTTTTCGGGAATTTTTAGAAACTGTATGTGGTCCCGGTAATTTGAAATGTGCGTTTAAACTGAATATATAAAGATTTATATTTTAATTTCAACGAAAACAGAACGTAACAGCCGAATTGGCTTACGGTACATATCCCATTGTGTTCGGAATGGGGGTAATTAGCTAGGGGCGACAGTTGTTGGGCCCAATTTGGGGGCCGTAATAAAAAGTTGCTTTTATGAAAATAAATAAAATAAAATAATAACATATAAGGGCCACCCTCCTCTAAACCTAGTTCAGAAAAAAATAACCCGAGCCTTTTTAAATCAAAACCCGCCGTTACCCAGGCGCTCCCCCAAATCAACTGCGATCGTCGGCGTTGACCTCCCTGGCGCCACTACATCTCCGGCGCCGCCACCCACAAGGACCATCGCCCCTTTCCCCTCCTTCTCCGACCATTCCCGAGCCCCAATCCTCCCTAAATCGAGAGCCCCTAATCAAAACGTGAACTCTGAACCCTAAAACAAGCTGCCGCCACTCCAGAGCCACCAGCGCCGCCTCCCCTCCCCACCAGCGAAGTCCAGCGCCACCAAGCCGTCCAGTCAGCTGCCCGCGCCACCTTCAGCGACCCCGGGACCCCCTCCATCTTCGAACACTTTAAAATTTGGCTACAGCAACGAGGATGACGAAGATGCGATAGCAATGAAGATTTCTATCAATGAAGTGCCGTGGAGCTAGGATAGCTATATGTGAGAACTTCTCACTCAAATTCTATTTTTCTAGTTATATATATACTAGGATGCAGACGGTGCTTATTAGAAGCACCCGACACCCGTCCACATACCATGGACTTGTTTGTTTGGTTGTGTAGTTGGTTAGATTATTTGGTTTGAACTGAATTGTTTGGTGAAATAAAATTGATTTGATTGATGTGTGAATGGCGTGGGCCTTCACTAGACCGGGGATAAGGCTAGGCCTCGTCCCGTTTCTAGTATCGTGCCGTTATGCCGCCGAAATTTTCTAAAATATGTTAGAAAAATAAAAATATCATTTTTATTGTGTAAATGAAATGAATAGAAATTCATGTGTTAAAATAAAATATATTATCATTAAAAATATAGTTTTAACGTGAAAGTGAATAAATAAATATTTATAAACAAATCGGCCGATTTGTTTATATACACTGATTTGACTGATATTGAATGGGTCGATAAATTTTACACATCGCCCAACTGCACAACTAAAAATCTGTGTTTGATTGTTTGAAACCCCACACGGGTGTTGGGATGAAATTTGAAGTTCACTCATCCTGATTGATTAAATATGTCGATCGATTGATTGACAGGCTGTTATAAGCGTAAGAGACCTATCTTTGATGCTTATACAGTGTAGTGCACTTTAGTTGATGGTTGATTGTTTATTATTGCTATTATATACATGTGTTGTATGGAATCCATATAATTAACGTTATATGGTGATTGATTGGGCCTCATTCCAATCGGGAAAGTAATGAATATTATAAAAGAAAATTCATGTGTTGAATATAAAAATAGTGATGTGTTGACAGTACTCATGTGTTGAGATTAGTCGTGTGTTGAAATAAATATAGATTCATGTGTTGAATGGGATAAATATTCATTTGTTGGATAGAATAAAGAAGTTTTGAAAATATAAAGCCGTGTTGATTAGATTGACGCCATTTTGACGTAAACGATATTTATATCGATTTTATTCATTTCGAAATGAATTGAATTGAAAACGATTTCGAAATGAATTGAATTGAAAACGATTTTGAAATGAATTGAATTGAAAACGATTTCGAAATGAATTGAATTGAAAACGATTTCGAAATGAATTGAATTGAAAACGATTTCGAAATGAATTCAAATTGAATTGAATAGAAATGAATTTTAAAACGAATTTATAAAGAAGAATTCAATTTTGATTTGAATTGAAATGGAAGTTGAAATTGTTTTGAAACGAATGTAGAACTATTTATAAAATTCGTTTTAAAAGGAAATCGACGAAATATATATAATATATATATATTATATATATAATGGCCTGAATAGAACGCGCCGCGCCGCGGCAGTTCGTGAATTTCGACCATTTATTTCAAACGGACATTGCGGGAGATCCGACCGTCGGATTCTCCTAAAACCAGAACCGTTGGGTTCGTATCGAAAAGAGCTTTCCAATGAATATTAGAAATTTGAAATCTAACGGTTGGATTTGGAGTTATGTCCAAATCAAATTCGAAAAAGGTCGTTGTAAGTGCAGTTCGATGGCCGTTGTTGGAAATCGACTGTACGGGCCTTGGTAAAATTATTAAAAATATCTATAATTTGTGTAAAATCATAATATATGGATTGGAAAGAGTTGAGCTGGAAAATTCCACATTTGAAAAGATAAAAATAGATTTTTATCGAAATAAACTAGTTTTGAACTAGAATTAAAATCAATTTATTTTTGAAATAAATAAATTGAATTTGAAAGTGATTTTAAAAATAATCAATACTCCCAATACGTGGATTGGACTGGAGTTGAATCGAAATTATCTTCGGGATATTTCGATGTTGGATTTCGTGACTATACAAATATTGTTATGGGGATTTGAAAGATATATTTTATATCGTTATTTCCAATACGATATATGTTGGTTTCAGAATTTGATATTGAATGTAAGCCGATATATTTTCTATTCAGAGCCTTGTATTTAATATCAAATGTGATTTGGGTTTATCGTGAATCGTGTTTTAGAAGACATTGGTTCTTTAACCCAGTTAAAGGCAAGATATCGATTTTTGAGAAGATTAAAACTAAGTGGAGTTTTAATGAATCTTTAATTAGATTGAAAAATGAATTGATTATTTAAATTATCAAATCTGAAAGGTGATCGAGAATGGAGTACCACCAGTTTTGCTCCAAAGCGATAGTTAAATCTTTAATTAGATTTGAACGTGAAATGGTAATTAATTTTACCGATAACACAGTGGTGTTAGATGTGGAGTATTACCAGTTTTCTCCATGGGATATATAGGTTGGGATTGGGAAATAAAATAAAAATTACTTCGGTGTGGTTCGCTAATCCCGACTAGTTTGGAAAACCATAATATGGTTTGAAATGATATCCAAAGGAAGATTAAAGAATAAATTTAGAAGAATTTATCTTGGATAAAATTAATGGGAACCTTTCCCTAGAAATGTGATTTTGTGAATAAAAGAATATTCTGAATTGGAATGAGGCGTTTGATGTGTTTGTGTAACATTTGTTTATCATATACGTGGGTTATTCAGAAAGGCCGGGTTTACACCCATTCTGAATAACCGATTCGACGAGATGTCGAAGATGAAGACGGTGGTTGAAGGCCGGAAGTCTTCACATCGTTTGGATAGTTACTGACGATCCTGATTGGGCTGTACACCCAAGAGGATGGAAATAGTTGGCGGTCGTCCAGACGTACTTGGAGATGGAAGGATATGCGAGGAAAGTGCCTCCGGTTTCGTTCAGACCTAGAACGGACTTGTAAATGGATGGTGTGTCTGACATTGTATTCCTTTATATTGTATTTGTTGATCTCTGCTAAATATATATCTGTTTGGCGGCGGAGAATTTATTCTCTTGCTTAACGCCCTTCTCTGAGACATATGAGCTCAGAGGTTATATATTGGCAGAAATCAGTGGTACGATATGGATTGATAGTGTGGCATACTGAGATGCAGTGATCCAGACTTTTGTTGAAAAGCAAAGTTTGGTGGTTGATGATCAAAGCGCAGCTGATATAGCATGGCTTTGTGTATAGCGTTGATCCGCGAGCCTCACAGCCCGGAATGGTGGTAAACTGATGGTTTGATCAGTATACATTTTTAGTGTAGTGGATTCGGTCGACCGATATTGAGCTTCGTGCTCGGAGGGATAGAGTAAGCGGTGTTTTCTCTTGCTGGGACGTAAGCCGCGGTGATACTTGAGTCCCAAAAGTGCGGATGTGCATAGCGGTGTTTTCTCTCGCTGAGACGTAAGCCGCGGTGATTTGTACTACGCGATCGATCTTTCGAATCAGGAGCCACCATGATGGAAATCCAATTTCCAATACGTGTATTTCGGCTTTATTTGTAGAGCCTAGTATGGCGACATAGTGGGATGGGGCACTCATGCCGTCTATGATTTATATTTATGATTGAAATTGTTCTTGACACTATACACATATTATAGTATCAAATGATTTGTTTTTAAACGTATCAAGCATGTTTGGCTGTTATAAGGTAAAACCCTATCCTCCGGCTTGCGTTGCATTGTGTGATGGGACCTGGGTCTTATAATAGCTTCATTTTTCGAAAAAGCATTGCGCTGTTTATTCTATGCACTAGTATTCTTGGGAGGAAACCCGTTCCGTGTTATACGGCGTGGTCCCTTGAATTACTCTCTTTTAAAGTAAAGTTTTAAATAACTGTTTTAGTTCTCACACCAGTCACATGACTGACCTGGAGTTTATTGTTTCAACCTAAACTCTGGGTGCCCTTATTTTCCACACGGGCAGCTAGTAGTTTTGGTTTTGCAGATTTATATTCACAGGATCCTGGTTTACAGCTGGAATGATATCCAGAAAGCTTTGTATCCGTATATCTCTTCTAGTTGTGTATTGTATTATTTTCCGCTGCGATGTATTTAAATGTAATTTAAATCTCTGATATTTCTGTGTAATATTCATTTATACTCTGTATATTCTTGTAATCTGATGCATTGTTGTAATAACAGTGAAATGTTCTTCTGTTTGTGTTCTGATTTGTCTTGTCCTCACAGTAATTCGTTCTTTCTCATCTCTTCGGAGACCGGGGAAGTTTCGGGTCGCTTCAAAAGTGAATTCATCGCTACTTAATTATATTGACAAAAGTGATTTTTGTCGCTACTTAATTATATTGACAAAAGTGATTTTTGTCGCTACTTAATTATATTGACAAAAGTGATTTTTGTCGCTACTTAATTATATTGACAAAAGTGATTTTTGTCGCTACTTAATTATATTGACAAAAGTGATTTTTGTCGCTACTTAATTATATTGACAAAGGTGATCTTTGTTTTAATCTAATATTAACATTCCTTACGAAAATGGCATGTGTAATTTACTAAATAAATGACATGTTTATTCTGTCAATTTTATATACAACATGAATGACACATCCATTTTGTTCATTTTAATACAATGACAGTTTTTATATTAACATAACATTATTAACACAAGCGATGTTCTTATGTTAGCATAACGTTATTAACCAAATGAACATACTTATGTTGACGGTTCTAATTCAACATAACATAAAAATGAATATTTTATGTGGGTAATTCATAAAATGAAAATTCCAACATGATAAACAAAGAATACTTTTTTTCTTCACAATATATAAATTCCCTTTCTAACATGTAACATCTCCGTTATATATATACACAATATAAATATATGATTTTTATGGTTTGCACAAATTTTTCTTTTACAAACATGAATATTATACATTTTATATATTAACTAAAATGTTTGTCTTCGTCGTGCACACAAAATCATGTCAACATAAATACGCACAATCATCACAAACAATCAACATGGAAATAATCATACATGCAGCAACAACATGAATTTCATATGATATGAATATAGATTTTGCAGTGAATTAAATAAATAAATAATTTTATTTTAAAAATAGAATTCTCACATCGATTTTTGCTGAAAATTTGACTGTCTCGGATTCAGCTCTGGTCTGCGCCATCGCGAAGAGCTCGGAAAGACGAGTCCAACGCAATTTACGGTTCGTCAATCGGACCTCGTACGAGAGAGTTATGATTTATTAAAGTTGGACATAATTAAATAATTAATTAATATTCGTGAAAATACCTAAAAATTTCACTGTCTTAGAATAGGACAAAATTAGTGTCCACGCGTCCATCTCGTCGCCACGATCCCAACGCACCTGAAATCGTCGAATTTTGACTTCGTATGAGTGAGTTATGCAATTTTAAAGTTCTGGAAATTAATTAAATAATTTAAAAATAAAATAGAAAATACCCTCAGCCCGTTGACCGCGAAACACTATTCACCGCAGAACTTTGACCGCCATTTGCCGTTGCTTCAGGCCACCTGACGCCACGGGACCACCGCCAACGTCTTCGTCTTGGCGAGACGCACCACCACCAGAAAGAGCCGCCCCTAAAGCTTCTCCGATCATCGGGAAATCGCCTACGAACGATTTCGCCTCGCGGGTCCCACAGGCCGCCTCACACCTCCAAACTGCCTGAAATTTGGCGAGCACCTCCACCTCACGTAGACGAAGAACTTCCGTGTTCGTGACTTCGTCTAATTCTTCCTCGATTCACGGGAATTTCTTGATTTACGTTTTGAGCTTCTGAATTTCGAAAACAGCGAGCTTTAAGACGAGATTCCGGCGAATCCGAGCGCTGTTTGACAAAACCGACGACACCATTAGTTTCGTATCGTCGAGACCTTCGAGTGGACATATAATTTGCTATGCTTTGAAGAGATTTTATTTTCGACAAATTTTAGAGGAAGAGAGAGCCGCCATGGAAATTGAGAAAAATGATGGAAAAGAGAAGTGGCTGCTGTGTATTTCGAATTTCAGCCCTAAATTCTGAGGAAAAAGATAATATATACTATGGGTCTACTTTTGGTTTGGGCCCAAATATCATTACGTGTCCAATTACTAAATTTTCAACTGTTTTCTTCAATTCAAAAATTCTTATAAATACATGCTGATTTCAAAATTAATAAAATTTTAAACATAATTATTTCAGGTCATTACGAATCCAACGAACCTGATTTCGTAATTTTCCGAGTCCGTAAGAATTTATTATGAATTTCCGAAGTCTGAAAATATGCTATTTTTCACTGTAAAAATTATACCGGCCACAAAATAATTCCAAAAATTATAAATTTTAGAATTTAACCTTATTTTAATATTCCGAATCCATAGAAACTGGTCTCGTCGAATTCGGAGTTCGTTTGCAAAAATTCCATTTTTCAGGCGTATATTTTTAATATTTAAAAATACCAAAAATAGTGGAATTTTTCCGAAACTCAAAAATATAAGTTCTTATAGTCATTTTTATATGTAAACAACATTCTGAAACCAATGGAGATGGTTTCGGGTCCTAATTCCTTATTCTGCAAAAATTTTACGTTTCGGGCCTTATATATAATATATACGAATTCTATAGCATTTTTCTGAAAATTTAATTTTCTCATAACTTACAATTTATAAACTGGAATCTTAATTTCTGAAACTCTTTGGAAAGATATTTTCAATACAGTCCTAGCGTTTCTTGTTTCGTCCAATTCCGATTTATATTTTATTTTATATAATTTTTCAAAGTTGGAATTTCAAATCTGAAATTACCGCGCCGTTTTCAGGCTCGGAATGGATTTAATATAAATTTCAAGTTCACGCTCGAAATAAAATAAGTTTTTCATCGTTATTATTTAAAATAAATAATTTTAAATATATTCATTCATTAAAATTTCTTAAAATAAAATTTTAAAATTAACCCCAAAAATCAGGGTTGTTACACAAAGCATGTCTTGGGAAAGAAGTCAAGTGTAGGAACCATCTAGGGCCTTTAGATTAAAGCTGAACCATGAGAACCATTCAAATGCAAAATCTGCATTTGAGCGAATCGGCCCACGGGTTGACAGCCAAACACCCTGGATTAACCCCTAGTCGACCCAGCGAGCTCGGGTCGACCTCAAAAATCGGCCGGTTTGGTTATTCCCCTCTCCCAATTCGCTGTTTTGAACATTTTTGCATATTTATTTATTTAATTTTCAATTATATATATATATATATATATATATATCAATATATATATATATTTCTCTGCGCAACCCATTTCACTTAATTAAGTATACTTTAATTTGTGAATTTTTATGTTCAAATTACGGGGTGTTACATTCTCCCCTCCTTAAAGGATTTCGTCCCCGAAATCCCCAAGTTAGGAAGAACGTATCCTACTATCCATCATCCATCTACTCAAAACATCATCCACGTGCAGTCATTGTCCTTAAAGGATTCTAAATGTTGTATGATCATATGCAAAGGTGTGTGTATATGTACTTATCTAATGCAAAAGTCAGGCGGTTACTGATACAGTAAACCTCCTTAATGCAAAATATGTTAGTGAAATGAATCCATATCTATGCAAATTCCTAACATAATTTATAATCTCTACATGAGTGCACATAATATTCATCCATATGCAACATCCACGTGATAGCTCAACAAGTTTCATCCATGAATAAGTATAAGCACTCATGCATATGCAACATGAAAGTGTGTGAGCCGATCTTAGTGCCTAATGTGTATCATGCAACCACGAGTATCCACGTGCAAACACTTGCAACCACTTGCAACCATCAAGCATAACATGTTTCAAATACATGTTTCAACAAAGGGTTTCTACCTAAGGTTCTCATGACAAGATCTACGAAACAAGATAAACTAGATAAACGCGGATAAAAAGAAAGATATGCTAATTAGGAAAAGAGATCGAGAATGTACCCTAAAAAAGAAATGGATAAAGCCCACGCATCTTCTCCTCTGTTTCCCAAGTTGCATCTTCGTCGGCTTCACCCCACTGAACTTTCACCAACTTGACCTCTCGATTCCTTAGCTTCTTGATCTCTGTTCCCAAGATACGAATCGGAGCTCTTCTCAAGGTTGCTTCTTTCTCTACCTCAATGTCTTCAAGAATGCTTGGTTCAACCACCTCAGCGGACTCATGTAGGAACTTTCGGAGATGCGAGACATGAAAGACATTATGCACTCCGGCTAGCTTCTCGGGCAACCCCACCTTATAGGCCATCTTTCCAATTCTCTCATGATAGGGAAGGGTCCTACGAACCTTGGTGCCAGCTTCCCCGCTGCTCCAAAACGTAAAACGTACCACATTTCGCAAAGGAGAAACCTTCACGAAAACCATGTCTCCCACTTCGAATTCCAAATCTGCCCTTCGCTTGTCAGCATAGGATTTCTGTCTATCTTGGGCCGCTTTCATCCTTCTTCTTACTAATTCAACTTTCTCGGATGTGTTTCGTATCATATCGGGCCCAAGTATAAGTCTATCTGTTGTCTCCCACCAACAAGATGGTGACCTACACGGCCTCCCATATAAAGCTTCAAATAGTGCCATCCCTATGCTGGCTTGATAGCTATTATTATAAGCAAATTCTACAAGAGGAAGGTGGTCTTCCCAAGTACCACCGAAGTCGAGAACACAAAGCCTCAAGAGATCTTCTAGCACTCTATTCACCCTTTCGGTTTGGCCATCCGTCTGGGGGTGATAGGCTGTACTCAAATTCAATCGCGTACCCATCGCTTCTTGCAAACTGTTCCAGAACTGGCTAGTGAAAATTGGGTCACGATCGCTAACTATGCTAGAAGGAACTCCATGCAACCGCACTATTTCTCGGAGATAAATAGACGCCAGCCCTGATGCGGTTCTCTTGCTCTTTACTGGGATGAAGTGAGCACTCTTCGTAAGTCTGTCAACTATGACCCATATGCTTGTGTTCCCTCTCCTTGACCTAGGCAATCCATCCACAAAATCCATAGAAATACTCTCCCACTTCCATTGTGGGACCTCCAATGGATGTAATAGCCCACCTGGTTTCTTTGACTCGGCCTTCACTTGTTGGCACACCATGCACCTTGAAACATACTCTGCCACATCTTTCTTCATTCCATCCCAAAAGAAACTGCGCTTCATATCTCTATACATCTTATCTCCTCCCGGATGTATAGTCATCTTCGAGTGATGCGCTTCTTCGAGAACTCTATGGACCAAATCTCCCACCCGAGGAACACATAATCTCCCATCACGCCTTAGCCATCCTTTATCATCAATAGTATATCTGGCAAGGTGACTAGACGTCTCACCCCGAATCAACTTGTCCATAACTTCGACTATCTGTGGATCTTCCCTCTGCGAAGCCCCAACTTGATCAAGAAGTGTGGGTCTAAGCTCAAGGGATGCTAATGAACCCGTCATCAACTCAACAGCCGTCGTGAAATCAAAGGTTGCCAAGAATTCCAAGTTCTTCATCTCAATGAACAAGGGGCTTAAAGTCAATCTCCTTCTGCTTAGTGCATCCGCCACAACATTACCCTTGCTAGGGGTATAAGCTATCTCGAAGTCATAAGATGCCAAAAATTCCATCCACCTTTGCTGCCTTAGATTCAGATCTTTTTGCGAGAAGAGGTATTTGAGTGACTTGTGATCAGTATACAACTCAAACCTTTCGCCTAGAAGATAGTGGCGCCAGGATTTGAGTGCAAAGACGATCGCCGCTAACTCCAAATCATGAGTGGGATAGTTCTTCTCATGAACTTTAAGTTGCCTACCCCTATAACATATCACTCTTCCCTCTTGCATCAGAACAGCTCCTAACCCCGTGCCACATGCATCTGTGTACATGGTAAACATCTTACCACTATCGGGTAATGCCAAAACTAGAGCTGAGGTAAGGGCTCTTTTGAGCTTTTGAAAAGCAAACTCACACTCCAAGTCCCATGCAAAGACTAAGTTCTTCTTCGTCAACTTAGTGAGAGGGGCCGAAATCTTAGCGAAGTCTCTGATGAACTTCCTGTAGTAGCCCGCCAAACCGAGAAAACTTCTTACTTCGGTCGCATTCCTAGGAGTCTTCCAATCTTGAACCACAACCACTTTCGCGGGATCCACCGCTATGCCTTGCTTAGAAACTATATGTCCAAGAAACCGAACTTCCCTTCTCCAGAAATGACATTTGGAGAACTTGGCTTTCAACTGATGCGCTCTAAGCGTATCCATCACTTCCTTGAGATGTCTGGCATGTTCTTCCTCGTCCTTTGAGAAGATCAGAATATCATCCACGAAGACAACAACAAACTTGTTGAGGAACTCCCTGAACACCCTACTCATCAAGTCTACGAAGTAGGCGGGTGCATTAGTCAATTCGAATGGCATGACAAGCCATTCAAAGAATCCATCCGGAGTCCTAAACGCAGTTTTATCAATGCTATCCTCAGTTACTCTAAGCTGATGGAATCCGGTGGCTAGATCGAGCTGAGAGAAAACAGAAGCACCTACAAGCTGGTCAAAGAGATCATCAATCCTCGGTAACGGGTGCCTATTCTTCTTTGTCAGCTTGTTCAACTCTCGATAATCAACACATAGACGAAGCGAACCATCCGCCTTAGTAGCGAATACCACCGGAGCACCCCATTCAGAAATGCTTCGTCTAATGAAACCCTTCTCAAGCAGCTCCTTGATTTGCTTACTGAGCTCCCTTCTCTCACGAGGGGCCATGTGCCTAACGGGCAATGATACTGGCTTGGCATTATCGACTAGATAAATGCGGAAATCTATCTCTCATTTAGGGGGTAACCCCTTAACTTCTTCAAAGACATCAGGATAGTCTCGGACCACCCTTACAGATTGCAGATCATCGATGGACGAGTCGAGAGATTTAAGATAGCATAACATGATGAGACCTCTAGGGTTACAAGAAATTTCTAGGGTATTACCGAGGCGGGTCATGAGCCTCACCACCCTATGTTCACAATCGAGAATGGCTCCATAACTGGACAACCAATCCATGCCCAAGATTAACCCATATCCCGTGAATCCGAGAACATAAGCATTACACGCGAATTCTACAGTCAAGATAGAAATCTTCAAATCCACACAAATCATAGATAGATGGGCGGAACCCCCAATTAGATTTGAAACACAAACGGGATCCTCAACTAAGCTAGTACTTAGGTGCAAACTTTCAACAATGTCAGAAGAAATAAAACTATGCGATGCGCCAGAATCAAATAAGGTGCGAACAGGATAATCAGAAATATAAACAAGACTTTCTACAGAAATGCTACCTCGATCCTGAACTGGAGCGGCGTTGAGAGCATGCACTTGCCCTCTAGAAGGTCCTGCACGCGGATTCTGCCCTTGCTTCTTGGGGCAATCCTTGCTAAAATGTCCGGTCTCTCCACAATGAAAGCATTCGCCCGACTTCCTCTTCCTTTTCTTACAGTCTTTAGCTATGTGCCCTACATTCCCACAGTAGTGGCATTTTCTTGTGTCTTTTGCCTTGGCCTTGTTGCCCTTGTTGTTCTTGTTGTTTTTGTTGTTCTGATTGCTCTGATTTCCTCCCCACTTGGATTCTGTCTTCTTGGCTTGGGTCTCATTAGCCTTCACTTCCTTCTTGCCATTCTTATCGTCTCCTTGAAGCAATGCCATGTCTACTAGACCTTCGAAAGTGGCCCCCATAGGTATATGAGATAGGGCTAAACCTTGTAGTGGCTCATTCAACCCTCGTGCAAAGCGCAAAGCCTTCTTCTGGGGAGTATTAATCATGTCCAAACCCAATCGGGCGAGCTTGTTAAACTCATTCACGTACTCCCTCACTGTCATGTCTCCTTGCTTCAAAGATATAAACTTCTCCAATTGCAAATTCGCCTCAGCTGATGATAGAAACTTAAGCCCAAATCTTGTTCTAAAGTCGGCCCAAGTCTCTATAGGCCTCGTAGCATTGGTGACCTCCCACCAATAAGCAGCTTCTTCTTTCAATAACCATGCTGCCAATAGAACCCTTCTATGCTCTTGCACATCAAAGATGGCAAAGAGATCTTCAGTTTCTTTCAACCAATTTCTTGCCTCCACAAAAGTCTCCGTCCCAATAAAGTTCTTGCCACCCATCGCCTTAAAGTCTTTGCAAATCTTAGCGAAATCTGCTTGCGGGTTCTGAGGAGGAGGAGGAGGAACCTCAGTTATATTGGGGGTATTTGCTGGGCCCACATCGTTGGCCCTAGCTTCCAAGTATCTCCGGAACCATCCGGGAATGGTCACTCCCTCGGGAAGGTTAAGATCGACCATACTGAAAAAGGAAAAAGATAGATTCAGAACGAAGAAACGAAGGATAGTGCTATGGCTTTTGGGGAATAGCCTTTTTTTAAAATAACTAGACTTTTCTTGGAAAATACTTAATTGGTTTTGAAAATAGTTTTTCAAAAGGTAAGTTTCAAAAACACTTTTGCTCAAATCTTGTAAACCTTAGGCTCTGATACCAAATTTAACACCCCACCTCCGCCAATGCCACTCTTGCAAGGACATTAGCTTTGGAGGGGCGCTAAACAAGGTAAACATGCATGCAGATATCACAAGACAGAACATATAAGTAAAACAGAGTAGTAAAGCAGCGGATAAAACTTAGCATTTCAAAACCATAGTCATGTTACAACAAAGTACTTGGTCATTATTTTCCAACAACAAAGTCTAGATAAAAGCATAAACTAAAAATCTGAAATACATAAAGTACTATCCCCAAAATGAAGTGATAAACCATAGCTAGCTCAATGTCCAAAACCGTACATGAGCAAATCCAGTAAGCAATCTGTAAAGATCCAAGCTAAGCTCCAATGTTCCCACCCTGAGAACCTGAGGGGGGGGGCGGAAACGGAAGAAAAGAGGCGAAAGAAAACAGGTCAGTCAAAAAGACTGGTAAGCCCTACTACTATCTGTCTATGAACTAGTAAAGTTAACTGACATGAGAAGCTGAAATGAACATAAGGATAATAATATACTGACATGATGATTAACTAACAAGATAGATAAAGGTGTCATCGCATAATTAAGGTTAAGTTTTGCACCACGGGTGTACTAGCATTCTAACATGTCAAGTAAAAACAAGAATTGATCCCTTGGCCCAAGCTTGGCCCATCATCATGAGGTGACCTAAATTAAGGTCCAACTACACGGTCTAGTCGATCGGCTCCCTATAAGCCTAACTCGTCAAGTGTCGGTGTCATACGGCCCAAACATGCAATGTAGTTAAACTGCGCTAGGTACACCCTAGGGTGTATCAAGTCCTAGGGTGTCAACCTCAGACACGAATCAAGTATGCACAGTCTAGATCTACTGGTACCCGTGCCTGATTCTCCAACTCCGGACTATGTGCACGACCATAGTCCGCCTGGACCTACACCGGCGTACCTACTCAGCCGTCGTTTTGGTCGCTTACATGTCAGCCCAGTAATCGTGCCCCACCCTAGCCTAGTCCTAGGGTCTTATGATACTATCAAGAGGGTTACTGCTGAAAAGGACCACGCAACTAGGGTTTCCTTAACGGGTTAAATGTGGTTAACCCGATCCAAACGTGGATTAAATTGGTTAAGTATACCCAAGGTTCGTGACTTAACCCCGATTAACCCATCCAGCCCAAATTGATTAAGTATTAAGTGGACCATGACTTAACCCTAATCAGGAGGCATTAATTAACTTAATGTGCTTAAACCTCTCACATTAGACTTTGTTGTGGTTACTAGTTAAGCCGGGCGGGTCCGGGTAGATTTACACCATAACTTGGTCTAACCTCGGGTTCGAGCACAACATGACCAACTTCTCACATTGGGTCCTATTGTTTGTAGCCACTAGTTAAGCCGGGCGGGTCCGGGTAGATTTATGCTACAAACTCAACCCAACCTCGAGTTGGCCACACTCATATTTTCTAAGTGTCATGTCCATTATGTTTCCAAAACATAACTACAAGTTAACATATCACGTTATGTTATAAAAATCATGTTCATGTCATAATTTTACCCAACCCCAACGTAATCCCATCGTTTACATAATCGCAACAACGCATAAAGGGTAAAATAGGGAACTTGGCATAATCATGACAAAAAGGTGTTGAAGCCACAAGTTTATCATGGTGGCATATGAGATGTACATATGTTCATATACTTGCATATTGCATTGTTAGGCTTCAAAAGCATGCATAAAACCAAACTTAGCATATGAGTGATACATGGTGATAAATGACATGTAGAAGTTGCTAGAAGTTCGCATTTAGCCTCACATGCAAGTTATCATAAGGGATATGATAACTTTCATGTTGCCAAAATGCAACCTTTGATATAAAGATTGGAGCTTTATGCTCACAACATCAAGTTTAACTTGCATAACATAGCAATATGTGTCATACATAATGATTAAACCAACTTGCATAGCATAATGATTAACCAACTTGCATATCATAATAATCAACCAAACTTGCATATCATAATGATCAACCAAACTTGCATATCATAGTGATCAACCCCAAACTTGCATCATTCATTTAACTTTAGAGTTCAATAAAAAGAAAGTAGAAAAGGGCTTACTACGCTATGAAGACACAAATGAATATTTATTATAAAGATTAAGACGAAGCCCTTATGCAAGCACCAAAATATGAAAGCCCCAATTGAAAAACCCTTGCGCCAAATCAATAAAAATCCTTGCTTTGAAATAGAAATGTTGCAACTTAACTTGAATGAAAACTAAGAACACTCATACAAGTTTGAAAGCACTTGTATGAACTCACAATCTCTCATAGAAATAGGCTTAGGAATTTTAGCATGAGAGTGGAGGCCATGAGAGGAACAAATTTGACATAGTTTAGTTGTAGGATTGAATAATGGTGATTTAGGCTAGGTTTAGGGGTCTTTTTATAGAGGATTAGGATAGTATTAGCCATAGGATTAACCCTAGATTCAATCCAAGCCATCAAAGCATGTCTTGGGGAAGAAGTCAAGTGTAGGAACCATCTAGGGCCTTTAGATTAAAGCTGAACCATAAGAACCATTCAAATGCAAAATCTGCATTTGAGCGAATCAGCCCACGGGTTGACAGCAAAACACCCTGGATTAACCCCTAGTCGACCCAGCAAGCTCGGGTCGACCTCAAAAATCGGCCGGTTCGGTTATTCCCCTCTCCCAATTCGCTGTTTTGAACATTTTTGCATATTTATTTATTTAATTTTCAATTATATATATATCAATATATATATTTCTCTACGCAACCCATTTCACTTAATTAAGTATACTTTAATTTGTGAATTTTTATGTTCAAATTACGGGGTGTTACATCTGCCAATGCGGGTCATTACAATCTTCCCCACTTAAAATAATTTCGTCCTCGAAATTGCTAAGGTAGAGAACGACCCTATCGACTAGTTAGAACATATTTGTTCACTTCTTAACTTCAGTTTCAACTGAACCAATTTAATTTCAATTAAATTATTAATTAATTCTTATCAACGAAAATTTTCAAAAATCTTGGAAATTTTCTAATGCCTTAATTCTTCGAAAAATTTCGCCAGCACCTCCTTTGTACTGGTCAATCGGTCAAACTCCCACTCGCCTCTCTGGCCTTCTCCAACCCAAAAGAAAATCAAACAGCCAAGCGGCTTGCCAATTCGGCTCATCAAAATCTCATAGAAATATAAACTTGTACCTTTTGTCGGCATATCATTATATCCTTTCCACCTGTTATTAGTGTAGCGGATACATGGGTCACCTCAATCAAATTCCAATTTGTTTTTATCCACAAATCCACCCATCCGCTTATATCCGAGCCAAATATCTTTTCAACTCGAGTTTCTTCCCGATTCCCAACTCTTAACTTGATTATCACATTACACTTCAATTTGAATCTCACAATTCAATTTGTCTTGATATCGTTCTAATTCAATCTCAGTTACCACTTTACTGGCTTTACTTTAATTCAAATTTGCTTTCACAAATTTCTGTTAAATTTGTTTTTTATTTAAACAGTCTTTCCCTAGGAGTTTTCAAACTGTTTACTCTTTTCAAAAATCAATTTTTCCTTTTGAACACGTCACCGAGCCCTTAATTAATATTCCATTAGTTAAATCACTTCTCTATTTCTTTATCAATATTTGTTAACCAAATATTTTCAATAACCATATTGGCCTTTTACGTTATTTGGAAAACATTTCCGAATATCGCCTTCCTTTATTTTCTAAACTTTAGAAAATATATGCTATTTATAATTGGAAAATATTCCAATTACTTATCTCTTTTCCGATCTCGTTTATTTCTAAACTTAGGAAATATTCTTTATTCCGTTTCCATGTTTACACTTATTTGGGTTAAAACGGATGTTGTGTAAAACATCGTTACGACAACCCAAATACTATATTCAACTAACTCTTATCCAACATTGATCTTCGAGCCTGAAATCTTACTATTTATTTGTTAATAATGAAATCAATCAAGTTGGGGTATAACTACCTCTTAGACCTTGGCATAATAACATTTATAACGTCAAAACAAATATGACTACTTACTCGAAAAATCAATACCATACAACTACTTATTCACTTTTAAACACGTATACGCTTCCTCTTTCTATTCTTACTAGATTTTATTCTTAGTCTTCCTTTTTGATTTTACTATTCTATTTCTAAGTTCGTTTCCTTATCGACTTCTATATATATATCGATACGTTGATTTCTAACTACCAACTTATCTTAAAAATATTCTAACTCCTTAAATTCCCGGAAAAATTCGCCATAACCTCCTTTGTACTAGGAGCATCGGGATATTTCAAATAGCCTCCCATGGACCTCGCAAATCTAAAAGAAAAAGAAAAAGCCAAGCGGCTAGCCGATACGGCGCATAAAATCTCATATATGAATTAAACACATACCTTTTCGTCGAGCATTCTATTTATATACCTTATCCATACCTATCTCATGTATATTTGTACCTGCCCAATCTATTTTAATTATACCCGATCGTTTAACTCAATTCGTTAATTAATTTGTTAATTAACTCTTTAGTCTATTTCACTTTTATATTTGAACATGACATGTTCAAATATATTTAAACTTGCTTATTAACTAATTTGAATCCAAATTTCAAATTTAAGTTCTATATTCGATTTTGAATATCCATTTACAAATCCAATTCACCTTTCAAAGTTCAACTTCAAATTCAAAACTCGATTAACTAATTCCTCTTTGACTTAGTTAATTCTGTTCAATTTCTATTCAAATTTTATATCACTTCTATTATTCAAATTCTATATTATAAATCCCATTTGAATTTCTATATTCAAATTCCATATATTCAAATTCTATATTTGAATTCCTTTATATTTTCTATATTCAAATTCTATATTTGAATTCCATTTGAATTTCTATATTCAAACCCCATTTGAATATCTATATTCAAATTCTATATCACTTCCATTGAATTTCATATATTCAAACTTCCTTTGAATTTCTATATTCAAATCTTATTATTATTCTATACGAATTCTATATTCAATTTTCCATTATTTAAATCTTTTTTATTCAAACATCATTTGAATTTCTATATTCAAATCCCCATTGAATTTTCTTATTTAAATTCTATGTTTGAACTTCCTTTATTCAAATTCCTTTAAATAAGTCTCGATTTCAATTCCTTTTGAAATCGATATTTCTACTTTTGGAAAATAGATTTCCCTTTCAATTTCACACTTGTATTTTTGTTTCTGAATTATCCAATGATAATTCTTTTCACTTCATTTATAAACTTCGTTTATAAAAGAACTATTTACAAACTTTGTTTATAAAGGAACTCCTCGTTTTATTTCTTTTAAAACAAGTCAATATTTCAAATCTATTTAAAAATTCAAATTCTATTATTCAAATTCTGCAGTTTAAATTCCATTTGAAATTCAACACAACTTGTCTTTCCCAAAACAAATTCAAAATAATATCTTTCTTAGTAATTCGTCACTTACAACTCGAAAATGAATACTGATGATGCAGCTGTCATCATCAGAATCTATTTTCCAGCGATCGAAGTGAGTTCAATACTATAAAACCATTTCTAAACATTTTCACCTTGAAATTCATTTCAAAATATAATTCACACTGCTTGTAAAACAATTTAAAATCTCCCAGGATCTTAAAATTTCCTTATTTTTAATCCAAATCCATTTACAAACACTTATCCAATTCTCCAGAATTTTAATTCAATTTCTGGCTAAAATTTCAGATTAAACCCATCTGATTTCATGTATTTCACTTATGTGAATTCTGATTGGTTATTTACATAACCATTTAACTTATAATCTTACTCGATTATAATCACAACCAATATATCCACTATATTATAATTTTGATGTATATATCTTCTCTATATCAAGATATACATTGGGTAAACTTATTTTAATTTACCCTCTTTTTCAAAACATATCGTGTCGACCCATCGTATTCGAGTGTTTATAAACTCCTATCGATACAGTGGATCAAACTGATCGACCAAAATTCATAAACAACTCAACCAATAAATCTCCACAATATAAAACAATTTTTATATCATCTACAAATACGTTCACTCGTATATATACACTCAAACTCAATCTAGGGTATTACTAACCCTATCTCTACCGAGTCACACCACAGAGCCAATGTATTAACTAAACCTCGCTCTGATACCAACTGTAATGACCCGGGATTTTGACGACTTGGGATATCGCCATAAACTCAATGATGACTAACCAAACATCGAAAAATACCAGTCATTAGTGAAAGAAAATAGAGGGTGAGGAAAGATAAGATAGAAACTTAGAATAGAAGAAGAAGAACACAATATCAGAGTAACACGAATCTCACAGCGGAACGAATAAATATATTTCATAACATAACTTTGAAATACAAATCTGTACTTGAATATACATATCATTATTAAAGTACAACACTTACAACACAGCGGAAATAACTATAGCTATATGATCCTGAAGCCTCTTGCTCCAAGCTCTTCCAGTATATCTGTAAATCCTGACTACTTGACTGCCCGTACAAATTTAGGCACCCAAGAGCTTAGGGAAAACAAAACAAAATAAACTCTGGGTCAGTCATGGGACTGGTATGAGTAAAACAGTTTAAAACAGTTCAAGCAGGAAATCGATATCTCATAAGACCACGCCGTATAACGGAACGGGTTTTTCCCTTATGAGAATCCAAATATCTTTATATTCAAAACCTTTTGATATTATAATAATTTCTATCAACACAATATAATAATCATCTAGCAGAAACGCTTTCATCTTATGTTCTACATATATAGTATACAATAAAAACCGCAAGCACGTATTGGGTAATGGATTTCCAATTATGACAAGGTATGGAACCACCTTTCGCTAGTGTACCTCTAGAGGGGAATACACTGGATTCAACAAGAACATCTTGCAACCTGGCCACACATGACCGACCACTCATTTCGCTTGAGTGTATCGAATGTATATCACCAACGGTTGGGATCAACAACCGTTTCCCGAATGGGACAGCATCAACAATAGATTTTCAGAAGTAAATGAAACTCTAGATCAGGTGATTATACACCCTACTTCGGTGCGACCGACTTAGCCATGCTGCCTGCCCGATTTCCGTCATTTACCGGATGATGAGGCTAGTAGCTACGCTTTATCATCACATCAGATTCACTTTGAATGCCACATCGTCAAATCCATCAAATCACCGATAGACGTCCTCAACCATACATTATGTGTTAGCTAAAAGAAGTTTCCTTCTCCGCTTCCACTCTTGGTACAGTTGGAGAAATCAATATACGTGATCATCTGGAAATACTCTGTCAGACATCCGTCCATACAAGTCATCCAGGAACAGGATGAACCGAAGGCACTATTCTGTAAACAGGGTAGCCCTAGCATAACTCCGTCTTCAATTTCCTTTGGCATATATGATTCGCAACGCTTATGCCAATACAGTGTGGTTCTTTGGATAATAATCCAACCGGTCTCTCCATATTAGCAACGTTAAAATGGTCAAAACTTCGATAGTCTGTGATTTAACTATCGAAGAAAAACAGGTGTGCAAACAATGATATTATTTCCAAACGGAAATTTTTATCGATCAAACATCATTCAACATTTATCTCGTTATTTCATTAATTTACTTATCTCCTGTTTTCCTATATTCAGTATTTCTTATTTTCTAAATTTGGAAAATATACGTTATTAACAATGGAAAACATTTCCATTTCTTGTTTTCTTTATTAGAAAACATTTCTGGTTTCTTATTTGGAAAATATTTCCAAAGCTTCTTCATTGGACTTAGACAGATGTTTTAAACAAACATCGCTATGCAAACTCAAACCATTTCCTTTAATTACTAAATTCACTTAACCATCCTTTACTATCGAACCTTAACCATTCCTTAGTTAAAAATGAAGTCAATCAAGTTGGGGTAATACTACCTCTCAGACCTTAACTGAACAACGTTTATAACCTTGAAATAGACAAAGTTCACCCTTCTAATTCTTTAACAAACTTCCTTATGTAACTCTCTTTCAAATCTTTTCTATTCGATAATTCTTTCCTTCGATAAGGTATATTCGATAACTCTATTCAATTCACTTAACTCTTTTGATTTAACTCTAACTCTATTCACTTAACTCCTTTGATTTAACTCTAACTCTATTCACTTAACTCTTTTGATTTAACTCTAACTCTATTCACTTAACTCTTTTGATTTAACTCTAACTCTATTCACTTAACTCCTATCGAATAAACTATATTCGATAACTCTTTCAATTCTATTTGAATAAACTATATATTCGATTAACTCCTTTTACTATATTCGAATAAACTATATATTCGTTTAACTCCTTTATTCTATTCGAATAAACTATTTTCGATTAACTCCTTTATTCTATTCGAATAAACTATATTCGATTAACTCCTTTTACTCTATTCGAATAAACTGTATTCGATTAACTCCTTTCACTCTATTCGAATAAACTATATTCGATTAACTCCTTTATTCTATTCGAATAAACTATATTCGATTACCTCCTTTATTCTATTCGAATAAACTATATTCGATTAACTCCTTTTACTCTATTCGAATAAACTATATTCGATTAACTCCTTTAATCTATTCGAATAAACTATATTCGATTAACTCCTTTTACTCTATTCGAATAAACTATATTCGATTAACTCCTTTTACTCTATTCGAATAAACTATATTCGATTAACTCCTTTTACTCTATTCGAATAGACTATATCGATTAACTCCTTTTACTTAAACTAACATCGATTAACTCCTTTTACTCTATTCGAATAAACTGTATCGATTAACTTCTTTTTAACTCGATTAACTAACATCGATTAACTCCTTTTAACTCGATTAAACTATTCATTTATAAAGATTTACTTTTAGTAACGGTTCTTCACTTTACAAATGATTTCCTTCTTATAACAGTTTCCATTTTATAACGTTTATTCATTTTCTAAATATCTCTTATTTATAAATATTCTAATTTATAAATATTTCATATTTATAAATATTCCATTTATAAATCTTTTATTTTCAAATATCACTTTGAAAATATTCCCTTATCAACATTTCGGTATGTTGTGGTATTCAACATATCAAATCACGATAATCGGTATCGTCCAAACACATATAATCGACAACAGATTATATATCACATCATATGAAAAACAGTAAACTAAATGTTGAGGAATCCAGTTGGATTCCTCCAACCTGTTTCCCTGCATCCACAGATGTTATACATTAAAATCAACATCACTTTCAGTTCCATATGATATATTCTGTTAAACAGAATCAATATAGAAATTCAACTAACTGACTAGCAGTTCAATCAAATAGTCAACACACAGTCAATCAAACAATATTTAACAGTTCTAAAAATACAACATGAAATTATAAACTGTTCAGAGTTAGTGAGATTTACTCACATTGGAGGATCATCGTTAATAACGATAACCATCGCTTGATTTGATTCAGACGGACAATTTATTTTGCTATAAATTGTAACGAGCTTCGATTCGCTCCTCGTCAGTTCCATTGTGTAGATGCCGTCCATACGATCCCAACAGTACCAAAGTTTCGAAATTCTGATGAGGAATGAGTAATTTATAAGCATTGTCGTTTAATACCTCAATTAAATAAATTTAAACTTGAGTTACTTTTAGTCGGGCCTTACCATTTATACTTTCCCTTAAGGCCCATCTACCCGTGTTAAAAACCCACGTCCACCTTAAACTAGCCTCCCTTCCTTCCTATTGAAACCCACTGAAAACATTTCAGCGTCCATTTCCAATGTTCAATCCGTACCAAAAACAGTTCCTTCTCCCTCAACCAATATCACGCTCCAGAACTTAAACATCTCATCACCTTTGTCTTGCTCCCTCCTTTCATCTATTCGCGGTCATCCTTCCCCTTCTATTCATCCACTCCTTCACGTACCGACTTGCTCACATCCCCATACATCAAGCTTCTTCTACTCCCTTGTTTAAAACGTTGCCACTCAACTCACGTTGGACTTCACATCTACACGTCCCTCCCCTTTTCACTTTCTTCTTTTCGTTGCTATTTGATACATATATTTGCAGTTCGGTGGGGTGTGTTTGACGCGAAGAAAATGAAAGGGAAAAGGAGACTGTTCATTTTCAGTATTTATATAGATGGGGAGTTGAACGTAAGTACACGTATTGAAATATGAACCACTCATTTCTGTGGTTAATTTGCTAAACTCGTAATGCACAAGGAAACCACTCATTTCTATAGTTAATTTGTTAAACACGTGATTGAAGATGAGTCATCCAATGTTAATAATATAGGGTTGATTTCGATGGTCCTTTTGAAGGCCACGTTTTAGAAAGAAAAGGGGTGGCTGAAAAAGAAAGGAAGTGGTCTAGTTTGGATCAAGGAAAAAAATTATTGGTAATAAATTTTACACAATTCAAACTAAATTAATTATTCCATTTTAATTAATGTTCGCTACGAACGAAGATAACAATGCATTCGTGCTCAATATCACACCACGATCCCAAAAATATAATAATACCGGTAGGTTGACTCATATTTTGAAACTTCAAAATGTTGATTGCAGGGTGCGAAATACTTCAAATAAAAAGTCGCTTATTAAATTAATTAAAAATTTCAGTAAAATTCTAAAAATTAAATTATCACTATGTCCCAAAAGAACCTTGTCTAAATTCAAACCCGATCTCTATTTATATCGAATAAACCATTACGTTTGATAAACGATTCTATAACGACTATTTTAAAATTTGATTTGGACATATCTCAAAATCTACACGACGAAATCCTGATTTTTCTCTTCCGCTAGAAAGATATATTCCACCAGCTCTGTACGTTTCGTGTTTCACTGAAATCCGGCTTTAAACGAATCCTGTACATTCAGTTGAAGTTCATATCGCCAATTTACGAACTGCAGCGCCATTTCAAGCTCGATTTTAATTATATTATAACTCTACGTCCAAACTGTCGTTCAAATAATATATTCGTTATTCTAATTCAATTCTAAACTGAATTAAATATCACAGATGATCCAGTTCACACCATATCACCATTTCAGTCAATTCTGATTATTTCAGAATTAAATATATTATTTATTTTTTAATTTTTAATTAAATATTCACCATTATTTAATTCCACGACCATTAAATCCCTTAATCACCTTATATATATAATTAAATAAATTAATTATAATACCTCTGCCAATGCGGGTCATTACAATGATAGACGGATATTAGCTGCTTTTGAGCGTATGACGTTGGATTACACACAGTTGATGTACCAGAGTTTACATACAGCTTTGGCACAACAACAGTGTCAGTACGAGGCCCAGATTGCTTGTCTACAGTCCCAGATTGCCGACCTACAGCTGCCGGGTGCTGGTGATGGTGATGGATCAGATATGGCCGATGATTTTGATGACGCTCATGATGACAGTTCTGATGGGGTTGGTAGCGATGCTATGCCTATTGACTGGTGGTTCATGCAGCAACACAGTTGTGTGTTTTTGTTATGGCTGGCATTATTTATATTACGTGTGTTGTTGATGATGACATGATTGTATGCATTAGGTATGACTGACGGTATGTTGATGATGACTTTGTTGTATGTTTTTGTATTATATGCCCTGTGACATGGTTTGTATTACTGTACGTTATTTTGTCTGCCATATTTTTGAGTGCACACGTGTTTTGACATTGAAGTATGTTTTTTTCATTGTTGTTAGGATGATGAAGACAATACTGTATCTATAATGTTCTACATTTTCTAGTTTAAACAAATATTATTGTTTAAATAAACTTATAAATTTAATTTAATTTTAAAACGAGCCTGAAATGGCGTGGTAGTTTGGAAATTTGATTTTGAATTTCAATTGAATGTACAGGACTAAAAATAAATCGAATTTCAGTCCAACAAGAAATATTAGAATCTGTTTAATTATATCTTTCTTACGAATGCAAGAAATTTATATTTCACTTTATAATTTGTGAGTTATGTCTAGTTTAAAATATAAAATAGTCACTATAGAATTTATATATATTTTGATATAATATAAAGCCCTTAAAACTAATTTCGGAGGTCATGTACAGACTCAAAAAACTAAGGAAAAATTATTTCTTGCTCTGTTTTGACGATACGATCGTAATGAAACTAATTTCGTCGAATTTGGAGACCGTTTGAAAAATGGGTATTTTTAAGAGCTTTATATTATTTAAAAAATATATAAATTCCATAGCGACTATTTTAAAATTTAAACTGAACATAACATTCAATTTATATTATGAAATCTGAATTTTTCACATTCCTTATAAAGATATAATTAAACAAATTCAAAAGTTTTTGGTTTAACTGAAATCCGACTTATATTGAATTCTATACATTCAATTGAAATTTAAAATCGAATTTTCAAACTACCGCGCCATTTCAATCTCTACTTATAATTAAAGTAAATTTGTACGTTCTAACTTCGATTTTAAAAAAATTAATTGGTTCTGATACCATTTTACGGCGATTTTCAAACTCCTTGCATTTTCAAACTGCTTCCATTACAAATTACCTATTACATACGATGCTTACATAAGTCAACTTTTAAACATTCCTACGCTATATAGACAAAATGCAATTTACATACGGTGCTTACGTACCTCCTTCTCTTCTTCGCCTCATTATCTTAAATCTCCGAGACTCTGTATACTCGCATCGCATATCATCCGTTTGCGAAATATCCGTAAACATGACTGCATCTTCCTCCTTTCGCCGCTTTACCTCAACAAGTTGATGAATTGCGTCAATCCTTTCTTGGTAGTGAATGCTTCTGCTCTAGGGTGCGCTCATATACATACCGTTAGACTCCTTTAATAGTTTTCTGATTTTGCCTTCATTTGCTCCTGCCACTTGTTTTTTCTTTGCCGCCTTGGATCCTTCGAGCCTAACATATCGATCATCAGTAAGGTTTACATCTTCTTCTAAACCAATAGTAGCACTGTCCTGTGAATCTCTCGGACTACAACCGTCTCCAAATCTTGGAGCTTTCCCACGATTACTGCTTGATTGGACGTCTTGGACTATTTTCTGAAGTGAAGATTTCCATTTCACGTGATTAACCAGTAGGTCATACACATGGATGAACTGATAGAAATGAGGTCCTTGGTTACTATCTGGTTTATATATTTGTTTGAATAACTTGTTTGCGTCAAGTCTCTGCATTAATAATATGAATCTTTTACTATAGGGCTAAGATGCAAAGTACAAAAAAACCGTAAACAATTATTACCATATGAGTTTCACTTCCAAATCCGCTTGGGTTACTCTTCTTCAACATGAACATCTGCGAATCAAAACATTATGTTTGACGATTGATTTTACAATAAAGACCTTTGACGGAAGCTACACTTCTATTCTGATCCATGTTCTTCCTGTTGTATGTATTAGTGATTCTACCCCAAAATGTTTCACCATTTTGATCGGCACCACGGACAGGATCTAGCAAAAGTGAGCAGTATATGTAGCTAAGATCATAGTCTTCATTAGCACTCCAACTTGAAGTAGTTAGCATTCCACCAAACGGTTGGCCTAGGTCTTGTAAATCAAACGTTTCGAAGCTAATTCTTGCGACATAGACATCAAAATCAATAACCATTTTTTTCAGTAATTTTAGATGTGGTAGAAGAAGAGTTGATGTGGAAGAAAGTAGATGAGGGATGGTATATTTGTAGGGTTTGAAAAATATAACCGTTACTAAATCCAGCCATTGGCCTCCTCGCGTCTGTTCAACAGATGCACGGGTAATAAAACCATTGAGATTTACACGTTTGTTGAACAAGCGCGTAACTCTACGCGCTTGTTCAACAACTGCGTAAGTAGCTTGGAGATTCCGAAACTCTGAGGCCAAATTTCAGAACAACAGTCAAAATGTACAACCTGTTGGAGCAAGTTTTGGGTGCGGATTTCACATTTTCAAAATTCCATTACTTTGTTGGATTTGCCCTTAGCCTTTTCTATTATGCCATAAAATGTTATCATGTCTTCATTATGGGCATCTAGCAACTAGACAATAAAATATTCCTAAATCGAATGCAATGGACTCACGACAAATTCTATCATTGGAGTGTGACCATTTCCAAAAAAGTAAATTGTGGTTGTAAAAGTAGAAAATCTTTGAATATCATAATCATCACCTTGATATGAAGTAAAAACAGTAACAACACTATGTACACTGAATATTCAGTAAATTCATCAGCCACCAACATAACGCAGGTCCTTTCCCTTGTGTTGGTCTATCACCCGACGCCAACTTTATATGTTCTTATATGATCATGTATTCTCTGTTCGCTTGTTTCTCTATACATTATTTGGAATTACATTTTCATCATGTTGTGCATGAATGTTATTTCAGCACCACCGACGTAAAAAAAAGAACGATCACCAGCCATTAGAATATAAAGCTCTTCTATTTTCCATAAATAGAAAGTTTCTTGTCCTTTTAATGCATTTACTTCTTGAATCTTCCTACAAATGTGCTTGTATTTGTTTATCAGTATTCATAAATAAGTTTTTTTTATCACCTTTTTAGATTCAGTCACAGGCACCTGTAACCTGAAGCGGTAATAACAACCAAAGTTAAATGTTTTGGAGTTTTTTGAGTTAATTGCAATCAAAGCAGTAAGTTAGATTTTTCCACTACCATGCATTTAATTATATAATCATTTCAAGTGGTGCTTTTAGATTAAAAATGTTCTTTATTGGTAGGATGAGACTATAGAAACTGATCACTGTATCAATTTCAGGAGCAATTGGAATGATTTCCAATCATCTACAGTTCAACATATATTTACCACACTTGTTTTCTTTTCTTTAGCACTGCACACATCGTATGATTTAGGTATCATTTGATTTTCCAACTGGGTAGTTTATGTTCGTGTCTGCATCGGACGCGTCAATAGTGGGACCCAGGTATTTGCCCCTTCTAGTTGAATGGCTCAAAAGTTAGCTTTCGCGTCGGATGCTTCAGATGCGTCCGACGCATATCCAACGCGGCAGATTTTTTTTGCCCTTCTCTTTTCCCTCTCCCTATGTATATTCCACCCATTTCAACACTACATCACCATATCCACTTTTCATTTTCCTACTATTCTTCAACAAATTATGGCAGCTAGTGATGAATCTGATTGTGAAAATTTGCAAGATTTGTTAGATGTTCAAGAAATTATGGCAATTGAAACACGAGAAAGGAGCAGAATACACAATTCATTTAGTTCCAGCCTTGCTTGGGTTCATGAAATACTATCAGGACACGCAGATCGTTGTCATAGCAATTTTCGAATGAAGCGATTATGTTTCAGATCCTTGTGTGAACAGTTAGCAAATTACAGATTGAAAGGCTCAATGCACATAATTGTCAAAGAAATGGTGGTTGTATTCCTATATACTATTGCATTGGCCCTCCCTACAAGACAGGCTGCTGAGCATTTTCAATGATCAAATGGTACGATTAATATCATTTTTCATAAAGTTTTGGATTCAGTTCTCTTATTGGCAGTCGATATTATTAGACCGACCGATACCCAATTTAACCGAATCCCAGAACAAATTCGTTCTTCAAACCGATATTATCCTTTCTTTAAAAATTGTATTTGGGCTATTTATGGGACACATGTGATGGCTCACATGGGTTAAGAAGACATGCAACGTTTTGTAGGGTGGAAAGGATCTGCTACACAAAATATTATTGATGTTTGTGCGTATGATTTAACTTTTACGTTTGTAAGACCAGAATGGGAAGGAACTGCGCACGACGCTAAAGACGAATATCCTGAAGAAAATTACAGTATATCAAATCACGGAAACAGAGATCGAGAACCCCTTCAAAGAACCAGAACAACATCGACCATGACGGTTGTATGACACAATATACGAAACAAACTAGTTGCCGTGGGAATGCATTAAAAAGTTTCATTGTATTATGTATTTTACATTAGCATTTTAAATTCTGCAATTATATTCCGTAATTATGTAATTTTAATTCTTCAATTTTATTTCTGCAATTTCAATTATGCAATTTGTATTCTGCATTCTACTATTCTGTTCAACAAAAAACAAACAATTAAAAATAATATATACACAAACAATATAATAATACCTCTGCCCCTTCCAAAATGCCTCTTTCGTAAAAAAAAAACACATTCCCCATTCGTAACAATTCCCCTTCAAAATAACCCTTCCAAATAACCCTTTCTGTTCAAAATCAAACGGACCCTTACTGTTATCCTTATTCTAGTTACATAATTAAATATGTGTTAATTGCTATGATCTGAGAATGCAACTTGCATCTGGTGAAGTATTTGGACCAACCTATTGCTCTCAAGTTACTTAGTTCTAGAAGGCCCTTTTAATCACGTGAAGGTATACTTTTCAGTTTATCCAATTTGATCTGTTATTATATTCACTACGTTTGAGAGTATACACTATATATGTCAAACATTAAATAGTTAACACATCATAATCCATGCCACGTGGAGCATGATTAACATGAATTGCTACGGAGTTTGAGGACCTCTTGTTCTATACTAAGGGAATTGAGTGTAGGTATTGATTTCTATGAACTATTTCTAGACCTCTTGTTCTTTACTAATGGCAGTGAGTGTGGGCATTGATTTCTATGAACTGTTTCAAGATATAGCGGGCCCTTCTCATCAGAGCCAAGCCTTGAGGCCAGGACATGGAATGTGCTGAGTTTCTTAAGTGATCATATTTTTGCAGAGCATGTTAATTTTCCTTTCTTTTTCTTCTTCTTTAGTCATGTGTTTTTGCAACTTTGAACTGTGGAAAATTTGAGTTTGATTCACAAATTCGTTCTAATTTAATGAAAAGCACTCAACGTTATGGCCATCCCAAATGTTGGTTATAGGGAACCCTTGCAACACAAAATATGAAATAAATAAATTAAATATTTAATATATCTATTATTGCTAACTGCTAAAATATTTATGAATGTGCACCTGTTTGACTGAAAAATGCATCTAATATACCTGGTAGAAACTTACGTGTTTTGGCAAGGTTAGATGGGAACATAGGAAATTGTTAGGTATAGGCCATTGTCTTGTCTAGTCTAATAGATGATAAATAACTCAAATTTATTTAAATGTGTTTATGTCTCAATTTTGTTCATGATATTGTTGCTAATGCAAAGTATTGTTCATAGCTAGCTCTCAAAGTTGGTGTTTTCTATGATGAAGTGTCAAACATGACGATTCGGGGAAATCGCTATATCACTCAGGTAACAATATACACAAAAGACTAACAGTGTAATGAAACAAAAATTCACCAATATATCCATTAACCACAGCTTAACATTTTGATGTATGTGGATATAAGAACCTTTTTTTGTATATTTACGTCATAATAGTGGTTTAATATATATTTATTCTTTCTATACACTAGTTAGAACTATAACAAAAATTTGTGATATAAACAGGTTCTAGGATTTTTGAATGTGAAGATTGTTGAGAAACCCAGGAGGTCATAGCTGAAACCTAATGGTTAAGATTAGAGTTTACCTAGAAAAGTTCAAATGGTACATCAGTTATTATAAATGTATGTGCAAATGTGTATGTGTATACACACATGTATGAGTATATACACATAAACATCTAGTTAGTATTCATTGTTATATTGATTCCGAATATCATATTTGTGCTAGCATTTATTCTATTCCAGTGACAATATATTATTGTTATCTATTGTCTTAATTTTTTGAGCATGGATGATTTTCACTTTTGGCTTATAAAATTGATATGACAATAAAAATCATCCTTTAAATTTTGATATATTCGATTTATTGCAGTTGTGGTTATATTTTTACGGTTTCTAGTCTACTAATAAAACGGATTTAATGTACTATTATATATAGGAAATTTGCTATAGTTTTTTTTTTTTTAAAAAGAGAGGGGGCCCAATTGCTTTTGTTGCAAGCAGAAACAAAAGCAATAAAGGTCCTATTTCTAATCACTGAACTCCTTTTTTTGCTTCTGTTGTTAAGAACATCATGAGTAAAAAACAACATTCTGCTTTAGTTGTTCAGCAAAAGCAACAAGTTCTGACCTGTTACTTTGTCTGCATTTGCTTCTGTTGCTGAACCAAAGCAACAGGGGGTAAAAAACTGAAGCAAATGACCTATTTACTAGTAGTGGAGTTGGTGTTAGATTCTTCCCATCAAGGTTTCTTCTGGCTTTCGTCTTACCCAAACCTCCTATCTTGTTGTTTTCGATTAAAGCCTGGCTTCCCTCCTTCCCTGCAGGAGCCAAATTTCTTCTTTATGTAGTATAGCTCATCCATACAGATGAATTTATCAGCCTGAAAGTGGAAATTTTGCAATTCTTAGCACCCATGATTATATAACTCCTTCCAGAAAGGATTGTTTTCGATTAATCTTGAATGAATAGAAATAACCTGTTTAGGTCATTCATATCTTTGGCCTTTAAAGCTTCCTTGTTGAAACTTTTCAAATAATCTCCCAAGGACTCCTCTGCCTTTGCTTTATGTTGGCGATGACGGTATAGTCTACTGTTGGGTCCTTGTAGGTACAGAACTTTGCGGAGAATTTGTAAGAGAATATCTTCCATGAGTAAATGGTATTATCTCGATATTGATGATACCACTTAGCAGCTTCCCCTTGGAGTGTTACGGGGTAGAGACAACATTGGACGGCTCCCGAAGCATTATAAAGATCTATTTGGCTGTTAAAAGCCATTAGATGGTCATCCGGGCCAGTGGTTCCAAGATACTTCATGGTTAAGATCTTCACACGGGGTGGTATTTTGGTATTCATAATTTCATCGGTAAAAGGAGCCACCCTTTTGTTGTCATTAACCCTTTTATCCATAGTTCTCTTTCCCTTACTTCCAAGCAGATCTTTAATAGCTTTCTTCATAATGTCTTTGAGGTAAACCACTGTATTTTCATAGTCTGATCTCTTGGGATTGTACTTCTTGGTAGTAAAACTTTCGGATTGCTCCTGATACATTGATTTCTCTAATGATCAAAACCCCCAGATGGGATCTCTTCTTCTTGGAGGAAGTTGCTTCGACCTTTTCTTTTCCCTATGAATATTGGACGGGTCCTTTACTATAGGAGATTCGATTTCATTCCTTGGGCCTGGCTTGGTGATCCTTTAGGACTTTTGCTCTTAAGAAGCTTCCAAGCGAGTTTTCATTTCAAGGACCTTTTTCTCTAGAGCCATCAGTATGATGACATTTTCTTCTGTAACATTCGGGTTTGGAGGCTACTTTGGATTAGAGGTTCCACCAAATTCAATGGTGTTTAAATTGAGTGTTGAAGACACATTCTCCTCAAGAGCAACATTAAGAATTGGTTCTTTCCTACCATTAAGTAATACGTTTACCAAATTAATCTATAATTAAATAAAGGAAGACAGAGGTTCAGTCCCTCCTTCTAGAGCCAATTTGTTAACGATAAAAACTGTCAACACCCAATCTAAGGTTTGACAATGTATATGAGATGAAATTTATAGGGTAATCGATCAAAAAGATGCTGGTGGATAACTCATCCTCAGCAAGCTCAGCTTATTCTGTCGTTTCCTATATATTAAGACCTTAATCCCGAAGATTAGTTATTCTTCCTTCAAGATGTATGTATCACTCTTAAGAAACTTACATGTCAACAGTCACCTTGGGAAAAGGGCATTATAGGCTTTCAGAAGGTTGAGAACCTCATTATAACTGTAGTCCTTAGGTTCAGGATATAATAATGTACATTGTGTTTAGAACAAACAAGCTAATGTATCACAACAATAGGTATGGTGACATATTATATCCGTTATTGACTAAGAGGATACTTCCACATCGAGCCAACCTACAAAGAGGCCTTGGTTGTGTCGATTATCATGTCATAACGTTATAAGAGGTCTTTCTTAGTATGTTGTGCTACATCAGGCTTAATGTGAAATGTTTAGAAACACGTATAAGAATCAAAAGGAAGAATTCATTGATTTTATTCAATGATTTACCCTTTTCAAATACTTTTGTGTCCAAATCCTTCACGAAAATATGTTAGTGGTAACTCCTTGTTCAATCAATATAGAGACAACATGATTATCGAATCGAGAAAAGATTAAGTCTCGATTTTCCCTGTTTCTTCACTATGATTTTGTTACAATTATTGTGGAAATCCCCAATTTGATTGAAAAAATAGGGTTTTCTCTAACATAATAGAATATAAGTTTGTAGAATGAGAAATTTGATCCTCAAAATGTGACCCTTGGGGTCTTACTTATAGAAAATTTGAGGGCCCTTTGGGTGGCGATTAGCTGCAGCCCGCTTTCAGATTCAACAATGATACTTGGTCTCGGTGTCGGCCCACATTAGCGGCTTTCAGTGCCGACATTTGAGTTTTGGTCTTCCTTTCTCTTTTGGATGTTGTTATCTTCTCCACTTCGCTTATGGAGTTGGAGCTGCCTCCTCATAGCGTATCGATACCAATAAAATTGGTAAAGATAGCTTCCTTTGGTTGCTTCTGGTTTCGGCAGTAAACCTAGATTTCGATAGCAAGTTTTAAATTTTGCCTTGCTTTACTGACTTCTGAGCATTATCTTCACTTTATTGTCCTCTTTGTTATCTGTATTGACACTAAAAATGTTAGTGTAGATGATCTTTCTTTCTCATGAGCTTATTTCAGAATCTTTAGTTCCGATATAGGCCCAGCGACAGTGTTGTTTATGGATCTTTTATGATGACTTATAAGTTGCTTTCTGGTGTCGGTATTGATACCTGGCACATTGATATCGATAGCCCTTTATTTCTTCCCAGCTCGGTTTTGTGTTTCTCCATTTTATGGCTCTGAGTTTTGGTGCCAGAATGTGTGCTTATGAAATCGAAACCAGATTGATTGCCTTTGGTGTTGGTACCGCAACCACACTTGATTTCTCATTGCCTCCCTGTTGGTTTAGGTATCATCCTACCGTTATTTCCCTTGTATCGGTACCAAGCTTTGCTTCCTTCATTGGTACCAATAGCATATTGACCAAATCTTTTTTTCTTGCTTTCGGTATCGACTTTCTCAGTGGTTTGGCGTTGGCTGTGTGCTTCTGAGGCATTCTTTTGGTGCTAGCTGTGCCCCGATACCCCTTCACCATCCTCTGACTTGGGTGTCAAAATCTGATAGTAACATTAAATGTTTAAAATATTTTAACGTGATGTGTACAATTGTTTTGGACAAGTAAAAGAATTTTTGTAAATTTTCCAAATCTAAGTTTTGATTTAAAGACAGTGGAAATGTGCATTTTAACGCTCAAGAAAATATTAATGTGTAACATTGAAATTTATATTTGAATCGGTTTGTGTAATGTCCCGTATTTTTGCTGGTCTAATCTTTAATTTAATTTATTATTTTAAATATTATATTTGGAATATTAATGAATTTTAATATTTAATTCCTTTATATAAAACGAAGTTTAAATGTTAATTTATATATATAATTATAAACGAACTCGAAATGGCACGACAGTTCGTAATATTCAGTTTTGAACTTCAATCGAATATATAGGATCAGTTTTAAGTCGGATTTCTGTGAAACAAGAAACGTTGGAATCTACTTGATTACAGTTTTTATATAAAAGTGAAAAATGGAAATTTCATAATATAGATTGCAAGTTATGTCCAGTTCAAATTTTCAAATAGTCGCTATGGAATTCATTAATGAACGATAACGTTTATTTAATAAATATAAAAGAGTTTTTATATAAATAACATATCCTCTGAACCCAGAATTTTGGATTTAAAATCTATATTGACCGAACGTGAAGCTAGGTGATAATTTATGTTCATTAAAATATATTGTTTTGGAATTAAATGTTATTTTATCGATAGTATATGGGCCTTAGAAATAGTTTCCTTTTCAAACAAGCTCCGTTTTCAACGAAATGAGTTTTATTGGAATGCGTACTGCTAGTTATTACTACTTTCCAGCTTGGAGCTAATTGGAGTTGTTTTATCGGTAGACAAAATTTAAGGATGACCCTATGGATACACTGCGATCTAAATAGCACAATTTTTGCAAATGGAGACCGTTTTTAGCGAAATTAGTTTCATTTGGACCGTAACGTCAAATTATACCATGGCGTCCATTTTTGTTATTTTTGGAGTTCGTTTTTGTTGGTGCAAATTTAACGATCAATTGTTAAATAGCTGCACCAGGCAAAATAAAGCCTACACTTCTTTTCTTTGCCTACCCAATTCTACATACAAACGTGTACAACCTATATACACATTAACATGTGCTAGCCTAACCTATAATTTGTTTTCAGCCGATCACTACTAATTTAAGACAACTTAAACACATACATAAGAAATATCAACGACGGCTAATAGAAAGGAAAGAAAAGAAATAAGAAGAAAAAAATCCTTTTTTGCGGACACATCAACGAGGAAACCTACCCTACCAACCTATCTCACCACTAAAAACACAACAACATCATTGAAAAGGGGATAAGCTGCTCGAAGTGATAGAAAGAAGATATAATATAATCAAAACCAACTACCTATATTTTCTATAAAGTCTAAGCAAAACTGCAGCTGATCTAAACACATGCGCGAGCCTATCCACACAATGCCCTCTACCTAATGCCTCCTTGTATGTCCCAATCTCTTAGTCTCATCTTCTTAAACTCAGGGCCAAGATAAGAATACACAATGCAGACGTAAACAAGCTAAATTTTGAGATTTTCAACCTACTGTGTACTCATGGATGAGACTTTGATCTTATCCAAAGCTTTCTCCTCTATATATAGATCAACCTACCCATTGTTTCTACACACGCCTGCTTCATTCTTCCTCTGTCCTTCTTGTTCTATACTGTTCTTTCAACAGCAAAATAATCTTTCATTTCTATAAAATTTAAAAACTCTGTAAACATTAAGTTTGTGGAGTGTTATTCCGAGAGTCAATGGCGACTGTTGTCGATGGCTTAGGGCGTATCATTGGACCAGACATGCGACAATGGAGAAGGTCAGTATGTGCATGTGGGTTCTTGCATATTATGATGCGTTCATGGGAAAGTAATAGGAAGTAGGAAGGCTCGTTTTGAAGGAAGAAAGTATGGGGAAAGGGTGTACTGTGCTTTTACATATTGGCAGAAGGAAAATTGGGAAAGGAGAACAAGAGCGGGTGGGCATAAGAATTGGGTATGCTGCGTGGGGGTGTGAAGTTGGTTACACGTGGAAGAGAAGTGCGTGAGCAAGAATTTAAACAGAAGGCATTGTTTTTTGTTTTTGACATGGGGGGAGGGGGAAGTTGTGTATATTTGGAGATGAACGATTTGGCGAACAGGGAAAAAGCAGTCGAGCGCCGCCCCTCTAATGTGAGGTGGAAGGTCATCATGCTAGTGTGAATGGCCGAGTAAGGTGGAGGACTTGCATGCGGGGTAAAACCTGAAGCTCGCGTGAAGAGGCAACCGGAACTTGCGAATGAAGTTAAAAGTGGGAAAAAAATGTATGGAAGGAAGAGGTGAAGAATAAATGACACACAGCAGGTATAGAGGGATATACAGTAACATTTGAAGTGCTTAATCCATGCGTTGGTAAAAATAACGTAAGTAAAATCATGTTAATAATACACTTATTAAGTTAATTATAATACTGATGTATATGGTATATAAAGTGAAAATATGCCTAAACCGTAAATCGTTTTGAAGTGGGAACCTTATATTTGTGCCTAAGTCAGTTATATGTACCCAACTATAATTTTATATGTAACTTAAATAAAGGTCTGGGTGAACAATAGCATTATGATGGCCTAGGAAATAATATTCTGAGTATGCCTTTGTGTCATTATTTTTGACTAATCAATATAAGTTTTGCCTAACCATGTTTATACTGTGCATCACCATTTATGAAACATGTGCCTAGTTTAGTAATTAAATTAGACATGTGCGTAACCGATTATGATCACTAATTCCCAGAAAGTCATAATTTAGATTTAATATGCCTGAACGGTTTAAACCACACTAATTCATGACTAATTGATGTTAATTAACGTAAATTAAAAATAAGAATTTAAGATAATTACTTTGAAGTTTTAGTAATAGAACAAATTAAGGGATGATGGGACCCGTATCGACGGACGTATTAAAGCTGGTTTGAATAGAATGGAGCGAAGATGGAAATTTTAATTAAATTAAACACTCCTTTAATTTAATTAAAACAAACTTTTTCAGTGACAAATGAAATCAAGGTGAGTTAAACTCACTCAGTTCTTCCCACTTATATTTTACATGATTCGGGTTTTATTTTTGTGTGCTATGGTTGCTAATGGTTGGTAGGTAGGTTGTTAATTATATATTCATATATTGATTGAATTTCTGAATTTAAAACGTTGTTTAATTCCAATGAAAAACCAAATCGTTATTTTAACGATTGGTCCCAATTTAGGTAACTTATCTTATTGGTCGCGTTTATAAGTAAACATGTTTAATTTAATGAATTGTTATGATTGTGTGAAATCAGTTGGTTAATACTGAATGGTCGTTATTGAGTGTTATGAAGACCATTACTTATTTTAATTAAATAATCATATTTGAGATAACATATTTAATGCAGGGAAGGATAGGTTGGAGGGATCCAACGGGATTTCTCAAATATATTTAATGATATTTATTTTCATATTATCATTGTATGAACTGTTCTGATTAGGTGATTGATTTGGTTGTTGAATGTTGAACTGAAATTTAATATTTGTTTTTTTTAAATCAATGGGTAATATTGGTTGAGTAATTAGCAGTATATGGCCTATAAATCAATTGTTTTATAAATATCGATTTACCATCAGGTAAATCGACGAAATGAAATTATAAAATTTATTTTAAAATTAAAGACAAATTTTTAAATATGTATTTTGAATAAAAGTTTGTAAAAAGAAAATTAATATTTATTAATAATTTTTTTAATTAATTATTAATTGATTTTATAAAGAAATTTCTTATGTGAGCAGTACTGAACCTAACGTTAAGAGTTGGATAATTGTTTTTGTTAAGAACAATTAAAATGATTATTTAAATCAATTATATTATTAATTTACTTAAAATAAGAACTAACTGGAATCGGATAACGAAATAAACATGTTTTGAGTTGATTAAGTCACTAGGATTATTAATTTTTTGAATCAATCTAATGAAATAGCTTGACAAATATTTGTTTATTTTTTTTAGATTTTAATAGGAATTTATTATTTAATTTAGTTAATGGAAGAAATTAACTATTGCTACAGTAGTTAATGATTGAGGTAAATTATTATTTTAATAATATTAGAAGAGACTTGTAACAACCCGAAAAATCAGAACCAATTTAAATTTTTTATTTTGGCATTTGTAATGAATTTTGGATATTTAAAATGATTTATTTAAAATAATAAAGACAAGAAATTTATTCTGAATAGAATTAGAATGTATATATTTATTTGAATCGAAATTAGAATATAAATATTTATTTTAATTATAAAAGGAATTGAAAATGGCGCGGTAGTTTGAACATTCGATTTCAAATTTCAAATGAATGTACAAGATTCAAAATAAACCGAATTTTAGCGAAATAAAAAATATTTGAATTTGTTTGAAAATATCTTTCCAACGAATCCGAAAAATTGAAATTTCATAGCGGGATTAGAAAGGTATGTCCAGTTGAAGATTCAGAATAGTTGCTATGGAAATATAGCCCTTAAAAATAGCGATTTTGCAAACAACCTCTGTTTTCGACGAGACCACCTTTGCTGGATCAAATATGTCAAATTATTGCTAGATTCCAATTTTCATAATTTTTGGAATCAATATGTGAGTGTGGAAAAATAAAACGTGTTTTGACAGTTTCAATCAATTTGGATCGACCAGAAAATGATCGTTTTTCAAACGTTCTCCAAATTTGACGAAATTAGTTTTGTTAGGACCGTATCGTCAAAATATAGCCAGATTTTTTTTTTTGGGAATTTTAGAAGTCCGTATGTGGCTCTATTAAATTGAAATGTATGTTTAAGTCAAATATATCTTGTTTTATATTTTAATTCTGAGAAAAACTAATTGTAACAATCGAATTGGCTTGCGAAACATATCCCATTGTGTTCGAAATGGGGGTAATTAGCTAGGGCGACAGTCGTTAGGTGTGATTCGGGGTTCGAATGAAAAACTAACCTTTTGGAGAATAAATTAATTAAATAATTAAATTACTATATAATATCTCTTGGTCCCCCTCTCTAAACCTAAATCAGTTCAGATTGAAAACTAAAAAAAAATAAAAAAAATAAAAAAGAGAAAAGAAGCTCCAGCCCGTCGCTCCCTTTTCCCGCTGAACCACCGCCACGAGGAGATCGCCGCCGCCTCTGGCAAGGCATCCCTGACCCCCGACCTCCTCCCCTCCTCCTCGCGATGGCGACTTTTTCACCCTTCCCTCACGAAACCGCGACCGTTCCAGCCTCCTTTTCTTCGATGAAGCCCAGACCCCGCACCCAAATCAAAGAACTCCACCACCGCGCCCATCGCCTCCTCCTTGCGCTGGCGAACTTGCGTTGAGGACTGACCATGTAGTGACCCGTAACTTCCCCATCTCCGAAGAGAAGAGAAAGAACGAATTACCATGAGAACAAGACAAAATAGAACGCAGAGGGAAGAACATTTCATTGTTATTACAACAATTCCATCAGATACAAGAATATACAGAGTATAATTGAATAATCACATTCGATAAATATCGGAGATTACAATAAATTTCATAGCAGCGGAAAATAATACAAAACACAACTGAAAGTAATACACGGATACAGAGCTTTTCGAGCATCGTTCCAGCTGTAAATCAGGATCTTGTCAATATAAATCTGCAAAACCAAAACTACTAGCTGCCCGTGCGGAAAATGAGGGCACCCAGAGTTTAGGTTAAAATAATAAACTCCAGGTCAGTCATGTGACTGGTGTGAGAACTAAAACAGTTATTTAAAGCTTTACTTTAAAGAGAGTAATTCAAGGGACCACGCCGTATAATACAGAACGGGTTTTCTCCCAAGAATACCAGTGCATAGGATAAACAATGCAATGCTTTTTCGAAAAATGAAGCTATTATAAGACCCAGGTCCCATCACACAATGCAACGCAAGCCGGAGGATAGGGTTTTCCCTTATAATAGCCAAACATGCTTGGTACGTTTAAAAACAAATCATTTGATACTATTATAAGTGTATAGTGTCAAAACAATTTCAATCATAAATATCAATCATAGGCGGCATAGCTACCATCTACTATGTCGCCATACTAGTTCTACAATTAAAACCGCAATATCACGTATTGGAAATTGGATTTCCGTCATGAGTCGAGGCAAGGGGCAAGCTCCTCTCCACTTCGAGACACTCTAGTAGATGCTCAGGACTACACACTCTGGGCAGCCACTGGATTGGTTGGGCCGGTCCTCTCTTACGTTTGAGGATTAGTTATTCCTGAACACACGTTTCCCGGTCCTTACAGACCTATAATCGAGGTGCCTCATTCCAACAACCACAAAGGTGAAAAGTAAATAAATGTCAGGGATGGTAAGTCACTGACACCACCAAAGCTAGAAAGAAACGTCATGTTCTCCCAATGGTCCGTATCCCGTTTTTAACTCATACCGAGGTGTGAGGCTCGCGAATTCACGTTATACACAAAGCTACGCCACAAAGGCCGTGCTTTGATCATCCACCACAAGACTTTGCTTTTCAACAGAAGCCTTGATCCATGCAACTCAGCGTGCCACACAGGCAATTCATGCCATGCGATTAATATCTATCGATATATAACCTTTAAGCTCATACGTCTCAGAGAAGGGCGTTAAGCAAGAGAATAAATTCTCCGCCGCCAAACAGATATATATTTAACAGAAATCAATCAACACAGAATAAAATCCAATGTCAGACACACAATCCATTTACAAGTTCGTTCTGGGTCTGAATGAAACCGGAGGCACTTTCCTCGCATATCCATCGATCTCCAAGTACGTCTGGATGACCACCAACTGATTCCCTCATCTTGGGTGTACAACCCAATCAAGATCATCAATAATCACTCAAACGATGTGAAGACTTCCGGCCTTCAACCACCGTCTTCTTCTTCGACATATCGTCGAATCGGTTATTCAAAATGGGTATAAACCCGGTCTTTCCGAACAACCCACGTATATTAAAAACAAATGTTACACAAACCCAACATATGCCTCATTCCAATTCAGCAGCCACTAACCGCAAATTTCATATTCTTAGGGAAAGGTTCCCATTAAATTTTATCCAAGATAAATTCTTTAAAATTTATCCTTTAATCTTCCTTTGGATGTCATTTCAAACCAAATTATGGTTTTCCAAACTAGTCGGGATTAACGAACCACACCGAAGTAATTATTTATTTTATTTCCCAATCCCAACCTATTCATCCCATGAAGCAAAACTGGTAATTCTCCATATCTAATACTATGGTGTTATTGGTAAAATTAATTACCATTTCACATTCAAATCTAATTAAAGATTTAACTATCGCTTTGGAGCAAAACTGGTGATACTCCATTCTCTCTCAATTTCTTAATTTGATAATTTAAATTATCAATTCCCCCATTTCAATCTAATTGCAGATTCGTTAAAACTCCTTTTAATGGGTTAAAGAACTAATGTCCTTTAAAACACAGTTCACGATAAACCGAAATCACATTCTATTTATTATCGGGTTAAAGAACTAGTGTTATTTAAAACACCGTTCATGATAAACCCACAAATCAATTCTATTAAAACTCGTTTCAAATCCAATTTATTTATTTAAAAATAAACGGGTTTAATTTTAGTTCAAAACTAGTTCATTTCGATAAAAATCTATTTTTATCTTTTCAAATATGGGGTTTTTCATCCCAATTTTTCCCAAATCATTTCTTATGATTTTACACAAAGTACTACCATTATTAATAATTTTATCAAGGCCCCTACAGTCGATTTCCATCAACGGTCATCAAACTGCACTTACAACGACCTTTTCCAAATTTGATTTGGACGTATCTCCAAATCCTACCGTAAGATTTCAAATTTCTAATATTCGTTAGAAAGCTCTTTTCGATACGAACCCAATGGTTCCGGTTTTAGGAGAATCCGACGGTCGGATCTCCCGTAATGTCCGTTTGAAATAAATGGTCGAAATTCACGAACTGCCGCGGCGCGGCGCGTTCTATTCAGGCCATTATATTATATATATAATATATATAATATATATTTCGTCGATTCCTATTTAAAACGAATTTTATAAATAGTTTTGAATTCGTTTCAAAAACAATTTCAACCTTTATTTCAAAATTGAATTTTCTATTATAAATCCTTTTTACTTTCATTTCTATTTGATTTCAATTCAAATCGATTTTAATTCGATTCGAATTCATTTTCTTTTCAATTCAATTCGATTCGAATTCATTTTCTTTTCAATTCAATTCAAATTCGTTTTCCTATCCAATTCAAATTCAATTCGTTTTCTATTCAAATCAAATTCAATTCATTTTCGAATCAAATCAAATTCAATTCGTTTTCTATTCAAATCAAATTCAATTCGTTTTCTAATCAAATCAAATTCGATTCGTTTTCTAATTAAATCAAATTCGTTTTCTATTCAAATCAAATTCAATTCGTTTTCTAATCAAATCAAATTCGATTCGTTTTCTAATCAAATCAAATTCAATTCGTTTTCTATTCAAATCAAATTCAATTTGTTTTCTATTCAAATCAAATTCGTTTTTTTATTCAAATCAAATTCGTTTTCTATTCAAATCAAATTCAATTCGTTTTCTAATCAAATCAAATTCGATTCGTTTTCTAATCAAATCAAATTCAATTCGTTTTCTATTCAAATCAAATTCAATTCATTTTCTAATCAAATCAAATTCGATTCATTTTCTAATCAAATCAAATTCAATTCGTTTCGAATTCGTTTTCTTTTCAATTCAATTCAAATTCTTTTTCCTATCCAATTCAAATTCAATTCGTTTTCTATTCAAATCAAATTCAATTCGTTTTCTAATCAAATCAAATTCGTTTTCTATTCAAATCAAATTCATTTCGTTTTCTATTCAAATAAAATTCAATTCGTTTTCTATTCAAATCAAATTCGTTTTCTACTCAAATCAAATTCAATTCGAATATAATCGATTTAAATATCGTTCGCGTCAAAATAGCGCATCTCTAATCAACACGGCTTTATATTCAACAAATGGATCTATATTTCTTTCAATACACGACTCTATATCTTTGTCAACACATGACTAATCTCAACGAATGAGTATTGTCCACGTGTGACTATTTTTGTTATTTAATATATTTTATAAAAATTATGGTATCTATCGTTTGATTTAAAATCAGACTCCAACCGTAAATTAGTAGGAGAACGATTCCCTGAATATTAACCCTGAAGGCCGAAACCAACATCAGATCAATATCCAGGAGACCACTCATCTTATCTATTTTCCAGTTAGTTTCTAATTTTATATATGATAAAGATGTAAATTTTATTGTTAAAATATTTCGTTCAACACATGACTAATCTCAACGGATGAGTACAGTCAACACATGCACCTTCCTTTTATAATGATAAAGATATAAATTTTATTATTAAAATATTTCGTTCAACACATGACTAATCTCAACGGATGAGTACAGTCAACACATGAACCTTCATTTTATAATATTCTTTATCTTCTAAATTGGAATGAGGCCCAATCAATTACCATATAAAGTTAATTATATGGATTCCATACAACACATGCATATAATAGCAATGATAAATAATCAACCATCGTCCAAAGTGCACTACACTGTATAAGCATCAAATATAGATATCTAACGCTTATAACAGCCTGTCAATCAATCGATCGACATACAACTAATTATTGGGATTAGTGTATACCGTATTTTATCCCAATACCCGTGTGGGGTTTCAAATCAACAAACATAGATTTTTATTTGTGCAGTTGGGCGATGTGTAAAATTTATCGACCCAATCCATATCAGTCAAATCAGTGTATATAAACAAATCGGCCGATTTGTTTATAGATATTTATTTATTCACATTCACTTTAAAAATTATATTTTTAACGATAAAATAATTTTAACTATATGAATATTTTATTTCCTTTCAACACATTAATTAATATTATCGATTTCACATCAACAACACAAACAAATTTCACAACACATCAATCAAACAAACAAGCCATCCATGGTCTGTGGATGACGGGTGTTAGGTGCTACTAAGCACCGTCTACTTCCTAGTATAAATATATAACTAGAAAAAAAGAAATTGAAGAGTGAGAATGTAACACCCCGAAAATTCTATAACTGTGGAATTCATGAATTAGAGTATAATCAAATTCAAATCAAGGAACTAAGGGAAACGGGATACGCCATTGCGTTCGTCTCGGAAAAATACGCGAAATAGAGTCCGAGTTTTCGAAAAACGGAGTCCGTATGAAGAAGATATGGCCTTCGGAAGTTTTGAATTAAATTTAAAATTCAAACAGAATAAAATAATAATTTTGAAATGGGGCCCAGTGGGCCAGGCGGATAAAACACCCGCCTAGCCACCCAGGTCGACTGGGCTGTCGACCTGGGCTACCCATGTCGACAGGGCTGTCGACAGCCCTGTCGACAGGGGTGTCGACCTGGTCGAGCCCAGTCAACCTGGCTGGCCAGGTCTGTGTTTGGTCGAATTTCAGTGGTCTGCTTTGTCATTAGGGCTAGGTGGCGGGTTTTTATTGGTCTCTCTTCCTAATGAATGGCTATGATCTAACCTAGCAACATCAAGGGTCCTAATCAATTCCTAACCTCTATATAAACAACCCTAGACTAAACCCTAATCTATTCATTCAAAATAAGATTATAGCCGCCATGTTGCTGAGGAACGACAAAGAATAGCCGCCAACTAGAGAGAGAGAATTAGGAAGAAAGTTCTAAGGCCTAAAGCAATTCAAGCAACCTAAAGCTAATCAATTCAACAAAGGAATTTGCGTCTTCAATCCCTAAACTAGAGAATTCATCAAACCATTGTAAGTAGAGTATTACTTTGGTATTAATAAACAACTGTGTTGATGTGTATGCTTGAATTGTGGCAATGGAAGTAATTCATATTTGTGCAAAATTATGTTATTCATTATAAAGAACTACATGCGGTAGTTCTATGCAAATAAACGTTTGGAATATTGCGCAAATTGTGTAATCTATATTGAAGCTACATGTATGTAGTTAATTGAAATTCATGCAAATTTGAGGCTTTGTTATTATGCCATTATGATGTATATTTTTGTGCATAAATCATTTTGCAAGTAATTGAAACAAGTTTGGTTATTATAGTTCATATGAAACTATGTGGAATTTTGACACCATAATCCATGCATTAAGTCATGCTTTTACAAACTTATGAATATGGCTAGGAATGATATTTGGCATAATTGAAATCCGTTATTAAGTCTATCTTGTTTTAAAGGATTATATGATGACATGGCTAGGTTAGACTCAAAAATCCCTTTTTGCAAGTTTAAAGCAAACACCATGTTTAGGAATATTTATGCATAAGTATGTTTATACCATCGTTATGTGATTAGGCTTAAATCATGATTAAGTTGAATTATGCTATGTTCATGCTAGAAGTATTTTATGCCATGCTTATGTTTGACAATATGCCATGCCTATGCAAGAAGTATTTTATGCCATGCTTATGTTTGACAATATGCCATGTTTATGCTAGAAGTATTTAGGCCATGCTTATGTTTGACATTATGCCTAAATAAGAATATAGGTTCATGTTGTAGTTAAACCTATGCAAGTTTACATGCTTTGATTCATGTCACCTATGTTACCACTATGCAAGTACACCAATTTCTATTATGTATTTTCCCACGTCATATGCAAGTTCATGCGCTCACTTTCCCCTCTTTGTGTATACGCCATAAGCCTCCCCTTTTCGCATGGCTAAATTGGGCTTTAAAAGGCTAAGCCCAATATATATAAACGGACGTGTAAAACGGGGGAAAATAACGTTGGGTTAAAAATTAATTAATGAATGAAAATATGAAATAGAAGGGCCCAAAGTCAAGTATGGGTTGGGCCCATGATCGGTGTAACCTTTACACCATGAACTTAATAATGGGCCGCAAATATTTACATATAAATAAAGAAGAATGACAAGATATGTAAATGTAGAAAAGACGATGTGTTTAACCCGAGGTTGGATTGAGTTGTGATGTAAACCTGCCCGGAACCGCCCGGCTGTCCAGTAGTCACAACAATACCTATCCAATGTGGGAGGTTAAACATGGAGCCCAGCAAGGACCCGAGGTTAGACTGAGTTGTGGCGTAAGACTGCCCGGAACCAACCGGCAACAGGCAGCCACAACAATACCTGTCTAATGTGAGAGGTCAGGGCCTTAATAAGACAATTAAGGCTGAGTCAGGATTGTTAGGATTAAGTGAACTAAAGACTTAATCAAAATGGAACATGCTAAACTAAACGGACTGGTGGGGTTAGGTTAGGAAACACTTAACCAACTTAGCATGTTGGCTAGAGATAGAAAACCTAGTAACGGGGGACCCTTTTCAGCAGTAACCCTAGAAGGTGTATCAGGATACCCTGAAACTAGGCAGGGTGGGGCACGATTACTGGGCTGATTGTAAGAGGTCAAATCGACGGCGGTGGTGTAGCAGTGTAGGTTCTAACGGTGTGCGGGCGTGCACGCACTCCGGCGCAGAAAAATAAAGCACTGGACACCAGTAGCATACCTTTGCACTCTAAGGTTGTGTCGGGTTGCCACTATGGGACTTGATACACCCCATGGTGGGACCAGCATAGGTAACTACAGACATCGGGGGCCGTAAGACACATGTAACTATGCGAGTAGGAGCCGATCATCGTAGAATGGATCACCTCACCCTGATTTTGGGGTGCAAATTGGAAACTAGTTTATATGGGTTCAGAGATTAATTCGGGGTACGATAGTATATTCGACCCTAGATAACTTGACCAAGTTTATAATGTTGCCCACTTCCTGTTTTACTTATCGTACCCAGTTCTTTATTCATAGACAAAGTAGTACTAGACTTACTCAGGCTTTATGTCTGACTCTATTTTTCTTTCGTCTTCTTTCTTCCGTTTCCCCCCCAGGTCCTCAGGGAGGGAACACAGCAGCTTGACCTACCTCAACATCCAGCTTGAAGAAGAGAAATGTATTGCTTGGACTTTCCTGTTTTGAACTATGGCTTTGGACAATCCACTATGGGGCTTTGGCAGTTTGTCTATGTTTTATTTATGCTTCTTTAAAAATAATGTACTCAAGATAGATTATGAAGTGTTATGTTATGTTTTTGGAAAGGATGTTGTTGTAACACGTATTTGACTTTATGAAATAAAGTTTGTTGTTCTTCCGCTGTTTACAAATATGTGTTCTTATATCTGTCTTGTATATCTGTGACTTGTACTTATAAACCTCCACCAAAATTAGGGCATTCCCTTTGAGAGTGACCCTAACGGAGGTGGGGTGTTTCAGAGAAGTTCTCACCGATAGCTAATCCAATACCACGACTCTTCTTATGTAGAAATCTTCATCGTTCTCGCCTTTTGTCACTTTCGTTGCCCGTAGCCACTACATATATAAAAATCGAATTTTTACTTCGTTATTCAATATATAAAAATTGAATTTTTACTTTGTTATTCAATAGATAAAAATCGAATTTTAACTTTGTTATTCAATATATAAAAATCGAATTTTTACTATGCTATTCAATATATAAAAATCGAATTTTTACTATGCTATTCAATATATAAAAATCGAATTTTTACTATGCTATTTTTACTATGCTATTCAATATATAAAAATCGAATTTTTACTATGCTATTCAATATATAAAAATCATATTTTTATATCGCCACTTATATAAAAATCACATCTTTGCTCCTTCTACAAAATAAAGATCTCAACTTTCCTCGTATAAAGCTCTCAGCCTATTTTTATTTCAGCAAAAATCACCCCTTTTTATATTTTTTTCATTTTTGATTTTAATCGAACGGGGGGGGGGGGGGGGGGGGGCATATAGTATAGAAGGGAAGAGAGAGGAGGATATTTTTTATTTTATTTAATTATTTAATTCAAAAAGTTGACTTTTACTTACGACCTCTAAACGAGGCCCACCGCCTGTCGTCCATTGCTAATTACCCCCATTCCGAACACAATGGGATATGTATCATAAGCTGATTCGATCGTTTCGATCGGTTTCCGCCAAAATCAACATATAACTCTATATATTGAATTTGAACGCGCATTTCAATTTACCGGGGTCACATACTAACTCTAAAAATTCCATAAAAATATTTTCTAGCTTTGTATTAACGATACGGTCCTAACAAAACTAGTTTCGTCGAATTCTGAGACCGTTAGAAAAATGGCCATTTTCCAGTCGATTAAAATCAACTAAAACTGGTCAAACGCGTTTTCCTTTTCCACGCTCACATATTGATTCGAAAAATTATGAAATTTGGAATCCAACAATAATTTGACGTCACGGATCCAACAAAAGTGGTTTCGTCGAAATCCGAGGTCGTTTGCAAAATTCCCATTTTTAAGGGCCTGAATTCCATAGCGACTATTCAGAATTTTCAACTGGACATATCTTTTGATTCCCACTATGAAATTTCAATTTTTCGGATTCTTTGGAAAGATATCATCAATTAGGTCCTATTATTTTTGATTTCTCTAAAATCCGGTATGTTTTGCACCCGGTACATTCAATTGAAGTTTGAAATCGAATTATCGAACTACCGCGCCATTTTCAATTCCTTTTATAATTAACATAAAATATTTATATTCTAACGACGACATATAAATATATATATGTTCGAATTATATTGAAAATAAATTTTTGTCGATATTGTTTAAAATAATTCATTTTAAATATGCAAAATTCATTAAAATTGGCAAAATAAAAATTTTAAACTGGCCCAGATTTTCGGGTTGTTACAAACCATCACCTCCACTCAAGCACAGCAACCTGGGCGTCTCCAGTCATGAACGGTGCAGAAAAAATAAGTCCGAGCCGATGAAGATGGGTTCGGGAGCAAATGTCAAACTGGAGGAATACGCGAGTGACTAACAATGAGCTTTCATATATATATATATATATATTTTCTTTTTAGGTAATTAGTTCACTTAATTTTTGTAATTAAGGAGCCATTTAAATATATTTTTTATATGGAAAACAAAGAGTTAAAAATGTGATTTTTATTATAAATAGCAAGGTTTTAAATTCTAATTTTTAAATATATGAAGCATAGTTATAAAAAGATTTGAACTTTAGTTATAAAAATATTTGAACTTTAGTTATAAAAAGATTTGAACTTTAGTTATAAAAAGATTTAAAATTTAGTTATAAAAAGATATGATATATATATATATGAAATAGCCATATAAAAATATGATTTTCATATGTATAGTAGCGATATAAAAATATGATTTTTTATAGAAATGGTATAGAATAAAAATATGATTTTTATTATGAAGTTAGAGTTGTAAAAATACGATTTTTATATATGTAATAGAGTTATAAAAATTTGATTTTTATATATGTAGCAGCATTATAAAAATGTGATTTTTTAAAATATAAACATCATGTTAAAAATACTATTTTTATATTTGTAGCATTGAAATATAAATACGATTTTTAATATGAAAATTGTGTGAAACAGGTTGCAATGGAACCGACTGGAATCAAATCCAAATTCGATCCGTTCAGAAATAAAGAATGGAGGAGTGGATCCCAAAGGTGAGAACTTCTCACTTTAATTTTATTTTCTAGTTAAAATATATACTAGGATGCAGAGGGTGCTTAGCAGCACCTAACACCTGTCGTCCACAGACCATGGACGACTTGTTTGATTTGATTTGATTATGTTTTGAAAATTGGTTGTGATGTGAAATGGACCATATAAAATATTCATGAGTCGAAATAAATATTTTATCGTTAAAAATATAATTTTTAACGAATATATGAATAAAATAAATATTCATTTACAAATCGGACGATTTGTTTATGTACACACCATTGACTAATATGGATTGGGATGATAAATTTTACACATCTCCCAACTGCACCAATAATATTCAGTGTTTGTTGATTGAAACCCCACACGGGTATTGGGATGATATTTGATGTACACTAATCCCAATTGTTTAGTGGCATGTCGATCGATTGTTTGGCAGGCTGTAGTAAGCGTTAATTATTTATATTTAATGCTTATACAGTGTAGAATGCACTCCGGTTGATGGATGATTATTTATCACTGCTGTTGTATACATGTATTGTATGAACTCCATATAATCAACATTATATGGTAATTGAATGTGTCTGATTCCAACTCAGAAAGAATGAATACTTTAAAATAACGAATATTTTAAAGTAAGGAATATTTTAAAATAATATTCAGAAAAGAATCAAAATCTGGTTTTGTTGTCCGATTTTGGATGGACACGAAAATATTTAAATATATAAAGCCGTGTTGATTAGATTAATGCCATTTTGACGTAAACGATATTTATATCGATTTTATTCATTTTTATAATGAATATCGAAAAGGAAATGATTTCAAAATCTAATGTTTTGAAAATTTTATCATTTATATATTAGTGATATAGAATATTCAATTTTGATTTAAAATTGAAAATGAAGTTAGAAACGAATTTAGAACGATTTATAGAATACGTTTCAAAATGTGAATCGACGAAATATATAAATGTGTATATTATATATATTAAATGGCCTAAATAGAACGCGCTGCACCGCGACCGTTCGCGAATTTTGACCATTGACTTCGAATTGACTTTACGGGAGATCCGAACGTCGGATTCTCCTAAAACTGGGACCGTTGGGTTCATATCGAAAAGAACTTTCAAACAAATATGATAGATTGAAATCTAATAGTTGGATAATTATGTCCAAATGAAATTAGGAAAAGGTCGCTGTGAGTGCAGTTCGATGACCGTTTATGGAAATCAACTGCACGGCCCTTGATAAAAATATTAATAATTTGTGCAAAATCATAATAAATGATTTTGAAAGAATTGGGATGAAAAATTCCATATTTGAAAAGATAAAAATATATTTCTATCAAAATGAACTAGTTATGAACTAGATTTGAAATCCAATAACTTTTAAATAAATAAATTGGATTTATGAATGATTTAAATATAACCAGAAATTTCCAATATAAGAATTGGAATGGATTTGAATTGAAATTATCTTCGGAATATTTTGATATCGGATTCCGTGATTATATGGATATTATGGAGGAATTTGGAAGATATATATATATATCGTTATTCCAATATGATATTTGTTGATTTCAGAATTCAATATTGAATATAAGCCGATATATTTTCTATTCAGAACCTTGTACTTAATTTCAAATGTTTTTTTGGGTTTATCGTGAACGGTGTTTGAAATAACACTTGTTCTTTCACCCAATTAACAATGAAATGAGATTTTGGGTTTGTCATGAATTGTATCTTCAATGATACTGTTCTTAAACCGAATGGAGTCAAGAAAATTAGAAACTAACTGGAGATTAGCTAAGTCGAATGGTTTCCTGGGTATTGATCTGATGTTGGTTTCGGCCTTCGGGATTAATACTTAGGGAATTGTTCTCTTACTAATTTTCGGTAAGGGACTGATGGGATGGGGTCTTCAGTAACACTATTCTTAAACCCTGTGTGAAAAGAAAAAATCTTTTTATTAATATGTAAAGAAGAATTACCAATTAATTAACATTTAATTGGATTTGAAATGGAATGTGAATTTGGTTTATTGTGAACTGTGTTTTTAACGACATTCGTTCTTTAACCCGATTTACAGTGAAATGAGATTTGGAACTTATAAATCTTTTTATTGAAGATTTAGTGGAGAATTTCCAAAGTAAAGTTTTCTAATTTAATATATTGGAATGGAATGGAATTCGATTTGATAATAATCGAAGTGAGTTTCTATGGAGGAAGACTATTAATATATATATGGAATTTAAAAGGCTTTGTCGTTATTCCATTTATATTATTAGTCGGATATGGAAATTGATATCGATTTTCTATTGATTTGTTTTTCCGTGAAGATTCCATAATTAATGGAATGTGATTTTGGGTTTATCGTGAATTGTGTTTTAAATGACATTGGTTCTTTAACCCATTTAAAGACAGGATATGATTTCCCAAGTTATATAATCATTAATATTGATTTTTGGGAAGATTAAAACTAAGTGGAGTTTTAATGAATATTTAATTAGATTGAAATATGATTGTGATAATTTAAATTATCAAATTCAGGAAATGATCGAGAATGGAGTATCACCAGTTTTGCTCCAAGCGATAGTTAAATTTTTAATTAGATTTGAACGTGAAATGGTAATTAATATTTACTGATAACACCGTGGTGTTAGCTATGGAGTATTACCAGTTTTGCTTCACGGGATGAATACGTTGAGATTGGGAAATATAATAAATGATTACCTCGGTGTCGTTCGCTAATCCCGACTAGTTTTGGATAAACCTTAATATGGTATGAATTAATATCCAAAGGAAGATTAAAGAATATAAAGAATTTATCTTTGATAAAATTAATGGGAATCTATTCCCTAATGATATGAATTTTGAATAAAATAATACTATGAATTGGAATGAGGCGTATGTTGTATTTTATAGCACTTGTTTATTATATACGCGAATTATTCGGAAAGACTGGGTTTATACCCATTCTGAACAACTGATTCGACAATAAGTCGACGATGAAGACGGTGGTTGAAGACCGGAGGTCTTCACATCGTTTGGATATTACTGATGTCTTAATTGGGCTGTACACCCAAGACGAGGTAATAAGTGGTGATCGTCTAGACGTACTTGGAGATCGACCAGATATGCAAGGACCTCTCTCCTGTATTGGACATATGGGACGAGGAATGAGATTCCTCCGGTTTCGTTCAGACTCAGAACGAACTTGTAAATGGACTGCGTGTCTGACATTGGATTTTATTATGGGTTGATTGATTTCTATTAAATATACATCTGTTTGGTAAAGGAGAATTTATTCTCTTACTTCAACCTTCTCTGAGACGTACAATCTTAGAGGTTGTATATCAATAGATATCAGTCACATGGCGTGAATTGCCTGTGTGGAATGCCTGAGTGGCAAATGATCAAGGCTTCTATAAAAAAGAAGAGTCTTGTTGTTGATGATCAAAGCATAGCTTTAATATAGCCTCGCTTTGTGTATAGCTTTAATTCGCGAGCCTCACACCCCGGTATGAACTTGAAACGGGAGATGATCCAGGGAGAATGTAATAACCCAGAAAATACGAGCCAATTTAAAATTTTTAAATTGATTATTTCAAAGCAATTTGAAGCATTGAAATAGAATATTTCAATAAAATAGTAAGTTAAGAATAGTAAGTCAGTATATAGGTCTGGAAAATTGATATTTTGCAAATGGCCTCGGAATTCGACGAAACCACTTTTGTCGGGTCCGGGATGTCAAACTATTGCTAGGTTTCAAATTTCATATTTTTTCCGAATCAATATGTGAGCGTGGCAAAAGAAAACGCATTTGACCAGTTTCTATTGAATTTAATCGACTGGAAATTGGCCATTTTTCAAACGGTCTCAGAATTCGACGAAATTAGTTTTGTTAGGACCGTATCGTCAATACGAAACTAGAAAATATTTTTCTGGAATTTTTCTAGTTAGTATGTGACCCCGGTAATTTGAAATGTACGTTTAAAATTCAATACAAGGATTTAAATGAAAATTCAACGGAAACTGATTGTAACGATCAAACCAGCTTACGATACATATCCCATTCTGTTCGGAATGGGGGTAAAACGCTAGGGACGACAGGCGGTAGGCCTCGTTTCGAGGTCGGATATAAAAGTCAACCCTTGTGCAAATTTAAATAATTAAATAATAAAAAAAACATACCTTCCCCCTTTTTCTTCTGCTTGCCCCCCCGATCATTTACCAGAAAAAAAAAGAAAAAAAAGAAGAAGAAAACCTAAAACCTAAATCGTGCCGCCGCCTGACCCACGAACCCGCCGCCGCCTGACCCACGAACCCGCCGACGAAGACCTCGCCGAAGCCCCCACCGCCAGACCTCCTCCCTCCGAACCTCGACGCGACACCTCCCTGAACCACCGAGCACCACACTAGCCTGCCGACGCCTCTTCTTCCCTCCTCCACTTCGAGATCTGCGGTAAGAACTAGGTTAGTTTATTTTTATTTTTAATTTTGTTTTGTTAAAACTAATTACTGTATTTTTTTTTAAGAATACATAAACTGATTTTATGAATTTTAAAAAACTGATTTTTAAAAAAAGTAAAAACTGGATTTTTAAGAATTTTAAAAAAACTGGATTTTTAAAAGATTTAAAAACAGAATTTTTGAAAAGAATTTCAAAAACTGATTTTTAAAGAAGGCAAAAACTGATTTGAAAAAGATTTAAAACTGTTCCTTTTTTTTTAAGAATGTAAAAACAGAATTTTTGAAAAGAAGAATAAAAACTGAATTTTTATAAAGAATAAAAACTGATTTTATTTTAAGGTTTAAAATAGGAAAAAAGGGTTTAAACTTTGAAATAGAAAAAGGTTTAATCTTTTAGTAGAAAAAGATTTGAACTTGCAAAAATAAAGATCATATTTTTTAAAAAGAGAAAAGTCGGAATTTTTGTTAAGTAGAAGAAGTAAGATATGATTCTTATATTTTTAAAGTAATAAAAATATCATTTTTACATCATAAGAATATTAAAAATATAATCTTTGTTTTTAAAATATAATCTTTATATATTGAATAACATAGTAAAAATTCGATTTTTACCTATGTAGAGAATACGGGAAACGAAAGCGACAAGAAGACGAAATAGGCGAAGATTTCCATAAAGGAAGAGTCGTGTTATTGGATAGCTACTGGTGAGAAATTCTCACTCTTCAATTTCTTTTTATATATCTATATATGTGTGGAAAATAAAAGTGAATTGCTATATATAAATATTTATATATATATATATATATATATATACGCCCCCTCGTCCACAAACCATGGACGATATTTATTGGTTGAAATTGTTGTGAAAATTGGTTGACGGCAAATTGTTGTTTGGGATTGTTTGTGGATGGTATCGAATTGATTGAGGTTGAAAAATACCCATTTGTGATTGGAAAAATATTTGGTTGAAACCACATAGGATTAGTTTGTGGAAATGAAATAAAAATATAAACATGCCGCCTGCGTGCGAATTAGATGCATGATCCCCATTGTCAAAAACCGCGAGGTTTTAAGGTAGAGCGAGGAGCCGTACTAGGGACGGTGCCGGTTTTACTACCCTGCCGTTATGCTGCCGAAATTTTGAATAATCTTTGTGTGTTAGAATTATTTTCATATGTTGAAATTATTTGCATGCATAGAAATTAAAGCCATATATTGAAACTATGTCCATGTGTGGAAATATTCATGTGTTGAAAAGTGTTGTGTGAAAATAAAATTCATTTGTGAATGAATGAAGTGTATAAACAATAAAAATCACATTTTTATATATATATGAAGTATGAAAAATATTCGCCTTATATAAATAATTTCAATCATAAAAATCCCATCTTTCTAATATGAACAACATAAATAAATTGTCTATGTGTGGAAATACTCATTTGTTGAGAAATGTGTGTAGTGGAAAGGTGCATGTGTTGAATAAAAAGAAGGAACGATAAAAATTACATTTTTATTGAAACTATGAAGTGTTGAAACCATACGTTGGTTGAATAAATATTTTAAATGATAAAAATATCATTTTTATCATATGTGTGATATGCTAAAGATATGCAGACGTTGAAACAAATATTTGTGATAGAAATATTATTTTTAACATGCATAGGAACTAAATAAAATAGTCATGTGTTGAAATCTATTTTAGTTCGCCAAAATTATCATCTTTGAAATGTGAAGTGTTAAAAATAGCCACTTGTTCAAATAAACGTGCATGAGTTGAAATATACATTAACTAGCTAATGTTATGATTTTAGCCTATGCATGCGATATTAGAATGAGTGGTGTTTTTAAACCAAAGCAAATCAAATATGAAGTTGAATAGAAAATGATAAATGTTAGAAATTGTATATATGTGCATGCATATCTATTGAACAGGTTAAAGCAAAAAGGGGCTAGAGAAGAGGAATAAAATTTTGTGCCCGACAAATAGGTACACATTTACTGATTTGTTTGGGTGATGATTTTATGAGCCTATTGGCTAGCCGCTTGGCTTTTTCTTTTTCTTTTTGAGATTAGAAGGACCGGGAACGCTATTTGCGATTTCCCGATGCCCCCGGTACAGGGGAGGTTATGGCGAAATTTTCCAAAATTTTAGGGAGATAGAAAAATATTTGAAGTGAAAACGATATAGGAATTATTGAATGGACTATATTTATATAAATATATAAATATAAATATAATTAAAACGAAACGAGGCCGTGCAGTTCGTATTTTGAAACCGTGATTTCAAACGACTAGTGCGGAAGATCCGACCATTGGATTTTCCCGAAACCTCAACCGTTGGGTTCGCCTTGGAAATATCGTTCCAATGGCACCAACTTTGTGAAGATCCGACGGTTGGATTGTCTGGAATGTTTAAAACAAAATTAAGGAAAAACAGCGCCAGAAACGATTATATTTATATATATATATAAATATAATTAAATTAAATCGAATAACGACGCTGCAGTTCGTAAATTGAAATCGTAACTTCAAATGGTTAGTGTGGAAGATCCGACCGTCGGATTTTCCTAAAACTGGAACCGTTAGGTTCGTTTTGAAAAGACCTTCCTAATGATGTAAAATTTGCGAAGATCCAACGGTTAGATTTTTCTATAAGTGTAAAACAAAATTAGTGGAAAGCAGCGCCAGTGCATCGACACGACCTGAAACGTCGTTTAATTAAATATGGCCGTTTTAAATTAAATAAAAATGGCGATATATCGTTATTAAGTGCTATAGACGATATAGAGTGAAAATAAACCAATTTTGTTGTGTTTGCTTGATATGTGATGGTTGAATGTATTTGACGTGAAAATTATAACTAAACAACTGAAATGTGAATGTTGAATAGTTCAACCCTGTGATTAATTGGTTTGAAAATCTAAATATACGTGGGTTGTTTGAAAAGGCCGAGTTTATCTCATTTCAAATAATCGATCGACGTTGAGAAGTCGAAGAGTCGAAGATGACTGAAGACCGCCGATCTCCACGTTGGATGGATGGGCGCTACTGATACTCGTGATTGGAGTAGCTACCATGAAGGAATTGAAGTAGTAACCGTCCAAACATAGTGTTGATTGTACGGATATGCGAGGAATTGGTGCCTCCGGTTTCGTTCAGACCCAGAATGGACTTGTAAATGGACTGTGTGTCTGACATTGGATTTTGTTCTGTGTTGATTGATCTCTGTTAAATATATATCTGTTTGGCGGCAGAGAATTTATTCTCTTGCTTAACGCCCTTCTCTGAGACGTACGAGCTTAGAGGTTATGTATTGACAGAAATCAGTCGCATGGAGTGGATTGCCTGTGTGGCACGCCTAAGTGGCATATGATCAAGGCTTCTGTTGCAAAGCAAAGTCTTGTGGTTGATGATCAAAGCATAGTCTGTGTGACGTAGCTTTGTGTATAACGTGAATTCGTGAGCCTCACACCCCGGTATGAGTCAAAAACGGGAGAAGGACCCAAGGAGTGCATGACGTTTCTTTCTAGCTATGGTGGTGTCAGTGACCTCCCAGCCCTGACATTTATATCCTTTTCACCTGTGTGGTTGTTGGAATGCGAGGCGCCTCGATTATAGGTCTGTAAGGACCGGGAAACGTGTGTTCAGGAATAACTAATCCTCAAAAGTAAGAGAGGACCGGCCTTGGAGGATCCAGGGGATTGCTGTGTGCGGTCCCGAGGCATTTGCTAGAGTGTCTCGAATGGAGAGGAGCTTGCCCCTTGCCTCGACTCATGAAGGAATCCAATTTCCAATACGATATGTGCGGATGTGATTGTATTACTAGTATGGCGACATGATATATGGTACCCATGCCGTCTAGGATTGATATTTATGATTGAATCTGCTTTTGAAACATATATGCACTAGTAATAATATCAAACACTTTGTTTTATTCGTATGAAGCATCTTTGGCCATTATAAGGGAAAACTCTATCCTCCGGCTTGCGTTGCATTGTGTGATGGGACCTGAGTCTTATAATGGCTTCATTTTAGAAAAAGCATTGCGTTGATTTAATCATCTACTTTACTTCATGCACTAGCACTCATTGGAGTAAACCCGTTCCACGAAAGTGGTGTGGTCCTTTGATTTGCCTTATTATTGTTGTTAATAAGTTGAATAGATTTCTCATACCAGTCCCATGACTGACTCGTAGTTTGTTTCACCTTGCAAACTCGGGTGCCCTTATTTTCACACGGGCAGCCTAGTTACAGGTTTCTGACGCACCTTTTGGCTCATGGCGAGGCTTGACTACACCGTGCTGACTTGGATTTTCTCCGCCATTATTGTATCTATATTATGATTCCGCCACTGGCGATGTAGACTGATATTCCTTTTGTGTACTCTTTATGTATGATTCCGCCTCTGGCGATGGTGACTGATTATGTATCATTATGCACTAAGTTGTATCCTGTACTGTGCTTCTCTGATGTGATGTTATCTATATGATTCCGCTGTCATATGTGTGTAAATTATTCTAATTTCTGTTTATGCTATTATCTGTGATCTGCTAATGATGATTAATGTGTTATATTCCAATGATTATCCTTAACACCGTGCCACGGGGTTTTGGGATCGTCACAGAGAACATGCGTTTCTTTCTAGTTAGAGGTGGTGTCAGGGTTTTACATGCCCTGACATTTTTATATTTTTACTTATGTGGTTGTTGGAATGCGAGGCGCCTCGGATATATCGATCACTACAGGGTCTGATGGATAATGGGTCATCTGGCTCATTTACGCCTCATAGGACGGGGAAACATATTGTTCAGGAGTTATAATCCACTAACGTAAGTGTGGAATAGCCATGTGGCTCCTAAGGATCACTTGAGCTCTAATCCTGAGACATGGGCCAGATTGTCTCGAAGCGGTAAGGACGATCCCTTGCCTTGGTTCGTGATGGAAATCCAAATTCCAATACGACATTATGCGGTTTTAATTGTTTAGAACTAGTGTGGCGACATGATATATGGTACCCATACCATCTATGATTGATACATTTATATTTGAAGTTGTTTCTTCACTTATAGTAATAATAGAAGATTAAATTTCGCGTATCAAGCATTATTGGGCTATTATAAGGTAAGACCCTATCCTTCGGCTTGCGTTGCATTGTGTGATGGGACTTGGGTCTTATAATAGCTTCATTTTTCTTTAATTAGCATTGCGCTGTTTGTTTTATGCACTGGTATTCTTGGGAGGAAACCCGTTCCGTGTTATATAGCATGGTCCCTTGATTTACTTAATTATAAAATCAAATTGATAACTGTTTTTAGTTCTCACACCATTCACATGACTGACATGGAGTTTATTGTTTTAACCTAAACTATGGGTCCCCTTATTTTCCACATGGACAGCTAGTAGTTTTGGTTTTGCAGATTTATTCTTACATGATCTTGGATTTACAGCTGAGGCTATACTCGGAAAGCTCTGTATACGTGTATTTCTTTCTATTGTGTTATGTATTTTTTTTTCCGCTGCATTTATCATTTAAATCTATGATGTTTGTCAAATGTGTAATATTTATTCATACTCTATTATATTCTTGTACTCTGATGTAAATTTTTGTAATAAGCAATGAAATGTTCTTCTATTTGTGGTCTGATTTGTTGTGTTCTCAATTTGATCCGGGCTTTCCTTTACGGGGAAGTTCGGGTCGTTTCATTTAGGTATCAGAGCTTTGGTTTACAGAGCTCGGAGAACAAGGCACATTAGAACTGAACGAAAGAATTCATCAGAGATCGGATTAGTAATATCAAATAAGAATGACTCGTTACTGACTCATTAGAGATATGATCAGTAGTATCCTAGAACGAGTGTGAAGTGTGTTGTTTTTAAAAATCAAAATTAGTTTTAAGATTTTATATCAATTATTCGTATTTGAATATTTTATTTTAAATTGATTTGGACAACCGGGAATATAGAGATTTTAATATACGTCTAATCCACGTGTATTTGAAGTCTCAAATATACTGGATAGATATAGAATCGCGCTCTAGTCGCCCGGAGATGATACTGATGATAGCACGTGCATCATCAGTATTTATGTTCGAGTTTCGAAAGTGTGATGTTTATATGGTTCCAATTGGCTGGTGTGAGAACCAAAACTAGATAGGGTTTATTGTTGTAAGTTGGCATAAAAAAATATGATTTTTGACTATATATCAAAGTTATGAATTTGAAAGGCTAATCAACTAATTGATTAATGATTGTGTTGTGTGATTATTTATTTAAACCAACATGTGAAAGAAAGGTAAATTTAGGCCAAATTGAACAAATATTGAACTGTATTGAAAATTGTTTGGAATTGCATGCATATACATTTATATACATTGAACAGGTCATAGCAACGAGGCAAGAGAAGAGGAATAAAATTGTACGCCTGACAAATAGGTACATGTTTATTGTATTTCTTGGGTTTTGGTGATTTTATGAGCCGATTGGCTAGCCGCTTGGCTCATTCATTTTCTTTTTGAGATGAGAGGGCCTATGTGGCGATTTGGGGATTTTCTCGGTGCTCCCAGTACAAAGGAGGTTATGGCAAAAAATTGAAAATTTAGGGTGTTAGCCAAATTTTTGGAAAATTAGAAATTCTTAGAAACTGAAAAGTTGAAGCATGAAAGCCAGAATGAAAGTTGAGTTGGTTAGTTGAACAACTTTCAGCTCCGTTCCTTTTCGAGGACGAAAAGATTTTAAGTGGGGGAGATTGTAACAACCCGAAAAATCAGAACCAATTTAAAATTTTTATTTTGGCATTTGTAATGAATTTTGGAAATTTAAAATGATTTATTTTAAATAATAACGACAAGAAATTTATTTTGAATAGAATTAGAATGTATATATTTATTTGAATCAAAATTAGAATATAAATATTTATTTTAATTATAAAAGGAAATGAAAATGACGCGGTGGTTTGAACATTCGATTTCAAATTTCAAATGAATGTAAAATTCAAAGTAAACCGGATTTTAGCGAAAGCAAAAATATTATCTTTTTGAAAATGTCTATCCAATGAATCCGAAAAGTTGAAATTTCATATCGGGAATAAAAAGCTATGTCCAGTTGAAGATTCAGAATAGTCGCTATGGAAATATAGCCCTTAAAATAGCGATTTTGCAAATAACCTCCGTTTTCGACGAGACCACCTTTGTTGGATCCGGAATATCAAATTATTGCTAGATTCCAATTTTCATAATTTTTGAAATCAATATGTGAGCGTGGAAAAAGAAAACGTGTTTTGACAATTTCAGTCAATTTGGATCGACCAGAAAATGGCCATTTTTCAAACGGTCTCCAAATTTGACGAAATTGGTTTTGTTAGGTCCGTATCGTCAAAACATAGCCTGATTTATTTTTCTGGAATTTAGAAGTCCGTATGCAGCTCCAGTAAATTGAAATGTACGTTTAAATTAAATATATATTGTTTTATATTTTAATTTTGAGAAAAACTGATCGTAACAATCGAATTGGCTTGCGAAACATATTCCATTGTGTTCGGAATGAGGGTAATTAGCTAGGGGTGACAGTCATTAGGTGTGATTCGGGGTTTGAATGAAAAACTGACCTTTTGGAGAATAAATTAATTAAATAATTAAATTACTATATAATATCTCTTGGCCCCCCTCTCTAAACGTAAATCAGTTCAGATCAAAAATTAAAACAAACAAAAATAGAGAAAAGAAGCTCCAGCCCGTCGATCCCCTTTCTCGCTGAACCACCGCCGCCAGGAGATCGCCGCTGCCTCCGGCAACATATCCCTGACTCCGACCTCCTCCCCTCCTCCTCTCGATGGCGACTCTTCCCCCCTTCCCCCGAGAACTGAGACGACCCGATTTCCCGTTCTAACGGAAACAGGGTTATCTTTGGAATATAACACAGAAACCGATAATAGCAGAACAGAATTAAATAAATACACCAGATAATGAACAATAGAATATACTGGATAAAAGTAATCATCAGAGTTACACAGTATACAGGATCTTACTTAGTACAAATACAGTTCAGCTATACATAAATGTCTACAGCGGAAATAAACAAAGTATGTACAATAGGAGCTGAACAGCATAAAAAGAAATAAATGATAGAATCCATCTTCAGCTCCAGCTATCCAGAAAGAACCAGCTAAACCTGAATACAAGGCTGCCCGTGTAGAAAAAGGGGCACCCGAGTTTGAAAGTGAAACAAACTACGAGTCAGTCATGGGACTGGTATGAGAAATCCATTCAACACATATATAATTGGCCAATCACAGGACCACGCCACTTTCGTGGAACGGGTTTACCCCATTGGATTGCCAGTGCTTTAAAACAAATCTTTCTTTTAAACATCGCTATGCTTTTAACAAAAATGAAGCCATTATAAGACTCAGTTCCCATCACACAATGCAACGCAAACCAGAGGATAGAGTTTTACCTTATAATGGCCAAAATATGCTTGATACGAATAAAACAAAGGCATTTGCTATTTGCTAGTGTCTATATGTTTTGAAAACAATTTCAAATCATAACTATCAATCATAGACGGCATGGGTACCATATATCATGTCGCCATATATATATACAATCAAAACCGCACGATGTCGTATTTGGAAATTGGATTTCCGTCATGAACCAAGGCAAAAGATAGTCCTTACCGAATTCGAGACTGCCTAGCCCGAGTCTCAGGATCAGAGCTCGAGTGACCCTAGGAGCGACAGGGCCGGTCCACCGATGTGGATTAAAATTCCTGAACCATGCGTTTCCCCGCCCTTTGGGGCGTAAATGAGCCAACAAGTGACTCCATCGGACCCGGATCGTCCGATCAAACCGAGGCGCCTCGCAACAGCAACAACCACATAGGTGAAAAGTATATAAATGTCAGGGCTGGTAGGTCACTGACACCACCCTAGCTAGAAAGAAACGCATGCCCTCCCTGAGGTCCTTCTCCCGTTTTAGGTTCATACCGGGGTGTGAGGCTCGCGAATTCACGTTATACACAAAGCTACGCCACACAGGCGGTGCTTTGATCATCACCACAAGACTTTGCTTTTCAACAGAAGCCCTGATCACTACATCTTAGCATGCCACATAGGCAATTCACGCCATGCGATTGATGTCCATCGATATACAACCTCTGAGCTCGTACGTCTCAGAGAAGGGCGTTAAGCAAAAGAATAAATTCTCCGCCGCCAAACAGATGTATATTTAACAGAAATCAATCAACACAGAATAAACTCCAATGTCAGACACACAGTCCATTTACAAGTCCGTTCTGGGTCTGAACGAAACCGGAGGCACTAAATACCTCGCAAACCCTTCGATCACCACGTACGTCTGGACGATCACCACTCATTATCCATATTTCGGGATGCCTCCCAATCAGGACCTCGGTTACCATCCAAACGAGGTGAAGATCTCCGGTCTTCGACCACCGTCTTTACCTTCGACTTTCAATCGTCGGTCAATTATTTGAAATGAGAATTAACTCGGCCTTCTCAAATAATTCACGTATATTTAGAATTTCAAATCAATTTATTTCAATGGTTAAATTATTCGACAACACCAAATTTGTTCTTTAATGTAATTTTCCCACCAAACACATTCAACCATCAAAAGCCACACAAATCAAGCAAATTTCAGTTTATTTCCATTCCATATCGCCTATGATATTTTATAACTATTTATCGCTATTTTTATTTATTTTAAAATAGCCATTTTATTCAAAACGACGCTTCGGGCCATAAGGCGGCCGTGGCGCTGTTTTTCTTCAGATTTGATTTACACATATCTGAAAATCTAACCGTTGGATCTTCACAAAATTTACATCATTAGAAAGGTCTTTTCAAAACGAATCCAACGGTTCCAGTTTCGGGAAAATCCGACGGTCGGATCTCCCGGTACAATCGTTTGAAGTTTCGATTTCAAAATATGAACTGCAGCGTCGTTATTCGATTAAATATATAATTATATTTATATATATATATATAAATATAATCGTTTCTGGCGCTGTTTTTCTTCAGATTTGAATTAAACATTCCAGACAATCCAACCGTTGGATTTCTACAAAGTTGGTGCCGTTAGGAAGATATTTCCAAGGCGAACCCGACGGTTGAGGTTTCGGGAAAATCCAATGGTCGGATTTCCCGCACTAGTCGTTTGAAATCACGGTTTCAAAATACGAACTGCACGGCTTCGTTTCGTTTTAATTTTATTTATATTTATATATTTATAGAAATATAGTTCTTTCAGTGATTTCCATATCGTTTTCACTTCAAAAAAATTTCTAACACCTTAAAATTTTGGAAAATTTCGCCATAACCTCCCCTGCACCGGGAGCATCGGGAAATCGCAAATAGCGTTCCCGGTCCTTCTAATCTCAAAAAGAAAAAGAAAAAGCCAAGCGGCTAGCCAACAGGCTCATAAAATCATCACCCAAACAAAACAGTAAATGTGTACCTATTTGTCGGGCACAAAATTTTATTCCTCTTCTCTAGCCCCTTTGCTATAACCTGTTCAATGAATATGCATGTACATATATATACAGTTCATATCATTTATCATTTTCTATTCAACTTCATATTTGATTTCTATTTGGTTTAAAAACACCATTCATTCTAATGTTACATAAATAGGTGCAAATCATTTCATTAGCTAATTAATGAATATTTCAACTCATATATGTTTATTTTGAACAAGTGGCTATTTTTAACACTTCACATTTCAACGATTTATGCATACAATAAAAATGTGATTTTTATTGTAAAACAATTCATTTCAAAACACTATTTTTCTATATAGTTCATGTTGGTGATAAAAATGGGATTTTTATCAGAAAACAATTTCTTTTAAAGCGAGGTTATTTTACACAGTTCATATAGTCGATAAAAGGTGATTTTTATTATCAAACAATTTATTTCAAAATATGAATACCATTCAACACATGAATTTCTAATCAACGAATGAATATCAATTCAACACATGAATGTTTTCTATTCAATAAATAAATATAGTTTAAGCATATGAAAATAATTCAAACACACGAATATTATTCAAAATTTCGGCAGCATAACGGCAGGGTAGTTAAACCGGGACCGTCCCTAGTACGGCTCCTCGCTCTACCTTAAAACCTCGCGGTTTTTGACAATGGGGATCATGCATCTAATTCGCACGCAGGCGGCATGTATATATTTATTTCATTTCCACAAACTAATCCTATGTGGTTTCAACCAAATATTTCTCAACCACAAATGGGTATTTTCAACCACAATCAACCAATATCAATCACAAACAATCCCAAACAATCATTCGCTATCAATCAATTTTCACAACCATTTCAATCAATAAATATCGTCCATGGTTTGTGGACGAGGGGCGTATATATATATATATTTATATATAGCAATTCACTTTCATTTCACACATATTTAATATTTTTAAATCAGAAATCTCACCAATAGCTATCCAACTGCACGACACTTCCTTGCATAAAATCTTCGCCAATCTCTCCTTTCGTCGCTTTCGTTGCCCGTATTCTCTACATATGTAAAAATCGAATTTTTTACTATGTTATTCAATATATAAAAATCGAATTTTGACGTCGCTATTCAATATATAAAAATCGAATTTTGACTTCGCTATTCAATATATAAAAATCGAATTTTGACGTCGCTATTCAATATATATAAATCGAATTTCAAAAATATAGATTCCGCCTTTTCCATTTTAAAGATTAAATCCTTTACTTTTCAAAATTCAAATCTTTTAAAACCTTTTTTTTTAAAATCAGTTTTTAAATCTTTCAAAAAAAAATCTGTTTTAACTTTTAAACAAATCAGTTTAAAAATCATTTTCAAATCAGTTTCCTTTTCAAAATAAAATCAGTTTTCAACCAAATTAAAATTCAGCTTTTATACTTAATTAAAATTCAGTTTTTATACTTAATTAAAATTCAGTTTTTATACTTAATTAAAATTCAGTTTTTATACTTAAAAAAAAATATTCAGTTTCTAAACCTAATTAAAAAAAATCTGTTTTAATACTTTAGAAAAATCAGTTTTTAAATACTTTATAAAATCAGTTTTTACTTCCTTTTAAAATCAGTTTTAAATTGCTTTTTAAAATCAAAATCTTCAGATTAAAAATAATAAAAAAAAAGTAAAATAAAATAACTTACTTTTAACCTACGAAGGAGGGGGGGGGAAGGAGACGTCGGCGGCAGGTCTCGAACTGAGCGGTGGTGGCGTCGAGGCTTCAGGGGGGGCGCTGCTCTATTCGCGTCGCGATAGCCTCTTGGAGGCTCGGGTCTTCGATCGATGGAGGGGGGTTTCGTCACTGGGAGGAGGAGGCTGGACGGAGGGGCGGCGCGTCGATCTATGGGGAGGCTGGGGGGGGGGCGACGGGTTTAGGTCATCGGTAGGGTTTTTTTTCTTTTCTTTTGCTTTCTGTCTGAAATCGAAATGAACGGGGGGGGGCAGGGTATAGGAGGGAATTTAGATTTTTTTTTTATTTTTTTTATTTTATTATTTAATTATTTAATTTTGCAAATAGGTTGACTTTTACATACGACCTCGAAACGAGGCCCACCGCCTGTCGCCCACAGCGTTTTACCCCCATTCTGAACACAATGGGATATGTATCGCAAGCTGATTTGATCGTTACAATCAGTTTCCGTTGAATTTACATTTAAATCACTATATTGAATTTTAAACGTACATTTCAAATTACTGGGGTCCCATACTAACTAGAAAATTTCCAGAAAAATATTTTCTAGCTTCGTATTGCCGATACGGTCCTAACAAAACTAGTTTCGTCGAATTCTGAGACCGTTTGAAAAATGGCCAATTTCCAGTCGATTAAAATCAACAGAATCTGGTCAAACGCGTTTTCCCTTGCCACGCTCACATATTGATTCGAAGAATTATGAAATTTGAAACCTAACAATAACTTGACCCTGCGGATCCAACAAAAGTGGTTTCGTCGAAATCCGAGGTCATTTGCAAAATATCCATTTTTAAGGGCCTGAATTCCATAGCGACTATTCAGTATTTCCAACTGGACATATCTTTTGATTCCCGCTATCAAATTTCGATTGGTCAGATTCGTTAGAAAGATATTATCAATTAGATTCCATTATTTTTGGTTTTACTAAAATCCGGATTGTTTTGCACCCGGTACAGTCCGACAAAGTTTGAATTCAATTTTTGAAACTGCCACGCCATTTCAGGCCTTGTTTATAATTATAATTAATTATATTCGTTTTCAATTGTCGATTCAAACTTAGTTTTCATCGCCATTATTTAAAATATTTATTTTAAATATTTAAAATCCATTATTTTAGCCAATTTAAAAATTTTTAAATTGGTTCAGATTTTCTGGGTCGTTACAATCTCCCCCACTTAAAACTTTTCGTCCCCGAAAAGGAATAAAGTCGAAAGTGGTTTGATAAATCTACAATCCCACAATACAACAACCAATCCAATTGTTTTTAATCTTCAAAAATATACTAATCAAAACCCCTTTTCAAAATCATTCAGCCTATAGAATTTAAAAGTGCACATCTATGAAAAGAAAATAACAATAGAGTAGAGAATTGAATGGTAATGCAAAGTAGGGCAAATGTACCTTGCACCGGAGTCAATCAGAGATATCTACTCGGCATCTAGGATAAGCTTTCTGAATGCTCTCCTCAGTTTCCCAAGTACAATCTCGCGGATCTCCACTCCATTGCACTTTGACTAAGTGAACCTTCTTGTTCCTCAGCTCTTTGGTTTCTTTGCCGATAATCTTTAGCGGCTCACGCCTCACAGCTAATTCTGGAGTTATTTCAATATCCTGCTGAGCTGCTTCTTCCACGATCAAGTCTGGATCATGAACGTGCTTTCGAAGCTGAGATATATGAAATACATCATGCACACCAGGCAACCAATCAGGCAGTTTGACCCTATAAGCGAGAGTCCCAATCCGTTCCAGAATAGGAAACGGACCAATGAATTTGGGTGCCAATTTTCCAGTTTTACCGAACCGGATAACTCCTCTCATCGGCGATACTTTCAAATATACATAGTCGCCAACTTCAAAGGATATATCTCTTCTTCTTCTATCGGCATAGCTCTTTTGTCGGCTTTGAGCGGCGAGCAATCGCTTCTTAATAAAATCGACTTTGTCGGCCGCTTCTCGAATCATATCAGGACCCAACACAAGTCTATTCCCAGGCTCGACCCAACAAGCAGGAGATCGGCACGGTCTACCATACAATGCTTCGAATGGCGACATTGTCAGACTCGCCTGGTAGCTGTTGTTATAAGAGAATTCAGCCAAATGCAGATGGTCTTCCCATGATCCACCGAAATCTATAACACAAGCCCGCAATAGATCTTCTAAAATGCGATTCACCCTCTTAGTCTGACCGTCTGTCTGAGGATGATAAGCGGTGCTCAAGTTTAACTTCGTTCCTAGCTCGACTTGAAATGCTTCCCAGAATTTGCTAGTGAATATTGTATCTCTATCACTTACTATACTGAGCGGCACTCCATGTAGTCTAACTATTTCCCTGAAGTAAATCTGTGCAGACTCTGAGCAGTTCTATTTGATCTGACAGGTATGAAATGGGCGGTCTTCGTGAAGCGATCTACGATCACCCAAATACTGTCATTCCCTTTTCTGGTTCTGGGCAAACCATCAATGAAATCCATAGAAATATGTTCCCACTTCCAGCCAGGAACTTCTAGCGGTTGCAATAATCCAGCCAATTTCTGTTGGTCGCTCTTGACTAGCTGGCAAGTAGGGCATCGGCTAACATATAAGGAAATGTCCCTTTTCATCGACTTCCACCAGAAAGTGCGTTTGATGTCATTATACATTTTGCTTACTCCCGGATGGATACTGAGTTTTGACTTGTGGCATTCATCCAGTACTTCCTTTCGAAGTTCAGGAATGTTAGGAACGCATATTCGACCTTTGAGCCATAGAATCCCCTCATTATCAACTTGAAAACTCGAGGGTTCGCCTTGTTGAATTATCCCTCTGATCTTCTGAATGAAGTGATCATCCTCCTGAAGAGCAGATATTTTATCTAGCAATGAAGTCGTGATAATAAAACTGGCGATCATTACATTCTTTCGGCTTAATGCATCGGCCACGACATTGGCTTTTCCTGGGGTATACATAATTTCAAAGTCATATGCTGCAAGAAACTCCAGCCAACGTTGCTGTCTCAGATTTAAGTCCTTCTGAGTGAACAGATACTTTAACGACTGGTGATCTGTAAACAGTTCAAATCTCTCGCCCAGAAGATAGTGTCTCCAGATTTTCAAAGAGAATATGATAGCCAATAACTCAAGATCATGAGTTACATAGTTTTTCTCGTGCGGCTTCAGTTGACGGCTAGCATAAGCAATTACTTGGCCTCTTTGCATTAACACTGCGCCCAGGCCTTCTCTAGAAGCATCAGTCCACACTTTTAAATCCTGGTTGCCATCGATAATGGTTAACACCAGAGCAGTTGTTAATCTCAGCTTTAGCTCTTCGAAAGCCTCCTCACTTTCTTGAGTCCATTTGAACTTAGAATGCTTCTTTGTAAGCTTCGTTAAGTGACCAGATATCTTCGAAAAGTCTTTAACGAACTTCCGATAATAGCTAGCCAATCCGAGAAAACTGCGGACTTCAGTGGGAGTACTGGGCTGTTTCCAATTTTGAATAGCTGTGATTTTACTTGGATCCACAGCAATTCCTTCTTTCGATACGACGTGGCCCAGAAATTTCACTTCATCTTGCCAGAATATACATTTGGAAAACTTGGCTTTCAATACATTCTTTCTGAGAATTTCCAAAACCTGTTCCAGATGCTTTTCATGTTCGGCCTTTGATTTAGAGAAGATTATAATATCGTCAATAAAAACCAGAACAAATTTATTCAATACTCCTCTGAATACTCGGTTCATTAGATCGACGAAGTAAGCTGGAGCGTTACATAAGCCGAACGGCATTACTAACCACTCGTAGAATAAGTCGGGGCCTCTGAATGCTGTCATTGGAACACACTCCTCGGCAATTCGAAGTTGATGGAAACCTGTAGCTAGGTCCATTCTTGAAAATACTTGTGCTCCATTTAATCGATCCAACAAATCATCAATCCGCGGCAATGGATACTTGTTCTTTATTGTCTGTTTGTTCAGATCACGATAATCCACGCATAGCCGTAGAGTACCGTCAGATTTTGGGACAAATACCACTGCTGCACCCCAATCAGAGAAACTAGGTCTGATCAGACCTTTCCATACTAGCTGTCTTGTTTGATTGTCTAATTCCTCCTTCTCTTTCAAGGACATTCTTCGAATAGCGTGAACTACCGGCCTTGCATTGGGAATCAAAGCAATCTTGAAATCTATTTCTCTCTGCGGAGGTAAGCGAACAACTTCCTCGAACACATCCGCATAGTTTTTGACGACAGGAATGTCTTTGATGAGGTCAGGAATATTCTCTGTAACTTCAGGAACATTTTCAATTGGGGCTGGAGAAACATTCAAAGCTGCCCAGAAGTCTTTTCTATTAGAAGTCGGGCCTTCACATGGTATGGTTATATAATTCTCCAATTGTGCCTTTGCCTTAACAACCCTCTCGGCGCATCTGACCTCCGCTTCATATTTGGTTAGCCAATCCAATCCCAGAATAAGATCGAATTCATTAAAATTCATGACGATACAGATAATAGGGAATTTATAGCAAGAAAAAGAGACTGGTACGGCACAAACCCAACTGAGATTGATGGAACCCCCAACTGGATTTTGCACCGTCATTGGTTCTTTGAGCTTTTTCAACCTCAGATCCAACTTCTTGACTACACTCTTCGCGATAAAGCTTTGTGACGCGCCTGTGTCAAACAGTACTTTAACTGGAATGTTTTTGACATTGAGCGTGCCTTCTAAAACATCAGACCTTTCCTGAGCAGACGAAGATGCAGGCACTCCTACCACTTCATTTACTTGCGCTGCTTTGGACTTCTTAAATTGCCTGCAGTCCTTCTCAAGATGGCCAGTCCGACTGCATTGAACGCACTTTCTATTTTCTAGGAACTTGTCTTTGGATTTAAATTTATTCTTTCTTCGTTTCTTCAGAGGTCCACAGTTTATTGACAAATGCCCTTTCTGATGGCAGTTACTGCATACGGTGGTCGTTACGGGTTCTTTCTCAGCTCTGGCCCTTTTTCCCTTGGCACTGGGCTTCTTATTGACCTCTAACCTCGTACTGTTTTCAGGAATATCAGTTTCTGACTCTGTTTTGTCACTAGAACAGACTTCTTCTTCGTCGCGCAACATTCCTTTCTTATGGAGATCTTCATACTGATAGGCCATATATATCATTTCAGAAAAAGGAAGCTTCACATGCCCCAATACTTTATTCTGGTATTTCCTTTGAAGCCCGTGAATAAATCTCAGATTTTTCCTCTTCGGATTTTCAATTAGATGAGGGGCAAAGTGAGAAAGTTCATTGAATTTCTTATGATATTCGGGAATTGTCATGTCTCCTTGTATTAGATAAGAAAATTCATCACATAATCTCTCAGTTGCTTCGGGAGGAGTAAATCTTTCAAAGAAAATCACTTTGAATCTGTCCCAGGTGATATCACCTTCTGGATTATCTTTGATGATTGTTTCCCACCAGATTAAAGCTTCTTCTTTGAGCGCCCAAGATGCTACTAACCGTTTCTGGTCATCTCTCAGCTGGATATGCTCAAAGATTCTTTCGACAGAACTCATCCAAGCTTGAGTTTGAATAATAGATTCATTGCCCGAGAATTTTTCTCCACCCAGATTTCGATATCTCTTGAATAGAGCCTCTAGATCGGGTTCTGTATTCCTTCTGTTTCTGGCACTCATTTTTCTAGTACTTCTGCAATTAGCAGATCAAGTGTCAGGTCACAGAAAAGATAGTTTAAAATATAGAAACACATACTTCAATGTAAATGTGTCTATCGAGGTGTAATCATTCTGCTTTACTCATACTAGGATATTGCTGATCCTATCTGTATTGAGTTACCCGTCCTAGAACACTACTGGTTCTATTTCTGACGAGTTCGTTCAAATGTTATGTTCCAGAACTAAGCTTAACCAAAGCTCTGATACCACGTTGAGACGACCCGATTTCCCGTTCTAACGGAAACAGGGTTATCTTTGGAATATAACACAGAAACCGATAATAGCAGAACAGAATTAAATAAATACACCAGATAATGAACAATAGAATATACTGGATAAAAGTAATCATCAGAGTTACACAGTATACAGGATCTTACTTAGTACAAATACAGTTCAGCTATACATAAATGTCTACAGCGGAAATAAACAAAGTATGTACAATAGGAGCTGAACAGCATAAAAAGAAATAAATGATAGAATCCATCTTCAGCTCCAGCTATCCAGAAAGAACCAGCTAAACCTGAATACAAGGCTGCCCGTGTAGAAAAAGGGGCACCCGAGTTTGAAAGTGAAACAAACTACGAGTCAGTCATGGGACTGGTATGAGAAATCCATTCAACACATATATAATTGGCCAATCACAGGACCACGCCACTTTCGTGGAACGGGTTTACCCCATTGGATTGCCAGTGCTTTAAAACAAATCTTTCTTTTAAACATCGCTATGCTTTTAACAAAAATGAAGCCATTATAAGACTCAGTTCCCATCACACAATGCAACGCAAACCAGAGGATAGAGTTTTACCTTATAATGGCCAAAATATGCTTGATACGAATAAAACAAAGGCATTTGCTATTTGCTAGTGTCTATATGTTTTGAAAACAATTTCAAATCATAACTATCAATCATAGACGGCATGGGTACCATATATCATGTCGCCATATATATATACAATCAAAACCGCACGATGTCGTATTTGGAAATTGGATTTCCGTCATGAACCAAGGCAAAAGATAGTCCTTACCGAATTCGAGACTGCCTAGCCCGAGTCTCAGGATCAGAGCTCGAGTGACCCTAGGAGCGACAGGGCCGGTCCACCGATGTGGATTAAAATTCCTGAACCATGCGTTTCCCCGCCCTTTGGGGCGTAAATGAGCCAACAAGTGACTCCATCGGACCCGGATCGTCCGATCAAACCGAGGCGCCTCGCAACAACAACAACCACATAGGTGAAAAGTATATAAATGTCAGGGCTGGTAGGTCACTGACACCACCCTAGCTAGAAAGAAACGCATGCCCTCCCTGAGGTCCTTCTCCCGTTTTAGGTTCATACCGGGGTGTGAGGCTCGCGAATTCACGTTATACACAAAGCTACGCCACACAGGCGGTGCTTTGATCATCACCACAAGACTTTGCTTTTCAACAGAAGCCCTGATCACTGCATCTTAGCATGCCACACAGGCAATTCACGCCATGCGATTGATGTCCATCGATATACAACCTCTGAGCTCGTACGTCTCAGAGAAGGGCGTTAAGCAAAAGAATAAATTCTCCGCCGCCAAACAGATGTATATTTAACAGAAATCAATCAACACAGAATAAACTCCAATGTCAGACACACAGTCCATTTACAAGTCCGTTCTGGGTCTGAACGAAACCGGAGGCACTAAATACCTCGCAAACCCTTCGATCACCACGTACGTCTGGACGATCACCACTCATTATCCATATTTCGGGATGCCTCCCAATCAGGACCTCGGTTACCATCCAAACGAGGTGAAGATCTCCGGTCTTCGACCACCGTCTTTACCTTCGACTTTCAATCGTCGGTCAATTATTTGAAATGAGAATTAACTCGGCCTTCTCAAATAATTCACGTATATTTAGAATTTCAAATCAATTTATTTCAATGGTTAAATTATTCGACAACACCAAATTTGTTCTTTAATGTAATTTTCCCACCAAACACATTCAACCATCAAAAGCCACACAAATCAAGCAAATTTCAGTTTATTTCCATTCCATATCGCCTATGATATTTTATAACTATTTATCGCTATTTTTATTTATTTTAAAATAGCCATTTTATTCAAAACGACGCTTCGGGCCATAAGGCGGCCGTGGCGCTGTTTTTCTTCAGATTTGATTTACACATATCTGAAAATCTAACCGTTGGATCTTCACAAAATTTACATCATTAGAAAGGTCTTTTCAAAACGAATCCAACGGTTCCAGTTTCGGGAAAATCCGACGGTCGGATCTCCCGGTACAATCGTTTGAAGTTTCGATTTCAAAATATGAACTGCAGCGTCGTTATTCGATTAAATATATAATTATATATATATATATATATAAATAAATATAATCGTTTCTGGCGCTGTTTTTCTTCAGATTTGAATTAAACATTCCAGACAATCCAACCGTTGGATTTCTACAAAGTTGGTGCCGTTAGGAAGATATTTCCAAGGCGAACCCGACGGTTGAGGTTTCGGGAAAATCCAATGGTCGGATTTCCCGCACTAGTCGTTTGAAATCACGGTTTCAAAATACGAACTGCACGGCTTCGTTTCATTTTAATTTTATTTATATTTATATATTTATAGAAATATAGTTCTTTCAGTGATTTCCATATCGTTTTCACTTCAAAAAAATTTCTAACACCTTAAAATTTTGGAAAATTTCGCCATAACCTCCCCTGCACCGGGAGCATCGGGAAATCGCAAATAGCGTTCCCGGTCCTTCTAATCTCAAAAAGAAAAAGAAAAAGCTAAGCGGCTAGCCAACAGGCTCATAAAATCATCACCCAAACAAAACAGTAAATGTGTACCTATTTGTCGGGCACAAAATTTTATTCCTCTTCTCTAGCCCCTTTGCTATAACCTGTTCAATGAATATGCATGTACATATATATACAGTTCATATCATTTATCATTTTCTATTCAACTTCATATTTGATTTCTATTTGGTTTAAAAACACCATTCATTCTAATGTTACATAAATAGGTGCAAATCATTTCATTAGCTAATTAATGAATATTTCAACTCATATATGTTTATTTTGAACAAGTGGCTATTTTTAACACTTCACATTTCAACGATTTATGCATACAATAAAAATGTGATTTTTATTGTAAAACAATTCATTTCAAAACACTATTTTTCTATATAGTTCATGTTGGTGATAAAAATGGGATTTTTATCAGAAAACAATTTCTTTTAAAGCGAGGTTATTTTACACAGTTCATATAGTCGATAAAAGGTGATTTTTATTATCAAACAATTTATTTCAAAATATGAATACCATTCAACACATGAATTTCTAATCAACGAATGAATATCAATTCAACACATGAATGTTTTCTATTCAATAAATAAATATAGTTTAAGCATATGAAAATAATTCAAACACACGAATATTATTCAAAATTTCGGCAGCATAACGGCAGGGTAGTTAAACCGGGACCGTCCCTAGTACGGCTCCTCGCTCTACCTTAAAACCTCGCGGTTTTTGACAATGGGGATCATGCATCTAATTCGCACGCAGGCGGCATGTATATATTTATTTCATTTCCACAAACTAATCCTATGTGGTTTCAACCAAATATTTCTCAACCACAAATGGGTATTTTCAACCACAATCAACCAATATCAATCACAAACAATCCCAAACAATCATTCGCTATCAATCAATTTTCACAACCATTTCAATCAATAAATATCGTCCATGGTTTGTGGACGAGGGGCGTATATATATATATATATTTATATATAGCAATTCACTTTCATTTCACACATATTTAATATTTTTAAATCAGAAATCTCACCAATAGCTATCCAACTGCACGACACTTCCTTGCATAAAATCTTCGCCAATCTCTCCTTTCGTCGCTTTCGTTGCCCGTATTCTCTACATATGTAAAAATCGAATTTTTTACTATGTTATTCAATATATAAAAATCGAATTTTGACGTCGCTATTCAATATATAAAAATCGAATTTTGACTTCGCTATTCAATATATAAAAATCGAATTTTGACGTCGCTATTCAATATATATAAATCGAATTTCAAAAATATAGATTCCGCCTTTTCCAATTTAAAGATTAAATCCTTTACTTTTCAAAATTCAAATCTTTTAAAACCTTTTTTTAAAAAAAATCAGTTTTTAAATCTTTCAAAAAAAAATCTGTTTTAACTTTTAAACAAATCAGTTTAAAAATCATTTTCAAATCAGTTTCCTTTTCAAAATAAAATCAGTTTTCAACCTAATTAAAATTCAGTTTTTATACTTAATTAAAATTCAGTTTTTATACTTAATTAAAATAATTAAAATTCAGTTTTTATACTTAAAAAAAAATATTCAGTTTCTAAACCTAATTAAAAAAAATCTGTTTTAATACTTTAGAAAAATCAGTTTTTAAATACTTTATAAAATCAGTTTTTACTTCCTTTTAAAATCAGTTTTAAATTGCTTTTTAAAATCAAAATCTTCAGATTAAAAATAATAAAAAAAAAGTAAAATAAAATAACTTACTTTTAACCTGCGAAGGAGGGGGGGAAGGAGACGTCGGCGGCAGGTCTCGAACTGGGCGGTGGTGGCGTCGAGGCTTCAGGGGGGGCGCTGCTCTATTCGCGTCGCGATAGCCTCTTGGAGGCTCGGGTCTTCGATCGATGGAGGGGGGTTTCGTCACTGGGAGGAGGAGGATGGACGGAGGGGCGGCGCGTCGATCTATGGGGAGGCTGAGGGGGGGGGGGGCGACGGGTTTAGGTCATCGGTAGGGTTTTTTTTTTCTTTTGCTTTCTGTCTGAAATCGAAATGAACGGGGGGGGGGGGGGCAGGGTATAGGAGGGAATTTAGATTTTTATTTTATTTTATTATTTAATTATTTAATTTTGCAAATAGGTTGACTTTTACATACGACCTCGAAACGAGGCCCACCGCCTGTCGCCCATAGCGTTTTACCCCCATTCCGAACACAATGGGATATGTATCGCAAGCTGATTTGATCGTTACAATCAGTTTCCGTTGAATTTACATTTAAATCACTATATTGAATTTTAAACGTACATTTCAAATTACCGGGGTCCCATACTAACTAGAAAATTTCCAGAAAAATATTTTCTAGCTTCGTATTGCCGATACGGTCCTAACAAAACTAGTTTTGTCGAATTCTGAGACCGTTTGAAAAATGGCCAATTTCCAGTCGATTAAAATCAACAGAATCTGGTCAAACGCGTTTTCCCTTGCCACGCTCACATATCGATTCGAAAAATTATGAAATTTGAAACCTAACAATAAATTGACCCTGTGGATCCAACAAAAGTGGTTTCGCCGAAATCCGAGGTCATTTGCAAAATATCCATTTTTAAGGGCCTGAATTCCATAGCGACTATTCAGTATTTCCAACTGGACATATCTTTTGATTCCCGCTATCAAATTTCGATTGGTCAGATTCGTTAGAAAGATATTATCAATTAGATTCCATTATTTTTGGTTTTACTAAAATCCGGATTGTTTTGCACCCGGTACAGTCCGACAAAGTTTGAATTCAATTTTTGAAACTGCCACACCATTTCAGGCCTTGTTTATAATTATAATTAATTATATTCGGTTTCAATTGTCGATTCAAACTTAGTTTTCATCGCCATTATTTAAAATATTTATTTTAAATATTTAAAATCCATTATTTTAGCCAATTTAAAAAATTTTAAATTGGTTCATATTTTCTGGGTCGTTACAAGAACTCGCGACCGTTCCAGCCCCCTTTTCTTCGATGAAGCCCAGACCCTGCTCCCAAATCAAAGAACTCCACCACCACACCCATCGCCTCCTCCTTGCGCTGGCGAACTCGCGGTGGGGATGGCCATCACCTCCACTCAAGCGCACCAACCTGGGGCATATCCAGTCATGAACGGGGGCGGCAAAAACCAATCTGATTTGACGAAGATGGGTTTGGGAGCAATGGCCAAACTAGAGCAATACTTGAGTGATTGACAGTGAGATTTCATATATATATATATATATATATATTCTTTCTAGGTAATTAGTTCACTTAATTTTTGTAATTAAGGAGCCATTTAAAAAAAATTATATGGAAAACAAAGAGTTAAAAATGTGATTTTTATTATAAATAGAAATGTTTTAAAATCTAATTTTTAAATATATGAAGCATAGTTATAAAAAGATTTGAACTTTAGTTATAAAAAGATTTGAACTTTAGTTATAAAAAGATTTGAACTATAGTTATAAAAGATATGATTTATATATATATATATGTATATGAAATAGCCATATAAAAATATGATTTATATATATATATATAATAGCCATATAAACATATGATTTTTATAGAAATGGTTTAGAATAAAAATATGATTTTAATTATGAAGTTAGAGTTGTAAAAATACGATTTTTATATATGTAATAGAGTTATAAAAATGTGATTTTTATATATGTAGCAGCGTTATAAAAATGTTATTTTTTAAAATATAAACATCATGTTAAAAAATATTATTTTTATATATGTAGCATTGAAATAAAAATACGATTTTTAATATGAAAATCGTGTGAAATAGATTACGATGGAACCGATTGGAATCAAATCCAAATACGATCCGTTCAGAAATAAAGAATGGAGGAGTGGATCACAAAGGTGAGAACTTCTCACTTTAATTTTATTTTTTAGTTAAAATATATACTAGGATGTAGACGGTGCTTCGCAACACCCGACACCCGTCGTCCACAGACCATGGACGACTTATTTGATTTGATTGTGTTGTGAAAATTGGTTGTGATGTGAAATGGACTGTATAAAATATTCATGAGTAGAAATAAATATTTTATCATTAAAAACGTAATTTTTAATGAGTATATGAATAAAATAAATATTCATTTATAAATCGGACTTTTTGTTTATGTACACACATTTGACTGATATGGATTGGGACGCTAAATTTTACACATCACCCAACTGCACCAATAATATTAAATGTTTGTTGATTGAAACCCCACACGGGTATTGGGATGATATTTGACATAAACTAATCCCAATTTTTTAGTGGTATGTCAAACGATTGGTTGACAAGCTGTAGTAAGCGTTAATTATTTATATTTAATGTTTATACAGTGTAGAACGAACTCTGGTTGATGGATGATTATTTATCATTGTTGTCGTATACAAGTGTTGAATGAAATCCAGATAATCAATATTATATGGTAATTGACGGTGTCTGATTCCAATTCAGAAAGAATGAATATTTTAAAATAATGAATATTTTAAAATAAGGAATATTTTAAATTAATATTCACGAAAGAATCAAAATCTAGATTTGATGTCCGAGTTTGGATGGACACGAAAATATTTAAATATATAAAGCCGTGTTGATTAGATTAACGCCATTTTGACGTGAATGATATTTATATCGATTTTATTCATTTTTATAATGAATATAAAAAAGGAAATGATTTCAAAATCTAATGTTTTGAAAATATTATCATTTATATATTAATGATATGGAATTCAATTTTGATTTAAAATTGAAAATGAAGTTAGAAACAAATTTAAAACGATTTATAAAATACGTTTTAAAATGGGAATCGGCAAAATATTTATAATATATATATCATATATATTAAATGGCCTGAATATAACGCGCCACGCCGCGACCGTTTGCGAATTTCGACCATTACTTCGAACTGACGTTACGGGAGATCCAACCGTAGAATTCTCTAAAACCGGAAACGTTGGGTTCGTATCTAAAAGAGCTTTCAAAAGAATATGAGAGATTTGGGATCTAACGGTTGGATTTTGAATTATGTCCAAATCAAATTTGGAAAAGGTCGGTGTAAGTGCAGTTCAATGACCGTTTATGGAAATCGAGTATATAGGACTTAATAAAATTATTAAAAATATTAATAAATTGTGTAAAATCATAATAAATGATTTGGAAAGAATTGGGATGAAAAATTCCATATTTGAAAAGATAAAAAATATATTTCTATCGAAATGAACTAGTTATGAACTAGATTTGAAATCCAATAATTTTTAAGTAAATAAATTGGATTTGTGAATGGTTTGAATATAACCAGAAATTTCCAATATAAGAATTGGAATGGATTTGAATCGAAATTATCTTCGAAATATTTTGATATCGGATTCCATGATTATACGGATATTGTGGAGGAATTTGGAAGATATATATATATATATATATATATATATATATATATCGATATTCCAATACGACATTTGTTGATTTCAGAATTTGATATTGAATACAAGCCGATATATTTCCTATTCAGAGCCTTATATTTAATATCAAATGGGTTTTTGGGTTTATCGTGAACGATGTTTGAAATAACACTTGTTCTTTAACCCGATTAACAATGGAATGAGATTTTGGGTTTGTCGTGAATGGTATCTTCAATAATACTGTTCTTAAACCCAACGGAGTCAAGAAAATTAGAAACAAACTGGAGATTAGCTAAGTCAAATGGTTTCCTGGGTTTTGATCTGATGTTGGTTTCGGCCTTCGTGATTAATACTTAGGGAATTGTTCTCTTACTAATTTACGATTAGGGACTGATGGGATGGGGTCTTCAGTAACACTGTTCTTAAACGCCATGTGAAAAGAATAAATCTTTTAATTCAGATGTAGAGAAAAATTACCAATTAATTAACATTTAATTGGAATTGAAATGGAATGTGAATTGGGTTTATTATGAACTGTGTTTTTAACGACATTCGTTCTTTAACCCGATTTACAGTGAAATGAGATTTGGAACTTATAAATCTTTTTATTGAAGATTTAGTGGAGATTTTCCAAAATAAAGTTTTCCAATTTAATATATTGTAATGGAATGGAATTCGATTTGATAATAATCGAAGTGAGTTTCTATGGAGAAATACTGTTAACATGTATGGAATTTAAAAGGCTTTGTCATTATTCCATTTATGGAAATTGATATCGATTATATATTGATTTGTTTTTCCTTGAAGATTCCATAATTAATGGAATGTGATTTTGTGTTTATCGTGAACTGTGTTTTAAATGACATTGGTTCTTAAACCCAGTTAAATACAGGATATGATTTCCCAAGTTATATGATCATTAATATTGATTTTTGGGATGATTAAAACTAAGTGGAGTTTTAACGAATCTTTAATTAGATTGAAATATGAATGTGATAATTTGAATTATCAAATTCAGGAAATGATCGAGAAGGGAGTATCACCTGTTTTGCGACATGCGATAGTTAAATCTTTAATTAGATTTGAACATGAAATGGTTATTAATATTTACCGATAACACCGTGGTGTTAGATATTGAGTATTACCAGTTTTGCTCCAAGGGATGAATAGGTTGGGATTGGGAAATATAATAAATGATTACTTCGGTGTGGTTCGCTAATCCCGACTAGTTTTGGATAAACCTTAATATGGTTTGAATTGATATCCAAAGGAAGATTAAAGAATAAATTTAAAAGAAATTATCTTTGATAAAACTAATGGGAATCTATTCCCTAATGATATGAATATTTGAATAAAAGAATATTCTGAATTGGAATGAGGCGTATGTTGTGTTTTATAGCACTTGTTTATTATATACGCGAGTTATTCGGAAAGATCTGGTTTATACCCATTCTGAATTACTGATTCGACAATAAGTCGACGATGAAGACGGTGGTTGAAGACCGGAGGTTTTCACATTGTTTGGATGATTACTGATGTCTTGATTGGGCTGTACACCCAATACAAGGTAATGAGTGATGATCGTCCAGACGTACTTGGAGATCGACCGGATATGCGAGGACCACTCTCCTGTATTGGACATATGGGATGAGGAATGAGGTGCCTCCGTTTTCATTCAGACCCAGAATGAACTTGTAAATTGACTGCGTGTCTGACATTGGAATTAATTATGTGTTGATTGCTTTCTATTAAATATACATCTATCTGGTGAAGGAGAATTTATTATCTTACTTCACCCTTCTCTGAGACGTACGAGCTTAGAGGTTGTATATCGATAGACATCAGCCGCATGACGTGAATTGCCTGTGTGGCATGCCTGAGTGGCAAATGATCAAGGCTTCTGTTGAAAAGCAGAGTCTTGTGGTTGATGATCAAAGCATAACTTTAATATAGCGCCGCTTTGTGTATAGCGTTAATTTGCGAGCCACACACCCCTGTATGAACTAGAAACGGGAGACGATCCAGGGAGAACATGCGTTAATTTGGATTAGTTTTGATTGGTCAAACATCTTCATTTTTCTAATGGTTTCGGGTTAGGTCTGGGCTAAAAACGAAGGCCAATATAAAAATCATAACCAATTCGAGAAAAATCGATATTTTTTTGAAATTTGGGTATGTTATTCTCAACTCATTAACACACCGTTTATCAAATAGGAAAATAGTTAAGTTTGTTATGCCAAATCCTTACTACACCGATGTCAAAAATGCAAAAATTTTATGGGGAATGTTTGTATGTTGATGCATGCAAATTTAGGATGTTAAGGTGAGTTGTTATACTCACACTTTCTAGTTTAAATGATTTTGTGAATTTGAATCTGAGTATTCTCACTCCTTATACTTCAATTTATGCTCTCTTTGATGATATTGGTAGCTTCATATAGGCATGTGTGTTCTAATCTTTGTTGGTTGCTAGAAATAAAATTTTAAGATTATAGCAGAAACAAATTTGGCCATATCTCCTTCATTTCTTATCCAAATTCGATAATGTTTGACGTTTCGAAAAGCCTTGATCATCTTCTCCAAGTTTTATGTTTGAGTTTTGTGATTATTTGTGGTTTATATGGTCAAAAACATGTCTTTGTATCACCATCTTGAGATTTAAAACAACAACAGTAGTATAACCAAGACCTAGGAATCATTTTAGTTATATCTTTCTCATTACTTATCGGATTCGATAATTCAAGAAGTTCTTGAAAGCTTAGGTTTTCTTCTACAACTTTCACGTTTTGAGATTTCCAAAATTTTGAGGTTTACTTGCTCAAAATCGTGCTTGTTTGTTGCTATCTCGAACAAATAGACAACCACAATCTTATATGTGAGCATTGTTTTGACCATAAGTTACTCATTTCTTATCTAAATTTTATAATTTTGGATGTTCGGGAAACCTTAGAATGTAGGCTTTAAGTTTCATGTTTTGACGTTCTTAGAATTTTGAAGTTATCTTGGATAAAATTATGTTTTTATACTGCTAACCTGAGAACAAAATGACAGCAATGGATCTTAAAATTGTGTTTGCTTGTTTTGCTCTCACTCTCGATTGGTTTTTATGTTGTTTATTTGAGGTGATGCTTTAATTTTGGTTTATTATATGGTTCTAGAACTACTCTTTTGGAGTATTCTCGATGACGAGCTAATAAAGATGCATTCTTATATTTGCCGATGAGATGAGGCATAATATATATTTCATGATGTTTATGATGTTTTATAATGTGGTATCGACTAGCGGTAAGTAAACCGTTTGGTGCAAACTTATGGTATGGGACATACGTTCGTGCCTTATGGATTCCTATCCGAGAAGTTGTGACACATTCACGATATTACTAGTACTATTGGTCGAGTATAAGATTGAAGTCGTTACATGTTCATGATGTCATTACTAGACTCCAATCATCACGATGTTATTGCTTGGAATTTTTGATATGGATGTCATTACGATATTCCTGCCATAGTCAATCAAGAAGATCTCTATGTTACGATGTTCTATGACTCCAAGTCAGATGGATAAATGGTAAAAATAATAGTAGCACTAGTCAAGATGTAAGCATGTGTTGTTCTCTATGAAATTTCAGGTTTTTATCGATTTCACCATTTTGATGTTGATGCTTTATTATAACCTTAAGTAAGAAAAAAGGCTTAGTTATATACATGGTTTTATGATGATTTTGAATATGATATTTTAAACTCTTTTCGGGTTTAATCAAGTTGGATTTGGGATATATTTATATTTATACCCATGAGATGAGGTATAAATTATGGTAGTTATTTTATGATGAGTTTAATGATGGATTTGAAGTTTTTCTATATTTATACCAATGAGATCTGTGATGGATCCATACTTTGTGTTTATGTGTTTTCTGTTTATCATTGATTTCACCATGATGATTAATATTATTATTTTTGGTGACTTTGTCGGTGGTTTCAAAATTATAATAGAGTTTTAGTGATTCTATGATTTTGTGTTTCAGTGATTCCATGATTTTTTGATTCAGTGATTTAGTGAATTACGTGGTTTTGTGATTTCTGTGCACCTCTAGGTTTTCCATTCGTATTACATGATTCCAAGTTTGATTACCCTAACCATGTTGTTCGGTTAATTTGTGATATGGCGGTGTTAAGTCCATATTCGAGTTTCCATTCTCAAATCATATGCAAATCTTATGGACTTATAACGGATGTGCTTTGTTGACTTCATTATATGGAATTCATTTCTGATAGAAAGGAAATAGATGAATATGAGCTTCATGACAATCCATGTATTATGATTCCTTTTCTTATGAAAAGGAATTAGTGTCTAGTGACATTCTATTTCACTTATCATGTTATTACTAATATGTTTAAGCTAGACTGATCTGTGTGCGTAATACTAAAGTCAAACCGAGTTGTTGCAGGTTCATGCTATTGATTTATAGATTTGCTGAGATAGCTTGGACTATCATGAAGACTTATTCCATTTGTTCCTTAGTATACTCGTGCTGTAGAGTAAATTTTCCATTTGACATTATTATATTATGTATTGTATATTCTTTCTAGAAGTAACACATGTATACATTATACATAGTGATTGTATCTATGTGTATCTGTTCTATGATCTACGATCTATGAATTGTTGTATATTGTTCTGAAGCGATCCTTAGCCATTGTAGTTCTTTATTAGAAGTATTGGGCGTGTCATCCACTTGAAATAAGAAAAGAAATCATTTAATCAATTGATGTATCCAAAAATTGTCTAATATGAAATTACAGATGGTCGCCCACAACCAGCCCTATTTTTCGCTCTAATAGACAACATTACTCGTTAATGCACTTTTTAGGATGGATTTCAAGGTGGGATGTTACAATAGTTTCATAGCAGAGGTTCAGAACCAAATACAATAAACACAGAACAAAACCAGAAGAATACATGTGTTACAACATGGAAGGATAACAATCGCGTCTACATTCTTACTTCCTTTGTTATCCTTATCTAGTGTTTCTTATCAGAGAGTCATGTGAAACTTTACCGTTGGGAATATGTTTAGGAACGAGTGGTTCATTCCGTAGTATTCCATTATCAGTGTCTATTTTTCAAGATATGCCTTCAACGGGAAATTCCCATCCCCAAACTTTCAATGTTGAACCCCTTAGGTAAAATTTATGAAGAATTTTTTTACCATACCCTTGGTGTTTGAGTTGATTGTTGGGTTTAGTAATAGGGATATGATAGTACCTTGAGACCCAAATTTTAAAGTGGTTTTCACTTTGTGCAAGGGATGTTAAAAATTGAAATGAATTAAATTGGAATTGCATGGCGGAAGCAGGTAAATTTCATTGGTTATGCTAAAATTTTGAATTAATTAATTATAAGGTAAGCGATGGAAATAAAGAAAATTATAAGTGTTAATGAGTTAATTACTTTGTAACCCGATAATTAAATGAAAAACTAGGGATGTGGGATGTTTATTTGTTTGTGTAAATATAAGAATCTTGATGATGTGTAATAATGAAAGAAACCCTTATGTGGAATTTAATTTGTTGACCATTTATGTGTTGAATGGTCTGATCAGTGTCTTAATGGTTTTGGTTGATGTGCTTGATCGGCAATATCGATAGAAATTTCTTAAACACTTATGTGAGACAATCTAACATTGAAAATGATAAGTAAAGTGAAATTTGTTGGGAAATAAAATATGAAATTATCACTTTGAGATAGCGTTAAACCACTACATGGGATGTAGAGTATGGTGACTTTGGCAAGGCGATGGCGATGATATGTTGACATCGCAGCTGCTAAGAAGGATTGATGGAAAATAGCGATTTAATACTATTTCGATCTCATTGTAAATGGAAAATTAAAGAGTGCTGGCTATAAAAATTGTTTTAATATACAACTTTCTAATACATGTGCGTCACTTTTGGAACACACATTCATAATTACATTCACTTTACAAGTTGCTGCCATTAAATTGGATATAAAACCCAGGGAATAACAATGGTATTTAATGATTGAAGATCCAAGTAGCAGCCATGGTTGAGGAAATTAAGATTACTTCTATGGCAAGGTAGCATCAAAATGATGTGAGAGCGAAAATCTTGAGTGTATACTTCAAAATATGCCTTGTGAAAGGTAAGTTGTGTTGTTTAAAGTATGATATTAATGAGTTAATGAATGTGGTTAAAATTTTGACTGAGAATTAAGGGAATTCAAACGAGGGAAGTTAGTGTTAAAATTAAAAATGTTGGAAATTTTAAATTTCATGGGGTAGATTCCTTAATCGAAAAGTTCTTGAGAAACAAAATTAAGCTAAGAAACTTGCAGAAAATAAATTAAGGAGGTCTAAATCTCAACAAATTGCGAGCAAGCAATTTAAGGGGGGAAGTCTGTAACAACCCAGGTTTGAAATACTTGGGTAAACAGATTTTGATGAAATTTGAGATATGAAAATAGAGAAAATAACATTTGAATTTTTTTATAGTATTTTGATTCAATACAAGTGATAAAGGACCTTATTTGTGTTAAATGCATTAATTTTGCAAATTATTGCTAACAATGAATTTTGATTATAAAAGGTGTAACTTTGAATTTAATTTGGTGTGAATTAGGTACTAAAGTGAAATATTGATTGGAAGTCAATATTTAAGTGTTTAGAAAATTTTAATGTGATGTGTACAATTGTTTTGGGCAAGTAAAATAGTTTTTGTAAATGCTCATAATGTAAGTTTTGATTTAAAGACAATTAAAATGTGCATTTTAACGCACATGAAAATATTAATGTGCTACATTGAAATTTATATTTGAATCGGTTTGAGAATAATATAATGTTTAAATATTTTGTATAGCCTTAATAATGTAAAATTTAAATAAGGATTTGATGAAAATGCCAAAAAAGGTCTTATTTTGTGTTGAGTTAAGAGTGAAAGTTGCTACAATTAGCCAAATAGTTGAATTTGTAACATTAGCTTATTAGGTAGGATTTTGTATTGAGCCCAAATCCACTTGGAAGTATATGGAAAATTACTGAGAGAAAGGTACGTATTCTTTCTCCTCATTTTCCCATTTCATTCTTCTTTTTTTACACTTCACTAAGAAATGAATGATAATGTAATAACCCGGAAAATCCGAACCAATTTAATTTTTTTTATTTTGGCAATTTTAATATTTAAAATGATTTATTTTAAATAATAACAATGAAAAATTTATTTTGAATAGAATTAGAATGTATATATTTATATAGATCGTCGTTAGAATATAAATATTTATTTTAATTATAAAAGGAATTGGAAATGGCGTTGTAGTTTGAAAATTTGATTTCAAATTTCAAAGGAATGTACAGAATTCAAAATAAAACGGATTTTGGCAAAACCAAAAATATTAGAATCTAATTGAAAATATCTTTCCAATGAATCTGGAAAATAAAATTTTCATAGCGGTGATAAAAAGTTATGCCCAGTTGAAAATTCAGAATAGTCGCTATGGGATTTTGGCCCTTAAAAATGGAAATTTTGCAAACGACCTCTGTTTTCGACGAAACGATTTTTGTTGGATCCGGGATGTCAAGTTATTACTAGATTCAAAAATCCATTATTTTCTGAATCAATATGTGAGCGTGGCGCAACAAAAGGTGTTTTGACAGTTTCATTCAATTTGGATCAACCAGAAAATGGCCATTTTTCAAATGGACTTCAAATTTGACGAAATTAGTTTTCGTTAGGACCGTATCGTCAGTACGAGTCTAGAAATAATATTTCTGGAATTTTTAGAGTTAGTATGGACCACCGTAAATTGAAATGTACATTTAAAATTGAATATATATATTTATATTTTAATTTAAACGAAAACTGATCGAAACAGCTAAATCAGCTGATGAAACATATCCCATTGTGTTCGGATGGGGGTAATTAGCTATGAACGACAGTCGATGGGTCTCGATTTGAGTTCGAAATAAAAACTTACCTTTTGAAATAAAAAGGAGAAAAAAATTATAAAATATATATAAATCCTTTTCCTTTACATCTACCCCCCTCCCCGTTACTTTCCTCGAACAAAATTTTCCCTTTACCCCCAAAATGAAAATGGCCTCCACCATCGCTGCTTTAACCACGTCGACCCTCCTCTGCCTCTATCGACCCCCCTTCTTCGGAGCTCCCCTTCCCTCTGCCTCCTTCCTCCTCCAGTTGCGAAAACCTAACCCGCGAACTCCCCATCGCGTCGCTCCACCCAGGGCACGAGCCACCACCGCGTGAGCCACCCTCCTCCTTTGTAATAACCCGGAAATTCGAGCCAATTTAAAATTTTTATTTTGGCAATTTCGATGAATATTTAATATTTAAAATGAATTATTTTAAATAATAACGACGAAAAATTCATTTTGAATAGAATTAGAACATATATATTTATTCGAATCGTTGTTAGAATAAAAATAATTAGTTATAATTATAAAAGGAATTGAAAATGGCGCGGTAGTTCGATAATTCGATTTCAAAGTTCAAATGAATGTACAGGATTCAAAATAAACCGGATTTTAGCAAAACCAAAAATATTTGAATCTAATTGAGAATGTCTTCCCAACGAATCCGAAAAATTGAAATTTCATAGAGGGAATCAAAAGATATGTCCAGTGGAAATTTCAAAATAGTCGCTATGGAATTCTGGCCCTTAAAAATGGAAATTTTGCAAACGACCTCGGTTTTCGACGAAACCACATTTGTTGGATCCGTGATGTCAAGTTATTGCTAGATTCCAAAATTCGTAATTTTTCGAATCAATATGTTAGCATGGCAAAGTTAAACGTGTTTTGTTAATTTCGACCGACTGGAAAATGGCCATTTTTCAAACGGTCTCAGAATTTGACGAAATTAGTTTTGTTAGGGCCGTATCGTTAATAAGAAGCTAGAAAATATTTTTCGTGAATTTTTAGAGTCCGTATGTGGCCCCAGTAAATTGAAATGCGCGTTCAAATTCAATATATAGAGTTATATTTTGATTTTGATGGAAACTGATCGAAATGATCAAATCAGCTTACGATACACATCTCATTGTGTTCAGAATGGGGGTAATTAGCTATGGACGATAGGCGGTGGGTTCGATTTGGAGTTCGAAATAAAAAGTACCTTTTTGAAATAAATTAAATAATATATATTATAATTTCTCTCCCCCCTCTTCTCTTCTGCTTGGTCAAACATGCCCCCCCCCCGTTCGTAATCCATTCATACGAGGAAAAAAAGAAGAGGAAAGGGGCGGTGCCCTAGCGCCACCGCCGATTAAGTCGAGCCCCCCTCAACGGCGACGCCGCACCCCCACCCCCGTTCCTCTCCCTTGCTCCTCCCCTCAAATCGAAGACCGCGGTACCCCCGAATCCCACCCCATCGCCCAGTCGGGTGCGAGAAAGAGGCCCGCCACCGGCTGTAGCCACTTTTCTTCCCCCCTCCCCCTCCCCCGCGCCACTGTGAACACACCACCCCGACCCTGAGCCCTCCACCTCAGTTCGACAGCCCACGAATTCGATTTTGGTGAGTTTTTATATAATTTATTTATATATTTATTTGTTTTTCAGTTTTTACTATGTAATGACGACTTAAAAATCTGGAATTTATATAATGATGAAAAAGATTATATTTTATAACAAGAAAGTTTATATTTTTAAATCATTGGAAGGTCGGATTTTTATAGTTAGAAAGACAAGATTTTGAAATAAACAAAGGTTAGATTTTCACTATATGATTTGAAATAAAAAGGCGATTTTTGTATGAAGTGATTTGAATTAAAAGTGCGATTTTTATATGAAGTGATTTAAGAAAAGATTATATTTTTGAAGTTAAAGATAAAGATTAGAATTTCGTCATTATAAAAATATAATTTTTATATATAATGTAGCATATAAAAATAATAATAATATGATTTTTATATTATATAGATAATAAAAATTCGATCTTTATATCATAGGAAGAATAAAAATATGATTTTTATTCATGTAGAGTAATAAACATATAATTTTTATTATATTAGTGGCAAGATAAAAATAGAATTTTTATCTATATAGTAGCGATGTAAAAATATAATTTTTATCTATATAGTAGCAGGATAAGAATAATGATTTTTATCCATATAGTGTAGTTATAAAAATGAGATTTTTATATACATAGCAACAACATAAAAATGTGATTTTTATATATGTAGTGAAAATGGGCAAAAAATTGGCAAAAGGCGAGTGGCGAAGATTTCCTACATATGAAGAGTCGTGGCGTTTGGTTTAGCTTGTCGGTGAGAACTTCTCACCTTTAATTTAATTTTCTAGTTAAAATATATACTAGGATGCATATGGTGTTTAGTAGCACCCGACACCCGTCGTCCACAGACCATGGACGGCTTATATGCTTGTTTATTTGATTTTGATGTGTAGTTGATTGTGTGATGTGATATGAAATAAAATATTTAGATAGTTAAAAATATTTATAGTTGAAAATAGAATTTTTAACGTGTATATAAAATAAATAGTAATAAACAAATCGGAGTTTTGTTTATATACACTGATTTGACTGACATTGATTGGGACGATAAATTTTACACATCGCCCAACTACACAAATAAAATCTATGTTTGATTGTTTGAAACTCCACACATGTATTGGAATGAGATTTGACGTACACTAATCCCGATTGTTTAGTTGTATGTCAATCGATGGATTGACAGACTGTGTAAGTGTTAATTATTTATATTTAATGCTTATGCAGTTGTGTGGTGCACTCTGGATGATGGTTGATTATTTATCGTTTTTATTATATATATGTGTTGTAGAAAAATCCATATAATTAACATTATATGGTAATTGATTGGGCCTCATTCTAGTTTTGAAAAAGAATATTTGAAATAAAATATTTGAATAGAAATATTTGGAAAAGAAATATTTGAAAATAGAAATATATGAAGCCGTGTTGATTAGATTTGCGCCATTTTGACGTGAATGATATCTATATCGATTTTATTCATTTTTCAATGAATATTGAAAGTGATTTCAAAATCGAGTATTTAGAATTGAAATTCGAATTAAATTGAAAAAGAATTGAAATTCGAATTAAATTGAAAAGATTTGAAATTTGAATTAAATTGAAATAGAATTGAGATTCGAATTAAATTGAAATAGAATTGAAATCGTTTTGAATTGAATTTAAAACGGATTGAAAATGAATTGAAATCGATTTGAATTGAAATCGATTTGAAATGAATTTAAAACGAATATATATTGGAAAATTCAATTTTGATTTGAATTTGTGATGGAAGTTGAAATCATTTTGAAAACGATGTTAAAACGATTTATAAAACTCGTTTCGAAAGGAAATCGACGAAGTATATATTATATATTATATATATATATATATAATATAATGGCCAGAATAGAATGCGCCACGCCATGGCAGTTCGTGAATTTCGACCAATGACTTCGAATGGATATTGCGGGAGGTTTGACCGTCAGATTCTCCTAAAACCGGAACCGTTGGATTCGTATCGAAAAGAGCTTTCTAACGAATATTAGAAATTAGAAATCTAACGGTTGGATTTGGAATTATGTCCAAATCAAATTTGGAAAAGGTCGTTGTAAGTGCAGTTCGATGGTCGTTGATGGAAATCGACTGTACGGGCTATGATAAAATTATTAAAAATAGTAATAATTTGTGTAAATCATAAGAAATGATTTGTGAAGAATTGGGATGAAAAACTCCAAATTTGAAAAGATAAAAATAGATTCTTATTGAAATGAACTATTTTCGAACTAGAATTATAATTCTATTTATTTTAAAATAAATAAAGTGGATTTGAAATGGTTTCAAAGGTAACCAGAATTTCCAATAATTGAATTGGAATGTATTTGAATCGAAATTGTCTTTGGAATATTTCGATGTTGGATTTCATGATTATGGTTATGGAAATTTGAAAGATAAATTTATATCGTTATTTCCAATACGATATTTGTTGGTCGTAGAATTTGATATTGAATATAAGCCGATATATTTTCTGTTCAGAGCCTTGTATTTAATATCAAATGTGATTTGGGTTTGTCGTGAATGGTGTCTTCATTAACACTGTTCTTGAACCCAATTGAGAAAAAGATTAAATCTTTTTATTTAGATTTAATGAAGTGTACCAATTAAATGGTATTTAATTGGAATTGAATTTGAATTGATTTTTGGGTTTATCGGGAACAGTGTTTTAAATAACACTTGTTCTTTAACCCGATAATTAATGGAATGTGATTTTGGGTTGTCGTGAACGGTATCTTCAATAATACGGTTCTTAGACCCAACGGAGTTAAGAAAATCAGAAACTTACTGGAGATTAGTAAGTTGAATGGTTTCTTGGGTATTGATATGATGTTGGTTTCGGCCTTCGGGGTTAATACATAGGGAATTGCTCACTTGCTAATTTACGGTTAGGGACTGATTGAAATTTGATGTGATTTTGGGGTTTATCGTGAACCATGTTTTAAATGACATCGGTTCTTTAACCCAGTTAAAGATTAAAACTAAGTGGAGTTTTAATGAATCTTTAATTAGATTGAAAAGATCGAGAATGGAGTATCACCAGTTTTGCTCCAGGCGATAGTTAAATCTTTAATTAGATTTACGTGAAATGGTAATTGAATTTACCGATAACCCCGTGGTGTTAGATATGAAGTATGACCAGTTTTACTTCATGGGATGAATAGGTTGGGATTGGGAAATAAAATAAATGATTACTTCGGTGTGGTTCGCTATTCCCGACTAGTTGAATCTATATTCAAAAGAAGATTAAAGAATAAATTTAAAGAATTTATCATTGATAAAATTAATGGGAACCTTTCCCTAAGAATGTGAAATTTAGAAACTAACTGTAGGTTAGCTAAGAAGGATGGTTTCCTAGGTATTGTTCTGATGTTGGTTTCGGCCTTCGGGGTTAATATTTGGAGAATTATTCTCTTGCTAATTTACGGTTAGTGACTGATGAATTGGAATGAGGCGTATGTTGTGTTTGTGTAACACTAGATTATTATATACGCGAGTTATTCAGAAAGACCGGGTTTATCCCATTCTGAATAACTGATTCGACGTGGTGTCGAGGATGAAGACGGTGGTCGAAGACCGGAAGTCTTCACGTCGTTTGGGTGATTACTGATGATCTTGATTGGGCCATACACCCAAGAGGAGGGAATCAGTTAGTGATCGTCCAGACGTACTTGGAGATCGATGGATATGCGGGGTACTAGGTGCCTCCGGTTTCGTTCAGACCCAGAACGAACTTGTAAATGGACTGTGTGTCTGACATTGGATTTTAGTCTGTGTTATTGATTTCTATTAAATAAACATCTGTTTGGCAGCGGAGAATTTATTCTCTTGCTTAACGCCCTTCTCTGAGACGTACGAACTCAAGGGTAATATATTGATGGATATCAATCACATGGAGTGAATTGCCTGTGTGGCATGCCTAAGTGGCAAATGATCAAGGCTTCTGTTGAAAAACAAAGTCTTGTGGTTGATGATCAAAGCACGGCCTTTGTGGCATCGCTTTGTCTAGTGTGAATTCGCGAGCCTCACACCCCGATTGTGAACCAGAAACGGGAGAGGATATCAGGGAGGGCATGCATTTCCTTCTAGTTAGAAGTGGCGCCAGTGGTTTTAGACGCCCTGACGAGTTTGACTTATGTGGTTGTTGCTGTTGCGAGGCGCCTCAGATATATCGGTGACTATGTGAAGCCGATGGAGTCATTTGTTGACTCATTGACACCCCCAAAGGGTGGGGAAACGCAATGTTCATGCATTTTAATCCACATCGGTGGACCGGCCGTGACGATCCAAAGGTCACTCGAGCTCTGACCTGAGACATGGGCAAGAGCGTCTCGAATCGGTAGAGGAATATCTTTTGCCTCGGTTCACAGATGGAAATCCAATTTCCAAATACGTGATTTTGCGGTTTTAATTGTAGAACTAGTGTGACGACATGATATATGGTACCCATGCCGTCTATGATTGATATTTATGATTTGAATTTATTTTATACACTATGCACTTATAATAGTATCAAATGATTTGTTTTAAACGTACTAAGCATGTTTGGCTATTATAAGGGAAACCCCTATCTCCTGGCTTGCGTTGCATTGTGTGATAGGACCTGGGTCTTATAATAGCTTCATTTTTCCAAAAAGCATTGCGTTGTTTTGTTATATGCACTGGTATTCTTGGGAGGAAACCCGTTCCGTGTTATAGGGCATGGTCCCTTGATATATCTGATTTAAAGTAAAGTTTTAAATAACTGTTTTAGTTCTCACACCCGTCCCATGACTGACCTGGAGTTTATTGTTTTTACCTAAACTCTGGGTGCCCTTATTTTCGACACGGGCAACTAGTAGTTTTGGTTTTGCAGATTTACATTCACAGGATCCTGATTTACAGCGGGAGCGATACTCGGAAAGCTCTGTATCCATGTATTACTTCTAGTTGTATTTTGTATTAATTTCCGCTGCTATGTAATGTATTGTAATCTCTGATATTTTTCTGTTGTGTAATATTTATTTATACTCTGTATATTCTTGTAATCTAATGGAATTGTTGTAATATACAATGAAATGTTCTTCTATCTGCATTCCTATGTGTCTTGTCCTCAACTCAATCTGTGGTTTTCCGTGAGGGGGATTTCCGGTTGTTTCATCCTTAACCACCACCTGACGCATGCGCGCACCACCACTACAGCCCCCCTCCGACCGCCAAACACCTCCTCCCTTTTCGTGCGATTTACTGCAAGTTTTTTTTTGTTTGTTAATTTAATTTTTATGTAATTAGCATTCATTTTATTTTCTGTTTTTTTTATATATAAAAACAACATGGTTATTTTTGGATTTGAAAAAGTTTGGATTTTTAATACGAAAAAGTTTGGATTTTTATTCATGTAAAAGCTTTGATCTTTATTTATAAAAAGATAGGATCTTTAGTTATGAAAAGCTAGGGTTTTTATTGAATATAAAGATTTTTTTTAAGTAGCGAATATAAAAATATGATTTTTATTTATATTCATTACCGATAGAAAGATTCGATTTTTATCTATACAGTAGCGGTATAAAAATGTGATTCTTAACTGTGAGCATGGTTATAAAAATATGAAATTATTTTTAAAAAGATAAAAATATAAATTTTAGCCTATGTATGTTATTTATAAAATAATCATACAAATAAATAATTATTGATTGGTTTATAATATAAGTTTTAACATAGGTATGCTACATAGATCGATAATCAAAGCATGGCGGAGTGGAACCCAAAGGTGAGAACTTCTCACTTTATTTTATTTTCTAGTTAAAATATATACTAGGATGCAGACGGTGCTCAGCAGCACCCAACACCTGTCGTCCATAGACCATGGACGACTTGTTTGTTTGTTTGATTGTGTTGTGAATATTGATTGTGTGATGTGGAATGGAATAAAATATTTTATAGTTAAAAATATAATTTTTAACGTGTATATGAATAAAATAAATATTTATAAACAAATCAGATGACATGTTTATGTACACACCTTTGACTGATATTGATTGGGACGATAAATTTTACACATCGCCCAACTGCACAAATAGAATTCGTTATTTGTTTATTGAAACCCCACACGGTATTGGGATGATATATGACATACACTAGTCCCAATAATTACCTGAATGTCGATCGATTGATTGACAGGCTGTGTAAGCGTTAAATATTTATATTTGATGCTTATGTAGTGTAGAATGCACTTTGGTTGATGGTTAACTATGTTTGATTGTTGCTGTGTACATGTGTGTATGAAATCCATATAAATCAAATTATATGGTAATTAACTATGTCTGATTCCAGTTCAGAAAGGATAAATATTTTGAAATAATGAATATTTTAAAATGACAAATATTTTAAAATAATATCTAGTAAAAGAATCAAAATCTGATTTTGATGTCCGATTTGGGATGGACACGAATATATTTAAACTTATAAAGTCGTGTTGATTATATTAACGCCATTTTGACATGAACGAAATTTTATCGATTTTATTCATTTTCATAATGAATATCGAAAAGGAACTGATTTCAAAATCTAATGCTTTGAAAATATTATCATTTATAAATTAATGATATGGAATATTCAATTTTGATTTGAAATTGAATAAGAAGTTGAAATCGTTTTGAAAATGAATTTAAAACGATTTACAAAATACATTTTAAAAGGAAATCGATGAAATATATAATATATATATATATATATATAATGGCCTGATTAGAACGCACCACGCGGCGGTAGTTCGCGAATTTCGACATTGACTTCGAACGAACATTACGGGAGGTCCAACCGTCGGATTCTCCTAAACCGGAACTGTTAGGTTCGTATCGAAAAGAGCTTTCTAACGAATATTGGAGATTTTAAATCTAATGGCTGGATTCGGAATTATGTCCAAATCAAATTTTGAAAAGGTCGTTGTAAGTGCAGTTCGATGGCCGTTATGGAAATCGACTGTACGGGCCTTGATAAAATTATTAAAAATATCTATAATTTGTGTAAAATCATAATAAATGATTTGGAAATAATTGGAATGAAAAATTCCATATTTGAAAAGATAAAAATATATTTTTATCGAAATGAACTTGTTTTGAAATAGAATAATAAATCCAATACTTTTAAAATAAATAAATTGGATTTGAAAGGGTTTTAAAAATAACTAGGAGTTACAATATATGAATTGGAATGGATTTGAATAGAAATTATCTTCAGAATATTTTGATATTGGATTTCGTGATTATACGGGTATTGTGGAGGAATTTGGAAGACATATATATCGTTATTCCAATACAGTATTTGTTGGTTTCAGAATTTGATATTGAATATAAGCCGATGTATTTTCTATTCAGAGCCTTGTATTTAATATCAAATTTGATTTTGGGTTTGTCGTGAATGGTACCTTTAATAATATTGTTCTTGAACTGAATGTAGTTAAGAAAATTAGAAACAGACTGGAGGTTAGTTAAGTTGAATTGTGACGACACGGATTTCGCTTGATCCGAATCAGTCGTTAAACCAATCTAGACCGTTCAAAACCCCTGATCATTTGAGAACAGGACAAATCAGAACACAAACAGAAGAACATTTCATTGTTATTACAATAATTCCATCAGAATACAAGAATATACAGAGTATAATTGAATAAATTACATTCGATAAATATCAGAGATTACGATAAATTACATAGCAGCGGAAAATAATATAAAGCACAACTGAAGGTGATATACGGATACAGAGTTTTCCGGATACCATTCCAGCTGTAAACCAGGATCCTGTGAATATAAATCTGCAAAACCAAAACTACTAGCTGCTCGTGCGGAAAATAGGGGCACCCAGAGTTTAGGTTAAATCAATAAACTCCAGGTCAGTCATGTGACTGGTGTGAGAACTAAAACAGTTATTAATTCAATTTTAAAAAAGAGTAATTCAAGGGACCACGCCGTATAACACGGAACGGGTTTCCTCCCAAGAATACCAGTGCATAGAATAAACAGTGCAATGCTTTTTCGAAAAATGAAGCTATTATAAGACCCAAGTCCCATCACACAATGCAACACAAGCCGGAGGATAGGGTTTTACCTTATAACAGCCAAACATGCTTGGTACGTTTAAAACAAATCATTTGATACTACAATAAGTGCAATCATAAATATAAATCATAGGCGGCATGAATGTCCCATACCACTATGTCGCCATACTAGTTCTACAATTGAAGCCGAAATACACGTATTGGAAATTGGATTTCCGTCATGAGTCGAGGCAACGGGCAAGCTCCTCTCCGCGTTCGAGACACTCTAGCAAATGCCTCAGGACTACACACTCTGGGCAATCCTGGATCTTCAGGGCCGGTCCTCACTTACGTTAGAGGATTGGCAATTCCTGAACACACGTTTCCCGGTCCTTACAGACCTAAAATCGAGGCGCCTCATCCAACAACCACATAGGTGAAAAGTATATAAATGTCAGGGCTGGTAAGTCACTGACACCACCAAAGCTAGAAAGAAACGTCGTGCTCTTCCTGCAGTCCGTATCCCGTTTTTAACTCATACCGAGGTGTGAGGCTCGCGAATTCACGTTATACACAAAGCTGCCACGTAGGCCGTGCTTTGATCATCAACCACAAGACTTTGCTTTTCAACAGAAGCCTTGATCCATGCAACTCAGTATGCCACACAGGCAATTCATGCCATGCGATTGATATCTATCGATATATAACCTCTAAGCTCGTACGTCTCAGAGAAGGGCGTTAAGCAAGAGATTAAATTCTCCGCCGCCAAACAGATATATATTTAACAGAAATCAATCAACACAAAATAAAATCCAATGTCAGACCCACAATCCATTCACAAGTCCGTTCTGGGTCTGAACGAAACTGGAGGCACTTTCCTCGCATATCCATCGATCTCCAAGTACGTCTGGACGACCACCAACTATTTCCATCCTCTTGGGTGTACAGCCCAATCAGGATCGTCAGTAATTATCCAAACGATGTGAAGGCTTCCGGTCTTCAACCACCGTCTTCATCTTCGACATATCGTCGAATCGGTTATTCAAAATGGGTGTAAACCCGGCCTTTCCGAACAACCCGCGTATATTAAAAACAAATGTTACGCAAACACAACATACGCCTCATTCCAATTCATTAGTCACTAACCATAAATCAGTAAGAGGGCAATTCTCCAAATATTAACCCCGAAGGCCGAAACCAACATCAGATCAATACCCAGGAAACCATTCTTCTTAACTAACCTACAGCTAGTTTCCAATTTCACATTCTTAGGGAAAGGTTCCCATTAATTTTATCCAAGATAAATACATTAAAATTTATCCTTTTATCTTCCTTTGGATGTCATTTCAAACCAAATTATGGTTTTTCTCAAACTAGTCGAGATTAGCGAACCGTACCGAAGTAATTATTTATTTTATTTCCCAATCCCAACCTATTCATCCCATGAAGCAAAACTGGTGATACTCCATATCTAACACCACAGTGTTGTCGGTAAAACTAATTACCATTTCACGTTCAAATCTAATTAAAGATTTAACTATCGCTTTGGAGCAAAAACTGGTGATACTCCATTCTTGCCCATTTACTAAATTTGATAATTTAGATTATAAATTCACATTTCAATCTAATTGCAGATTCGTTAAAACTCCTTTTACTGGGTTAAAGAACTAGTGTTATTTAAAACACAGTTCACGACAAACCCAAACCACATTTTATTTAAACCCATTTCAAATCCAATTTATTTATTTAAAAACAAATGGGTTTTAATTTTAGTTCAAAACTAGTTCATTTCGATAAAAATCTATTTTTATCTTTTCAAATGTGGAGATTTTCATCCCAAATTTTCTCAAATCATTTCTTATGATTTTACACAAATTATTGATATTTTTAATAATTTTATCAAGGCCCGTACAGTCGATTTCCAACAACGGCCATCGAACTGCACCTATAGCGACCTTTTTCGAATTTGATTTGGACGTATCTCCAAATCCAACCGTTAGATTTCAAATTTCTAATATTCGTTAGAAAGTTCTTTTCGATACGAACCCAATGGTTCCGGTTTTAGGAGGATCCGACGGTCGGATCTCCCGTAATGTCTGTTCGAAGTCAATGGTCGAAATTTACGAACTGCCGCGGCGCGGCGCGTTCTATTCAGGCCATTATATATATATAATATATTTCATCGATTACTACTTAAAAACGAATTTTATAAATAGTTTTGAATTCATTTCAAAAACAATTTCAACTTCCATTTCAATTCAAATCAAAATTGAATTTTTCCTTATAAATTCGTTTTAAAATTCATTTCTATTCAATTCAAATTTCAATTCAATTCAAATTTCAATTCAATTCAAATTCGTTTTCTATTCAATTCAATTCAAATTGGTTTTTCTATTCGATTCAATTCAAATTGGTTTTCTATTCTAATCAAATTCGTTTTCTATTCAAATCAGTTCGAATTTGTTTTCTATTCGATTCAATTCAAATTGGTTTTCTATTCGATTCAATTCAAATTGGTTTTCTATTCAAATCAAATTCGTTTTCTATTCAATTCAGTTCGAATTTGTTTTCTATTCGATTCAATTCAAATTGGTTTTTCTATTCAAATCCAATTCGTTTTCTATTCAATTCAGTTCGAATTTGTTTTCTATTCGATTCAATTCAAATTGGTTTTCTATTCAAATCAAATTCGTTTTCTATTCAATTCAGTTCGAATTTGTTTTCTTTTCAATTCATTTCAAATTGATTCAATAAAATTTCAATTTGAATTTTTATCTAATTTAATTTGAATTTTATTTCAAAATATTAAATTTTGAAATCACTTTTCAATATTGATTGTATAACGAATAAAATCGATACAAATATCGTTCACGTCAAAATAGCGCAACTCTAATCAACACGGCTTCATATATTCCTATTTTCAAATATTCTATTTCAAATATTTCTTTTTCAAATATTTCCTTTTCAAATATTTCTATTATTAAAATATTTCGTTCAACACATGACTAATCTCAATGGATGAGTACGGTCAACACATGAACCTTTATTTTATATTATTCTTTATTTTTTAATTTGGAATGAGGCCCAATCAATCACCATATAATGTTAATTATATGGAATTTCATACATCCGACGTATATAACAGCATTGAAAAATAATCAACCATCAACCAAAGTGCACTACACTATATAAGCATCAAATATAGACATCTAACGCTTATAACAGCCTGTCAATCAATCGATCGACATATTTAATCAATCAGGATGAGTGAACTTCAAATTTCATCCCAACACCCGTGTGGGGTTTCAAACAATCAAACACAGGTTTTAGTTGTGCAGTTGGGCGATGTGTAAAATTTATCAACCCAATCAATGTCCTTCAAATATGTGTACATAAACAAACCGTCCGGTTTGTAAATGAATATTTTATTTTATTCACGTCCACGTCAAAAAATTATATTTTTAACGATAAAATATTTTATTTCAACACATGAATTTCTATTCAGTTCATTTACACAATAAAAACGACATTTTTATTTTTCTAACAAATTTTAGGAAATTTCGGCGGCATAACGGCACGATACTAGAAACGGGACGAGGCCTAGCCTTATCCCCGGTCTAGTGAAGGCCCACGCCATTCACACATCAATCAAATCCATTCAATTCACCAAGCAATTCAATTCAAACCAAATAATCTAACCAACTACACAACCAAACAAACAAGTCCATGGTCTGTGGACGATTGTGTCGGGTGCTACTAAGCACCGTCTGCATCCTAGTATATATATATAACTAGAAAAAGAAATTGAAGAGTGAGAAGTTCTCACCGATAGCTATCCAATACCACGACTCTTCATTGATAGAAATCTTCATCGTTCTTGCCTTTTTATCACCTTCGTTGCCCGTATTCTCTACATATGTAAAAATCGAATTTTTACTTCACTATTCAATATATAAAAATCGAATTCTTACTATGCTATTCAATATATAAAAATCGAATTCTTACTATGCTATTCAATATATAAAAATCGAATTCTTACTATGCTATTCAATATATAAAAACCGAATTCTTACTATGCTATTCAATATATAAAAATCGATTTTTTACTATGCTATTCAATATATAAAAATCGAATTCTTACTATGCTATTCAATATATAAAAATCGAATTCTTACTATGCTATTCAATATATAAAAATCGAATTTTTACTTTGCTACACATATAAAGATGATATTTCTAATATTCCTATCATGTAAAAATTATATTTTTAATTCTCTACATAAACAAAAACCATATTTTTACATCTTCTACATAATAAAGATTATATTTTTAATACTTTAAAAATATAAAAATCATATTTTTAATACTTTAAAAATATAAAAATCATATCTTTCTTCGAATAAAAATCTCACCTTCATGAATATAAAAACTCAACTTTTATATTATTGAAAATCATTTCCTTTTGCTATGAAAAATCGCTTCTTTACAATGATAAAAATATCGTCTTCACAATGGTAAAAATATCGCCTTTTCAATGTTAAAAATTATAGTTTTTCTATTGTTAAAAATTCGACCTTTCTATTATTAAAAATCCTAACTTTTCCTTTATGAAAATTCTAACTTTCTAATTTAAAAATCCTAACTTTTCCTTTATGAAAATTCTAACTTTCTAATTTAAAAATCCTAACTTTCTAATTTAAAAATCCTAACTTTCTAATTTAAAAATTCAATCTTTCTAATTTAAAAATCCTAACTTTCTAATTTAAAATTTCAATCTTTCTAATTTAAAAATCCTAACTTTCTAATTTAAAAATTCAATCTTTCTAATTTAAAAATTCAATCTTTCTAATTTAAAAATCCTAACTTTTCCTTTATTTGTAATTAACTTACTTTAAATTAAACAAAGAAAACAAGTAAATATATATAAAATAAAATAAAAATAAACTCACAGCATTTTAGGGGGGGTTCTGCTGGTCAGAGGCGGGGTCAGGGTGGCGCGGCCTGAGGTGGAGTCGGTAGGGGGTAGCAGCGGTTTACTGTGGAGGAGGGGTTGGAGGCTGACGCGGGTTCGAGGGGTATGGGTTCGCGGGAGGTCGCAGGAGGAGGAGGGGAAGGTGGCGACGGGGAGGGTATGACTGGGGATCGGTGGCGGCGCGAGGCGGAGCGCCTGGAGGACGGCGACTTTGATTCTTTTTTTTTTTATCGATCTGAAATGAAATAGAACGGAGGGGGGGGGGGGGGGCTGGTTAAGGAGAAAAGGAAAGGGGGAATATTTTCTTTTTATTTATCTAATTATTTTATTTACTAAAAGTTGACTTTTTATTTCGACCTCGAAACGAGGCCCACCGCCTGTCGTCCATAGCTAATTACCCCCATTCTGAACACAATGGGATATGTATCGTAAGCTGATTCGACTGGTTCGATCAGTTTTCGTCAAAATCAACATATAACTCTATATATTGAATTTGAACGCGCATTTCAATTTAATGGGGTCGCATACTAACTTGAAAAATTCCAAAAAAATATTTTCTGGCTTCGTATTGACGATACGGTCCTAAGAAAACTAGTTTCGTTGAATTCTGAGACCGTTGGAAAAATGGCCATTTTCCAGTCGATTAAAATCAACTGAAACTGGTCAAATACGTTTTCCTTTGCCACACTCACATATTGATTCGAAAAATTATGAAATTTGGAATCTAGCAATAGTTTGACATCACGGATCCAACAAAAGTGGTTTCGTCGAAATCCGAGGTCATTTGCAAAATGTCTATTTTTAAGGGCCTGAATTCCATAGCGACTATTCAGAATTTTCAACTGGGAATAACTTTTGATTCCCGCTATGAAATTTCGATTTTTCGGATTCACTGGAAAGGTATTCACAATTAGATCCTAATGTTTTTGGTTTCACTAAAATCCGGATTGTTTTGCATCCGGTACATTCAATTGAAGTTTGAAATCGAATTATCGAACTACCGCGCCATTTTCAATTCTATTTATAATTATATATAAATATTTATATTCTAACGACAACGTATATAATATATACGTTCGAATTATATTCAAAATAAATTTATCATCAATATTATTTAAAATAATCCATTTTAAATGTTCAAAATTCACTAAAGTTGCCAAAATAAAATTTTTAAACTGGCTCAGATTTTCCGGGTTATTACATGAATGGTTTCCTGGGTATTGATTTGATGTTGGTTTCGGCCTTCGGGGTTAATACTTAGGGAATCGTTCTCTTACTAACTTACGGTTGGAGATTTATTGGATTTGTTGTGAACTGTGTTTTCAACGACATTCGTTCTTTAACCTGATTTACAGTGAAATAAGGTTTGGAATTTTAAACTGTTTTATTAAGATTTAACGGGAATCTAGCAAAGTAAAGTTTTCCAATTTAATATATTTATTTGGAATTGCATTGAAATTGGTCTTTGGGTTTATCGTGAACGTTGTTTTAAATAACACTGGTTCTTTAACCCAATTAACAATGGAGTTAAGAGAATCAGAAACTAACTGGAGATTAGTTAAGTTGAATGGTTTCCTGTGTATTGATCTGATGTTGGTTTCGGCCTTCGGGGTTAACACTTAGGGGATTGTTCACTTGCTAATTTAGGTTAGAGGCTGATGGAATGGAATATGATTTAGGTTTATCGTGAACTATGTTTTAAGTGACATTAGTTCTTTTACCCAGTTAAAGATAGAATACAGTTTAAAATGATATCCAAAGGAAGATTAAAGAATAAATTTTAAAGAATTTATCTTTGATAAAATTAATGGGAATCTTTCCCAAAGTATGTGAATATTTGAATAAAAATATATTAAGAATTGGAATGAGGCGTATGTTGTGTTTTGATAACACTTGTTTAATATATACGCGAGTTATTCGGAAAGGATGGGTTTATACCCATTTTGATTAACTGATTCGACGATACGTCGACGATGAAGACGGTGGTTAAAGACCGGAGGTCTTCACGTCGTTTGGATTATTACTGATGTCTTGATTGGGTTGTACACCCAAGCCGAGGTAATAAGTGGTGATCGTCTAGGCGTACTTGGAGATCGACAGATATGCGAGGACCTCTCCCCTATATTGGACATGTGAGAGAGGAATAAGGTGCCTCCGGTTTAGTTCAGACCCAGAACGGACTTGTAAATGGATTGTGTGTTTGACATTGGATTTTATTCTGTGTTGATTGATTTATATTAAATATATATCTGTTTGTCAGCGGAGAATTTATTCTCTTGCTTAATGCCCTTCTCTGAGACGTACGAGCTCAGAGGTTGTATATCGATAGATACCAGTCGCGTGGCATGAATTGCTTGTATGGCACGCGGAGATGCAAATGATCAAGGTTTCTATTGAAAAGCAGAGTCTTGTGGTTGATGATCAAAGCACGGATTTAATACAACATAGTTTTGTGTATGGCCTTAATTCGCGAGCCTCACACCTTGGTATGAGTCAAAAACGGGATCATGACTGCAGGGAGTGCACGGCGTTTCTTTCTAGCTATAGGTGGTGTCAATGTTTTAGAAAGGCCTGACATTTTATATTTTTACCTTTGTGGATGTTGGATTGCGAGGCGCCTCGGATATATCATTCTCTTCGGAGCCGATGGATATAGGTCTGATAGGACCGAGAAACGTGTGTTCAGGAATAACCAATCATCAAACGTAATAGAGGACCGGCCCTGAAGATCCAAGGGTTACCCAAAGTGTGTAGTCCTGAGGCATTTGCTAGAGTGTCTTGAAGCGGTGAGGAGCCATCCCTGGCCTCGACTCATAGACCGAAATCCAATTTCCAATACATGATATTTCGGTTTTGATTGTAGAGCCTAATATGGCGACATGATCTATGGTACCTGTAACGACCCGGAAAATCCGAACCAATTTAAAATTTTTATTTTAAATTATTTGGTGGAAAAATGTGGCAGAAATTAAAAATTCCATTTTTAAATAATATTAAAGCTAGTGAAAATTGTAAATTTTCAAACGATCTCTGTTTTCGACGAAACCACTTTCATTGGAACCGGAATGTCATATTATTGCTAGGTTTCAATTTTTAGAATTTTTCGATTTAATATATGAGCGTGGCAAAGGAAAATGTGTTTGGTCAATTACAGTAAAATTTAATCGACTGAAAAATAGCCATTTTTCAAATAGTGTAAGAATTCGACGAAATTAATTTTGTTATGACCGTATCGTCATAACATAGACAAATATATTTTTTATGGATTTTTCTGAGTCCGTTTGTGGCCTCGGTGAATTTATTTATGCAGACGAATTAAATAAATAAAGGAATTAAATATTAAATTAAATAACACATGCCATAGACAGCCGTTTGGGCTGACGGGACCTGTCCCATTGGATCCGGAATATGGGCTATTGGCCAGGGTCACTTTCTGCTGGACTGAATTTGATCCGGTTTGGAAGATATGGGTTTTTTTGTAAAAATACATTTTTATTTTATAAATATTAGGAGATTAAAACCCTAATATACTATTCCTCTTCTTCTGCCGCCGCCCCCCTAAATTCAATGGCCGATTGAGCTCCATTCTTCTCCTCCTAATTTCTCCTCCATCACTAACTTTCTGACCTCAACCCATATACCACTTCGAAGACCTTTGAGCCACCTTCCCATCCATACGGTCATCATCCCGTACCAGTGCCTGAATCGACCGCCACAAGCCCCTAAAGTCGACCCGCGTCGACCGCCGCCCAGGGCCACCCACGCCGCCGAGTAGGGCCCACTTCCAGGAGAGGCAGCGCCACACCCCCCTCTTCCTCGTCACGTTGTCCGATCGACCTCCAGGCACCCGAACCGCGAGCAAAGTCGCGCCCTAGTTTTGAATAATATTTGAAAACTGTCGGCCTGTAGTGTCTGAAAGGAGAATAAGGTTATTTACTTTATTAATTTATTATTTAATTTATTAAATTTATTTAAATTATTTTAAAACTTGGATTAATCATATCTAACTCATTTCAATTCGAAATTCGATGATTTCAGCGACGTTGTAATCGTGTGACTGAGATCTACGCATCTAAACTAACTGGAGTTGATTCTGAACAGTTTGAATTTTGGCCAAAAATCTTCAACGATTGTGAGATTTCTGAATTTGGATAATTAAATAATTTATTTTAATTCTATTCGATCAGTTGAATCATTGTATATTATTCTGATCTGTTATGTGGTGATTGTTGTAATGTTGAATTTTATTCGTTGTGATGTCTTGACTGTTTGGATCTGTAAAATTCAGATGTAATCATAATAAAGTTCTCGCCATTATTTTTATTTTTATTTTTATTCCTTTCTCTTGAAATTGATCTTTTGATTTGAAAATAAAATATAGGAAAGTTGGGATCTTTGTTTAAAAGTTTTGATCTTTTGATTTGAAATAAAATATAATTAAGTTTTAATCTTTTGTTTTGAAAACAAAATTAAGTTTTGATCTTTTGTTTTGAAAACAAAATAAAGTTCTAATCTTTTGTTTTTGGAAACAAATTAAAGTTGAATTTTTGTTTTTGATTTACGAATAAAACAAAGTTTTAGTCTTTTGTTTTGATTAACAGAATATTGTTTTGAAACAAAACAACATAAAAGAAAGTTTGATCTGTTGTTTTTCAAAAACAAAATAAATAAAAAGTTTGATCTTTTTTTTTTGAAAACAATATAGAATAAAGTTTGATCTTTGGTTTTTGAAATAATATAAAGTTTTGTTTTTTTTTTCAAATCAATACAAAGTGGAGCCTTTCATTTTGTTTATATAATAAAGAAAGATTTGATCTTTTATCCTATAAAATGAATAAAGTTCATATATTTTTTTTTATTTCACAAAATAAAGGTGGGATCTTTTATTTTGATTCATAGAAATTTTACAACCAATCATATGTTGCCATTGTTGTAATGCACAAAATTCATCGTATGTTAAATTAGTTGTAATGACACCAAAATTTCATCGTCATGTTTATATAGTTGACATGAACTAAATTTCATCGTTATGTTAATATAGTTGAAATGAATCAAATATTGACATTAGAAAATATATCTATATTAGGAATGTTGACACTAGAAAAGATGTTTACATTAGAAATAAAGTTCACCTTTTTAATTGCATTTTGCAATGCAAATATTACATAGAAAGATGAATTAACTTTTTAATTGAGTTCTCTTATGTAATAAAAATAAATAGGGAAGCTTACATTTTTAATGTAATGAAAAATGAATAAAAAGACATTTTCATTTTCAATGTAAATAGGAAAGAATAAAAAGAGATTTACATTTTATATGTAAATAAAAAGAATAAGGACTTTTACATTTTATTTATTATACATTTTAAACATCATTTTTGGTCGCATTAGAATTGGCGAACAAAAATGTCATTTTGCTGAATATTGAAATTATACATTTTAAAATATCTTTTTTGGTCGCATTAGAATTGGCGAACAAAAATGTCATTTTGTTGAACATTGAAATTATACATTTTAAACATCATTTTTGGTCGCATTAGAATTGGCGAACAAAAATGTCATTTTGTTGAATATTGAAATTATTTTAAAATATCATTTTTGGTCGCATTAGAATTGGCGAACAAAAATGTCATTTTGTTGAATATTGAAATTATACATTTTAAACATCATTTTTGGTCGCATTAGAACTGGCGAACAAAAATGTCATTTTGTTGAATATTGAAATTATACATTTTGAACATCAATTTTGGTCGCATTAGAATTGGCGAACAAAAATGTCATTTGGTTGAATGTGAAATTATACATTTTAAAATATCATTTTTGGTCGCATTAGAATTGGCGAACAAAAATGTCATTTTGTTGAACATTGAAATTATACATTTTAAACATCAATTTTGGTCGCATTAGAATTGGCGAACAAAAATGTCATTTTGTTGAATATTGAAATTATTTTAAAATATCATTTTTGGTCGCATTAGAATTGGCGAACAACAATGTCATTTTGTTGAATATTGAAATTATACATTTTAAACATCATTTTTGGTCGCATTAGAATTGGCGAACAAAAATGTCATTTTGTTGAATATTGAAATTATACATTTTGAACATCATTTTTGGTCGCATTAGAATTGGCGAACAAAAATGTTATTTTGTTGAATGTGAAATTATACATTTTAAAATATCATTTTTGGTCGCATTAGAATTATCGAACAAAAATGTCATTTTGTTGAATATTGAAATTATACATTTTAAATATCATTTTTGGTCGCATTAGAATTGGCAAACAAAAATGTCATTTTGTTGAATATTGAAATTATACATTTTAAACATCATTTTTGGTCGCATTAGAATTGGCGAACAAAAATGTCATTTTGTTGAATATTGAAATTATACATTTTAAATATCATTTTTGGTCGCACTAGAATTGGCGAACAAAAATGTCATTTTATTGAATATTGAAATTATAAATTTTAAACATCATTTTTGGTCGCATTAGAATTGGCGAACAAAAATATCATTTTGTTGAATACTAAAATTATACATTTTAAAATATCATTTTTGGTCGCATTAGAATTGGCGAACAAAAAAGTCATTTTGTTGAATATTGAAATTATACATTTTAAAATATCATTTTTGGTCGCATTAGAATTGGCGAACAAAAATGTCATTTTGTTGAATGTGAAATTATACATTTTAAAATATCATTTTTGGTCGCATTAGAATTGGCGAACAAAAATGTCATTTTGTTGAATGTGAAATTATACATTTTAAATATCATTTTTGGTCGCATTAGAATTGGCGGACAGAAAATGTCATTTTTATTTGATTTAAAATGATACATTGTTGAAACCATCATTTTTAATAAAGGAAATCGCCCAAATGGTTTATATATTATATATAAAAATAAAATATAAAATTAAACGAAACGAGTGCGACAGTTCGTGTATCGACAATCGTAACTTCAAACGAATATATAGAAAGATCCGACCGTTGGAATTTCCCAAAACTGGAACCTTTAGGACCGCTTTGGGAAGAGCTTTCCAACGATATAAATTTCATCAAAATCCGACGGTTAGATTTTAAGATATGTGTAAATTAAATTTTGGAAAAAACAGTGCCAGCGCCGCCCATTGACCCGAAACGTCGTTTATATATTTCGAGCTATTTTTAATAAATAAAAATAGCGATAAATAGTTATATATATAGATGAAATGTTTTAAACTATAATTATGCGACAATTATTTGAAAAGGCCGAGTTTAACTCATTTCAAATAATTGAACGACGATTGAATCAAAGATGTAAGATGACGATGGTTGAAGACCGGCGATCTTCACATCGAATGGACGATGACTTCTGATACATTGGACTGACTTGCTCCCAGGACTGGGTTAAAGCAGTAATTGTCCGGATGCGTGTGTTGATCGCGCGAATAAGCGAGCGCCTTTTTGGTGTCTCCGGTTTCGTTCAGACCCAGAACGGACTTGTAAATGGATGCGTGTCTGACATTGGAATTCGCTATATGTAATTAAATCGATTTCTATTAATATATGTCTGTTTGGTGGTGGAGAATTTATTCTCTACTTAACACCCTGATACGTAGTGATAGTTATCGATCGCATGGCGTTGAATTGTCAATGTGGCACGCCAAGATGCAATGATCAAGGCTTTGTTGAAAAGCAGGCCTTGTGGCTGATGATCAAAGCCTAGCCTGTTTAGGCATAGCTTTGTGTATAACGTAACTTCGCGAGCCTCACACCCGGGTATGAGTCAAAAACGGGATATGGACCGTAGGGAGTGCATACGTTTCTTTCTAGCTAGAGTGGTGTTTGGGCTTTAACACGGCCCGACATTTTACTATGTGGATTTTGGATTGGGGTACCTCGTTTTTATAGGCCGAAAGTAGTCACATTATAGGTCCAAAGGGGCCGGGAAACGTATGTTCAGGAATTGCCAATCCACTACCGTTAAGTGGGGACCGGCCCTACCGTTCCAAGGGTTGCCCATAGGTGTGATCCTGGGTCATTTGCTAGAGTGTCTCGAATCGGAAGAGGACGATCCCTAGCCTCGATTTCATGACAGAAAACCAATTCCCAATACGACGACATTTCGATTTTGATTGTAAACTTATATACGTTGACATAGTAGGATGGGGTACTATGCCGTCTAGGATTGATATATTTATATTGAAGTATTTTAATACTGCTTAAACACTAATGATAATATTGAAATATTACTTTTCACGTATTAAGCATGTTTGATCATCATAAGGGAAAACTCTATCCTCCTGCGTGCGTTGCATTGTGTGATAGGACTTGAGTCTTATGATGATTTCATTTTTCAAAAGTCAATTCGCTGTTTTATATAAACTTTATAAAATATTGCACTGGCAATCCAATGGAGTAAACCCGTTCCGCGTTAGCGGCATGGTCCTGAGATTCGCCATCTTGATAGTTAATTTAGTTAAGAATTCTCATACCAGTCCCATGACTGACTCGTAGTTTGTTTCACTTTTGCAAACTCGGGTGCCCTCTTTCCACACGGGCAGCCAATTGACAGGTTTCTAGGTGATACTTTCTGGTTGGAGCTTGCTTTGGAAGGAAGAAGAAGAAGACCTTTCCTCCATCTTTTATTCTGCTTTTGAGAAATTTTTCTATCTTTTACTTTTGATGTATGTAATGGGATTTGAAACTTATTTCCTTTCATTTGAGACTTGTTTCTCTTTTGTTAAGACTTCTATTATGCTAATTGGATCCTCTAAACTGCATACTCTGATGATTCTATTGTGATGCTGATGACATTTTATTTCCGCTGAAATGTTTATGTGTTCTGATAATTATCTGAGATCTGTTTTTGTTGTAAATATGTTGTATTCCAAAATGATTATCCTTACTTTCGGTCTACGGGAGTTTGGGGTCGTCACAGTACCCATGCCGTCTAGGATTGATACATTTATATTTGAAGTTGTTTTGACACTATACACTAATAATAGTATCAAATGATTTGTTTTAAACGTACCAAGTATGTTTGGCTATTATAAGGGAAAACCCTATCCTTCGGCCTGCGTTGCATTGTGTGATGGGACCTGGGTCTTATAATAGCTTCATTTTTCCAAAGAGCATTGCGCTGTTTTGTTTTATGCACTAGTATTCTTGGAAGGAAACCCATTCCTTGTTATACGGCATGGTCCCTTGATTTACTTTACTTTAAAAATTGAATTAATGACTGTTTTAGTTCTCACACCAGTCACATGACTGACCTGGAGTTTATTGTTTTAACCTAAACTCTGGGTGCCCCTATTTTCGACACGGGCAGCTAGTAGTTTTGGTTTTGCAGATTTATATTCACAGGATCCTGGTTTACAGCTGGAACGATATTCATAAAGCTATGTATCCATTTATCTCTTTCAGTTGTGTATTGTATTATTTTTCCACTGCTATGTAATGTATTTTAATCTCTAATATTTATGATGTGTAATATTTATTCATACTCTATATATTCTTTTATTCTTATGGAATTGTTGTAATTAGCAATGAAATGTTCTTCAATTTATGTTCTGATTCTTCTTGTTCTCAACTCAATCCGTGCTTTCCTTCATGGGGAAGTTCGAGCTGTTACTTTTGGTATCAGAGCTTTGGTTTACAGAGCTCGAGAACAAGGCACATTATAACCATACGAAAGAATTCATCGGAGATTGGATTAGTAATATCCAATGAGAATGACTCATTATAGATGGGATCAGTAGTATCCTAGAACGAGTGTGAAGAGTATATTTTTAAAAATGAAAACCATTATTGTTTTGAAAATTTAAACCTTATTCAACGTCTTTAAACATTTATTTGTATTGAATTTGGACAATCCAATATATAAAGATTTTGCATATATGCCTTGCAAACGTATATTCAAAGTTTTAATATACTGGATAGATATAGAATCATATTTTAGTAGCCCGAAGATGATTTTGATGATTGAGTACTCATCATAAGAATTTATGTTCGAGTGACAATAGTGGGATTTCTATATGATTCCAATTGATTGGTGTGAGAACCAAAACTAGATAGGGCTTATTGTTGTGATTTGGCATCAAAAATGTGATTTTTGACTATATATCAAAATTATGAATTTGAAATATTAATTCACTAATTGTTTGATGGATGTGTTGTTTGATTATTCATTTAAACCATTATGTGAATGTAAGGTAAATTAGGCAGTTTGAATCAAATATTGAACTGTATTGGCAATTGTTGGAAATTGCAAGCATATACATACGTATACATTGAACAGGTCATAACAAGGAGGCTAGAGAAGAGGAATAAAATTGTATGCCCGACAAATAGGTACATGTTTACTAAATTCTTGGGTTTTGGATGATGTTATGAGCCGATTGGCTGTTTCTTTTTTTTTTTGGATTGGGGAGGCCTGTATGGCAATTTCGGAATTTTCCCGGTGCTCCCGTACAGGGGAGGTTATGGGGAATTTTTTCGAAAATTTAAGGTGTTAGCCAAATTTTTGAAGAATTGGAAAATTCTTAGAAATTGAAAAGTTGAAGAATGAAAGTCATAATGAAAGTTGAGTTGGTTTGTAAAACAACTTTCAGCTCAGCCCCTTTTCGAGGATGAAAAGATTTTAAGTGGGGGAGATTGTAATAACCCGGAAAATCCGAACCAATTTAAAAATTTTGTTTTGGCAATTTTAATGAATTTTGAATATTTAAAATGATTTATTTTAAATAATAACGATGAGAAATTTATTTTGAATAGAATTATAATGTATATATTTATATAGATCTTCGTTACAATATAAATATTTATTTTAATTATAAAAGGAATTTGAAATGGCGCGGTAGTTTGAAAATTCGATTTCAAATTTCAAATGAATGTATAGGATTCAAAATAAACCGGATTCTGGCAAAACCAAAAATATTAGAATCTAATTGAAAATATCTTTCTAATGAATCTGAAAAATCAAAATTTCATAGTGGGGATAAAAAGTTATGCCCAGTTGAAAATTCAGAATAGTCTTTATGGGATTTTGGCCCTTAAAAATGAAAATTTTGAAAATGACCTCCGTTTTCGACGAAACAACTTTTGTTCGATCCGGGATGTCAAGTTATTGCTAGATTCCAAAATTCATAATTTTCCGAATCAATATGTGTGTTTGGCGCAGGAAAAGGTGTTTTGACAGTTTAAGTCAATTTGGATCTACCACAAAATGGCCATTTTTCAAACGGTCTTCAAATTTGATGAAATTTGTTTTGTTAGGACCATATCGCCAATGCGAGGCTAGAAATAATTTTTCTGGAACTTTTAGAGTTAGTATGGACCCTAGTAAATTGAAATGTATGTTTAAAATTGAATATATAGATTTATATTTTAATTTAAACGAAAATTGATCGAAACAGCCGAATCAGCTGATGAAATATACCTCATTGTGTTCGAAATGGGGGTAATTAGCTATGGACGATAGTCGGTGGGTCTTGATTGGAGTTCGAAATAAAAACTTACTTTTTGAAATAAAAACGAGAAAGAAATATAAAATATATATAAAACCTTTTCCTTTACATATACCCTCCCCCTCCCCTCCCCCCGTTTTTTTCTTCGAACAGAATTTTCCCTTTACCCCCAAATCGAAAATGGCATCCACCGTCGCTGCTCTACCCACGTCCACCCTCCTCCGCCTCCATCGACCCCCCTTCTCTGGCGCTCCCCTTCCCTCCGCCTCCTTCCTCCTACAGTCACGAAAACCTAACCCGCGAGCACCCCATCGCGTCGCTCCACCCAGGGCACAAGCCACCACCATGCGAGCCACCCTCCTCCTTAACCACCACCTGATGCCTGCGCGCACCACCACTGCAGCACCCCCTCCGACCGCCAAACGCCTCCTCCCTCTTCATGCGATTTACTGTAAGTTTTTTGTTTGTTTGTTAATTTAATTTTTATGTAATTAGCATTCATTTTATTTTCTTTTTTTTATATATAAAAACAACATGGTTATTTTTGGATTTTTAATATGAAAAAGTTTGGATTTTTAATATGAAAAAGTTTGGATTTTTAATATGAAAAAGTTTGGATTTTTAATATGAAAAAGTTTGGATTTTTATTCATGTAAAAGCTTTGATCTTTATTTATAAAAAGCTCGGATCTTTAGTTATGAAAAGCTAGGGTTTTTATTGAATATAAAGATTTTTTTTAAGTAGCGAATATAAAAATATGAATTTTATATTATAGGAATAATAAAAATATGATTTTTATATTATAGGAATAATAAAAATATGATTTTTACCATTTGAGTGGCAATGTAAAAATGTGATTTTTACATATATTCATTAGTGATAGAAAGATTCAATTTTTATCCATAAAGTAGAGGTATAAAAATGTGATTTTTAACTATGTAGCATGGTTATAAAAATATGAAATTATTTTTATAAAGATAAAAATATAAATTTTAGCCTATGTATGTTATTTATAAAATAATCATACAAAGAAATAATTATTGATTGGTTAAAAATATAATTTTTAACGTAGGTATTCTACATAGATCGACAATCAAAGCACGACGGAGTGGAACCTAAAGATGAGAATTTCTCACTTTATTTTATTTTCTAGTTAAAATATATACTAGGATGCAGACGGTGCTTAGCACCACCCGACACCCGTCGTCCACAGACCATGGACGACTTGTTTATTTGTTTGATTGTGTTGTGAAAATTGATTGTGTGATGTGGAATGGAATAAAATATTTTATAGTAAAAAAATATAATTTTTAACGTGTATATGAATAAAATAAATATTTATAAACAAATCGGACGATTTGTTTATGTACACACCTTTGACTGATACTGATTGGAACGATAAATTTTACACATCGCCCAACTGTGCAAATAAAATTCATTATTTGTTGATTGAAACCCCACACGGGTATTGGGATTATATATGACATACACTAGTTCCAATAATTAATTGTATGTCGATCGATTGATTAACAGGCTGTGTAAGCGTTAAATATTTATATTTGATTCTTATGCAGTGTAGAATGCACTTTGGTTGATGGTTGACTATGTTTGATTGTTGCTGTGTACATATGTCTATGAAATCCATATAAATCAAATTATATGATAATTGACTGTGTCTGATTCCAGTTCAGAAAGGATAAATATTTTGAAATAACGATTATTTTAAAATGACGAATATTTTAAAATAATATTCAGTAAAAAAATCAAAATCTGATTTTGATGTCCGATTTGGGATTAACACGAATATATCTAAACATATAAAGCCATGTTGATTAGATTAACGCCATTTTGACGTGAACGATATTTATATCGATTTTATTCATTTTTATAATGAATATCGAAAAGGAAATGATTTCAAAATCTAGTGCTTTGAAAATATTATCATTTATATATCGATGATATGGAATATTCAATTTTGATTTGAAATTGAATATGAAGTTGAAATCGTTTTGAAAATGAATTAAAAACGATTTATAAAATACGTTTAAAAAGGAAATCGACAATATATATATAATATATATATTATATATATAGTGGCCTGAATAGAATGCGCCGCGCTGCGGTAGTTCGTGAATTTCCACCATTGACTTCGAACGGACATTACAGGAGATCCGACCGTCGGATTCTCCTAAAACCAGAACCGTTGGGTTCGTATCGAATAGAGCTTTGTAACGAATATTAGAGATTTGAAATCTAACAACTGGATTTGGAATTATGTCCAAATCAAATTTTGAAAAGGTCGTTGTAAGTGCAGTTCGATGGCCGTTTATGGAAATTGACTGTACGGGCCTTGATAAAATTATTAAAAATATCAATAATTTGTGTAAAATCATAATAAATGATTTGGAAAGAATTGAGATGAAGAATTCCATATTTGAAAAGATAAATATGTATTTTTATCGAAATGAACTAGTTTTGAAATAGAATAATAAATCCAGTATTTTTAAAATAAATAAATTGGATTTGAAATGGTTTTAAAAATAACCAGGATTTCCAATATATGAATTGGAATGGATTTGAATCGAAATTATCTTCAGAATATTTCGATACTGGATTTCGTGATTATACGGATATTATGGATGAATTTGGAAGATATATATATCGTTATTCCAATACAATATTTGTTGGTTTCAGAATTTGATATTGAATATAAGCCGATATATTTTCTATTCAGAGCCTTGTATTTAATATCAAATTGGATTTTGGGTTTGTCGTGAATGGTATCTTTAATAATACTGTTCTTGAATCGAATGTAGTTAAGAAAATTAGCAATTTACGGTTAGAGACTGATTGGATTTTGGGTTTGTTGTGAACTATGTTTTCAACGACATTCGTTCTTTAACCCGATTTATAGTGAAATAAGATTTGGAATTTATAAATCTTTTTTATTAAGATTTGACGGAAATTTTCCAAAGTAAAGTTTTCCAATTTAATATATTTGATTGGAATTGCAATGAAATTGGTTTTTGGGTTTATCGTGAAAGGTGTTTAAAATAACACTGGTTCTTTAACCTGATTAACAATGGAGTTAAGAGAATCAGAAACTAACTGGAGATTAGTTAAGTTGAATGGTTTCCTGGGTATTGATCCGATGTTGGTTTCGGCCTTCGGGGTTACTTAGGGGATTGTTCACTTGCTAATTTACGGTTAGAGGCTGATGGAATGGAATATGGTTTAGGTTTATCGTGAACTGTGTTTCAAGTGACATTAGTTCTTTAACCCAGTTAAAGACAGAATTCGGTTTGAAATAATATCCAAATGAAGATTAAAGAATAAATTTTAAAGAATTTATCTTTGATAAAATTAATGGGAACCTTTCCCAAAGTATGTGAATATTTGAATAAAAGAATATTTAGAATTGGAATGAGGCGTTTGTTGTGTTATTATAACACTTGTTTAATATATACGCGAGTTAATCGGAAAGGCCGGGTTTATACCCATTCTGAATAACTGATTCGACGATATGTCGACGATGAAGACGGTAGTTGAAGACCAGAGGTCTTCACATCGTTTGGATGATTACTGATGTCTTGATTGGGCTGTACACCTAAGCCAAGGTAATAAGTGGTGATCGTCCAGGCGTACTTGGAGATCGACGGATATTCGAGGACCTCTCCCTTGTATTGGACATGTGGGGGAGAAATAAGGTGCCTCCGGTTTTATTCAGACCCAGAACGGACTTGTAAATGGATTGTGTGTCTGACATTAGATTTTATTCTGTGTTGATTGATTTCTATTAAATATATATCTATTTGGCGGTGGAGAATTTATTCTCTTGCTTAACGCCCTTCTCTGAGACGTACGAGCTCAGAGGTTATATATCGATAGATATCAGTCGCATAGCATGAATTACCTATGTGGCACGCGGAGATGCAAATGATCAAGGCTTCTGTTGAAAAGCAAAGTCTTGTGGTTGATGATCAAACTGCGGCTTTAATACAGCATAGCTTTGTGTACGGCGTTAATTCGCGAGCCTCACACCTCGCTATGAGTCAAAAAAGGGATCGTGACTGCAGGGAGTGCACGATGTTTCTTTCTAGCTATAGGTGGTGCTAGTGTTTTAGCAAGACATGACATTTTATATTTTTACCTTTATGGATGTTGGATTGCGATGCACCTCTGATATATCGGTCTCTTCGGAGCCGATGGATATAGGTCCGGTAGGACCGGGAAACGTGTGTTCAGGAATAACCAATCCTCAAACATAACGGAGGACCAGCCCTGAAGATCCAAGGGTTACCCAGAGTGTGTAGTCCTGGGGCATTTGCTAGAGTGACTCGAAGCGGTGAGGACCCATCTCTGGCCTCGACTCATAGACGGAAATCCAATTTACAATACGTGATATTTCGGTTTGGATTGTAGAGCCTAGTATGGCGACATGATATATGGTATCCATGCCGTCTAGGATTAATACATTTATATTTGAAGTTGTTTTGACACTATACACTTATAATAGTATCAAATGATTTGTTTTAAACGTACCAAGTATGTATGGTTATTATAAGAGAAAATCCTATCCTCCGGCTTGCATTGCATTGTGTGATGGGACCTGGGTCTTATAGTAGCTTCATTTTTCCAAAAAGCATTGCGCTGTTTTATTTTATGCACTGGTTTTCTTGGGAGGAAACCCGTTCCGTGTTATACGGCATTGTCCCTTGATTTACTTTACTCTAAAAATTGAATTAATGATTGTTTTAGTTCTCAGACCAGTCACATGACTGACCTAGAGTTTAATTTTTTAACCTAAACTCTGGGTGCCTCTATTTTCCACAGTGGCAGTTAGTAGTTTTGGTTTTGCAGATTTATATTCATAGGATCAGGGTTTACAGCTGGAACGATATTCGGAAAGCTCTGTATCCGTTTATCTCTTTCAGTTGTGTATTATATTATTTTTCCGCTGCTACGTAATGTATTTTAATCTCTGATATTTATGATGTGTAATATTTATTCATACTCTATAATTTCTTGTATTATGATGGAATTTTTGTAATTAGCAATGAAATGTTCTTCTGTTTTTGTTCTGATTCGTCATGTTCTCAACTCAATCTGTGCTTTCCTTCACGGGGAAATTCGGGCTGTTACAGATAAAGTGAGCCTTCTCTTCCTCTAAAAATATAAACCCTAGGCTGTTTGAAAAATCAAATCAAATAAATTTCTTAAAATTATCAAATTTTGGTATATTGTTGCTGATATGGTCCAACATCTCTGCTACAATTTCATGTTATTTGGTTTAGTTTTGATTGGTTAAGCATATTCATTTCTCTAATGGTTTTCAAGTTTGACCTGGGCTAAAAATGAAGGTTAGTATAAATATCATAACTATTTCTAGAAAAATCAAAAAAAATTCCGAAATGTGGATATGTTATTTTCATCTTATTACCACATCTTCTATAAAAAAATTGTAGGAAAATAATTATGTTTGCTATGCCAAATACTTGCTGCACCGACGTCAAAAATGAAGATTTTCCAGGGGAATGTTTGTGTGTTGATGCATGCAAATTCGGGATGTTAAGGTGAGCCGTTACACTCAGATTTTCTAGTTTAAACGTTTTTATGAATTTGAATCAAAGTATTCTCACTCCATCTAGTTCGATTCGTGCTCTCTTTGATGATATTGGTAGCTTCTTATAGGTTTGGGTATTTTTATCATTATTGGTTGCTAGAAATAAATTTTTAAGATTACAGCTGAAACGAATTTGGCCATATCTCTGGCATTTCTTAACCAAATTTGATAATTATTGATGTTTTGGAAAGCTTAGATCATCTTCTCCAAGATTTATGTTTTGATTTTTGTGATATTTTGTGGTTTATATGGTCAAAACACGTCTTTGTATCATTGTCATGAGATTTAAAATGACAGCAACAGTATAACTTAGATCTGAGAATTGCTTTAGTCATATCTTTATCATTACTTATTGGAATTTGATATATCATAACGTTCTTAAAGCTTAGGTTTTCATCTATAACTTTCATGTTCTGAGATTTCCAAAATTTTGAGGTTCACTTTCTCAAAATCATTCTTGTTTGTTGTTGTCCCAAGAGAAAATCGACAACAGCAACAATCACACGTCTGGGAATTGTTTTGACTATAAGTTACTCATTTCTTATCAAAATTTTATCATTTTAGATGTTCTGGAAACCTTAGAAGGTAGGCTTTAAGTTTCATGTTTTGAGTTTCTCTGGATTTTGAAGTTATCTTGGACAAAACTGTGTTTTTATACCGCTATCATGAGAGCAAAATGACAACAATTGATCTTAAAATTGTGTTTGCTCGTTTTGCACTCACTCTCGGTCAGTTTTAATGTTGTTTATTTGAGATGATGTTTTATTTTTGGTTTATTATATGGTTCTAGAACTACTATTTTGGAGCATGTTCGATGACCAGCCAATCAAGATACATTCTTATATTCATCAATGAGATGAGGCGTAATATATATTTTACAATGTTGATGATGTTTTCTGATGTGGTATCGACTAACGGTTAGTAAACCGTTTGGTGCAAACGTATGTTATGTGGCATACATTCGTGCCTTATGGGTTCCTATCCGAGAAGTTTGGACACATTCACAATGTTATTAGTACTATTGACCGAGTATATGATTTGAGTCGTTATAATGTTCCTGATGTCATTACTAGACTCCAATCATCACAGTGTTATTGCTTAGATTTTGTGATTTGGGTGTCATCTCGATATTCCGACTATAGTCAATCAAGATGGTCACGATGTTATGATGTTTAATGACCCCAAGCCATCACGATGAATGGTACCAAATAATAGTCGTACTATTCAAGATGTAAGAACGTGCTGTTCTCTGTAGTTATAGATTTTTTTTTTTTTTTGGTTTCACCATTTTCATGATGATGCTTTATTATAGCCTTAAGTAAGAAAAAAGGCTTAGTTATATACATGGTTTTATGGTGATTTCGAATATGATGTTTTATACTCTTTCCGAGTATAATCAAGATGGATTTGAGATATATTTACATTTATACCAATAAGATAAGGTATAAATTATGGTAGTTATTTAATGACGAGTTTAATAATGGATTTGAAGTTTTCTATATTTATATCGATGAAATATTTGATGGATCCATATTCTGTTTTTTGTGTTTATCACTAATTTCACCATAATGATTAATATTTTTATTTGTCGTGACTTCATTAGTGGTTTTAAACTTATAATAGAGTTTCAGTGATTCCACGATTTTATGTTTCATTGATCCCATAATTTTGTGCTTAGTGATTTATTGAATTACGTGGTTTTGCAATTTCACCTTGTGATTTCTGTGCAGAGTTTTCAATTTGTGTTATACGATTCCATGTGTTAATTACTCTAGCCTTGTAGTTCGGGTAATTTATGCTATGGTGGTATTAAGTCCATATTCTAGTTTCCACTCTCAAATCATATACTAATCTTGTGGACTTATAACTAATGTGCTTAGTTGAGTTCAGCGTATGGCATTCCTTTCTGATAGAAAATAAATAGCTGAATCTGAGCTTTATGACAATCCATGTATTGTGATTCCTTTCCTTATGAAAAGAAATTATGCTCTAGTGACATTGTATTTCACTTATTATGTTATTACTTATGTTTAATCTAGACTAATCCGTATATGTAATACTCAGGTCAAACCAAGTTGTCTCAGGTTTAGTTGCTATTGACTTGTAGGTTTGCTGATATAGCTTGGACTGTCTTGAAGACTTATTCCAGTTGTTCCTTAGTATACTTGTGTTGTAGAGTAATTGTTCCATTTGACATTATTGTAACAACCCGAATTCCGACAAACCGAATTTTTTACTTTTTAAAAATTCTAATCCATCGAAACCCATGTTGGTTGCCCTGGTATCCTGCAGAAAAGACAAAGATATAAAATATATCAGAGCCCAGAAAATAACTCACAACGGAATGGATAAGGTATAATATAATCAAAGTATATCCTTACCATAGTAACAACACTGCCTAACCAGTATCCAAAGCTGTCATATCTTTGCCACAAATCTAACCAGCGAGCATGTTATGAGGAGGGGATCATAACACAAGTTCTGGTGACTGGATTTAAACTATACACTTTGGATAATCCAACATATACTATTCAATCATGTTTTCTTAGTTATTAGGTTACTTGAGTTAACAACACTCAACACTTACACACACGTCGTTCCCATTTACTTCCTTGTGGATTAACCTAATACAATATATATATATAGCTACCCCCACCCCCCCAATATTGAGGTACACGCCATGTTACCCCACTCGCATGGTCTCCATCGTAATGCCACCGAAATGAACGCAGTCACTCATCCTACGCCGGAGTGATGTTCGGATCTCTATATAGCAATGTTACGTTCCACATATATCTGTCATTACTTGCTACGTAAGCGTATGGACTGCCATCTTCGATCGAATCATATTCCATCAAAGAGTAATGCCCTCAAGTCTACAATACACCACCCAGAGAAGACATGCATGTACCTAGACTTTCCCACGTACGTATCGTCAATCGTATTCGATGCCTTAACCACACAAAACCTCTGATGTGCACCGAGTTATGTGGCACGGATATACAAGAAACACGAAACTTGGTCAACAACGTTTCCATATCTGTACAGGCCCGCCTTTAAGGGCCTCAAAATACATATATCCCTTGGGTCTGTTTTTCATGGTGGTTATGGCCCCACCTCGGCCCCTCCCTCAACTAGTAAAGTTTAAAAGAGCTAAGCGACTTGCCCTTAACAAACAATCTAAACATCCTGCTGGCGTCTCCCCTCAACCATTGTACCTCGATAGTGAAAGGTTAATGATATCTTGGGTTTAGCTCTAGTCTTTTCGCATCCCACTGGATGGCGATGATGGGTACCGGATGATCTAATATCCTTGTTGGTCCTAACCTCGCCTCCCGTTGAGGCAATCGCCGAATCACCCTCGTGTCACCTCGTCATAGCATTCTGACTGCAAAACTACTTTTACAGTCAAGGCCCACCCACCTGGTAGTAACGCGCGGAGCCAACCTCTGCGAGCATAGCCTAAAAATTTGCCATCGCAAAAAGGACTAACAGGAGCACCTTACGTATCTCAGGAAGCCGCGTGCTTCCCCTTCCAGTTCTTCGGAGCTGACAGAATAATCAGATAAACGTGTGCTCCCCTCGTGCCTCATGACACCATGATGATTTACCTCGTTGAGTTATTCACCCTCAAATGTGCAGACTGGTCCAAGCACCTCATTTTAATATGATATTAGACCCTACGTCTAAACGTTCCTTTATGTGCTTGCTTTACCTCATTAGGTTTCCATTTAACTTGGTTATTCCCATTCACATTGACTTCTTATTCAAGTTACCAAGCTCCTCTTGCTTATTAATTTCAGTCATATAACTTAACCCATTTAAGTTTATTAATAAGCCCACAACATGTTATTTTCTAGATTGTGATCCAAGATCTGTAATTCACAATCCCTTTATATTCTTGTTTGATTTCATAGTCACAATAACATGTTCTAATTAATATGCAATTAAGTATATCTTAATTCACATGTTTTCTGTTTAACATATCTGTTATTATTTATGATTAAATATAACTTATTTCATTTCATTAGTTTGCATCACTCTTTCCTATTTAATCATAACTCCATCTTACATTGTCACTACAACTTATCATTGTTTACTTATTAACTTAGTTCTCTTAACTAAGGTTCACTAATAAGTCTCCTTTCCATTTATTATAACCTATGTTATAATTTCCTCTTGTCCCAAGGACAAGCCTTAACATGTTATTCTTATCAGCAGATTTCAGATTTCCAAGTTACAGATTACTTAAATACAATTAAGTACAGCTTCTTACATTTCATAAATTTCCCCCTTTTCTCTACTTATTACAAAAAACTGGTTTTAGTTTTCCCCACTTACTGATTACTTAATTTACAATTAAGTACTAGTCATCTCATTACATAAGTTATTATAACCTAAGTTATAATCTCCACTTGTCCCAGGACAAGTCTACCTACTACATAACATTCTCACTAATGTAACTGATTTATAATAGGTTATTATCATTCCCCGTTCATTCATTCCTTTTACTGTTGTAACTTTCATTCAATTCCCATAAAATTCCAATAATTATAATTAATGTTATTTATCAATTCTGCTATATATATATATATATATATTTGTGTGTGTGTGTGTTTATGCACTAGACTTCTCACATTAAGCCTACACTTGTGGATGTTGGATTTGCCGAACGGTTCCGGGCAGACTTCTTCCACAAGTTGACTTAACCGCGTGTCTTAGCACCATTACAGTTTTCTATTTACTATAAATTTTCAATATAATTTAGGTCTGTCCATTCTTTCAAATTTTCACTATAATCTATATTTTACATGTCATCATATTAAGCCCATTTTACGTCGCATGTCCTTTCTATCTTGTAATTAATTTTTATCTCAAAATAAAATGTAATCTCCAAATCATGTAATTATTCTAATTTAACATGTAATTATTCCCGTTTCTACAATTAAGGTTCAAGTACATAATTGTCACAAGCAAACATGTAATTATAACAACAGTAATCTCTGCACGTATTTTTAACAAGTTTGCATGTCAAGGTGAACATTTCAATACATTAAACATTTTAACATATGAATTTTAACATATTAATATTTTATCATATTAATATCTTAACATGTCATAATAGCATTTCAACACTTTTAATCATTATATCAGATTTACATGACATGTTAACGGGGAATGTTAAACGATAATATACCATTATCAAAAATGATATAACTTAAATCCACTCACCTTGTTTATTTTCCAATTCCTGGATCGGGTCCAGATCTAGCATTCCATGGTTTTCCCTAACTGAATTTTGAACCTAACAACCATGGATCCACAATTTTTACTAAAAGAAAAAGGGAAGAAAGAGGAAGAAAATTGAATAGACCAGATCTAAAAAATTACCTTACATCACATATGATTCTGAACACCTTCTTATTAAGATTCATTCTTTTCCTCCAGATCTTGATTCAGAATTTTCCTAAATTAATTATCTTATTTTTCTGAAGAGATTTGATGAGGTGGAAGAATGGCAGAGCTTAGACGTTGTCGTAGAGAGTGTGAGATTTAGGTTAGGCTCTGCTAGCCTATTTATAAGTGTTTAGGATATTATCGTACACGCAGCGCTGAGTCAGCATTGAACCTAGTTAAGAAAATAGTCTAGATACGTTGATGAACCTGACTGGATCTAGGATGGGCCTACCCTCCATCCCTGGGTCGACACCGGCTATAATGTTTTTCTCTTTTCTGCATATGGTCTTCAGTTTTGAATTGATTTGAATATGTTCATATATACGGTCCTTATATGTATACAAATCTTCTAATGACCATTATACGCGTATATATACACCCACAACTTTTGTTTCGTTTTCAAAATTCAAACGGTGTTGCACCGTTATTTGAATTTTGCCATATTTCTTTAATTGCAGCCTTCTCTTGAATTTTATCTCTTGTATATATATATATATATATATATATATATTGTAACACCTTGTAATTTTTAAAACGGGGCATAAAGGATAATTAAAGAATAATTAATTATTAGAAGAAGAATTAGATAAAACTGGTTATGCCATTGCGCTTGTCTCGGAATTCTGCTTGAGATATAGTATGAGTTTGCATAAAAAGGATACCGTATGAAGAAGATATGGATGAACGAAATTAGGCAGAAAAACCGAAAGTCGACCAGAATGCACTGGCGCACTTCACAAGTGCACCAGTACAAAAATGCATTGGCGCACCTGCGAAGTGCGCCCATACCGATCCAGCATAGAATTCTGGAGTGTTCTGTGATGATGTGTCTTCTTTTGAGTGGCCAGATGATGCGTATTTGAGCTGGGTGGTTTTGATGGTCCCCTAGTTCATCTAAGGGCTGTAAATAATCATAGACATGTATATATATGTAGCTAAACCCAAACCCTAACATCATAACCCTAAAACTAAGATGCCGTCATGATGTTCGTTTACAAGCTAGCTAGCCTCCATTATCCTCTCCAAACTAGAAAATCAAATCCAAACTAGTAATCGATTAAGAAGAACATCAAACCAAACGTCTACATTAAAGGATAGCTTTTCAAATTCAGAAATCAGATCCCACAAATCAAGATCCATCCTTTTTCTATAAGTTCAGTTATTGTTCCGATTTAAACACCTAATAAGAAATCATGACTGTAATAACTGGGTCTAGAACTATGCCTACTTCTATTCATGCCTATCCTTTTGTGAATTCTGAATTTCTTATGCCTATTGGACTGTTGTGACTGACATAGAAAAGCCTATCATGCCTATTGCACTGTTGTGACTGGCATAGAAAAACCTATCATGCCTATTGGACTATTGAAACTGACATAGAAAAACCTATCATGCATATTGGACTGTTGTGACTTATATGATGAAACCTATCATGTTATACATCCTATGCCTTTGAGACTATTGGGACTGATACATTTGAACCTATCATGTTGTATTAAATTTGTGGTTCTTTTATGTACATTGAATTACATGCTAAGTTATGTTCATACATGTTATATGTTAGATCCAAGCTAGTACCCATGTTTAAGATTTATATAAGTTCATGCTTATACAATTAGACTTATGCTAGTTCGCATGTTAGTTGGATCTTATTTGAATGCAAGATTACGTTCATGTGCTTGATTAAGTTTATATCGTTCTATCCCAAATTTATACTACACATGTTGATCTATGATGTTTATGCCTGTTGAAATATAACATGTCCCTTTCTTTTCCCTTTTGTTTATAAGTTAAGCTAATTTGCGAGCCTAACGTTCTATGTGAATTATGCGAACGAATAACGGAGGATATTTTGGGGAAAAATATTTAACTACATGCTATTGGCATAGATTGGCTCATAATCATGTAAATGATTAGTAGCATGAAATGGTAGAATTTGTATACCTAGAATTATGGACATAATTTATAGGGTAAATGAGGCATGACTTGAATTGACAACACTGGTGGATAATTTACATATAAACATAAATTGTAAATATGGAAATTAATTAAAAGATGAATATGCCTAACCCGAGGTTAGATTGAGTTACGGTGTAAGACTGCCCGGAACCGCCTGGCACATCCAGCAATCGTAACAATATAGATCTAATGTGAGAGGTTAGCGCATTAGGCCCAAAAACCCGAGGTTAGATTGAGTTGCGGTGTAAGACTGCCCAGAACCGCCCGGCACATCCAGCGACTGCAATAATATAGATCTAATGTGAGAGGTTGGTGCTTTAATGAATGAATTAAAGCTAAGAAACAAGACAGGCTAAGAATGGTAGGGTTAAGTTAACACAAGAAGGCAACACTTAACCAATGTAACATGACAACTGGTAGGGTTAAGTTAACACAAGAAGGCAACACTTAACCAATGTAACATGACGAGTGGTAGGGTTAAGTAACACAAGAGGGAAACACTTAACCAATGTTACATGACAAGTGGTAGGGTTAAGTAGCACGAGAGGGCAACACTTAACCGATGTAACATGACAAGTAGTAGGGTTAAGTAACATGAGAGGGCAACACTTAACCAATGTAACATGATCGGTAGTAGGATTAAGTAACACAAGAGGGCAACACTTAACCAATGTAACATGACAAGTGGAAGGGTTAAGTAACACAAGAGGGCAACACTTAACCAATGTAACATGACAAGTGGTAGGGTTAAGTTAACACTTAACCAATGAACGAGTGGGGTTAAGTTAATGGGAAACGCTTAACCAATATAATATGATGAATGAACAGGGTTAAATTAATAGGAAACACTTAACCAATTATAATGTGATGAATGTGAAGGGTTAAGTTAATAAGAAACACTTAACCAACATGACATTATGTGTGGATGGGTTAAGTTAACTTGAATGGATAGATAACACTTAGCCAATTTGGGGGGTATACGAATAGACCCTAGGAAACCCTAGTAACGGGGAACCATTTCAGCAGTAATCCACATGGATGTATCATGGTACCCTGAGCTAGGCAGGGTGGGGCACGATCACTCGGCTGATTATAAGCGGTCAAAATAGCTGCAGGGGGTGCAGCAGTGTAGTTCCGACGGAGTATGGGCGTGCACGTGCTCCGTAGTGAAAAAGCAGGCACTGGCATCAGTAGTATATACTGTGCATCTAGAATTTGTGTCGGGTTTCTATCATAGGGATTGATACACTTTATGGTGGGACCAGCACAGGGTATCTACATGCAAGAGAGTGCCGATTTACACAGACCCAAGGAAAAATTAATACAAGTAGGGAGTTGATCGATAGGGTAGTAAGGGTACATCTAACATCTTCATGGCAATTAGGCTGGTTGAGAAAGATCGTCATACTAGATGTACACCTGAAGGCCACCACAATCGCGGGGTTGGGATCACCTTATTTTATAACACAGGATACTAGTTGGGACACTAGTAGGGGATACAGATCCTTTTTCACAGGATACTAGTTGGGACACTAGTAGGGGATACAGATCCTTTTTCATAGGATACTAGTTGGGGCACTAGTAGGGAACACGAATCGTTCTATAAAAGACGCTAGTTAGGATGCTAGTTGGGCGGTGCAGAGAAAATAGGAAATCAGAGAAAGAACCGAAGCGCATTCATTGTATCTTACCTTGTCATATCTAACGACCATCATTTGTTGTCTTGCTATGCTTATTATCATTGTTATGTTTGGTATTCAGTTTATTCATGTCATGATCCTTTTACCTGTTTACATGCTGAATAATCACTGGACTTACCAGACTTATGTCTGACCCATTTTCTTTCACCTTCTTTTCTTCCGTTCCCTCCCCCCAGGTTCACAGGGAGGGAATATCACCACTTAGCTCAGTCTTCTTTCCAAGCTCTAAGATAGACGATGTATTGCTTTGGACTCTCTTTTCCACTGATATGGCTGGCTCATGCTTTATTGTGGAATATCATTGTCATTCTATGCTTCTTTATTTTGTTAAACAAGACAGATGCTTTATTGTAATGGGTAAGGGCGTTTTGGTATTGGAAAACAATCTTTGTACAAGCTGTTTTACCAAGTTGTTGTTTTATCAATAAAGTAAAGTTTTATTTATTTTCCATGGTTTAAATTTTGTCTGTTTTGTAATTTATCTGTTCTATACACTTATGACGCTCCACTGAAGTTAATGCATTCCCTTTGTGAGTGACCTTAACGGAGGTGTGGTGTTACACATGATATTGGAGCTGATGGTTACCAAATCAGATAAATTTTTTTGAAAACTATTTTTCAAAAAGAAGTTTTAAAGAAGAATTTTCAAAAGAAAAGTTTTGTTTTCAAGGCATATTCCCCAAAGCCATATGCACTATCTTTTGATTCTCTATTTGAACCCTTGTTTCCTTCTTTCCTGAGTCTCTGGGGCTCCTGGCTTTCTGGGTGGTAAACTCGTCGCGGCATGGTCCCGTAGGCTTGATGAGACTACAACACTTGCCAAAGGGCGAAGAAGTGCCCAACTTCCATCTATAGCCGCATTAGTTTCACCTATGGCTAAATTTTCTTTCAAAGCTTTGTAGGTTGCCGTGCAATGGAGGTAGTTTCGAGAAACTTGTCAACAAGCTACACAAGGATAGTAAGGATAAGAATAAGGGAGTTTAGGCTAAGGAGCACAAGCCCACGGATAAGAAGCTTGTCGATATGGCTTAATCCTCACAGAAGGAGAAAGGTGAAAAGAAAGAGGCCAAAGTGGAAGGATCACAAACAAGGATTGGAATGTAAGAAGGGTGGAAGAAATAATAGATTCCTCGACAGGAGGAGGTGTCTTTTCTTTGGTATAGTGGGTTATTTAATTGTAGGAAGAAGAAGACAGGTGGTTGTTTTCAGTATGGTGAAGCAAGGCATCTTATCAAGGATTGCCGAAGGACAAGGACAAGGTCAAAGGACATAATCTTCTAGCGGGCAATTGCATGCCCTCACTGCTAACTAAGAGAGGTAGGAACGTTTCTGTTGAGAGTTTAGTTTTTATTTTCAATCATCCTGTTAGAACTTTGTTTGATTCTGGCGCTTCACATTCTTTTCTATCTACTTCCATAGTTGAGTCTCTGCACCTTAGTACTTATATAGTAGAGGATCCCATTATTGTCTCAAATCCAATTGGTGGTTCGGCTCGTTCATCTATGATTTGTTTGGATTTTGGAATATCTATACTAAGCGTTGAGTTTAGATGTAATGCTTACGTTTTTGGTTTCATGGGCTATGGGTTGATTCTAGGGATGGATTGGTTATCTAGTAATGTTGGACTGTTGTGACTTATATGATGAAACCTATCATGTTATACATCCTACGCCTTTGAGACTATTGTGACTGATACATTTGAACCTATCATGTTCTATTAAATTTTTGGTTCTTTTATGTACATTGAATTACATGCTAAGTTATGTTCATACATGTTATATGTTAGATCCAAGCTAGTACCCATGTTTAAGATCTATATAAGTTCATACTTATACAATTAGACCTACGCTAGTTCGCATGTTAATTGGATCTAATTTAAATGTAAGATTACGTTCATGTGCTTGATTAAGTTTATGTCGTTCTATCCCAAATTTATACTACGCATGTTGATCTATATTGTTTATGCCTGTTGAAATATTACATGTCCCTTTCTTTTCCCTTTTGTTTATAAGTTAGGCTAATTTGCGAGCCTAACGTTCTATGTGAATTATGAGAACGAATAATAGGGGAGACGTTGGGGGAAAATATTTAACTACATGCTATTAGCATAGACTGACTCATAATCATGTAAATGATTAGTAGCATGAAATGGTAGAATTTTTATACCTAGAATTATGGACATAATTTAGAGGGCAAATGGGCATGACTTGAATTGACAACACTGGTGGGTAATTTACCTATAAACTTAAATTGTAAATATGTAAATTAATTAAAAGATGATATGCCTAACCCTAGGTTAGATTGAGTTATGGTGTAAGACTGCCCGGAACCGCCCGGTACATCCAGCAACCGTAACAATATAGATCTAATGTGAGAGGTTAGCGCATTAGGCCCAAAAACCCGAGGCTCGATTGAGTTGCGGTGTAAGACTGCGCGGAACCGCCCGGCACATCCAGCGACCACAACAATATAGATCTAATGTGAGAGGTTGGTGCTTAAATGAATGAATTAAAACTAAGAAACAAGACATGCTAAAAATGGTAGGGTTAAGTTAACACAAGAAGGCAACACTTAACCAATGTAACATGACAAATGGTAGGGTTAAGTTAACACAAGAAGGCAACACTTAACCAATGTAACATGACAACTGGTAGGGTTAAGTAACACGAGAGGGAAACACTTAACCAATGTAACATGACAAGTGGTAGGATTAAGTAACACGAGAGGGCAACAGTTAACCAACGTAACATGACAAGTAGTAGGGTTAAGTAACACGAGAGGGCAACACTTAACCAATGTAACATGACAAGTGGAAGGGTTAAGTAACACTAGAGTTCAACACTTAACCAATGTAACATGACAAGTGGTAGGGTTAAGTTAACACTTAACTAAAGAACGAGTGGGGTTAAGTTAATGGGAAACGCTTAACCAATATAATATGATGAATGAACAGGGTTAAGTTAATAGGAAACACATAACCAATTACAATGTGATGAATGAGAAGGGTTAAGTTAATGAGAAACACTTAACCAACATGACATGATGTGTGGATGGGTTAAGTTAACCTGAATGGATGGATAACACGTAGCCAATTTAGGAGGTATATGAATAGACCCTAGGAAACCCTAGTAACGGGGACCCATTTCAGCAGTAACCCACATGGATGTATCATGGTACCCTGAGCTAGGCATGGTGGGGCACGATTACTGGGCTGATTATAAGCAGTCAAAATAGCGGCAGGGGGTGCAGCAGTGTAGTTCCGATGGAGTATGGCATGCACGTGCTCCGGATTGGAAAAGCAGGCACTACGCATTAGTAGTATATACTGTGCATCTAGAATTTGTGTCGGATTGCTATCATAGGGATTGATACACTTTATGGTGGGACCAACACAGGGTATCTACATGCAAGAGAGGGTCGATTGACACAGACACAAGGAAAAATTAAAACAAGTAGGGAGCTGTAGGGTAGTAATGGTACATCTAACATCTTCATGGAAATTAGGCTGGTTGAGGAAAATCCTCATACTAGATGTACACCTGAAGGCTACCACAATTGCGGGGTTAGGACCACCTTATTTTACTACACAAGATACTAGTTGGTACACTAGTAGGGGACACAGATCCTTTTTCACAGGATACTAGTTGGGACACTAGTAGGGGATACAGATCCTTTTTCACAGGATACTAGTTGGGGCACTAGTAGGGAATACGAATTGTTCTATATAAGACATTAGTTAGGATGCTAGTTGGGTTGTGCAGAGAAAATAGGAAATCAGAGAAAGAACCAAAGCGCATTCATTGTATCTTACCTTGTCATATCTAACGATCATCATTTGTTGTCTTGTTATGCTTATTATCATGGTTATGTCCGCTATTCAGTTTATTCATGTCATGATCCTTTTACTTGTTTACATGCTGAATAATCACTGGACTTAGCAGACTTATGTCTGACCCGTTTTCTTTCGCCTTTTTTCTTCCGTTCCCTCCCATTTCACAAGGAGGGAATATAGCCAGTTAGCTCAGTCTTCTTTCCAAGCTAGAAGATAGACGATGTATTGCTTCAGACTCTCTTTTCCACTGCTATGGCTGGCTCATGCTTTATTAGGGAATATCATTGTCATTCTATGCTTCTTTATTTTGTTAAACAAACAGATGCTTTGTTGTAATGGGTAAGGGTGTTTTTGGTGTTGGAAAATAATCTTCGTACAAGCTGTTTTACCTAACTGCTATTTTATCAATAAAGTAAAGTTTTATTTATTTTCCACTGTTTAAATTTTGTCTGTTTTGTAATTTATCTGTTCTATACACTTATGACGCTCCACTGAAGTTAATGCATTCCCTTTGTGAGTGACCTTAACGGAGGTGGGGTGTTACATATATGTATATATATATATATATATATTTGCACATATAACCATATATACTCTCATATATATGTACATATATTTTCTTTACTTCCTTTTATGTATATTTTTTCTTATATGTGCGTTAATACATATTTTCTCCCATGGACATGTGTTATTTTGGCCGTTCTCTTAAAAAAAAATATGATGGCGGCGGGGATCGAACTCTATACCTCTTGTATGCAAGAGAAGTCACATGCTCTAACCAACTGGGCTACTAAGACTACTTTTAACAAGGCTTAGAACAAAGGTAGTTATTGTTCTCTTCTTACTTCATTTTTTCACGTTTTTACAATATTTTATTTAACCCATTCATGAATCTTTTTCTTTTATTTCTCCTTTATTATTAATGCATAATATTTGTCAATTAGTGCATGCAACATATTTACACTGCATGCAACTAATGCTTTCTTTCTTTAATGCATGCATTACATTTTTATTTGCATTGATCTTTATTTTATTCTTCATATACACATTTATGTTTGTGCATATATACGCATTATTTAATTATTAAATTGCCATAACATGCAGGGTGTTATATTATCCCACCCTTAGGAAATTTCGTTCCCAAAATTTGATAAGGGTAAAAATAAATTAACCCCTCGCATAATATACATCCATCATGTGTGCATCCATTTTTTGCAAACATTGTGCACTTGTGCAAAGTGAAATACAACATAATAATGCATGTATGCCTAAGCGGTACCTCCTATGTGTATGCAATTTTTCGTAAAAAAATCCTTTTAAAATATGATGCTCAATTCCTAAATATATTGGCAGTTCTACATGAATGCAATATTTTGAAAATCAAAATATATTTTCATCCAAATTTCCCACATTCTTGCATAGCAAGAGCCCAGTTCATCCAATTGTTGCATCCAAAATCCTACCAACCAACTTTATTTTTTTCGAATTTCAGAAAAATCTAATTTTCTAAATTCGATTTCTTATGTTACAAAAAGGTGGATAATGGAAAATTTCAAATCTTCCGTTTTTCTTTTATATACCTTTTTCCATCTATACTTGGATTTTATGTAACTATCTATAAAGATTCCCTATTTTCCTATCCAAGCACAGCCTACATAAGAAATTTTTCTTTGTTACTGATTTTCTTTTTCGTCTTATCTTGGAAATTTTTACTTTTATTCATCTTTTTTCATAGTTTGTCAAGTTTTTCGCTTTCTGAATTTGTTGTTTCCTTTTTAGTTGTACTATTTCTCCTTTCTTAGCTTATTTAATCATCTGACCTAAGTTTAGTTTTAAATAAGCCTTCTAGTCTTTCAACTAAAATAGTCACCCTACACAGCTGCTACTACTAAGGGGCAAGAATCTCGAGACTATGTCCCTCTTAGACAGAAAAGTCAAAACCATGGGATCCACGACATGTTTAGGTGTTACCTTAATTACCCAACAAGAACAGAATAATGGAATGATCCCATCAAATATGTAATAACGGTTTTTACCCCTAACATGAAAATCAGCAACAGGATCTAAACACTTACTTGCCCTTTTTCTATCTAGTAGTCACCATTAATTCTAGCTGTGTACCAATAATCATTTCAAGCAACATTATAGGCTTTTCAATGCTTATGCATTCTACGGGAACTTACTATTATTCCAAGATAATTCTCGCTATTTTCTTCATAGCCTCAATACTTTTCACGACTTTCCTAGGCACTAATCCCTACCTACTCCATACTTTTTAAAACACGGTTTGGACTTTTCATTTCAATTTTCTTCCAAAAAATAGAAGTGTCAAAATTTTATTGTCCTCATGAAAAATCACTTTTGCCAAACCATACAAACATATCATCTTAAAAAAAATGTAAATCATATGTTTTCTTCAAATCACAAAAACTGGAGTAGATAAGGACAACTATTTCTCAGTTGAGTTTATAACTTGTTCTTACCTATAAGATCAGTTCAGTCTCTTATTACAAGGTGCAACCATCTACTTTATTCCTAATTTCTACAACTTATTTTGTCCACCCAACAAAATTTTCTCTTTTAAACAATTTATCAAAAATGATTGTCAAAAGAATAGAGACTTCAAAGCTTTCTTTATTACAAATTCTTGTATGAAATATAACAAGAAAACTAGTGAGCTATACATGCTCTGTAATATGCACCTTTTGCTGAGAGCATTTTACTTTAGACAAAGTTTTCGCAAGAAATCAATATTTACAAAATATGCCCTATTTTACTTTAAAACTCAATATGTGTACTTTACATATTTAAACTATAACTTTTAAGATTAAAACTTGAAAACACCATAACAGTTTTTCCAAAAATTTTTACAATTTGAAGTTCTGAAAAGTTAACAATGGTGTTAGACTCAAAGCGGTTTTTCAAGTTTTCTAGGCTTTCCTAGACACTCCCACATAGTCAATTCTCTCAACTATATATATTCCTAATCCATTTTTCTCTTTTTAACCTTTTCCAATTTGTAAGGTTTTACTGCCAAGCCCACTAATCCGAAATACTAACATATGGTATCCTCCTTTCTCTATTTCAAAATATATCGTACACTTCCTACCCAAATTTCCTAAGGGTCTCAAATTTCAATATTCATTCCTTTAGTGTACAAAATGAATATCCCAATTCTTACCATATTATGCCCTTTCTATTTAGTGGGTTTTTCGATGGATCTAGGTATATATATATAATATTTATATTTTAAAAAATACAAATAAGTTCACTCACTATCTATATAGGAATTCTAAACCTAAGCTCTGATACCAAATGTAACAACCCAAATTCAGACAGATCGATTTTTTTTCAAAATCTAATCCATCGAAACATCTGTTGGTTGCTCTTGTATCCTGCAGAAAAGATAGAGATATAAAATATCTCACAGCGGAATGGATAAAGTATAATATAATCAAAGTATAGCCTTACCATAGTAATAATACTGCCTAACCAGTATCCAAAGCTATCATATCTCTTCCACAAATCTAACCTGCGAGTATGTTATGAGGAGGGGGTCAGAACATATGTTTTGGTGATCAGATTTAAACTATAGACTTGGGATAATCTTACATATACCGTTCAATTGCATTTTCTTACTTATTAGGTTACTTGGGTTAACAACACTCAAGGCTTACACACATGTCCTACACATTTATTTCCCAGTGGATTAACCTAATACAGTATGTATAGCTACCCCCCAATATTGAGGTACACTGCATGGTACCCCACTCGCATGGTCTCCACCGAAATGAACACAGTCCCTCATCCTACGTCGGAGTGACGTACGGATCTCTACATAAAAATGTTACGTTCCACATATATCTGTCATTACTATGCTACGTAAGTGTACGGACTGCCATCTTCGATCGAATAAGATTCCATCATAGAGTAATGCCCTCAAGTCTACGATATACCACCAAAGCAGACATGCATGTATCTAGACTTTCCCACGTACGTATCTTCAATCGTATTCGATGCCTTAACCACACATAACCTCTAATGTGCACCGAGTTCCGTGGCATTGTAACACCCCATATTTCTGTTAACACTAAAGTTTCTAATTAAATAATAAATGTGTAAAGGGGAGATGTATCTAATGTGCATATAAATAAATGTGTAAAGGGGAGATATATCTAATGTGCGTAATAATAAATGTGTAAAGGGGAGATGTATCTAATATGTACGTATTTATATGGATTGACAAATAATGGTAAATGTTGATTAAAAAAGTAATTGTGAACATAATTGGCTTCTCTTTAGAACGGACGGCTCTGGTTTAACCTAGCTTCATCGACGGCTCAAATTAACTTGCAACTCTATAAAAAGACCCTAGGTCTCCAACTAAATATTCACATAAAAATAAGAACTGTAGCCGCCATGCTGTCGGGAGAAAACTAAGGAGAGCCTCCACTTGAAGAGACGGACAACAAATCAATTCAAAGCTAATCTATTCAACTCATATCAAAGAACAAAGCTTCAACAATGCTTCAAATAATAAATCAGCAACGCCGCAACATTTCTACAACAAAACCAATTCTTAATTCATTAGCCATGCTATGCAAGTTCTAGTTATTTTCAGATCTAAATACTTAATTATAATATGGCGATGAAATAAAGTGAAATTGATGTAAGTTTAGCTACATTTGTGGAATGCGAAATAAGATGAATATCATGTTTTGCGATGAAATGATAATAGTACGATGCTCGTTATGTTATTAATATACGTTTGTGATTTAATTCGATTATCATGTTGAATTGGGAATTATTAAGTATGATGTTTGTTATGTAGTATAATATTAATCTATGCCAGTGATTTGATTCTATTATTAGGTTGAATTGGAAATTATTTGATAGGTTTATTTGTATAAGTATGGACTTGGATTTGTGACATCTTATGAGGATTGTATAATCTATTATGCGAGTTTATGTTGTAAAGTCATGTGGCCAATTGTCAAAATCTATATGTTTATGTTTATGCGAAACATATGCCATATCTCAAGTTCACACTTATCATATGCTGTGATTAATTTGCAAGTATGTTGAATCCATGTTACCAAGTAACACATGTGTATGTTGATTAGCCTATGTCGCTAACTCACATATACATATGTTGATTTGTCTACGTTGCAAATTAACATATGTATATGGATTAGTTCATATTGCTAATTCTCATGTATGACGTTAATATAGCCTATGTTAAAAATACACATATATGTTGAATTGGCTTATAATTGCAAGTTCACACCTATGACATTTTAATGTTCATATTAGTCATTTTGCAAGTTCACCTCTGTAATGTTCATGATGGCTATTTTGCAAGTTCACCCCATTATGTTCATATTTATTATGTCATCAATGCCAAAATTATACCATGTCATGTTTATGCTAATTTATGCCAATTTGTTATGTTCATATTTATTATGTCATCAATGCCAAAATTGTACCATGTCATGTTTATGCTAATTTATGCCAAATTGTTATGTTCATATTTATTATGTCATCAATGCCAAAATTATACCATGTCATGTTTATGCTAATTTATGCCAATTTGTTATGTTCATATTTATTATGTCATCAATGCCAAAATTATACCATGTCATGTTTATGCTAATTTATGCCAATTTGTGTACATAAATTAGGCTAAGCTTTTGGCCTAATATGTATACCAAAAACCATGCAAACGTAAATTAGGCTAAGTTGGTTAGCCTAACGTTAGACGGGGTAACGTTGGGTTAAAAATGGTAATTTTAGGAAGACTGCCATAAATTTGTCATTAATCACATAAGTGATTGATGGCATAAATGGCGTTAATTACATACCTAAATTAATGAGATCTATTGAGAATAAATGTGGAAGTAATTTGAATTTGAATAATTTACATAAATAAAATGTAAATTAGAAAAACACGACTATGCTTAACCCGAGGTTGGATTGAGTTGTGACGTAAACCTGCCCGGACCCGCCCGGCTGTCCAGTTGTCACAACAATACCTATCCAATGTGAGAGGTTAAGGCAATTAAGCCCAATAAAGATCCGAGGTTAGACTGAGTTGTGGCGTAAGACTGCCTGGAACCAACCGGCATACAGGCAGCCACAACAATACCAGTCTAATGTGAGTGGTTGGTGCTTTAATTAATAAATTAAGGCTAAGTCAGGATTGAGAGGGTTAAGTCAATTAAATTAATACTTAACCAAATTCAACATGTTAACTAAAATGATGGGTGGGGTAAGGTTAATCTGGACATTTAACCAATTTAATATGTTGACTAGGGTAGTGGGTAAGGTTAAGCAAATGTTTAACCATTATAACATGATTAACTGGACTAGTGATTGAGGTTAAGTTAATTAGAACACTTAACCATAGAAACATGTTAGTTAGACAAGTGATTGAGGTTAAGTAAGTTAGAAACACTTAACCAATATAACATGAATAACTAGGGTTAAGGCCGCTTAACCAGTATAACAAGATGGGTGACTGGGGTTAGGTTAACAGGAAACACTTAACCGCTGTAACAGGTTAGTTAAACAGATGGTGAGGTTAAGTTAACACCAGGAGGCAACACTTAACTAGAGTAACATGATAAGTAGGAGGGTTAAGTTAACTGGAATTTATTAATGACACTTAACCACAACAACCTGAGGAATACATCAGGTTATGTTAACAATTAAAAACAGTTAACCAATATGATATGAGGAATGGGCGGGTTAAATTAACATGAATAAACAAACACTTAACCATAAAATAAATATGATTAAATCAGTGGAAGGGTTAAGTACATATCAGGGTTGGTGGGTAATATCAGTAAATATAGGCCCACAAACTTAACCGTTAATGAACATGCTTGAATCGGTGGGAGGGTTAAGTACATCACGGATAGGTGGGTAATATCTGCATATATAGGCCCACAGACTTAACCAATAGGAAACCCTAGTAACGGGGACCCATTTCAGCAGTAACCCAATTAGGTATCAATGATACCCTGAACTAGGCAGGGTGGGGCACGATTACTGGGCTGATTGTAAGCGATCAAAGCGACGGCGGTTGGTGCACAGTGTGGGTTCTAACGGAGTACGGGCGTGCACACACTCCGGAGCTGACAAGTCAGGGCACTGGGGCATCAGTAGTATACCCTATGCATTCTAGGAATTGTGTGTCGAGCCGCCACTATGGGACTTGATACATCCCATGGTGGGACCAACATAGGTATCTACAATCGAATAGGGCCGTATGACACATGCCACACAGGCGTACAGATAGGGAGCCGATCGATAGGGTAGTAAGGGTACATCTAACATCTTCATAGCAATTGGTCTGGTTGAGGTGGAATCCTCATACTAGATGTATACCTAAAGGCTACCACAACTGCGGGGATTGGGATCGCGTTGCAATATTAGCATTTGATATAAATGACTAGTTAGGACACTAGTTAGGTGGTGCAGAGCAATTAGATATCATTTTAATGGTGAAGCCTAAGAAACCTTGCAATGTTATTCTTGATAGAAACCATGCGATGTAATACTTGATAGGAATTATGGGATGTTATACTTGATTTATCATGCCTGTAGCTTACCTTGCCATCATGCTTATGTTTACTTTCAGTTTATTCATGCCATGTTATCTTTACCTATTTTTATGCCGAAAGTCACTAGGACTTACTCAGTCTTCATGACTGACCCGTTTTGTTTCGCCTCTTTTTCTTCCGTTCCCCCCCCCCCAGGATCACAGGGTGGGAATACAGCTTAGCTCGGATCTTACCAAGCCCCAAGGCTCTTTCATGTAAGGCTTGGCTTCCTCTTGGCTATGGCTTGCTTTGCTTTATTGGGGAATACTACAATTTATTTTTATGCTTCTTTGTTTTTGAGCAAGACAGATATTTTAGCTATGTATTTGGGTATTGGAAGTTGATGGGCTTTTATTGTAAACAATTATACTTAATAAATGATTTGAAGTACTTCTACTTTACTTTCCGCTGTTTTATATATGTCTGTCTTGTAATATTTCTGTTCCAGTACCCATAATGATCCATTGAAGTTAAGGCATTCCCTTTGTGAGTGACCTTAACGGATGTGGGGTGTTACATTTGGTATCAAAGCAGAAGGTTACTAGACTGGGCAAAAGCTTTTGAAAACCTTCTGAAATTATTTTCAAAACGTTTACAAAGAAGCATTTTTCTGAAGAAAAGTTTTTTTTTTACGAATGGCATATTCCCCAAAGCCACATGCACTATCTTTTGATTCTCTCTTTGAATCTTTTCTTTCCCCTCTTTTCACCATAGTTCTGTAGGTGTACGACTCATGTCGGAGGGCAAAGAAGTGCCCAACCTCCATCTGTAGCCGCAGTAGTTCCATCTGCGTCTAATCTTATTTCAAGCTTTGTAGAATTGCCGTGCAATGGAGGTAGCTTCTGAGAAAACTTGTCAACAAGCTATACAAGGATAGTAAGAACATCCAAGAAGGAGGAAAAAGGTGAAAGGAGAGAGGCCAAAGTGAAAGTAATAAGTAAATCCCATGACAAGAGAGAGTATCTTTAGTATGGTAAGAAGGGACGTGTAGTTAAGTATTATAGGACAAGGACAAGGGCAAAAGACAAGATCGTCGAGAGGGAAATTGTATGCTCTCACTACTAGCGTATGTAAGAGAGATGGTAACGTTTTTGTTAATGGTTTAGCTTTTCTTTTCTATCATCCCACTAGAACTTTGTTTTTGTACATCGCATCCTTTTAATTATGCTTCGATAGTTAAGTCTCTGCACCTTAGTACTAGCGTAGTAGAGGATCCCATTTTTGTCTCAAATCCTGTTGGGGAATCGGCTCATTTATTGATGACTTGTTTGGATTTGAGGATATCTATGCTATGTGTTGGGTTTAGAAGTAATGCTTATGTTTTTAGGCTATGAGTTGATTGTAGGAATGGAGTGGTTATCTAGAAATGGTACCATTCTTGAGTATGAAAAAGAGGGTAGTTAGACTCTTGACTTGCCTTAGTAATGCCCTCGGAGTCTCGTGTAACCCTTAGGGTTCTACCATGATTAATTACCTAGAATCTCTAGATACATTTATTGATCCGCTCGAGAAACGTTCGCCACTAAGGCGGATGGTTCATTTCACTTATGCATGAGTTGTAAAGAATCACCTTAGTAAGTACATTTGGCAACATGGTTGACATTTGTTTATTTTCAAGAGATAATTCATCTATGTGGAATACCTTCTAGTAAGTGAACGAGATCCAAGATTCATTAGTGAATTTTGGAGAGCTTGCATGAAACCATGAGTACGCAATTATGTTTGAGCCAAGTATACTAGAAGGAGAATAAGTGAAAGTGGAACGAGGGGCAACAGTGAAATGGGTTCCAACTCATATTTTGGAAACAAGAATTAAGAAGCTACGAAATTCTGAAGTTAAAGACGGTCAAAACACAATGGAGATAAGCTCAAGGAAATGAGACTTAGAAGATTGAAGACTAGATTCGCGCATCATATCTCTTTTTAAAAGTATATCCTTGATCCCTCTTTTCCTGTGGAGCTTACTCACATGCTATCTTTTGTGTATATCCTCTCGGTCCTATTCTCAATCCAATTTTTGTTGCAAACCCCATAGGGAGTATGACTCATCTGTTGGTAACACATGTTGGGGCTTGAGGGTCTTCGTTGGGTTGACTAAACTTTTTTGGTTTTATAGGATATGGGTTAGTTTTAGGAAGGGATTTCCTGTGACCTAAAAGGAGTCCGTCATGCTTAGTTTCCTAGAAACATATATATATTGGTTGGGTTGAGTAATTCTTTGGGTGTCAATCTGATGTTGATTTCGGTCTTCGGGGCTGATGCTCAGGGGGTTCTTCTCCTAATCAGGATATATGTGGCGTAGATTTCCAGTTTTGACATTGCCTAATGGGCACAAAGTTTTTACTTGCTTCTGTCTTTCGACTATATCTTTAGATAGGAACAATTGGGTGTAAACATGTGTTTGAGACATGTTATGATTGATGGTTGCAAATGGCTGCAAGTGGTTGCTAGTGGTTGCTCGTGGATGCATTTACACATTAGGCACTAGATCGGCTCGGTCACCTTTCATATTGCATATGCATGAGTGTTTATACTTTTTTATGGATGAATTTGAATGTGTTATCATATGGATGCTGCTTTTCGATGAACGGTTGGGCACGCATGTAGAATTAATATGTATCATTAGGAATCTTTTTGCATACATATTGGATGCACGGCACTATCATGCATTGCATTAAGGAGGTCAACTGAATCAGTAGACCGCCTAATTTTGCATTAGATACGAACATGTACACACACTGTGCATATAAACATGAAAGCATTAGAAGCCTTTAAGGACAATGGATGCCTGTGTTTGATGGCTGAGTAGATGGACGATTAGATGGTAGGATATGCATTCTCCTAGACTTAAAGATTTCGGGGACGAAATCCTTTAAGGAGGGGAGAATGTAACACCTCGTATTTCTGTTAACACTAAAGTTGCTAATTAAATAATAAATGTGTAAAGGGGAGATGTATCTAATGTGCATACAAATAGATGTGTAAAGGGGAGGTATATCTAATGTGCATAATAATAAATGTGTAAAGGGGAGATGTATCTAATATGTATGTATTTATATGGATTGACAAATAATGGTAAATGTTGATTAAGAAAGTAATTGTGAACATAATTGGCTTCTCTTTAGAACGGACGGCTCTGGTTTAACCTAGCTTCATCGACGGCTCAAATTATCTTGCAACTCTATAAAAAGACCTTAGGTCTCCAACTAAGTATTCACATAAAAATAAGAGCTGTACCCGCCATGCTGTCGGGAGAAAACTAAGGAGAGCCTCCACTTAAAGAGACGAACAACAAATCAATTCAAAGCTAATCTATTCAACTCATATCAAAGAACAAAGCTTCAACAATGGTACAAACAATAAATCAGCAACGCCGCAACATTTCTACAACAAAACCAATTCTTAATTCATTAGCCGTGCTATGTAAGTTCTAGTTATTTTCAGATCTAAATACTTAATTATAATATGGCGATGAAATAAAGTGAAATTGATGTAAGTTTAGCTACATTTGTGGAATGCGAAATAAGATGAATATCATGTTTTGCGATGAAATGATAATAGTACGATGCTCGTTATGTTATTAATATACATTTGTGATTTAATTTGATTATCATGTTGAATTGGGAATTATTAAGTATGATGTTTGTTATGTTGTATAATATTAATCTATGCCAGTGATTTGATTCTATTATTAGGTTGAATTGGAAATTATTTGATAAGTTTATTTGTATAAGTATGGACTTGGATTTGCGACATCTTATGAGGCTTGTATAATCTATTATTCAAGTTTATGTTGTAAAGTCATGCGACCAATTGTCAAAATCTATATGTTTATGTTTATGCGAAACATATGCCGTATCTCAAGTTCACACTTATCATATGTTGTGATTAATTTGCAAGTATGTTGAATCCATGTTACCAAGTAACACATGTGTATGTTGATTAGCCTATGTCGCTAACTCACATATACGTATGTTGATTTGTCTACGTTGCAAATTAACATATGTATTAGGACTAGTTCATATTGCTAATTCTCATGTATGTCGTTAATATAGCCTATGTTAAAAATACACATATATGTTGAATTGGCTTATAATTGCAAGTTCACACCTATGACATTTTAATGTTCATATTAGTCATTTTGCAAGTTCACCCCTGTAATGTTCATGATGGCTATTTTGCAAGTTCACCCTATTATGTTCATATTTATTATGTCATCAATGCCAAAATTATACCATGTCATGTTTATGCTAATTTATGCCAATTTGTTATGTTCATATTTATTATGTCATCAATGCCAAAATTATACCATGTCATGTTTATGCTAATTTATGCCAATTTGTTATGTTCATATTTATTATGTCATCAATGCCAAAATTATACCATGTCATGTTTATGCTAATTTATGCCAATTTGTTATGTTCATATTTATTATGTCATCAATGCCAAAATTATACCATGTCATGTTTATGCTAATTTATGCCAATTTGTGTACATAAATTAGGCTAAGCTTTTGGCCTAATATGTATACCAAAAACCATGCAAACGTAAATTAGGCTAAGTTGGTTAGCCTAACGTTAGACGGGGTAACGTTGGGTTAAAAATGGTAATTTTAGGAAGACTGCCATAAATTAGTCATTAATCACACAAGTGATTGATGGCATAAATGGCGTTAATTACATACCTAAATTAATGAGATCTATTGAGAATAAATGTGGCAGTAATTTGAATTTGAATAATTTACATAAATAAAATGTAAATTAGAAAAACATGACTATTCTTAACCCGAGGTTGGATTGAGTTGTGACGTAAACCTGCCCGGACCCGCCCGGCTGTCCAGTTGTCACAACAATACCTATCCAATGTGAGAGGTTAAGGCAATTGAGCCCAATAAAGACCCGAGGTTAGACTGAGTTGTGGCATAAGACTGCCTGGAACCAACCGGCATACAGGCAGCCACAACAATACCTGTCTAATGTGAGTGGTTGGTGCTTTAATTAATAAATTAAGGCTAAGTCAGGATTGAGAGGGTTAAGTCAATTAAATTAATACTTAACCAAATTCAACATGTTAACTAAAATGATGGGTGGGGTCAGGTTAATCTGGACACTTAACCAATTTAATATGTTGACTAGGGGAGTGGGTAAGGTTAAGCAAATGTTTAACCATTATAACATGATTAACTCGACTAGTGATTGAGGTTAAGTTAATTAGAACACTTTAAGTAAGTTAGAAACACTTAACCAATATAACATGAATAACTAGGGTTAAGGCCGCTTAACCAGTATAACAAGATGGGTGACTGGGGTTAGGTTAACAGGAAACACTTAACCGCTGTAACAGGTTAGTTAAACAGATGGTGAGGTTAAGTTAACACCAGGAGGTAACACTTAACTAGAGTAACATGATTAGTAGGAGGGTTAAGTTAAATGGAATTTATTAATGACACTTAACCAAAACAACCTAAGGAACACGTCGGGTTAAGTTACCAATTAAAAACACTTAACCAATATGATATGAGGAATAGGCGGGTTAAATTAACATGAATAAACAAACACTTAACCATAAAATAAATATGATTGAATCAGTGGAAGGGTTAAGTACATATCAGGGATGGTGGGTAATATCAGTAAATATAGGCCCACAAACTTAACCGTTAATGAACATGCTTGAATCGGTGGGAGGGTTAATTACATCACGGGTAGGTGGGTAATATCTGTATATATAGGCCCATAGACTTAACCAATAGGAAACCCTAGTAACGGGGACCAATTTCAGAAGTAACCCAATTAGGTATCAATGATACCCTGAACTAGGCAAGGTGGGGCACGATTACTGGGTTGATTGTAAGCGGTCAAAGCGACGGCGGTTGGTGCATAGTGTGGGTTCTAACGGAGTGCGGGCGTGCACACACTCCGGAGCAGACAAGTCAGGGCACTGGGGCATCAGTAGTATACCCTATGCATTCTAGGAATTGTGTGTCGGGCGGCCACTATGGGACTTGATACACCCCATGGTGGGACCAGCATAGGTATCTACAATCGAATAGGGCCGTATGACACACGCGACACAGGCGTACAAATAGGGAGCCGATCGATAGGGTAGTAAGGGTACATCTAACATCTTCATAGCAATTGGTCTGATTGAGGTGGAATCCTCATACTAGATGTATACCTAAAGGCTACCACAACTGCGGGGATTGGGATCGCGTTGCAATATTAGCATTTGATATAAATGACTAGTTAGGACAGTAGTTAGGTGGTGCAGAGCAATTAGATATCATTTTAATGGTGAAGCCTAAGCAACCTTGCGATGTTATTCTTGATAGAAACCATGCGATGTAATACTTGATAGGAATTATGGGATGTTATACTTGATTTATCATGCCTGTAGCTTACCTTCCCATCATGCTTATGTTTACTTTCAGTTTATTCATGACATGTTATCTTTACCAATTTTTATGTTGAAAGTCACTAGGACTTGCTCAGTCTTTATGACTGACCCGTTTTGTTTCGCCTCCTTTTCTTCCCCCCCCCCCGGTTCACAGGGTGGGAATATAGCTTAGTTCGGATCTTACCAAGCCCCAAGGCTCTTTCATGTAAGGCTTGGATTCCTCTTGGCTTTGGCTTGCTTTGCTTTTTTGGGGAATACTACAGTTTATTTTTATGCTTCTTTGTTTTTGAGCAAGACAGATATTTTAGCTATGTATTTGGGTATTGGAAGTTGATGGGCTTTTATTGTAAATAATTCTACTTAATAAATGATTTAAAGTACTTCTACTTTACTTTTCGCTGTTTTATATATGTCTGTCTTGTAATATTTCTGTTCCAGTACCCATAATGCTCCATTGAAGTTAAGGCATTCCCTTTGTGAGTGACCTTAACGGATGTGGGGTGTTACAGGCATGGCTATTCAAGAAACATGGAAATCGGTCGGAAGCTTTTCCATATTTGTATAGGCCCGCCTTTAAGGGTCTCAAAATACAGATATCCCTCGGGCCTGTTTTTCATGGTGGCTATGGCCCCATCTCGGCCCCTCCCTCAACTAGTAAAGACTGCAAGAGCAAAACAACATTGCCCCTAACAAACAATCTAGACATCCAGCTGGCGTCTCTCCTCAACTACCATGCCTCAATAGTGAAGATTAATGGTATCTTGGGTTTAGCTCTTGTCTTTTAGCATCCCACTGGCTGTAGATGGTGGTACCCGATGTTCTACTATCTTCGTTTGTCCTGGCTTCGCCTCCCATTGAAGCGATCACCAAATCAACCGAGTGTCACTTCGACATAGCATTCTAATTGCAAAGCTACTTTTCAAGTCAAGGCCCACCCACCTGGTAGTAACACGCAGACCCAACCTATGCGAGTACATCCTAAACATCTGCCACTGCACAAAGGACTACTAGGAGCACCTTACGTAACTCAGAAAGCCGTGTGCTTCCCCTTCCAGTCCTTCGGAGTCAAAAGAATAATCAGATGAACATGTGCTCCCCTCATGCCTCATGACACCACGATGATCTACCCCGTTGGGTTATTCACCTCGAACGTGCGGACTAGTCCAAGCGCCTCATTTTAATATGCTATTAGACCCTATGACTAAGCATTCCTTTATGTGCTTGGTTTACCTTATCAGGTTTCCATTTAACTTAGTTATTCCCATTCACATTGACTACTTATTCAAGTTACCAAGTTCCTCTTGATTATTAATTTAAGTCATATAACTTAACCCATTTATGTTTGTTAATAAGCCCATAACATGTTATTTTCTAGATTGTGATCCAAGATCTGTAATCCACAATCCCTTTATATTCTTGTTTGATTTCATAGTCACAATAATGTGTTCTACTTAATATGCAATTAATATACTTTAATTCACATGTTTTCTATTTAACATGTCAGTCATTATTTATGATTAAATATAACTTTTTTTATTTCATAAGTTTGCCTCACTCTTTCCTATTTAATCATTATTCCATCTTACATTGTCACTTCAACTTATCGTTGTTTACTTATTAACTTGGTTCTCTTAACTAAGGTTCACTAATAAGTCTCCTTTCCATTTATTATAACCTATGTTATAATTTCCTCTTGTCCCAAGGACAAGTCTTAACAGGTTATTCTTATCAGCAGATTTCAGATTTCCAAGTTTACAGATTAATTAATTTATAATTAAGTACAACTTCTTACATTTCATAAATTTCCCCTTTTTCTATACTTATTACAAACAACTGGATTCAGTTTTCCCCATTTACTGATTACTTAATTTACAATTAAGTACCACTCATCTCATTACATAAGTTATCTCATTTTCTTAATTGTTTATTATATCCTAGGTTATAATCTCCACTTGTCCCTAGGACAAGTCTACCTATTATATAACATTCTCACTAATGTAATTAATTTATAATAGGTTATTATCATTCCTCGTTCATTCCATTCCTTTTACTTTTTGTAACTTTCATTCAATTCCCATTCAATTCCACTAATTACAATTAATGCTATTTATCAATCTTGCTATATATATATATATATATATGTGTGTGTGTGTGTGTGTGTTTATGCACTAGACCTCTCACATTTAACTTATACTTGTGGATGCTGGATTTGCCGGGTGGTTCCGGGCGGACTTCTTCCACAATTTGACTTAACCTCATGTCTTAGCACCGTTACAGTTTTCTATTTACTGTAAATTTTCAATATAATTTAGGCCTGTCCATTCTTTCAAGTTTTCACTGTAATCTATATTTTATATGTCATCATATTAAGCCCATTTTACGTCGCATGTCCTTTCTAACATGTAACTAATTTTTATCTCAAAACAACATGTGATCGCCAAACAATGTAATTATTCTTATTTAACATGTAATTATTCCCATTTCTACAATTAAGGGTTCAAGTACATAATTGTCACAAGCTAACATGTAATTATAACAATAGTAATCGCTACAATATTTTTAACAAGTTTACATGTCAATAGGTGAACATTTCAGCACATTAAACATTTCAACATATGAATTTGTAGCATATTAATATTTTATCATACTAATATATCAACGTGTCATAATAGCATTTCAACACTTCTAATCATTATATCAGATTTACATGACATGTTAATGGGGAATGTTAAACGATAATATACCATTATCAAAAATGATATAACTTAAATCCACTCACCTAATTTGCTTTCCAATTCCTGGATCTGGTCCAGATCTAGCATTCCATGGTTTCCCCTAACTGGATTTAGAACCTAGCAACCATGGATCCACAATTTTTACTAAAAGAAAAAGGGAAGAAAGAGGAAGAAAATTGAATAGACCAGATCTAAAAATTTACCTTACTCCGCATATGATTCTGAACACCTTCTTATTAAGATTCATTCTTTTCCTCTAGATCTTGATTAGGAATATTCCTAAACTAATTATCTTATTTTTCTGAAGAGATTTGAGGAGGAAGAATGGTAGTGCTTAGATGTTGTCTCAGAGAATGTGAGATTTAGGCTAGTCTTTGCTAGCTTATTTATAGGTGTTTAGGATCTTATCGTACATGTAGCGCTGAGTCAGCATTGAACCTAGTTAAGAAAATAGTTCAGATACATTGTTGAAGCTGACTGGATCTAGGGTGGGTTGACCGCCCATGCCTGGGTCGACCCCGTCTATAGTTTTTTCCTCTTTTTCTGCATATGGTCTTTAGTTTTGAATTGATTTGAATATGTTCATATATAAGGTTCTTATATGTATAAAAATCTTCTAATGACTATTTTATGCGTATATATATATACGCACAACTTGTGTTTCGTTTTCAAAATTCAAACGGTGTTGCACCGTTATTTGATTTTTGCCATATTTCTTTAATTGCAGCCTTATCTTGAACTTTATCTCTTGTGTATATATATATATATATATTTTTGCATATATATACATAGATATTCTCATATATATATACATATTTTTTTTTTGCTTCTTTATATGTATATTTTTCCTTATATGTGCGTTTATACATATTTTCTCCCATGGACATGTGTTATTTTGGACGTTCTCTTAAAACAAAGTTATGATGGCGGCGGGGATCAAACTCTGTACCTCTTATATGCAAGTCACATGTTCTAACCAACTAGGCTACTAAGGCTATTGTTAACAAGGCTTAGAACAACGGTAGCTATTATTCTCTTCTTACTTCTCTTTTTCATGTTTGTTACAATATTTTGTTTAACCCATTGCATGAATCTTTATCTTTTATTTCTCCTTTATTATTAATGCATAATATTTGTCAATCAGTGAATGCAACATATTTACACTGATTGCAACCAATCCTTTCTTTCTTTTAATGCATGCATACATTTCTATTTGCATTAATCTTTATTTTATTCTTCATATATACATTTATGTTTGTGCATATATATATATATATATTGTTGAACCTGTGTTTTTTGTTTGATGATAACAAACATATTTTACTAATGTGTTTAAAATTGTACTGTTAACTGTCTTTCACATCATACTGAAATAAAAGATTTTTTTGTATAATAATGTCTCTATACAGAAATTGAAAATCTACACAAGTAGTTATTATTCAAAAAATTATTTTTTTATTTCATAATCCAAACAGTACATTTTTCCTTTGAACTCTCTTCTATATAAAATATAAATACAAATGTTTTTCACTGCATATATATATATATATCATACACATCTCCTCTCACACTTGATTACATATCTCTATACACTCTTACTGTCCCTTTTCTCCTATGGCATCATCCTGAAACCTGTCACAGAAAAGAAATACACATGATAGACTGGAACTAGAAATAGACACTGAACAAATAAAATTTTATTTTATAATTTTTTATTTGTCTCAGATTTTCTGTGTGTTTTTCTCATCATCTTTCTAACTTGATCAGCCTCGACATAACCATACCGGTTTGTTGATCAGAACCAGCATCAAACTCAGCTGATTTTGACCAGCCGCGACACAGTATAGTAAGTCTGCTGATGTATATTACAGTGTCATTTACACAAGATAGGTCAAAAATCAAAAGAGAAATGGAAATGCAAAAAATTTCAGATCAGCAAAAGCAATGCAGCATATTCAAGTTAACATTCAAGTACAACAATGCGGAAAACACAATGCAAGTGCAAGTGCAAGTGGTGTACAAGTGATACAAAATTCATGGACCAGTATAATCTTGAATGGTTCAGGATATTGCTTCAGCAGTAAACATGAAGTGGAAATGGAGCATGCATGATGATATAAGGTAGCAGCACATTCAAGTGGCCAATACAAATATAGAGCAACCAAGAAGTGAACCACAAAGGTCGAGCTTATATAAGAGAAATGATAATGCATTCAACATAGCAGCAAAACAAGAAGGTCATGTGAAAAATGGTGTGTGCACATACAACATGATGGCAGCAGTTTTTTTGGTATTAGTTCATGTTCATGCAGCAAGGCAACATTCAAGTGTAAAATGAGTACAAGTATGGGTCAAAACTAAGAATACATGCTGCTCAGGAAACTTCACAAATAAATGGTCTAGCCAAACTTTCAAAGTACACAAGACAGTTAACAACAAAGTGGTCGAGCCACATTGGTATGGCAAAAACTAGCTGCAAAATAAAAACTAGAATACATATATGTGAAGAACTGGTTGGATCTTTGGAGCAAACATTCATGAACAACTTTAAATTACAAGTTAGTTGTACTTGTTCAAGTCAATGTGGTCGAGCAACAAACTACACAGTAGGAAATAAATACAGCAATGAGAGAGAATAATTGCAAAGTGTAGAATGTGATTCACAACAGTGAAGTGCCAGAACAGCAATTATGTATTTTGGCAAGTGCAAAATTAGTTTGTGGAAAGAGTTCAATGGAAGTTTCTGAAATTAAATTTCTTCTATCCAATTTTTTCTTTTACAATCATTTTTGGCATTGTGACTAAGCAAGCAATTTCAAAAAAGATTTGATTTCTATAAAATCTGTTTTTAAATGAGCAAAGAAATGTTTTTGGGAAAGCTTTTATTTTTTTCGGAAATCTCAATTCTTTTTGGAAAGGATAAAATTCCAAAATTGGAATGCAATCACTGCCTTGAGAAATCAATAAATGATCGCAGAGAATTCTAGTCAATCAAAGGAACAAAATACATGGCCAGATTCAGCAAGCAAAATTATTTTCTAAACATAGGAAACAAATTTCAATCAGGTTCATACAAAGGAAGATTTAAATGCCAAAATTAGCAGCTTGTTTTCAAAATTCAAATTGTTAGAGAATCTACCACCGAAACAAAAGGAAAGCTTTAAAAATCGGCCTCAAAATTAGATAACAAAATTCCAGGTGCAAAATTCGATTCGAATATTCCTAAATCAAATCAAGCAAGTCATTAAACTGAAATCAAAGGATAAGTGTCTCGAAATCCCCATATAAACACACTCTTCCTCATCGACAAAGATCATCCAAGTTATTCAAAAACAATTAAAACCCTAAGGCTTAAATCAGAAGGCTTACAGCGTTCGATCAAAGCAGAGAGCAATTCTGAGTTGAGCTCGAAGGCAGAATCAATTTACTGAAGGGACATCGAGCCATGGTTATTCAATTTTTGAAGAAGCCCCAGACGATTCAGAGAAACCCTAGCCGCCAATTTCTTTTTGGCTTGGAAAATAAAAGAAAAAGGGGATGGCCGATTTATAATAAAAGATACAAAGGTTTTTTTATTTAAGGGCTTGTTTTTATTTTATTTTTGTTTTACCTTTCTACCTTCAACTCTTGTTAATCTATTTTCAAATTAAACTAGGGTTTACAGATTACTGGTCTGTAGTCTAGGAAAATCTGGTCTGGGGTACAAAGGCCAGTCTAGGATTTTCAGCTTAGGGTTAGGATAGGAGCAGACGTTGCGAGTTTACATAGGAATGTAAGCGGGATCTGTTTGTAACTCCTAGTAGAAATCTTAGAAAGGCAGCAGTTGGCACAAATTGCCAAAGCTGGGTATCTCTAGTGTGATTTTCCTTTACTGCAATTTTTTCATTACTCTGTGATTGTTTTGATTAGTGTTAAACCCTATTCACCCCCCCTCTAGGGTTAATATTGATCCTACAGTTGGTATCAGAGCAAGTGTTTATTTAACTCTAGAGACATGAGAATAATGAATAATGCTTTCTCTAAGGGACAATCTATTGCTAGACCACCCATGTTCAATGGTAGTGATTACGTGTATTGGAAAGCTAGAATGAAAATCTATCTTGTGTCTGTTGACTAAGATGTATGGGATATAATTGAAACTGGTTATAAACCACCCACTATAGTTGTTAACGAAATTGAAATGCTTAAACTAGAAGATAAGTGGGATGCGAATTATAAGAAACTGTACTCTGTTGATTCTAAAGCCATGAATGCTTTAATTTGTGCCTTAGACAAAACTGAATATAACAGAACTTCTCATTGTAAAACAGCTACGGAAATCTGGCACACACTGCAGGTCACTCACGAAGAAACGTCGCAAGTGAAAAAATTTCATATTGCTCTATTCAGTAATGAGTATCAAAACTTCACTATGCAGAAGGATGAGAGTATCAAGGACATGTATGGACGTTTCTCTATGCTAGTGTACAACGCTAGAGCCCTTGGAAAAGTTTTTACTGAAGTTGAACTTGTGAGAAAGATTCTGCGTGTTCTGCCAATGAACTTCGAAGCAAAAGTCACAACCATTCAAGAATCAAAGGATCTGAGTAAGCTGAGCATGGAGGAGCTCATTGGAAATCTAATGACATATGAAATGGAGTTAAATCACGAGAGGATCGCAACAACTTTGATTTGAAGAAGACGTCAATTGCTTTGTCCAATACTGTCAACAACGATGGCGAAGATTCCATTGAATAGTTTGCAATGGATGTCAGACAAATCGCAAAGTGGAGCAAATTCAAACATCGAAGAAACAAACCAAAATCCAACAAGATGAAGAACTCTAACAATTTAGATGAGGAACCACTTTGCTATAACTGTAAGAAGCCTGGACATCTGAAACCAAATTGTCCCCTCCTTCAGCACAAAAGAAACAAGAAGAAAAAGAAAGTCTTTTCTATAACGTGGGACGACGAGGAAGAAGAAGAAGACTCAGATAGCAGTGAGGAAGAGAGTAACCTATGCTTCATGGCAGAATCAGATTCAAAAGATGATAGAGAGCAATCGACTGAGGTATACAGTTATGATGATTTGTTTTTAATGTGTGAACATCTTTCTGAAATCATTGATACACTAGAAGAAAAAATAGAAAAACTGAAAGATTTTTTTTTTAAAATCTCAAGTACACCACTGAAAATCTTGAAAAAGAAAAATTGAGTCTGAAAGAAACTGATGAGATTAAGAGAGAGAACTTTATTAAAAGATGCACTACACTTGTGGACGAAAATACAACATTAAGAACCAAAGTCCAAAATCTTGAAGTCAACTTAAACAAGTTTTCAATGTGACAAACATCTTTCAAAATGTTGCTAGGAAACCAATTGTTTGCAAACAATGGAAAAGGACAAGGTTTTGGTAAAGTACAAAATGATGTGACTGTGAACGACAATGCTAAAGATAGAAGCATCTTTCCTAAGTGTGTAAAGTGTAGGGAAATTGGCCATAATTTTGAAAACTGCAAGAACGGGAATAAAATCAGAAAATCCACTATTGTTTGGGTTCCTAAACACTTGGCACACAATTACCATAAATTTTGGAACACAAATAAGAGGACAAAACAAATATGGGTTCCAAAAGATTCTTTCTTTCATCATACTTCAGTCACTGATATCTTTGGACCTAGGAACGTCTCTAGGTCATCTTTCTCTCTTCTTGTGTAGGTATGTTGGCAGGCTAAGGAGCAACAAAAAAGGTATTTGGATTCAGGTGGTTCCAGACATATGCCAGGAGACAAGAGATTGTTCCTTAGCCTAGAAAGATATAAAGGTGGAAGTGTGACATTAGGTGACAACAGCAAATGTAAGATTATTGGTAAGGGAAAAGTAGGCAACATCATTTTTTCCTTAGCCGATGTCTTATATGTTGATAATTTATATCACAATCTTATTTCCATAAGCCAACTATGTGACAAAGGAATGAATGTAGTTTTTGACAGTAAAATTTGCAAGATCATTGATACATTCACTGGAAAAGTTGTTTTTACTAGCAAAAGAAAATGGAATATCTACACGCTCTCTTTTGATGATGTAACTGTTTCTAGATGTTTGGTTGCCACTGAAGAAGAGGCAGTTTTATGGCATAGAAGACTAGCACATGCTAGTGTGCATCTCCTTAAAAAACTAGAATCAAATGAGCTTGTCAGAGGCTTACCTCATCAGAAATTTAAAAATAACAAAGTGTGTAAGGCTTGCTCCGTGGCTAAACTTAGTCGCTCGTCATTCCATCCAAAAAATGTTGTTAGTACTTTGCGTGTTCTTGAATTGATTCATATGGATTTGTTTATACCTACTAATACTGCTAGTTTAAATGGTAAACTTTATTGTTATGTATTGGTTGATGATTACTCTTGATTTACATGTGTTTATTTTCTAGCCAAAAAGTCTGAAACATTTGAATATTTTTCAAAGATTTCAAAACTTGTTCAAAAAGAAAAAGGTGTTTCAATTAAAACGTTGAGAAGTGATCATGGAAGTGAATTTGAAAATTTAGATTTTGAAAAATTCTGTGAAGAAAATGGTTTTAAACATGAATTTTCCGCTCTTCGAACACCTCAACAAAATGGGGTGGTCAAAACGAAAAATCTACATTGCAAGAGATGGCTAGATCTATGTTATGTGAATATAAATTACCTCAAACCTTCTGAGCTGAGGCAGTTAATACTTCATGCTATGTAATGAATAGAGTCATGAATAGACCAATACTTATGTAATGACCCAAATTTTTCGCCGCTTAATTCTGAACTTTTAAACAGTTTAAGTGATGTATTGATAGTTTAAAAAGGTTTTTATAATGAATTTATTTATTAACAACGATAGAACGTATAATTTATTATATAATTTAAATAGTTTATTTTTCTGAGATCGTCACGCATTACTCAACATAACGATATTCCCTTTTGTCTGTAGTGGTTGTAAATAAAAGAAAATTCTTTGTAATCGGTACCTCATTAACTCCAAATAAATATATATCCTCCGTTACTCAGTAAACTTCGCTGCTGTGTATATATAATGACGGTGCATTATATGAATTAGAATTGCTCCTTCACAAATCAAATTTTGCTACTTCCTGCAAAGAATAAGCAAGTAAAGTGGCAAAAATAACCATCATTCCAGAACTAAACGATTGCTTCAACTTTCAAAGTACTGATTAAATTCCATTTATTTATCTCAACGCGCAGCAACTAACTACATGAACTGAAAAGATTGGGCAGCGTACTCTCCACGTTCTCAATACCGTGTTCCCCAAACCAACCCTTGCCATGTCTGCCAATCCATCCCTTTTCCATGTCTACCAAGCCACTCAAATATATAAAATAACAAGCCATCCTCAAATTACTTCCTAGTCCCCAATCCAATTTCTTCGTCTCACAGTTTCTTACCTCGTCTAAATCCGTTCTTTCAGCAAACAAAAAAATAATCGCAGGAAATAAAATACTTAATGGAATTGTTAATTCGAGATCCATTGATCTTGTCTTCGCTTAAGCTTCAGTTCCAAGCATGCGTTGTAGGGTGCGATGAAATCTTCTGGTACTCGATTTCTTTTTATTCGAGCTGCAAGTTAGGGCGAAAACTGGGATCGGTGATCATCCTAATCGAAAATTAATGAACTTCCATTTATCAGTAAATTTACAGTGGAGTGGAGCATCAGATCTGGGAGATAGATAGGAAAATGGCGAACTGGGTTTTCTATGACGTGGGGGTAGGAATGGATTTTGTTTAAACCGAGGAAGATGGGGTAAATCGGTAGTTAGTTTGTAGAGCAGTGAGTTTGTAGTTGAACAAGGGTGTGAATGGAAGTTTGATCACAATGTTCTGGGGGCTGCAGGTATTTTGTGTTGAGGAAGACAAGATTAACAGGCTTATTACAGCTAATCGGGTAATTAAACATAACAAAGAGATTAGCTATAAAGATGGAATTAATTAATTAATATATAATTTGCGTTAAAAGGGGGATGTAGGTCTGGTTTCAAACTGTCTAAGGAAATAAAAAAAATGAGATAGCAGTTTTGAAGATACTGAGAAAGACAAGGAGTATTATGGATGGAGGAAGGCACTAGTGCGTGGTATGACAGGTAGGTGATGGATCAGTTTTGTTCCATAGGTTTTAATTTTGGAGACCCTGATCCTAGCATAAATTCGTTCTTTAAGATTATAGTGAATACTTTGGCTTTGAGTGGTTTTTGGTCCATGTCCACACCAGTAAGGAATTAAAGAGGGACGTTAGTCTCTGGACTTTGTTGGTGGCAATATCTGTCAGGTTGAAGATGAATTAGCGGGTGATTTACGGTAATTGAAATTTTTAGATTTAATGACTATAGTTGGCGCCAAATAATTTATTTCAACTCGAATTAAAAGTTATAACATTTAACTTTATTCCATACAAGAACATAATCAGAAGAACAAGCTATGATGGATTCGTGACGACGAAATATACACTGTAGAACTATCTCCGTTGAGAGTCGAGCTACTGAATTTTCGTGATAAAATCAAATGCTTTGTTGATTTTAATCGAAATAAAAGCAAAACCGTCAACTGCGAACCAAGGTAAGTAAACTCACTAACTCTGCTTCGTTTATATTTTTATACAAACAAGTTTTAAATTCATTTATTGTAATTTTATACTGTGCAATGGTTTATTGGTTGAATAGTTGATAAAATTTGTTGAAATGGTTGATATGAATACATCGTTGATCGATTATTAGTTCTGATATTTCATATTGATGTGAAATACTATTATTGATGTTGATTAACATCTGTGGATGCAGGAAACAGGTTGGAGGGGCCCAACTGGGTTCCTCAACATTTATATTTTTGTTTCCATATATGATGAAAATAACTGAAGACGGAGTTATGCAAGGGCTATCCTGTTTAAGGGATAGTGCCTTCGGTTTGTCCAGTCCCAGGAAAATGTGAGTGGACGAATGTTCGACAGAGTATATCTAACGGATCGCGTAAGTTGATCTCTTCAAACGTACTTACGTTTGATGGCGGAGGAATTCGTTTCTTTTAGCTTCATCCCTGTGGTATTTTTGGGGAAATCAATTTGGGATTTGGAGGGTATGACGATGTGGCATTCAAAGTGAATGGTGGTTAGGTGTTCTAAAAGATACGTAATGACCTCAAGCCTCACAACCCGGAATTGACAAAAATCGGGCAGGCAGCATGGCTATGTGGGTCGCTCTCATTAGGATATATAATCACCTATCTAGAGAAATTCCAATTGCTTCTTTAATCTATCAATGTTGTACCTTTTGGGAAATGGTTGCTGATCCCAACCGTTGGTGATATACATTCGATACACTCAAGCGAAATGTGTCGTCGGTCATGTGAGGGCCGGGTTGCAAGACGTTCTTGTTGAACCTAGTGTATTCGCCTCTAGAGATACACTATCGGCAGGCGGTCCCATACCTTGTCATGTTGGAAGTCCAATCTCCAATAAGCGCCCTGCGGCTTTTGATTTTATATTATATATGGAGCGTGAGATGCTAGTGTTCCTCTAGATTCTATTTATTTGATTTAGACACTATTATAATATAACCAGATTTTGATATCAAAATGTTTTGGGTTATCGTAAGGTAAAAACCATCTGTGTTTATGTGTGGATCGGTCTTACGATTATCATTTCTTTTGAAAAGGATTTTGAAAGTTAAACCAATGGTTGGAGTTTACTCACACCAGTCCCATGACTGACCCAAAGTTTATTTTGTTTTGTTTTCCCTAAACTCTTGGGTGCCCAAATTTGTACGGGAAGTCAAGTAGTCGGGATGTTACAGATTCACTTGGAGGTGTTCGAAGTAGGAGGCTTCATCAGTTGGCTATAGACTATCATATTTTCCGCTGTGTACTATGTTGTATCTGGAAATAGGAGTTTTTAACCGTTCCAGGGATAACTGTTGTGCTCTGATGATGGTATGTATATACAGTTACTGATTTGTATTTCAAAAGTTATGTTATATAATATATTTTATTTGTTTCGCTGTGAGTTTGTGATCTTCATTTTTCTTCTATTCTAATATTTCTTTCTTTCTATTTTTCACCCACTAGCTTCTTTCTAATAATGATTCGTGTTTCTGTGCAATTTGGGTTGGACGTGTTGTGTTATTAGTCGACTCAAAGGGTACGGATTTGCAGGTTGTTACATTTGGTATCAGAGCTGATGGTTGAGTAGTAACCTTGGCTCTGTGGCGTGACTCAATAGAGTTGGAGTTAGTAATACTCTAGATTGAGTTTGAGTGTATATATTTGAGTGCGCATTTGTGGGTTTGCTATAAAAAACCGTTTTATATTGTGTTGGCTGGTTTGTTGAGTGGTTTATGAATTCTTGTTGATACAGGATGTACAACTGTATCGATAGGTATTTCTAAACTCTCGAACAAAGCAATTCGATACTGTATTGTTTTAAAATGGATAATGAAATAATTTTGCCCAAAATTTATTTTGATATAAAAAGAATAATTTACGAATTATTATATATGACTGTGTTGATTGTTATAACAATCAAATGGAATTTTGAAATATAGAAATGATTATATAATTTGTATACGGATAATGTATACAAATGAGATAAACCAAAATTAAATTCAAACTAGAATTTGAGAATTTGAATCCCGGGCGTATAGAAATATTTACTGAAGTATCTTTATAGTAATATAACGTTACTTTGAAGGATTTTTGAATAAGAATGATTTTAAATGGATTTTAAGAGTTATTTAGCATTGGAATCACTTCAGTGGCGAGAAAATAATTCTGATAATGGAATGCAGCATTATCATTGTTCATTTTCTAGTTTCTGAGTGATGGATTGCTACCATAGTAATTTAAAACGAAAATTTTGTTTGAAAAGGACAAGATGTTTTAAAAATTCAAATGTTTTGAATTGGGTTGATTATAAATATATATGAGTATAACTATATATGATTTCAAACCAATTTGAAATAAAACCCGGGAATTTGAATTCTGAAATTTAAATTTTATTTGTATAAGTTGAATAGATTGAAATGGTAAAAATGTATCAAATGAATTGAAATTTAACTGAAGTTAAATAAAATTGGATTGGATTAGAAGTAATTCCGAATGAAATTAAAAAAAGAGAAATGTTGAGATTCGAATTATTAATATGAATTCGACCTATGAATAAGCAAATTGAACATATATTGGATGTTGTTAATTGAAATTGAATTGTGATAAATCAGGATTCAAGTATAATAAGTGGATTGACTTAAATAGAAATCAGTTTTGAATTGATAGAATGGAAGTGAAATAATCATAAGTTGATTAGAGATTTAAAAACTGGAAGTTGGATTGATTTGAAACCAACTGGAAATGGATATATGTATGCTGAGCAGGTATTGAATGGAAGCAAATGTAAGAAATAGAATTTGTGCCCGACAAAAAGGTACATGTTTACAGTATTACTTGGGTTTGATGGATTTATGACCCTATAGGGCAAGCCACTTGGCTTTTTGATTTTCTTTTGGGTTGGAGAATGTAATAACCCGAAAATCTGGGCCAGTTTAAAATTTTTATTTTGGCAATTTTAGCGAATTTTGAATATTTAAAATAGATTATTTTAAATATAATCGACGAGAAATTTATTTTGAATAGAATTCGACGTATATATTATATACGCCGTCGTTAGAATATAAATATTTATATATAATTATAAATAGAATTGAAAATGGCGCGGTAGTTCGATAATTCGATTTCAAACTTCAATTGAATGTACCGGGTGCAAAACAATCCGGATTTTAGTGAAACCAAAAACATTAGGATCTAATTGATAACATCTTTCTAACGGATGTAAGAAACTGAGATTTCACTTTAAAAATTGAGAGATATGTCCAGTTGAAAATTCTGAATAGTCGCTATGGAATTCAGGCCCTTAAAAATGGACATTTTGCAAATGACCTCGGATTTCGACGAAACCACTTTTGTTGGATCCGCAGTGTCAAGTTATTGCTAGGTTTCAAATTTCGTAATTTTTCGAATTAATATGTGAGCGTGGCAAAGGAGAACGTGGTTGACCATTTCAGTTGATTTTAATCGACTGGAAATTGGCCATTTTTCCAACGGTCTCAGAATTCGACGAAACTAGTTTTGTTAGGACCGTATCGTCAATACGAAGCTAGAAAATATTTTTCTGGAATTTTTCTAGTTAGTATGTGACCCCGGTAATTTGAAATGTACGTTTAAAATTCAATATAGTGATTTAAATGTAAATTTAACGGAAACTGATTGTAACAGCCGAATCAACCTACGATACATATCCCATTGTGTTCGGAATGGGGGTGAAACGCTATGGACGACAGGCGGTGGACCCCGTTTAGAGGTCCGATGTAAAAGTCAACTTTATTTGAAAATAAATAAATAAAATAAATTAATTATATATATTATTCTCCCCCCCCCCCGATTCATTTACCAGAAGAAAAAAATAAAAAGGAAAAAAAAATAAAAACCCCCTCGATCCCGCCGCACGCCACCGTTCCTGGCGCCGCCCCCCCCTACGACTCCGCCGCCCCCCTCCATCCGTCGCCCCCTCTTCTTCTTTCCCCATCGCCTCTTCCCCCACCCCCCCTTCTTCCGATTCGAGCCGCGAACCCCCCCCCCTAGCGCCACCGTGAACCCTAGCCCCTCCTTCACTCGTCGCTGCACCATCCGCACCCCCTCCAGTCTCGCTCCTCTCCGTCCTCTTCTTGCCGACGACCACCGAACGCCCAAACCCCCCTGTAAGTCGTTTTTTTTATTATTTATATTTTCTGTAATACTGATTTTTTTTATTTTATTTAAAAACTGATTTTATATTTATTTAAAAACTGATTTTAGATTTATTTAAAAACTGATTTTATATTTATTTAAAAACTGATTTTATATTATGTTAAAAACTGATTTTTATGATCTTAAAAACTGATTTTATTTTTAAACTTTTAAATTAGAAAAGGTGAAAACTTTTAAATTAGAAAAGGTGAAAACTTTTAAATTAGAAAAGGTGAAAACTTTTAAATTAGAAAAGGTGAAAACTTTTAAATTAGAAAAGGTGAAAACTTTTAAATTAGAAAAGGTGAAAACTTTTAAATTAGAAAAGGTGAAAACTTTTAAATTAGAAAAGGGTTAAACTTTAAAATAGAAAAGGCGGAATCTTTATTATGTGGAAGAAAGAAAAATATGATTTTTATATTTTTAAAGTATTAAAAATATAATCTTTATAGGATTGAGAATATAAAAATATCATCTTTGTGTATGTAGCAAAATAAAAATATCATCTTTGTGTATGTAGCAAAAAAAAAATATCATTTTTATTGTGTAAATGAAATGAATAGAAATTCATGTGTTGAAATAGAATATTTTATCGTTAAAAATATAATTTTTAACGTGAAAGTGAATAAATAAAATATTCATTTACAAACCGGACGGTTTGTTTATGTACACTGATTTGAAGGACATTGATTGGGTCGATAAATTTTACACATCGCCCAACTGCACAAATAAAATCTGTGTTTGATTGTTTGAAACCCCACACGGGTGTTGGGATGAAATTTGAAGTTCACTCATCCTGATTGATTAAATATGTCGATCGATTGATTGACAGGCTGTTATAAGCGTTAGATATCTATATTTGATGCTTATACAGTGTAGTGCACTTTGGTTGATGGTTGATTATTTTTCAATGCTATTATATACATGTGTTGTATGGAAATCCATATAATTAACGTTATATGGTGATTGATTGGGCCTCATTCCAATCGGGAAAATAATGAATATTATAAAAGAAAATTCATGTGTTGAATATAAAAATAGTCATGTGTTGACGATGTTCATGTGTTGAGTGAAATATTTTAAATAAAATAAATTACATCTTTATCATATTTAAAATTAGAACTACTTCCTAGTAGAAGTCTAATTAAAATCAAACGATAGATACCATAGTTTTATAAAATATTTTACATAACAAAAATAGTGATGTGTTGACAGTACTCATGTGTTGAGATTAGTCGTGTGATGAAAGAAATATAGATTCATGTGTTGAATGGGATAAATATTCATTTGTTGGATAGAATAAAGGAGTTTTGAATAATATAAAGCCGTGTTGATTAGAGATGCGTTATTTCGACGTGAACGATATTTATATTGAATTGAAAACGATTTCGAAATGAATTGAATTGAAAACGATTTCGAAATGAATTGAATTGAAAACGATTTCGAAATGAATTGAATTGAAAACGATTTCGAAATGAATTGAATTGAAAACGATTTCGAAATGAATTGAATTGAAAACGATTTCGAAATGAATTGAATTGAAAACGATTTCGAAATGAATTGAATTGAAAAGGATTTCGAAATGAATTGAAGTGAAAACGAATTCAAATTGATTTGAAAGCGAATTGAAATGAATTCAAATTGAAGTGAAATTTGAATTGAATAGAAATGAATTTTAAAACGAATTTATAAAGAAGAATTCAATTTTGATTTGAATTGAAAAGGAAGTTGAAATTGTTTTGAAACGAATTTAAAACGATTTATAAAATTCGTTTTAAAAGGAAATCGACGAAATATATATAATATATATATATTATATATATAATGGCCTGAATAGAACGCGCCGCGCCGCGGTAGTTCGTGAATTTTGACCATTTAATTCAAACGGACATTGCGGGAGATCCGACCGTCGGATTCTCCTAAAACCGGAACCGTTGGGTTCGTATCGAAAAGAGCTTTCCAATAAATATGAGAAATTTGAAATCTAACAGTTGGATTTGGAATTATGTCCAAATCAAATTCGAAAAAGGTCGCTGTAAGTGCAGTTCGATGGCCGTTGTTGGAAATCGACTGTACGGGCCTTGATAAAATTATTAAAAATATCTATAATTTGTGTAAAATTATAATATGTGAATTGGAAAGATTTGGGCTGGAAAATTCCACATTTGAAAAGATAAAAATAGATTTTTATCGAAATGAACTAGTTTTGAACTAGAATTGAAATCAATTTATTTTTGAAATAAATAAATTGAATTTGAAAGTGATTTTTGAAAATAATCGATAATTTCCAATACGTGGATTGGACTGGAGCTGAATCGAAATTATCTTCGGGATATTTCGATGTTGGATTTCGTGACTATACAAATATTGTTATGGGGATTTGAAAGATATTTTATATCGTTATTTCCAATACGATATTTGTTGGTTTCAGAATTTGATATTGAATATAAGCCGATATATTTTCTATTCAGAGCCTTGTATTTAATATCAAATGTGATTTGGTTTGTCGTGAATCGTGTTTTTGATGACATTGGTTATTTAACCCAGTTAAAGGCAGGATATTGATTTTTGAAAAGATTAAAACTAAGTGGAGTTTTAATGAATCTTTAATTAGATTGAAAAGTGAATTGATAATTTAAATTATCAAATCTAAAAAGTGATCGAGAGTGGAGTACCACCAGTTTTGCTCCAAAGCGATAGTTAAATCTTTAATTAGATTTGAACGTGAAATGGTAATTAATTTTACCGATAACACCGTGGTGTTAGATATGGAGTATCACCAGTTTTGCTCCATGGGATATATAGGTTGGGATTGGGAAATAAAACAAATAATTACTTCGGTGTGGTTCGTTAATCCCGACTAGTTTGAAATGATATCCAAAGGAAGATTATAGGATAAATTTAGAAGAATTTATCTTGGATAAAATTAATGGGAACATTTCCCTAAGAATGTGATTTTGTGAATAAAAGAATATTCTGAATTGGAATGAGGCGTTCGTAGTGTTTGTGTAACATTTGTTAATTATATGCGTGGGTTATTCAGAAAGGCCGGGTTATACCCATTCTGAATAACCGATTCGACGAGATGTCGAAGATGAAGACGGTGGTTGAAGACCGGAAGTCTTCACATCGTTTGGGTGATTACTGATGATCTTGATTGGGCTGTACACCCGAGATGAGGGAAACAGTCGGTGATCGTCCAGACGTACTTGGAGATCGATGGATATGCGAGGAAAGTGCCTCCGGTTTCGTTCAGACCCAGAACGGACTTGTAAATGGACTGTGTGTCCGACATTGGATTTTAGTCCGTGTGATTGATCTCTATTAAATATATATCTGTTGGCGGCGGAGAATTTATTCTCTTGCTTAACGCCCTTCTCTGAGACGTACGAGCTCAGGGGTTATATATTGATGGATATCAAACGCATGGAGTGAATTGCCTGTGTGGCATGCGTAAGTGGCAATTGATCAAGGCTTCTGTTGAAAAGCAAAGTCTTGTGGTTGATGATCAAAGCACGGCCTGTGTGGCGTAGCTTTGTGTATAACGTGAATTCGCGAGCCTCACACCTCGGTATGAGTCAAAAACGGGAGATGGACCGCTGGGAGAGCACGACGTTTCTTTCTAGCTAGGGTGGTGTCAGTGACCTACCAGCCCTGACATTTATATACTTTTCACCTGTGTGGTTGTTGGAATGCGAGGCGCCTCGGATATAGGTCTGTAAGGACCGGGAAACGTGTGTTCAGGAATAACTAATCCTCAAAAGCAAGAGAGGACCGGCCCAGCCGATTCCAAGGATCAAAGTGGGGTCCTGGGACATTTGCTAGAGTGTCTCGAACGCGGAGAGGAGCTTGCCCCTTGCCTCGGCTCATGACGGAAATCCAATTTCCAATACGTGATATTGCGGTTTTAATTGTAGAACTAGTATGCCGACATAGTAGATGGTAGCTATGCCGCCTATGATTGATACTTATGATTGAAATTGTTTTGACACTATACACCTAAAATAGTATCAAATAATGTGTTTTAAACGTATCAAGCATGCTTTGGCTGTTATAAGGTAAAAACCCTATCCTCCGGCTTGTGTTGCATTGTGTGATGGGACCTGGGTCTTATAACAGCTTCATTCTTCTTTATTTAGCATTGCGCTGTTTGTTTTATGCACTGGTATTCTTGGGAGGAAACCCGTTCCGTGTTATACGGCGTGGTCCCTTGATTTACCGAACTTTAAAATAAAGAATTATAACTGTTTTAGTTCTCACACCAGTCACATGACTGACCTGGAGTTTATTGTTTTAACCTAAACTCTGGGTGCCCCTATTTTCCGCACGGGCAGCTAGTAGTTTTGGTTTTGCAGATTTATATTCACAGGGTCCTGGTTTACAGCTGGAACGATGCTCGGAAAGCTCTGTATCCGTGTATCACTTCTAGTTGTGATTTTGTATTATTTTCCGCTGCTAAGTAATTTATTGTAATCTCTGATATTTGTTGAATGTAATTTATTCATTTATACTCTGTATATTCTTGTATCTGATGGAATTGTTGTAATATATAATGAAATGTTCTTCCGTCTGCGTTCTATTTTGTCTTGTACTCAATTCTATCCGTGCTTTCCTTCACGGGGAAGTTCGGGTCGTCTCAGAGAAAGGCCTAGAAAGGCGAGTTGTGGTTGTACCGATTGAGCCGTGGAGAGGAGATGCTGCCGAAATTTTTCAGAATTTAAAGTGTTAGAAAATTTTCAGATTTTTTGAAAATTTTCGTTAGTAAGAATAAATTATTATTTTAATTGAAATAAATTGGTCTAGTTAAACTGAAGTTAAGAAGTGAACAAAAAGGATTTTTGGACCTAGTTAATTGGGTATGTGGCATCTTTTCCTACCTTAGCAATTTCGAGGACGAAATTATTTTAAGGGGGAAGGAATGTAACGACCCGATTTTTTCGCCATTTAATTCTGAACTTTTAAATTGTTTAAGTGATGTATTGATAGTTTAAAAAGGTTTTTATAATGAATTTATTTATTAATGATGAAAGAACGTATAATTTATAATATAATTTAAATAGTTTATTTTTCTGGGATCGTCACGCATTACTCAACATAACGATATTCCATTTTGTCTGTAGCTGTTGTAAATAAACGAAAATTCTTTGTAATCGGTACCTCATTATCTCCAAATAACTATATATCCTCCTTTACTCGGTAAACTTCGCTGGTGTGTATATATAATGACGGTGCATTATACGAATAAGAATTGCTCCTTCACAAATCAAAATTTGCTACTGCCTGTAAAGAATAAGCAAATAAAGTGGCAAAAATAACCATCATTCCACAACTAAACGATTGCTTCAACTTTCAAAGTACTGTTTTAATTCCATTTATTTATCTCAATACGCAGCAACTAACTACATGAACTGAAAAGATTGGGCAGCGTGCTCTCCACGTTCTCAATACCGTGTTCCCCAAACCAACCCTTGCCGTGTCTGCCAATCCATCGCTTTTCCGTTTCTACCAAGCCACTCAAATATATAAAATAACAAGCCGTTCTCAAATCACTTCCTAATCCCCAATCCAATTTCTTCATTTCACAGTTTCTTACCTCGTCTAAATCCGTTCTTTCAGCAAACAAAAAAATAATCGTAGGAAATAAAATACTTGATGGAATTGTTCAATTCGAGATCCATTGATCTTGTCTTCACCTAAGCTTCAGTTCCAAGCATGGGTTGTAGGGTGTGATGGAATCTTCTGGTACTCGATTTCTTTTTATTCGAGCTGCAAGTTAGGGCGAAAACTAGGATCGGTGATCATCCAAAACGAAAATTAATCAACTTCCATTTATCAGTAAATTTACGCTGGAGTGAAGTATCAGATCTGGGAGATAGATAGGAAAATGGTGAACTGGGTTTTGTAAGACGTGGGGGTAGGAATGGATTTTGTTTAAACCGAGGAAGATGGGGTAAATTGATAGTTAGTTTGTAGAGCAGTGAGTTTGTAGTTGAACAAGGGTATGAATGGAAGTTCGATCATAATGTTCTGGGGGCTGCGGTATTTTGTGTTGAGGAAGACAAGATTAGCAGGCTTATTACAGCTAATCGGGTAATTGAACTTAACAAAGAGATTATCTATAAAGATGGAATTAATTAATTGATATATAATTTGTGTTAAAAGGGGGATGTAGGTCTGGTTTCAAACCATCAAAGGAAAAAAATGAGATAGCAGTTTTGAAGATACTGAGAAAGAGGAGTATTATGGGTGGAGGAAGGCACTAGTGCGTGGTTTGACGGGTTGGTGATGGATCAGTTTTGTTCCACAGGTTTTAACAACATAAATTCGTTCTTTAAGATTATAGTGAATACTTTGGCTTTGAATGGTTTGTGGTCCATTTCCACACCAGTAAGGAATTAAAGAGGGACATCAGTCTCTGGACTTTGTTGGTGGCAATATCTGTCAGGTTGAAGATGAATTAGTGGGTGATTTACAGTAATTGGGATTTTTAGATTTAATGACTATAGTTAGCGCCAAATAATTTATTTCAACTCGAATTAAAAGTTATAACATGTAACTTTATTCCGTACAAGAACAGAATCAGAAGAACAAGCTATGATGGATTCGTGACGATAAAATATACACTGTAGAACTATCTCCTTTGAGAGTCGAGCTACTGAATTTTCTTGATAAAATAAAACGCTTGGTTGATTTGAATCGAAATAAAAGCAAAACCGTCAACTGCGAACCAAGGTGAGTAAACTCACTAACTCTGCTTCGTTTATATTTTTATATAAACTTGTTTTAAATTCATTTATAGTAATTTCATGTTGTGCAATGGTTGATTGGTTGAATAGTTGATAAAATTTGTTGAAATGGTTGATACGATTACATCGTTGATCGATTATTAGTTCTGATATTTCATATTGATGTGAAATACTATTATTGATGTTGACTAACATCTGTGGATGCAGGAAACAGGTTGGAGGGGCTCAACTGGGTTCCTCAACATTTATATTTTTGTTTCCATATATTTGTACTATATGATGGGTATTTATTTTATGATTGATTTTGTCACTGGCCCTATAAATTTTAGTATTTAAATACTATAAAATATTTTCGAATATGGGAAAAGGAGTTTGGGGTTTAAAAAGAAAATTTATTTCAAAAAAGAGGCATTTACTTTCAAATAAAATTGAAATTAGAAATCCGTTTAAATGAATAAAACATGAAGTTGTTTATAAATGAGTTTGTAACTTAAGTGAATCATTTATCATTGGATAAATTGAAAAATAAATTCAAATTTGAATTTATATGGAAAGTGGAAATGGGTTTTGAAGCCAATACTTGAAATGAGATTTAAACATAGAAATTATTAAGGAAATATTAAACAAGATTTTAAACGATTAAATAAAAAGAAATGAGACTTATGTGAATAATTCTGAATAGAAGTGATAAATAAAAAAATTGGATTTAAGATAGTATTTATAAGTATGAGATCAAACTGTATATAAAAGGAATATATTTACGATTAAAGTGAATAATGAGTTAAAGAAAATATTTTGCAAATGAATTATCTATAAAGGAAATTTAGATTGGAAATATGAATCTAAATTGGAACTTGAATGAGAGAGGGGAAATGGGTAATCGTTTTAAAAGAAAGCGTTGAGTTTTATCTCAAAATTCGGAATATAAATCGAATATAGATTATCTGAGAAAAAGTTGTTTATTGGAATTCAATTATATCGAATTTAGGGAAGTAGTTATTTTACTTTCCCTTTTAAACAAATTTAATAACTTATTTATTTATTTATTTATCTACTTATTAATTTATTTATTTAAATAAATAAATACAAGTTGCATTGTGATAAAACAAATATTTTTAAATAGCGATTTTAAACGCTGTCGTTATAATAAATGTTTTGGTAAATCTAAATAGAAATTTTAACGCTGCCGTTATAATAACTGTTTTAACAGCGATCTTAATGCTATTGTTATACTAAGTTTCTATAATTCTAAACAACGATTGTAATGCTGTTGTTCAAAGAAATGTTTTATACATCAAATATTTGGAAACAGCGATTGTAACGCTGTTGTTAAAATGAAATGAAGTGGTCAACGAGGAATTAAGAAAGGGAATTTGGAAATATTTTCCAATATTAATAATGTATATTTTATGTATATAGAAAATAAGGATTCGTGAATATTTAGAAATGTTTTTTCCTAACTGTAATAAGAGATATTTTCTCGAATAAAGGGATTATAATATTGAAAATGTTTTTCAAAAAATCGAGAGGGGAAATCGAGTTTCAAAAGAATACGAAAGATGGGAAATGGGAATTGTAAATGATAATATAATAAGGAATTGATTTAAAGGGGACCAATGTTGATTGATGATTGATCGATCGAATTCCTACCTGGAAATAAGATCGTTGGTTGTACACTTATTTTTCTTGATAGTTAAATCACCGATTATCGAAGTTTTTGACCATTTTTCCGTCGTCAATACGGAGAGACTGGGGTCAGATTCATTATTTGGAAACCACTCTATATAGGCGTTTGCGTTGCGTCAAACATGATGAAAATAATTGAAGATGGAGTTATGCAAGGGCTATCCTGTTTATGGGATAGTGCCTTCGGTTTGTCCAGTCCCAGGACTACGTGAATAGACGAATGTATGACAGAGTATATCTAACGGATCACGTAAGTTGATCTCTTCAAACGTACTTACGTTTGGTGGCGGAGGAATTCGTTTCTCTTAGCTTTATACCCATGGTATTTTTCCGGAAATCGATTTGGGATTTGGTGGGTATGACGATTTGGCATTCAAAGTGAATGGTGGTCAGGTGTTCTAAAAGATACATAATGACCTCAAGCCTCACAACCCGGAATTGACAAAAATCGGGCAGGTAGCATGGCTATGTGGGTCGCTCCCATTAGGATGTATAATCACCTATCTAGAGAAATTCCAATTGCTTCTTTAATCTATCGATGTTGTCCCTTTCGGGAAACGGTGGCTGATCCCAACCGTTGGTGATATACATTCGATACACTCAAGGGAAATGAGTGGTCGGTCATGTGAGGGCCGGGTTGCAAGACGTTCTTGTTGAACCTAGTGTATTCGCCTCTAGAGATACACTATCGGCAGGTGGTCCCATACCTTGACATGTTGGAAATCTAATCACCAATAAACGCCCTACGGTTTTTGATTTTATATTATATATGGAGCGTGAGATGCAAGCGTTCCGCTAGATTCTATTTATTTGATTTAGACGCTATTATAATATCACTAGATTTTGATATCAAAATGTTTGGGTTATCGTAAGGTAAAAACCATCTGTGTTTATGTGTGGATCGGTCTTACGATTATCATTTCTTTTGAAAAGGATTTTGAAAGTTAAACCAATGGCTGGAGTTTACTCACACCAGTCCCATGACTGACCCAAAGTTTGTTTTGTTTTGTTTTCCCTAAACTCTTGGGTGCCTAAATTTGTACGCGCAGTCAAGTAGTCGGGATGTTACAGATTCACTTGGAGGTGTTCAAAGTAGGAGGCTTCATATGACTATCATATTTTCTGCTGTGTACTATGTTGTATCTGGAAACAGGAGTTTATAACTGTTCCAGGGATAACTGTTGTGCTCTGATGATGGTATGTATATACAGTTACTGATTTGTATTTCAAAATTTATGTTATATAATATATTTTATTCGTTCCGCTCTGAGTTTGTGATCTTCATTTTTCTTCTATTCTAATATTTCTTTCTTTCTATTTCTCACCCTCTAGTTTCTTTCTAATAATGATTCGTGTTTCTATGCAATTTGGGTTGGAGGTGTTGTGTTATTAGTTTACTCAAAAGGTACGGATTTGCGGGTCATTACAACTTAATAAAACATCATATGAACTGTGGTCTGACAAAAGGCCTAACATCTCATAATTTAGAGTTTTTGGATGCCCTTATTATATTCTGAACACAAGAGATCAACTTGGAAAGTTTGAACCAAAAACAGTTGATGGAATCTTCATGGGTTATTGTTCAAGGAGCAAAGCTTACAGAATCTTCAATAAATAAACAAGAACAATTGTGGAGACCATTAATGTGAAGTTCAATGAATCAAACATAGAGATGGCTTCTGAAAATGATAAAGATGAAGGTGGTGTGCAAGAAGGCGAGAAAGATAGCAATGAAGTTGAGGCAAACAACGAAGAAGTCACAGAAGCAACAACTGAAGCTGAAAGGCTGAAATTCAAACCCAATCATCCTCCAGATTTGATAATTTGAAGTCCAACGTTTGGTGTTCGCACCCGTTCCTCTCTCAATAAGAATGTTTGTGCTTTCTGTATTCACAATGCTTTTATTTCTGAAATAGAACCAAGTTCATATGATATTGCTCTTAATGATGAATCTTTGATTTTAGCTATGCAAGAGGAACTTAGCTAGTTTGAGAGGAATAAAGTTTGGAATTTGGTGCCTAGGCCATAAGACTATCCATTGTTGGAACAAAATGGGTGTTTAAAAATAAACTTGACGATTCTGAAAATGTAATTAGAAACAATGCTAGATTGGTTGCTAAGGGATATAATCAAATTGAAGGCATTGATTTCGATGAAACATTTGCTCCAGTTGCTAGGTTAGAAGCAATTAGAATTTTGCTAAGTTTTGCATGTTTTAAAGGTTTTAAACTTAAGCAAATGGATGATAAGAGTGCCTTTTTGAATGGTGAGCTGAAAGAAGAAGTTTTTTTGAACAACCCTCGGTTTTGAGAGTCATGAATTTCCAAATCATGTATACAAACTAGAAAAAACATTATATGGTCTTAAGTGGGCTCCTCGACCTTGGCATGACTGTCTTTGTTCATATCTTTTGGAAAATGGTTTTAAAAGGGGATGTACTGACACTACTCTGTTTCTATTACATGATGGTAATGATTTCTTGATTGTTCAGATTTATGTTGATGATATCATTTTTGGTGCCACTAATGATATTTTGTGCGAGAAATTTGAAAAAGTCATGCAAGACAAATTTGAGATGAGCTTGGTTGGAGAGCTAAAATACTTTCTTGGATTTCAAATCAAACAGAGCAACAACGGAATCTTCATTTCTCAGACCAACTATGCAATGGAGCTATTGAAGAAATTTGGAGTTGAAGATGAAAAACCAATGGGAACACCAATGAGCCCAACAACTAAACTTCACAAAGATGAAAAAGGTGTTGCTGTTGATCAGAAAAAGTATCGCAGTATAATCGGTTCACTTCTCTATCTCTCTGCTTCTAGATCCGATATTATGTTTTTTGTCTGCTTATGTGCTCGTTTTTAATCTAATCCAAAAGAATCTTATTTAAAAGCCACAAAACAAATTTTGAGGTACTTGTTGCACATACCAAAACTTGGCTTGTGGTATACATCTTGTGACAATTTTGATTTAGTTGGTTTTACTGATGCTGATTATGCTGGCTCACTCACTGATAGGAAGAGCACTAGTGGAACTTGTTTCAGGCTAGGACATTCTCTTGTTTCTTGGTCAAGTCGTAAACAAAATTGTGTTGCATTATCTACCACTGAAGCTGAGTATATTGCATAAGGAAGTTGTTGTGCATAGATTTTATGGATGATACAAACTCTATTCGATTTTGGTCTATTCTATAAACAAGATCTTTTGAAATGTGAAAGTAAGAGTGCAATAGATCTTTCAAATAATCCTGTACATCATTCACGCACAAAACACATTGATGTGAGACACCATTTCATTAGAGATCATATCGCTATTGAGGACATTTGTATTGAATTTTTTCCAACTGAATCCTAACTTGCGGATATTTTACTAAACCCCTTCCTGAAGATAGATCCTGCAGATTATGATTGGATTTGGGAATTATAAAATTAATTAATCTCTTTGCATTTTTGGTTAAAATTTTTCTCAAGATGTTCTGTTATTAATTTCATTTTCTGGCAAATTAATCCAATATTCAAATCATTAAGAAAAGAACAATTTATTTTGGGCATTTATAATAAAATTGTGACTGTGTTAGATTTCAGAAAATGAGATGGATGAAAGCTTCTTTATAACCCTGATTTGATTGAATATATTTTATAATATGAGTAATTTAGGAATTCCTTTCACATCCATCCCTATCTCTATCACCCTTCTATCATCCATTATTGTTCTCATATATTAAGGGGATTTTGTATATATAATAATAATAAGTGTTTCTCTGACCTCATTTAAAAATCCAAGCTCGGGTCATGCATGGTCATGAGTTTACTTATTTAATTTCATGCTACAACTAATCTCATTTAAAAATCCAAGCTCTGGTTATGCGTAGTTAGTGTTCTCTTGAGATAAAAAAAATAGTATATAGATATAATAATATATAAAATCCTCCCTAGTATATGTTAACTAGCTTTCCGTTCCATCTTCTAAATTGTGAAATGTATTCCTATCCTACGGATTTTATTTTTGTTTGATTGGTTGGAGTTTGTGGTTTTTGATTCTGTCAAATTTCTTGATCTCTTACTATGGTCCATATCCTTTGCAAATGTCCAGCCCTGTTCATCTTTTGATGATTACAAAGTGGGAGAAGGAGTTAAGATTTTGATACATTTATAGACATCTATAGATTTTATTTTGCCATTAATGCTAAGTGTTTAATTATTTTCTTTTTTTTCAAATTTTTATTTATGTCTGTTTACAATTATAAGGGGAGCACATATATAGAGGGAGTTCATATTCAAACACATTCTGATGTATTCAAAATCTCAAGTATGTTTGTCATCATCAAAAGGGGGAGATTGTTGAACCTGTGTTTTTTTTGTTTGATGATAACAAACATATTTTACTAATGTGTTTAAAACTGTACTATTAACTGTCTTTTTTATAATAATGTTTCTATATAGAAATTGAAAATCTACACAAGCAGTTATTGTTCAACAAATTATATTTTTATTTCATAATCCAAACAGTATATTTTTCCTTTGAACTCTCTGCTATACAAAATATAAATACAAATGTTTTTCACTGCATATATATATATCATACACATCTCCTCTCACACTGGATTACATATCTCTACACACTCTTACTGTCCCTTTTCTCCTAGGGCATCAGCCTGAAACCTGTCACAGAAGAGAAATACACACGATAGACTGGAACTGAAAATCGACACAACAAATACAATTTTATTTTATAATTTTTTATTTGTCTCAGATTTTCTGTGTGTTTTTATCATCACCTTTCTGACTTGATCATCCTCGACATAACCATACTGGTTTGCTGATCAGAACCAGCATCAAACCTGGCTGATTCTGACTAGCCCCAACACAATACAGTAAGTCTGTTGATGTATATTACAATGTCACCCAGGTCAAAAATCAAAAGAGAAATGAAAAAAAATTCAGATTAGCAAAAGCAATGCAACATATTCAAGTTAACATTCAAGTACAACAATGCGGCAAACACAATGCAAGTGCAAGTGGTGGACAAGTGATACAAAATTCATGGACCAGTATAATCTTGAAATGTTCAAGATAATGATTCAGCAACAAACATGAAGTGGCAATGGAGCATGCATGATGATACAAGGCAACAACACATTCAAGTGCCAAACACAAATACAGAGCAGCCAAGAAGTGAACCACAAAGGTTGAGCTAATATAAGAGAAATGATAATGCTTTCAACATAGCAGCAAAACAAGAAGGTCAAGTGAAAAATGGTGTGTGCACAAACAACATGATGGCAGCAGTTTTTTTTTGGGTATTGGTTCATGTTCATGCAGCAAGGCAGCATTCAAGTGTAAAATCAGTACAAGTATGGGTCAAAACTAAGAATACATGCTGCTCAGGAAAATCCACAAATAAATTGTCAAGCCAAACTTTCAAAGTACACAAGACAGTTAGCACCAAAGTGGTCGAGCCACTTTGGTATGGCAAAAAATAGTTGCAAAATAAAAACTGGAATACATATATGTGAAGAACTGGATGGATCTTTGGTGCAAACATTCATGAACAGCTTTAAATTACAAGTCAGTGTGTACTTGTTCAAGTCAATAGGGTCGAGCAACAAACTACACAGCAGGAAATAAATACAGCAATGAGAGAGAATAAGTGCAAGTGTAAAATGTGATTCACAACAGTGAAGTGCCAGAACCACAATTGTGTATTTTGGCAAGTGACAAAATTTGTTTGTGGAAAGAGTTTAATGAAAGTTTCTGAAATCAAATTTCTTCTATCCAGTTTTTTCTTTTACAATCATTTTTGGCATACTGACCAAGCAAGAAATTTCAAAAAAGATTTGATTTCTCTAAAATCTGTTTTTAAATGAGCAAAGAAATGTTTTTGGGAAAGCTTTTATTTTTTTTCAGAAATCTCAATTGTCTTTGGAAAGGATAAAATTCCAAAATTGGAATGCAATCACTGCCTTGAGAAATCAATAAATGATCGTAGAGAATTCAAGTCAATCAAAGGAACAAAATACATGACCAGATTTAGCAAGCAAAATTATTTTCCAAACATATGGAAACAAATTTCAATCGGGTTCAGACAAAGGAAGATTTATATGCCAAAATTAGCAGCTTTTTTTCAAAATTCAAATTGTTAAAGAATCTACCACTGAAACAAAAAGGAAAGCTTTAAAATTTGCCTCAAAATTAGACAACAAAATTCCAGGTGCAAAATTCGATTCGGATATTCCTAAATCAAATCGAGCAAGTCATTAAACTGAAATCAGAGGATAAGGGTCTCGAAATCCCTATATAAACACACTCTTCCTCATCGACAAAGATCATCCAAGTTATTCAAAAACAATTAAAACCCTAAGGCTTAAATCAGAAAGCTTACAGCGTTCGATCAAAGCAGAGAACAATTTTGAGTTGAGCTCGAAGGTAGAATCAATTTACTGAAGGGACATCGAGCCATAGTGATTCAATTTTTGAAGAAGCCCTAGATGATTCAGAGAAACCCTAGCCTCCAATTTCTTTTTGGCTTGGAAAATAAAAGAAAAAGGGGACGGCCGATTTATAATAAAAGATACTAATGGGGTTTTTATTTGAGGGCTTTTTTTTATTGTATTTTTGTTTTACCTTTCTAACTTCAGTTCTTTTTGTTTTCTAGTTTCAAATAAAACTAGGGTTTACTGTAAGGACCCGTGTCTTCCTCGGTAAGGAAAGCACGAATTGCTTTGAGGACAACACACATCGGAACACAAACAGAAGAACATTTCATTGTTTATTACAACAATTCCATCAGAATACAAGAATATATAGAGTATGAATAAATATTACACATTTGATAAACATCAGAGAATTAAATACATCACTGCAGCGGAAAAATAATACAAAACATAACTGAAAGAAATACGCGGATACAGAGTTTTCCGAATATCACTTCAGCTATAAACCAGGATCCTATGAATATAAATCTGCAAAATCAAAACTACTAGCTGCCCGTGTGGAAAATAAGGGCACCCAGAGTTTAGGTTAAAACAATAAACTCCAGGTAAGTCATGTGACTGGTGTGAGAACTAAAACAGTTATTAATCTTTATTTTTAAAGTTAGGTAAATCAAGGGACTACGACGTATAACATGGAACGAGTTTCCTCCTAAGAATACCAGTGCATAAAACAATAGCGCAATGCTAAATAAAGAAAAATGATGCTATTATAAGACCCAAGTCCCATCACACAATGCAACACAAGCCGGAGGATAGGGTTTTACCTTATAATAGCCAAAGAATGCTTGATAAGCTAAATTTCATATTTTATTATTACTATAAGTGAAGAAAACAACTTCAATCATAAGTATCAATCATAGACGGCATAAGTGCCCCATACCACTATGTCGCCAATACTAGGCTCTACAAATAAAATCGAAATATCACGTATTGGAAATTGGATTCCATCATGAGTCGAGGCAAGAGGAAAGCTCCTCCCCGTTCGAGACACTCTAGCAAATGTCTCAGGACCACACACAGCGATCCTTGGATCTTCAGGGTCGGTCCTCTCTTACTTTTGAGGATTAGTTATTCTTGAACACACGTTTCCCGGTCCTATAGGGCCTATATAATGGTCTGTACGTCGGCTCACATAGTGCCAGTTATCGACCATATATTCAAGGCGCCTCATATCCAAAAACCACACAGGTAAAAAGTATATAAATGTCAGGGCTGGTAGGTCACCGACATCACCCATAGCTTGAAAGAAACATCGTGCTCTCGCTGCAGTCACTATCCCATTTTTGACTCATACCGAGGTGTGAGGCTCGCGAATTAACGCTGTACACAAAGCTATGCCACACAGACTGTGCTTTGATCATCAACCACAAGACTTTGCTTTTCAACAGAAGCCTTAATCATATGCCACTTAGGCATGCCCCACAGGCAATTCACTCCATACAACTGATGTCCATCGATATACAACCTCTGAGCTCGTACGTCTCAGAGAAGGGCGTTAAGCAAGAGAATAAATTCTCCGCCGCCAAACAGATGTATATTTAATAGAGCTCAATCAACACTGAATAAAATCCAATGTCAGACACACAGTCCATTTACATGTTCGTTCTGGGTCTGAACGAAACCGAAGGCACTTTCCTCGCATATCCATCGATCTCCAAGTACGTTTGGACGATCACCAACTGATTCCCTCCTCTTGGGTGTACAGCCCAATCAAGATCATCAATAATCATCCAAACAATGTGAAGACTTCCGGTCTTCAACCACCGTCTTCATCTTCGACTTATCGTCGAATCGGTTATTCAGAATGGGTATAAACCCGACCTTTCCGAATAACCCACGTATATAATAAACAAATGTTACACAAACCCAACATACACCTCATTCCAACTCAGAATTTTCTTTTATTCAAATTTTCTCATTCTTAGGCAAAGGTTCCCATTAATTTTATCAAAGATAAATTCCTCTAAATTTATTCTTTAATCTTCCTTTGGATATCATTTTAAACCATGTTAAGGTTTTCCAAAATAGTCGGGATTAGCAAACCACACCGAAGTAATTATTTATTTTATTTCCCAATCCCAACCTATTCATCCCATGGAGCAAAACTGGTAATACTCCATATCTAACATCATGGTGTTATAGGTAAATATTAATTACCATTGCACGTTCAAATCTAATCAAAGATTTAACTATCGCTTTGGAGCAAAACTAGTGATACTCCATTCACGATCACTTTTCAATCTAATTAAAGATTCATTAAAACTCCACTTAGTTTTAATCTTCTCAAAAATCAATATCATGTCTTTAACTGGGTTAAAGAACCAATGTCACCTAAAACACGATTCACGATAAACCCAAAATCAAATTCTATTGTTAATCGGGTTAAAGAACAGGTGTTATTCAAAACACCGCTCACGATAAACCCAAAAACCAATTCAAATCCAATTCCAATTAAATACTAACTAATTGAACAATTTCACTAAATCTTAATTAAAAGATTTTTTTTCTAAATTGGGTTCAAGAACAGTGTTATTTAAGATACCATTCACAACGAACCCAAAATCACATTTGATATTAAATACAAGACTCTGAATAGAAAATATATCGGCTTGTATTCAATTTCAAATTCTGAAACCAACAAATATAATATTGGAAATAACGATATAAATATATCTTTCAAATTTCCACAACTATATCTGTATAATCATGAAATCCAACATCGAAATATTCCCAAGATAATTTCGATTCAAAGCCATTCCAATTCACGTATTGGAAATTCTGATTATTTTCAAAACCACTCTCTAATCCAAATTATTTGTTTCAAAAATAAATGAATTATAATTCTAGTTCAAAACTAGTTCATTTCGATAAAAATCTATTTTTATCTTTTCAAATTTGGAATTTTTCATCCCAATTCTTCACAAATCATTTCTTTTGATTTTACACAAATTATTACTATTTTTAATAATTTTATCAAGGCCCGTACAGTCGATTTCCACCAATGGCCATCGAACTGCACTTATAGCGACCTTTTCCAAATTTGATTTGGACATAATTCCAAATCCAACCATTAGATTTCAAATCTATAATATTCGTTAGAAAGCTCTTTTCGATACGAACCCAACGGTTCTGGTTTTAGGAGAATCCGACGGTCGGATCTCCCGCAATGTCCATTCAAAATCAATGGTCGAAATTCACGAACTACCGAAGCGCGGCGCGTTCTATTCAGGCCATTATATATATAATATATATATAATATATATTTCGTCGATTTCCTTTTAAAACGTATATTATAAATCGTTTTAATTTCATTTTCGAAATGATTTCAACTTCATATTCAATTTCGAATCAAAATTGAATATTCCGCATCATCGATATAAAAATGATAATATTTTCAAAATGTTATATTTTGAAATCACTTCCTTTTCTATGTTCATTATGAAAACGAATATAATCGATATAAATATCGTTCGCGTCAAAATGACGCATCTCTAATCAACACGGCTTTATATATTTCAATAACTTCGTTATTCTATTCAACAAATGAATATTTATTCTATTCAACACATGAATCTATATTTCTTTCAACACATGAATATTCTCAACACATGAGTATCGTCAACACATGACTATTTTTGTTATTTGATATATTTTATAAAATTATGATAAAGATATAAATTTTATTGTTTAAAATATTTTACGCAACACGTGAATATTTTCAACACATGAATATATATTTTATTCAACACATGAATATATATTTTATTCAACACATGAATATATATTTTATTCAACAAATGAATATTCTTTATTCTATTCAACACATGAATATATATTTTATGATATTCTTTATTTTCCCAATTGGAATGAGGCCCAATCAATTACCATATAATGTTAATTATATGGATTTCATACAACACATGTATATAATATCAATGATAAATAATCAACCATCATCCAAAGTGCACCACACAACCGCATAAGCATTAAATATAAATAATTAACGCTCATACAGTTGGTCAATCAAACGATCGACATACCACTAAACAATTGGGATTAGTGTACGTCAAATATTATCCCAACACCCGTGTGGGGTTTTAATCCACAAACACTAAATATTATTTATGCAGTTGGGTGACGTGTAAAATTTATCGTCCCAATCAATATCCTTCAAATAGGTGTACATAAACAAACCGTCCGGTTTGTAAATGAATATTTCTTTATTTACATTCACGTTAAAAATTATATTTTTAACGATAATTAATTTATTTCAATACATGAATGTTTTATTATCCATTTCACATCAACATCACAAACAAACTTCACAACACATCAAACAAGCATACAAGTTGTCCTAGGTCTGTGAACGAAGGGTGTCGGGTACTGCTAAGCACCGTCTGCATCCTAGTATATATTTTAACTAGAGAACAAGATTTAAAGTGAGAAGTTCTCACCGAGTAGCTAAACCAATACACCGCGACTCTTCATATGTAGAAATCTTCGTCGTGCTCGCCTTTTGTCAATTTCATTGTCCGTAGCCACTACATATATAAAAATCACATTTTTATATTATTCCTATGTATATAAAAATCACATTTTTTTTAATCAATCTATATGGGTAAAAATTCTATTTTATACTGGTGTTCATATAATAATGATCATATTTTTATCACGCTAACTTTATAACAAAAATTATATTTTTATATCGGTCTTCTTCTAATAAAGATTGATTTTTTTTATTTCGCTTCTCCTATAATAAAAATTATATTTTTATTATGTTATTCATGTTAAATATCAAAATTTTCTCTTCATGACCACATTATAAAAATCATACTTTTGATCGCCACTTCACTAGATAAAAATCATATTTTTATCGTCCTATTGTCTTACATAAAAACCACATTTTTATGTGCTAAAGATTATATTTTAACATAACAAAAATATAATCTTTTTCAATTCAAAGGTATGATCTTTTTCAATTCAAAGATATGATCTTTTTCAATTCAAAGATATGATCTTTTTCAATTTAAAGATATGATCTTTTTCAATTCAAAGATATGATCTTTTCACCTACACAAATATGAACTTTCTAATTAAAAATCCTAGCCTTTTCATGAGTTAAAAATCTCACCTTTCTCGATAATTACAATGCCAATTCACGAAAAAGATTAAATTTTTAATGTCATGCCGTATATATTTTGGAAAACAATTTTCAAATCAGTGTTTTATCTACATCTCAGATTTTTAAAACAATACAATATATATAAAAAAACTAAATTAACCAAAATCAATTAAAAGAAACTCACTTTCGTTCATTGGGGAGGGAGGAGGAGGGCGTAGGGTTTCAGGCGGAGGTGGGGGTGATAATGGCGATCGACGGCGGCTGCTTCAGGGGGTGGAGGCGGTTATGCGACGGTTTGGGAAAAAGGGGGGCAAGGTCTTCGTCTTGGATCAAACTGGGGGGGGGGGGGCGCTGCTGCGCGGAGGAGGGACGGCGGAGGAGCTTGCCGGAGGTGGGCGCCGTCGCGCGCTGGCGGAGGGGGCATGCTCGTCGGGGGCACGTTGGCGCCACTCATCGGAGGAGTGACGGGCTCCTCCATCTTTTTTTTCTTTCGAATGAAATGAAATAGGGGGGAGGGGGTTGAGAGAGAATAGGGAGGGAGAGGGAGGTTTTTATTTTTTTAATTATTTAATTTCAAAAAGCAACTTTTTATTTCGACCTTGAAATCGAACCCACCGACTGTCGTCCATTGCTAATTACTCCCATTCCGAACACAATGGGATAGGTATCGCAGGCTGATTCGACTATTTCGATTAGTTTTCATCAAAATATAAATCTTTATATTGAATTTGAACGCACATTTCAATTTATCGGGCCCACATACAGACTCTAAAAATTCCAAAAAAATTATTTCTAGCTTCGTATTGACGATACAGTCCTAACAAAACTGATTTTGTCAAATTCTGAGACTGTTGGAAAAATGGTCGTTTTCCAGTCGATTAAAATCAACTAAAACTGGTCAAATGTGTTTTCCTTTGCTATGCCCACATATTGATCCGAAAAATAATGAATTTTGGAATCTAGCAATAACTTGACATCACGGATCAAACAAAAGTGGTTTCGTCGAAAACCGAGGTCGTTTGTAAAATTCCCATTTTTAAGGGCCAGAATTTCATAGCGACTATTCTGAATTTTCAACTGGACATAACTTTTGATCGCCGCTATGAAATTTCGATTTTTTGGATTTGTTGGAAAGATATCCTCAAATAGATTCTGATAATTTTGGTTTCGCTAAAATCCGATTTATTTTGAATCATGTACATTCATTTGAACTTTGAAATCGAATTATCGAACTACCGCGCCATTTTCAATCCCTTTTAAGTTATAAATAAAATATTTATATTCTAACGACGATTCAAATAAATATATATACGTCTATTTCTATTCAAAATAAGTTTCTCATCGTTATTATTTTAAATAATTCATTTTAAATAATCAAATTTCACTAAAATTTCCAAAATAAAAATTTTAAGTTGGCTCAGAATTTCCGAGTTATTACAATCTCCCCCACTTAAAACTTTTCGTCCCCGAAAAGGAGCGAAGCTGAAAGTTGTTTTACTAACCAACTCAACTTCCATTATTTTCTTTTATAGCTTAATTTCTTCAACTTTTCAGTTTCTAAGAACTTTTCAATTTTTTCAAAAATTTGGCTAACACCCTAAATTTTCGAAAAATTTCACCATAACCTCCCCTACACCGGGGACTTCGGGATATTTCAAATAGCCTCCCTGGCCCTCATCAATCCAAAAAGAAAAAGAAACAGCCAAGCGGCTAGCCAATATGCTCATAAAATCATCCAAACCCAATAAATTTGTAAACATGTACCTATTTGTTGGGCAAACAATTTTATTCTTCTGCTCTAGCCTCCTTGCTATGACCTGTTCAATGTAAGTACATGTATATGCATGCAATTCTAAACAATTTTCAATACAGTTCAATATTTGATTCAATTAGGTATAAATGGTTAAAAAAAATAATTAATCAAAACAATAATCAAACAACACAACGATCAATCAATTAGTGGATTAGCTTTTCAAATTCCTAGTTTTGATACATATGCAGAAAATCATGTTTTTGATGCCAAATCATAACAATAAACTCTATCTAGTTTTGGTTCTCACACCAGTCTAATGGAAATATATAGATATATCACTTTATAAACTCAAAAATAAATATTGGTGATGGCGCACCATCATCAGAATCATGTCCGCGCGACTAAAGTGTGATTCTATATCTATCTAGTATATTAAAACTTCGAATATACGTTCATGATGCGTATATGCAAAATCTTTATATACTCGATTGTCCAAATTCAATACAAATAAAGTATTCAAATACATATACTTGAATATAACTTTCAAAACAAAGTTTGTTTTCAAATTTTTTTATTTCAAAAACTTCACTCTTTCGGCTCGCTCTAGGATACTACTGATCCTATCTCTAACAAGTTATTCTTATTGGATATTACTAATCCAATATCTGATGAATTCTTTCGTTCGGTTCTAATGTGTCTTGTGCTCGAGCTCTATAAACCAAAGCTCTGATACCACTGTAAGGACCCGTGTCTTCCCCGGTAAGGAAAGCACGAATTTCTTTGAGGACAACACACATCGGAACACAAACAGAAGAACATTTCATTGTTTATTACAACAATTCCATCAGAATACAAGAATATACAGAGTATGAATAAATATTACACATTTGATAAATATCAAAGATTTAAATACATTACTGCAGCGGAAAAATAATACAAAACATAACCGAAAGAAATACGCGAATACAGAGCTTTCCGAATATCACTTCAGCTATAAACCAGGATCCTGTGAATATAAATCTACAAAACCAAAACTACTAGCTGCCCATGTGGAAAATAAGGGCACCCAGAGTTTAGGTTAAAACAATAAACTCCAGGTCAGTCATGTGACTGGTGTGAGAACTAAAACAATTATTAATCTTTATTTTTAAAGTTAGGTAAATCAAGGGACCACACCGTATAACACGGAACGGGTTTCCTCCCAAGAATACCAGTGCATAAAACAACATCGCAATGCTAAATAAAGAAAAATGAAGCTATTATAAGACCCAGGTCCCATCACACAATGCAACGCAAGCCAGAGGATAGGGTTTTACCTTATAATAGCCAAGAATGCTTGATACGCTAAATTTCATCTTTTATTATTACTATAAATGAAGAAAACAACTTCAATCATAAGTATCAATCATAGACGGCATAAGTGCCCCATACCACTATATCGCCAATACTAGGCTCTACAAATAAAACCAAAATATCACATATTGGAAATTGGATTTCATCATGTGTCAAGGCAAGGGGCAAGCTCCTCTCCGTTCGAGACACTGTAGCAAATGTCTCAGGACCACACACAGCGATCCTTGGATCTTCAGGGCCGACCCTCTCTTACTTTTGAGGATTAGTTATTCCTGAACACACGTTTCCCGGTCCTATAGGACTTATATAATGGTCTGTACGTTTGCTCACATAGTGCCAGTTATCGACAATATATTCGAGGCGCCTCACATCCAACAACCACACAGGTAAAAAGTATATAAATGTCAGGGCTAGTAGGTCACTGACATCACCCATAGCTAGAAAGAAACGTCGTGCTCTCCCTGCAGTCACTATCCCATTTTTGACTCATACCGAGGTGTGAGGCTCGCGAATTAACGCTATACACAAAGCTATGCCACACAGGCTGTGCTTTGATCATCAACCACAAGACTTTGCTTTTCAATAGAAGCCTTGATCATTTGCCACTTTGGTATGCCACACAGGCAATTCACTCCATGCGATTGATATCCATCAATATACAACCTCTGAGCTCGTACGTCTCAGAGAAGGGCGTTAAGCAATAGAATAAATTCTCCGCTGCCAAACAGATGTATATTTAATAGAGATCAATCAACACAGAATAAAATCCAATATCAGACACACAGTCCATTTACAAGTTCGTTCTGGGTTTGAACGAAACCGGAGGCACTTTCCTCGGATATCCATCGATCTCCAAGTACGTCTGGACGATCAGCAACTGATTACCTCCTCTTGGGTGTATATGTAACGACCCAGAAAATCTGAACCAATTTAAAAAATTTAAATTGGCTAAAATAATGGATTTTAAATATTTAAAATAAATATTTTAAATAATAGCAATGAAAAGTGAGTTTGAATCGACGTTTGAAAACGAATATAATTAATTCTAATTATAAACAAGGCCTGAATTGGCGCGGTAGTTTCAAAATTTGATTTCAAACTTCAACTGACTGTACCGGGTGCAAAACAAAGCGGATTTGAGTGAAACCAAAAATATTTAAATCTATTAGTGGATACCTTTCTAACGAATCTGAAAAATCAAAGTTTCATAGACGAAAGCAAAAGTTATGGCCAAATGAATTTTCAGAAAGGTCGCTATGGAATTTATATAGCCCGTGAAATTGGCCATTTTGCAAACGACCTCGGAATTCGACGAAACCTCTTTTGTTGGATCCGGGATGAGAAGTTATTACTAGATTTCAAATTTCATAATTTTTGAAGCTAGTATGTGAGCGTGGCAAAGGAAAACGTGTTTTGGTTAATTATAGTTAAATTGGATCGACCAGAAATGGGTCTTTTTGCAAACGACCTCAGAATTTGATGAAACTAGTTTTGTTGGGACTGTATCGTCAAAAAATAGCTAGATTTATTTTTCGGGAATTTTTAGAATTAATATGTAGCCCTGGCAAATTAAAATGTACGTTCAAATCGAATATTGAATGTTTTATATTTTAATTTGAATGGAAACTGACTAAAACAGTCGAATGGGCCTACGAAACATATCCCATTGTGTTCAGAATGGGGGTAAAATGCTAGAGACGACAATCGTTGGGTTTAAAAAGGAGTTCATTTGTGAAAACCCAAATTTTTTGAAATATATATACACCGGCCAATCATATTTTTTTAAAAATAAAATAAAAGAAAAACCTTTTTCTCTCTCCCTCGACAGACGGCGGAAAGCTGTACAAAGCTTCCCGATCATTTTCCGGCCACTCCGTTCACTGAAACACGCTGAACTTTTTGAAGATCCCACTCTCCTCTCCAAATCCATACCAATTGCTGAATTTTTCGTTGAGTATTTCATTAGTTTGAAGCCTCAAAAGTCCGGTCGTTTCGAGCCCGATTCTGCCTCCACCGCCGCCGCGAGTTGGACCCCACCACAACCGACCGGCGCGTCGTTCGGAGTACTCCACCGTGGTACCCTCAGATCTTCGTCGCGAGCCACAGATTGGAAGAAATTCGAAGACATAGTTTTGAACCTTTCAGCTGAGAGGTACGGCTATTTAATTAAAACTGTTTTTAACAGTTTAAAACTGTTGCATACTTTGAAAAATCATATCTTTTTCGTTTCTTGACGAAATTCAATGAAACAGGAAACATCGTGACCGTGTGAACGTCTTCTACATTCTAGAAGAGACCGCATATTTTTCTGAGCCTTCTGCTATTTTTGGTGGAGTGGAACCCAATGTGAGATTTCTAATTTATAAACGATATGGAAAACGACGATGTATAAATTATATAGTCGATGTATGAGTTATATAAGCGTTGTACACCTCACGTATAAGCGTTGTATAAGTTGTACGTTCGATGTACAAGGTTTATATGCGTTGTAAAAATTATATATATATTGAAATAGAAGTGAAATGCTATACATATATATATATATACGCCCCTCGTCCACAAACCATGGAGGATATTTATTGGTTGTGATTGGTGTGAAAATTGATTGATAGAGAATGGTTGATAGGAATTGTTTGTCGTTGATATTGATTGATTGTGGTTGAAAAATACCCGTTTGTGGTTGAGAAATATTTGGTTGAAACCACATAGGATTAGTTTGTGGAAATGAAATAAATATACATGCCGCCTGCGTGCGAACTAGATGCATGAATCCCCATTGTCAAAAACCGCGAGGTTTTAAGGTAGAGCGAGGAGCCGTACTAGGGACGGTCCCGATTTTAACTACCCTGCCGTTATGCTGCCGAAATTTTGAATAATATTCATGTGTTAGAATTATTTTCCTGTGTTGAAATTATATTCGTATGTTGAATAGAAAACCTTCATGTGTTGAATAGAAATTCATTCGTTGAATCATATTCATGTGTTGAATGGTAATCATGTTTTGAATAAATTGTTTAACAATTAAAATCACATTTTTACTCTATATATATAAACTATAGAAAACCTTCATGTGTTGAATCGAAATTCATTAGTTGAATTGAAATTCATGTGTTGAATGGTATTCGTGTTTTAAATATAAAAATCACTTTTTTATCAACATATACAAACTATAGAAAACCTTCATGTGTTGAATCGATATTCATTCGTTGAATAGAAATTCATGTGTTGAATGGTATTCGTGTTTTAAATATAAAAATCACCTTTTTATCGATATATACAAACTATAGAAAACCTTCATGTGTTGAATCGAAATTCATTCGTTGAATTGAAATTCATGTGTTGAATGGTATTCATATTTTGAAATAAATTGTTTTATAATAAAAATCAAATTTTTATCATCTATATGAACTATATAAAATAATCGTGTTTTGAAATAAATTGTTTTATAATAAAAATCATATTTTTATCATCTATATGAACTACTTAAAATAGTCGTGTTTTTGAAATAAATTGTTTTACATTAAAAATCACATTTTTATTATATACATGAATTGTTAAAAATAGTGAAGTGTTGAAATAGAAGACAGTTAGATAAAAATATCATTTTTATCAAATATATGAAATTCATATAGTTTTGAAATTGAAGAATCGATATATATATAAATGGAATTGAAATATATCGAATAACGACGCTGCAGTTCGTATTTTGAAACTGTGATTTCAAACGATTAGTGCGGGAGATCCGACCATCGGATTTTCCCGAAACCACAACCGTTGGGTTCGCTTTGGAAAAATCTTTCCAATGACACCAACTTTGTAAAAATCCAACGGTTGGATTGTCTGGAATGTTTAATTCAAATCTGAAGAAAAACAGTGCCAGAATCGATTATATTTATATATATATATATATATAATTATATTTAATCAAAAAACGACGCTGTAGTTCGTATTTTGAAATTGAAACTTCAAACGATTATACCGGGAGATCCGACCGTCGGAATTTCCCGAAACTGGAACCATTGGATTCATTTTGAAAAGATCTTTCTAATGATGTATATTTTGTGAAGATCCAAAGGTTAGATTTTTAGATATGTGTAAATCAAATCTGAAGAAAAACAGCGCCACGGTCGCGTTATGGCCCGAAGCATCGTTTTGAATGAATTAGCTATTTTAAAATAAATAAAAATAGCGATAAATCGTTATAAAATATTTTAACGATATGGATGTGAAATTTAGAAACTAACTGAAGGTTGGCTAAGTCGAATGGTTTCTTGGGTATTGATCTGATGTTGGTTTCGGCCTTCGGGGTTAATATTTGGGAAACCGTTCTCGTACTGATTGACGGTTAGCAACTAATGAATTGAAATGATGCGTATGTATATTTTTGTTGCACTTGTTTATCATATACGCGAGTTGCTCATAAAGACCGGGTTTATCCCATTCTGAATAACTGAATTGACGATAAGAAATCGAAGATAAAGACGGTGGTCGAAGACCAGAGATCTTCACCTCGTTTGGATGGTAATCGAGGTCCTGATTGGGAGGCATCCCGAAATATGGATAATGAGTGGTGATCGTCCAGACGTACGTGGTGATCGATGGGTTTGCGAGGTATATAGTGCCTCCGGTTTCGTTCAGACCCAGAACGGACTTGCAAATGGACAGTGTGTCTGACATTGGAATTTATTCTGTGTGATTGATAGCCATCAGTTGCATGGTGTGAATTGCCTGTGTGGCATGCTAAGATGCAGTGATCAGGGCTTCTGTTGAAAAGCAAAGTCTTGTGGTGATGATCAAAGCACCGCCTGTGTGGCGTAGCTTTGTGTATAACATGAAATCGCGAGCCTCACCCTCGGTATGAATCAGAAACGGGAGAAAGGACCTTAGGGAGGGCCTGCGTTTCCTCCTAGCTAAAAGTGGCATCAGTTGTTATACACGCCCTGACGAGTTTGACTTATGTGGTTGTTGCTGTTGCGAGGCGCCTCGGTTATATCGGTCGATCCGGGACCGATGGAGTCATTTGTTGGCTCGCTTACGCCCCAAAGGGCGGGGAAACGAAGTGTTCAGGCATTTTAATCCACTCCGTATGGACCGGCCCTGACGATCCAAGGGTCGATGCGTTCTGATCCTGAGACTCGGGCTAGGCAGTCTCGAATTCGGTAAGGACTATCTTTTGCCTTGGTTCATAACGGAAATCAAATTTCCAAATACGTGACTGTGCGATTTTGATTGTATACCGATATATGGCGACATAGTGGTATGGGGGCATTAATGCCGTCTATGATTGATATTTATGATTTGAAATTGTTTTCAAAACATATAAACACTAGCAATAATATCAAATGCCTTTTTTATTCGTATCAAGCATATTTTGGCCGTTATAATTAGATGGTACAGGTGGCATTCATCAGCCTGAGTGATTTCATTAGTGTTAACCGCTTCTGAATATCCCTCAAGCATGTGCCACTCATTTGAGTATCTGAATGGTTTGCCCTTGTCATTACCATCATTGTCCCTCAATAGTATATGTAGTGGACAGTGGTCACTAGTAGAATTTGGTAGGATATTCACTTTTATGTCTGCAAACTTGGCCAAACATTGTACATTGATCAGTGCTCTATCCAATTTACATGCAATCTTCTATACCTCTCCACTTTTCCACGTGAATTGCAGGCCTCCGTGGATGGGATCCACAAGCCCAGCTTCCACCAAACAGTTGTTGAATTCTGAAAGCTGTGTTGCTCTCAAGGTAATACCACCTTGTTTGAAACACCCCACCTCCGTTAGGGTCACTCTCAAAGGGAATGACCTAATTTTGGTGGAGGTTTATAAGTATAGTCACAGATATACAAGATAGATATAAGAACACATATTTTTGAATAGCAGAAAACATCAACAACTTTTATTTCAACAAAATACGTGTTACACAAACCATGTCATAATTTGTTTTACAATACTTCCCAAAACATAACATCTCCATAACTGTCTTGATTACATTATTTAAAGAAGAATAAAGAAAACATAAATAAACTGCAAAAGTCCCATAATTGCTGTCCAAAGCCATAGCCCAAAACGGAAAAGATCCAAGCAATACATTCTTTCTCTCAAGCTGGATGCGGAAACTGGTCAAGCTGCGGTATTCCCTCCCTGTGGACCTGGGGGAGGGGGGAAACGAAAGAAAAGAAGGCGAAAGAAAAGTAGAGTCAGACATAAAGCCTGAGTAAGTCTAGGACTATTCAGTCTATGAATAAAGAACTGGGTATGATAAGCATAAACTGGAAATGGGAAAGCATTATAAACTAAGTTAAGTGGTCTAGGGTCGAATACTATCGTACCCCATATTAATCTCTGTACCCATATAAACTAGTTCCCAACAGGCACCCCATAATCAGGGTGAAGTGATCCTTTTCCTGATGATCGGCTCCTACTCGCATAGTTACATGTGTCTTACGGCCCCCGTTGTTGTAGATACCTATGCTGGTCCCACCATGGGGTGTATCAAGTCCCATGGCGGCGGCCCGACACAATCCTAGAATGCACAGGTATACTACTGGTGCCCAGTGCCTTATTTTTCTGCGCCGGAGTGTGTGCACGCCCGCACCCCGTTAGAACCTACACTGCTGCACCACCGCCGTCGATTTGACCTCTTACAGTCGGCCCAGTACACGTGCCCCACTCTGCCTAGTTCAGGGTATCCTGATACACCTTGTAGGGTTACTGCTGAAAAGGGTCCCCCGCTACTAGGTTTTCTATTTCTAGCCAACATGATAAGTTGGTTAAGTGTTTTGTAAACCTAACCCCCAATCTGTCTGTATAGTTTAGCATGTTCCATTTTGATTAAGTATTAATTCAATTTACTTAATCTATCAATCCTGACTTAGCCTTAATTGTCTTATTAAAGCCTTGACCTCTCACATTAGACAGGTATTGTTGTGGCTGCCTGTTGCCGGTTGGGTTCGGGCAGTCTTACGCCACAACTCAGTCTAATCTCGGGTCCTTATTGGGCTCCGTGTTTAACCACCCACATTGGATAGGTATTGTTGTGACTACTGGACAGCCGGGCGGTTCTGGGCAGGTTTACATCACAACTCAATCCAACCTCGGGTTAAACACATCGTATTTTCTACATTTACATATTTTGTCTCTTTTCTTTTTATATGTAAATATTTGCGGCCCATTATTCAAAATTTATCTTTATTGATTAAAATTTATTTATGCCACTTAATTATTTTTCAGGGTTGTTGGCATGCGTCAAACATGCCAACACATATATTCTATATTTTAACCCAAACGTCATTACCCCCGTTTTATACGTTCGCTACAATATAAGATATGTTGGGTTTAACATTTAAACCCAACTTAGCCATATGAAAAGGGGAGGCTTATAACATGGTGTTTATAAGGTAACATAAAAAGGGGAGTGTGAACGCTTGAACTTGCAACATAACGATTCAATTAACATGAATTAGGCACATATGAACTTGCATTGTAATGGCATAAACAATACTTAAACATGAATCATTCTATTCATATAATCATGGCATAAACAATACTGAAACATGAATCATTCTATTCATATAATCATGGCATAAATATTACATAAACATGAATCATTCTACTCATGTAATCATGGCATAAGCAATACCGAAACATGAATCATTCTATTCATATAATCATGGCATAAATAATACTTAAACATGAATCATTCTATTCATGTAATCATGGCATAAATAATACTTAAACATGAATTATTCTATTTATGTAAACTTGCAATTGGAATGTAAATCTAACTTAATTGTGTCACATATATCACCATATGGTTTTGATAACAACTTAGGCCTAAAACATGTTTCAACTAGGCATAATACCAAACATAGTTTAGTCATGTTCATAAAGGTGCTTACTTTTGTTTCTAATACAAAAGTATGATTTTGCTAATTCCAACATAGATTCATATAAACTATAGTACTTAGTCATATCCAAGTACACACTAAAAGTGATCATAAAAGTATGTACATCATATTGGCATAATAGTGAATCCCAAATAAAACACCACAACATATGGTTGTAAACATGAATCATATACTTGTATGAATCCAATCGTATACCATAACATTCCCAAATCGTTTAGAATCAAAATAACACACAAACATAGATTATTATCGCCACAATTCCATTTCGCATTTTACACAAATCAAACACAATTAATTATTCACATCGGAATAACACTCTACTTACTACGTATGACGAATCTTCAATTCAGGAATCTGAATTCTGAATTTGGAGATGCTATCCTTTGTTGTAGGCGTTGCTTTGATTTGATTAACGTTGCTTTAAGATTTCAAATTATCTCCTAATCGTCTCTCAATTTCTGATGGCTATTCCTAGTCTCTCCTCAGCAGCATGACGGTCTCATCTCCATTTTAGTTTCTGTGAATTAGGGTTAGTCTTAGGTCCTTTTTATAGAGTTTGTGAATTGATTTAGACCGTCGATGGAGCTTGGTTTAATAATAGCCGTTCGTTTGAAGGAGAGACCAACCAGGAGCTGACACCTAGCCCTAGTGACAAGGCAAGGCTCAAAAAATCGACCAAACACAGACCAGGCTAGCCAGGGGGGGGCTGGGTTCGACCTGGCTCAGGGGCCAGGTCGACTCCCCAGTCGACCCACAGGTCGACTCTAGAGTCGACCTGCCTGGGGCAGGTCGACCCCCAGGTCGACTCCCAGGTCGACCTGGCCTAGCAGGTCGACCCTAGGGTCGACCCCCAGGTCGACCTGGTGGGTTGGGCGGGAACTTTTCCCGCCTACTCTGATTGGGCTGAAATTCAAATCTGTTTTCGAAATTTGAATTTTCTGAAACTTCATCGGGCCATAATTTGGTCATACGGGCTCCGTTTTTCGAAAACTTGGACTCTATTTCACGTATTTTTCCGAGACGAACGCAATGGCGTATCCCGTTTCCCTTAATACTTTGATTTGGAATTAATTATACTTTAATTTGTGAATTTCACTATTGTAAAATACTCGGGGTGTTACATTCTCCCCCACTTAAAAGGATTTCGTCCCCGAAATCTTCAAGTTTAGGAAGAATGTATATCCTAACATCCAAACATCCATCTACTCATCCATCAAACACGAGCATCCATTGTCCTTAAAAGACTTCTAATGCTTCATGATCATATGCGAAGTGTGTGTACATGTACTTATCTAATGCAAAACCAGTCGGTCTACTGATTCAGTTGACCTCCTTAATGCAAATTATGTAAGTGTCATGAATCCATTATGTATGCAAATTTTCCTATTCATGATTCTACATGAGTGCACAATCATTCATACAAATGCAACATCCATATGACAACACATTAAAGTTCAACCATATACGAATGCAAACATATATGCATATGCAATATGAAGTGACTGAGCCGATCTAAAACCTAGCATGTGTGTGTATATGCAATCACGAGCAACCACTAGCAATCACTTGCAACCACTTGCAACCATCATCCATAACATGTTTTAATTACATGTTTTCATCCAAAGGGTTTCTTCCTAAAAGATAAGGTCGAGGAGATATACCTAAAAAGATAGATAAAAGCGCAACTTAAGGAAAAAGGAAAGATCAAAGATGTACCCTCGAAAAGAAAAGGGTAGGCTGCGCGTATTTTAGCTTCAGTTTCCCAAGTTGCATCTTCTTCGGCGTCGCTCCACTGAACTTTGACGTGCTTGACTTCGCGGTTGCGTAGCTTCTTCACTTCCATTCCTAATATGCGGGTTGGAACTTTCCTTACGGTTGCTTCGCGTTCCACCTCAGCTTCTTCTAGGATATTTGGCTCTACCACTTCAGCAGACTCATGTAGACATTTTCGGAGATGTGAAACGTGAAAGACGTTGTGAACTCCGGCCAATTTTTCGGGTAGCTCTAATCTATAGGCCATTTTCCCAATTTTCTCGATGATAGGGAATGGCCCTACGAACCTTGGTGCTAGATTTCCTGTGGTTCCAAAACGAACAACGTTCCTTAGCGGAGATACCTTAAGAAAAACTCTGTCCCCAACCTCAAATTCAAGGTCGGTCCTCCTCTTGTCGGCGTAGGACTTTTGTCTGTCTTGGGCCGTCTTCATCCTTCTTCGTATTAAGTCTACTTTCTCTGAAGTCTCTCGGATCATATCTGGTCCAAGTATGAGCTTGTAACGGCTGGAAATTTCCGACTCCTCGAGAGTCGGAAATTCCGAGACGTTAGTGAAAGAATTTAGAAGGTGAGAAAGAAAAGATAGAACTAATAGAATAGAAGAAGAAGAACATCAGAATCATCAGAGTAATACGAATCTCACAGCGGAACGAATAACATATAATATATAACATAACTTTGAAGTAAACAGTTATATATATACAATAGCACTTATCAGAGTACAACACTTACAACACAGCGGAAATAACTATAGCTATAAAATATTGCAGCCTCCTGCTCCAAGCTCTCCAAGTATATCTGTAAATCCCGACTACTTGACTGCCCGTACAAATTTAGGCACCCAAGAGTTTAGGGAAAACAACAAAGTAAACTCCGGGTCAGTCATGGGACTGGTATGAGTAAAACAGTTTAAAACAATTGAACAGGTATATGATATCTCATAAGACCACGCCGTGAATACGGAACGGGTTTTTCCTTATGAGTATCTAAACAATTTTGACAAGCAATATCATTGTGATATTATAATAATGTCTAAGTACAAAATAGGTATCAATCTAGCAGAAACGCTTGCATCTCACGTTCTACATACATAGTAAAAATCATAAACCGTAGGGCGTTTATCGAAGAATGGATTCCAACAGACAAGGTATGGGAGCACCTTCTGAATAGTGTACTCTAGAGGTGATACACTCAGGGTTCAACAAGAACGTCTTGCAACCCGGCCACACATGACCGCTCACTCATTTAGCTTGAGTGTCGCGAATATATTGCCACCACGGTTGTAGGCCATCAAACCGTCATCCGAATATACAGAATCAAAAAGAAGTATAAATATGGATATTCCCTAGATCGGTGACAATACACCCTGCTTGGGGATGACCCAACTAGCCATGCTGCCTAGCCCAACTTTTGTTACTTCCCGGTGTGAGGCTAGAAGCTACGTCTATCTTCAGAACATCTGATCACCATTCACTTTGAATGCCACATCGTCATACCCGCCAAATCACAAATTGACTTATACAAAAATAACACGGGTATATAGCTAAGAGAAACGAATTCCTCCGCCACCAAACGTGAATACGTTTGAATAGATCAACTTACGCGATCCATTGGATATACTCTGTCAGACCTTCTTCCATATACGTTGTCCTGGGACTGGACAAACCGAAGGCACTATTCAGTATATCCATCTTAGTCACTGTTATCTAAGATTTATACAACAGCCCTTGCATTTTACTCCGTCTTCAATTTATCTTTGGCATATATTGCTCGCAACGCTTATGCCGATACAGAGTGGTTCTTTGGATAATAATCCAACCGGTCTCTCCATATTAACAACGTTAAAATGGTAAAAACTTTGATAGTCCGTGATTCAACTATCAAATGAAAACATGTCGGTGTACAAACAACGATCTTATTTCCAAATGGGAATTCGATCGATCAATCATCATATGTTCATATTTCCTTATTTCATATATTTAGAAAATATATGTTATTAATCATTGGGAAACATTTCCATAGCTTATTTTCACATCACTATTATTTCGCAACTATCAGTCCCTAACTGTAACTAGTATGAGAACAATTCTCTAAGTATCAATCCGGAAGGTCGAAACCAACATCAGATCGTCACTTAGAAAACCGTTCAACTTACCCTCTCCAGTTAGTTTCTGAATTTGCTTAACTCTATTTCTTAAATTCTTATCATGAAAACATTTCATTTTCTATGTTTAGAAAACATATCTGACTATATTTGGAAAACGTTTCCAAAACTCATTTACAGATTTCCAATGAACGTTGTATAAAACATCGTTACGCTTAATCCATTAATCGCTTATTACTTAACTATATTTCAAATCAACCTTTTCTATCGAACCACAACTGTTCCTTTTTCAATTCTGAAGTCAATCAAGTTGGGGTATAATTACCTCTCAGACCTTAGTTGAACAACGTCCTTTACTGTGAAATAGATGAAGCTCATCACTCACTTTTTCCAATCATCTGTTTACGCAAATTCTCGGATTCAGGTTACGAATCCACTTCTTATATGACAACGTTTGATTTTAACTATAACGTTATAATTCCTACTTCAGCAATATCTAACCTAAATTATAACTTTATCTCCTAACTCGAAAAATTTAACAGACACCTAATTTCTAAATCAATAACTAAATCTTGATTTAAACCCTGGAAAGTAAATTGTACTTTCCCGAATTCGCTATAATCGAATTCGACGTATAACTCTCTTTCGAGTAATCTCTATTTGATTAACTCTTCTTCGAATAACTCATATTTGAAATCTCTCTCTTTCGAATAAACAATATTCGATCTCTTTCTTTCGAATATGTTATATTCGAAAATCTCCTTTCGATTTACTAATTGATAACTCCTTTCGATCAAACTAAAATTGATAACTCCTTTAACTCTATTTGAATAACTAATATTCGACTAACTCCTTTGGATCAACTCATTTGATAAACTCCTTCGAATAACTAATTCGAATAACTTACCTTCGAATAACCAATATTCGATTTACTCTAACTCGATTAACTTAATTCTAATCGATTTACCCCATTTCGATTCAACTTAATTCAAATCGATTAACTTAACTCAAATTGATTAACTCCTTTCGAATAACTAAATTCGATTTAACTCTAATTGAATAACTAATATTCAATTAACTCTTACGTGTTTAACTCTATTTGAATAAGTAATTCGAATCACTCTAATGTGTTTAACTCTATTCAAATATCTAATTCGAATAACTCATTTCGAATAACTAAATTCGATTAACTCTTTTAACTTTACTCGAATAACTATATTCGATTAACACCTTCTTTCGAATAACTATATTCGATTAACTCTTCGACTAACTCCTTTGGATTAACTAACTTCGAATAACTCCTTTGGATTAACTAACTTCGAATAACCAATATTCGATAACTACTCTTCGAATAAATAATGTTCGGTAACTCTTCTCAAATGAATACATTTGATTTCTCCACTCGAATAAACTATATTCGATTACTCTTCCCTCGAATACACTATATTCGATAACTCTACTTCGAAGAAGTGATATTCGGCAACTCTACTCGATTAACTCCACTTGGATAACTCTAACCGGTCAACTCAACTAGTTTAACCTAACTGGTTAACTCTAACTGGTTAACTCTAACTGGTCAATTCTAACTGATTAACTCAAATGGTTTAACCTAACTGGTTAACTCGTCTTGATTAACTGAACTAATCCACTTAGTTTAACTTAGCTAATTCACGTTGATTAACTCTAACCGATTCATTTAGTTCAACTCAACTAATTTACTTCGATTAACCACTTAGTTAACTTAACTAATTCACTTCGATTAACCACTTAGTTTAACTTAACTAATTCACATCGATTAACCACTTAGTTTAACTTAACTAATTCACATTGATTAACTCTAACCGATTCACTTAGTTTAACTCAACTAATTCACTTCGATTAACCACTTAGTTAACTTAACTAATTCACTTCGATTACCCACTTAGTTTAACTTAACTAATTCACATCGATTAACCACTTAGTTTATCTTAACTAATTCACATTGATTAACTCTAACCGATTCACTTAGTTTAACTCAACTAATTCACATTGATTAACTCTAACCGATTCACTTAGTTTAACTCAACTAATTCACTTTGATTAACTCTAACTAATCCACTTTGGTTTAACTTAACTAATCCACTTTGGTTTAACTCTATTTATTTATCACATAAATATCCCTCGATTTAATCCTATTTATTTAACAAATAAATATGTCCTTTTAATTCTATTTATTCTAACAAATAAATATTCCTTTTACTTTGATTTATTTCCTAAATAAATATATCCTTTTACCTCTTTCAAATATATTCCTTTATATTTGCTGTCAAATATATTTCCTTTATATATTTGATTTATAAATAAATCCCTTTATATATCAATTACAAATACAATTCCTTTTATATTCAAAACCCTTTTCTTTTATATATAAAATCCGGTGATTTTATATAAATGAAATATTTTCAAATTATACTTTGAAAATCCTCTTTCTACATTCTGGTATTTCTTATGGTATTTAACACACCATATAACAACGATAAATATCGTCCCAACACACATGATCAATATCAGATTATATATCACATTATATATCACAATATATAAATCACAGTAAAAATAACAGTTGAGGAATCTAGTTGGATTCCTCCAACCTGTTTCCCTGCATCACAGATGTTAGACAATATAGATAACATCACTTTCAGTTCCATATGATATATTCTGTTAAACAGAATCAATATCGAAATTTAACTAACTGACTAGCAGTTAAATCAAACAATCAACACACAGTCAAACAGATAAACAGATAATATTTTAACAGTTCTAAGAATACAACGTGAAAATAAAACTGATTAGAGTTTGTGAGATTTACTCACATTTGCGCGTTAACCGTTAGATAACGATTTGCGTCAGAACAGTTCCAGAACGTTGTCGTCGTCCATATGAACTCCACACAACAGGCGACGTTCTATTCTTAATTTAACCCGTCGGCTTCAAGTAGCTTCTTTCCTTTCCATTTATACCAAGCTCCAAGCTTCTCTTCATTGTTCAAACAGTGATTATATTCTCTTCTTTATTTAAGACCGGCTTCTCTTATCAGGCCCATCTTTTGTCAGACCCATCACTCTATTTCACTCAACCCTTTCACATGTCTGAGACACACGCCACATATCTTCGAACCAACCACCCATTAGTTACATCCTCAAAACCCAGACTTCATCCACTAAAACACTTCATTTTCATTCAGCCCAAACCCTTCAGATCGGCTTTAAATGTTTCTCCTTTCATCTCCACATGCCATCTGTTCGACACAACTCCACATGTTCACGGTATTTTGTTTTATGATGGCTACTTCATTCTTTATTAGTTTTAAAATGCTCCTATATAAACAAAATACCCACGAGATGGAGCAGCATCTCCATGCGAAAAGCTGCACTCCCATTCTTCAATATTTAAACCGCAAATACCACCATTACTTTATGCAAAATCACACACAAACTCTTCCACCTCTTTCAGTATAAACTTCCTCCTTTCTTCTGCATTTTCTTACTCACGTGAAAAGGATCCCACTTTTATATGAATCTCCTCCTTCCTATACTTGCGGCTTCACCTCCCCTTACGTTTTAGAATTTTCAGTCCATTCTATCAACAACAAAACTACAACACGCAACCAGTGAAGAACCCCATTAACCCACGCATGAAAAATGACCCACCATGTTTTTTTTTCTTTTTTTTTCATGTTCTGGCTTCCGCAACTTTCCAGTTTTTACCGATCCCTTCTTCACTTACAGATCCGATAAAAAAACCCATCTTCTTGTCACCTTCATGCAAACCGACACTGTGGTCACCCTTTAGCTCTTCGTCGACGCCTCCTTCATCTCGAACCCTACCACCTCTGGCTCGACGCAGCTAAAACCCCTCACCTCAGTGATCACGGTCATGTCCTTGGTTTCGAACTCGAGACAAACCACACACGATTGAAGAGGAGGATACCCGAATTGAAAAGGTATTGGTTTTAGGATTTAAGTATTTTGTTTTGATTTGTTAGAGGATTTTCTTTTGAGGATTGAAGGCTTCGGTTTTTGTTCCGAGAAGAGCTTCAGTGGCGGCTCGAGATAAATGAACGGCAGAGCAAATGAGTTAGGTTATAGGATAAGTATTATTTATAGTGTTTAGTTGGGTTTTCCTGAGGATAATTAAAGGCCACATTTTGTTTTGGGGACCTTGAGAACTAGCGGTTGAAAACGATGAGAGGGGTGGCCTTCTTCTGATCATAGAGAATGAGGAAATACCTTAGGATTTTTCGAAGAAGTTGTATTTATATATATATCACTTCATATTGCTATACTATTTTATTTATTCATATAGTTACATACTGTTACGAACAGAAATAAAAACACCTTCGTGACGAGCGAGGTGTCCCGATCCCAAAAACGTAATAACACCGGTAGATGAACTCATATTGTGAAACCCCGAAATGTTGATTATAGGGTGCAAAATACTCCAAATAAAAAGTTGCTTATTTAATTAATTAAAAATTACAGTAAAATTCTAAAAATTAAATTATCCCTACGTCTCTAAAGAACCTTGTCTAAATTCACACACGATATCTAGTTATTTCGAAATAACCGTTACGGTCGATAAACGATTCTATAGCGACTATTCTGAAATTTGATTTGGACATACATCAAAATCTATACGATGAAATCCCGATTTTTCTCTTCCACTAGAAAGATATACTTCACCAGCTCCACACGTTTCTTGTTTCACAGCAATCCGATTTAAAACGAACCTTGTACATCCACTTAAAGTCTAAATCGCCAAATAACGAACTGTCGCGTCGTTACGCGCTCTATTTTAATTATAATATAATTAATACGTTTTAACGTCGATTATTAAATCGATTCGTTATTCAAATCAAATTCTAAACTGAATTAAATATTTTAGCTAATCCAATTCACACAGTATTGTGAATTCGGTGATTTCCGATTATAATATATTATTATATTATTTATTTTAATTAAATATTCAATATTATTTAATTCAAGTCATCGATATCGCCCAATCGATATTTAATAATTAAATAAATTAATTATTCGACAGCTAACAAAACGCGCCATTACAGAGCTTATCAGTAGACTCCCACCAACAAGTGGGTGATCGGCACGGTCTTCCATATAAAGCTTCGAAGGGCGCCATTCCGATGGTTGCTTGATAGCTGTTGTTGTAGGCAAATTCCACCAAAGGAAGATGGTCTTCCCATGTCCCTCTGAAGTCAAGGACGCACAGTCTTAGAAGGTCCTCCAAAACTCTGTTCACTCTTTCTGTTTGGCCGTCGGTTTGGGGATGATAGGCTATGCTCAAGCATAACTGTGTGCCTACCGCTTCTTGCAGACTCCGCCAAAACTCACTTGTGAAGATAGGGTCTCGGTCACTAACAATGCTAGATGGTATTCCATGGAGTCGAACGATTTCCTTGAGGTAAAGAGATGCTAGGGATGAGGCAGTTCTTTTACTTTTGACAGGTAAAAAGTGGGCGCTTTTAGTAAGCCTATCCACTATTACCCAAATGCTAGTGTTGCCTTTCCTAGACCTAGGCAGCCCATCAACGAAGTCCATTGAGATGCTATCCCACTTCTACTGCGGGACCTCTAGAGGATGTATCAGACCACCAGGCTTTTTCTGTTCCGCCTTAACCTGTTGGCACACCATACACTTAGAAACGAAATCTGCCACGTCCTTCTTCATGCCGTTCCAAAAGAAAGTTCTTTTTATGTCCTTGTACATTTTATCTCCGCCTGGGTGTATCGTCATCTTGGAGTGATGTGCTTCCTCGAGAACCTTCTTTACTAAATCCCTTGTTTGTGGGACGCATAGTCTTCCGTCTCGCCTTAGCCAACCCTTATCGTCGATGGAGTATCTGTTGAGGTGACTTGAAGTCTCACCCCTAATTAGCCTATCAATCGTTTCCACAAGCTGAGGGTCTTCGCGTTGTGCCGTCCCTATTGAGTCCACTAAAGTCGGGCGTACTTCGAGAGATGCTAGCAAGCCTGGTACAAAATTGGAGGAGAGCCTAAAGTCAAAGCTGGCTATAAACTCTAGGCTTTGTCTTTCAACAAACAACGGGCTTAGGGTTAGTTTCTTTCGGCTCAACGCGTCTGCCACTTCGTTGCCTTTGCCCGGAGTGTAGGAGATCTCAAAATTGTACGAGGCAAGAAACTCCATCCATCTCTGTTGCCTCAAGTTAAGATCTTTCTGCGAGAAAAGATATTTCAACGATTTATGGTCAGTGTAAAGTTCGAACTTCTCACCTAGGAGATAGTGTCGCCAAGACTTGAGTGCAAAGACGATGGCAGCTAACTCAAGATCGTGGGTCGGGTAGTTCTTTTCGTGCACTTTCAACTGTCTTCCTCCATAAGCTACTACCCTTCCTTCTTGCATTAAGACAGCACCTAGCCCTGTCCTACATGCTTCTGTATAAACTGTGAACATCTTGCTTCCATCTGGAAATGTCAAAACTGGGGCTGTTGTAAGAGCTCTTTTTAGTCGTTGGAAAGCAAACTCGCAATCCAAGTCCCAATTGAACACTAGATTCTTCTTGGTCAGCCTTGTGAGCAGAGCTGATATTTTCGCAAAATCCCTTATGAATTTTCGGTAGAAACCTGCTAGTCCTAGAAAACTTCAGACCTCAGTTGCATTCCTTGGTATCTTCCAATCCTGTACCGCTACTACCTTAGTAGGGTCCACAACTAACCCTTCTTTGGATACTATGTGCCCAAGGAACCTCACTTCTTCCCTCCAAAAGTGGCATTTGGAGAATTTGGCTTTTAGCTGATGGACTCGCAGAGTTTCCATGATTGCCCTTAAGTGTTAAGCATGCTCTTCCTCATTCTTTGAGAAGATCAAGATATCGTCTACGAAGACCACTACGAACTTATTGAGGAAATTTCTGAACACCCTACTCATTAGGTCCACGAAGTAAGAGGGTGCGTTTGTCAAGCCAAAAGGCATGAAAAGCCATTCAAAGAAGCCATCTGGGGTTCTGAATGCCGTTTTATCGATGCTATCTTCAGCCACCCTTAGCTGATGAAAACCGGTCGCCAAATCGAGTTGGGAGAAAACAGATGCTCCTACAAGCTGATCAAACAGATCGTCAATTCTGGGGAGAGGGTGCTTATTCTTTTTCGTTAGCTTGTTGAGCTCCCTATAGTCGACACACAGATGGAGTGAACCATCCGCCTTTGTGGCGAACACCACTGGAGCGCCCCATTCTGAAATACTCCTTCTAATGAACCCCTTCTCTAGAAGCTCTTTAATCTGTTTACTGAGCTCCTTCCTTTCTCGTGGAGCCATGTGTCTAACGGGCAACGCAACGGGCTTTGCATTATCTACAAGATATATGCGGAAGTCTATCTCCCGCTTCGGAGGCAAGCCCTTCACCTCTTCGAAGACATCCGAATATTCCCGGACCACTCTAACCGATTTCAAGCGTTCAACAGAGGCATCTAGCGATTCAAGATAACTAAGCATAACCGCATACGAGGGATTACAAGTAATTTCCAAAGTGTTACCGAGCTGGGTCAGGAGCCTAACAACCCTTTTCTCACAATCATGGATGGCCCCATTACTGGATAGCCAATCCATGCCCAAAATCAAACCATATCCCGAAAAGCCTAAAACAAAGGCACTACATTTAAATTCTACGCTTAGAATAGAAATTTTCAATCCCAAACAGATCATAGACAAATGAGCTAGGCCCCCAATTGGGTTTGTAACAATTAAGGGGTCCTCTACCATACTAGTTTTTCAGTGCAGAGATTCTACTAAAGCAGACGAGATAAAGGAGTGTGATGCGCCAGAATCAAATAAAGTGTGAACGGGGTGATCATAAAGATAAACTACACTTTCTACAGAAGTATTTATACCTCGCTGTTGCAGAGGTGGCGCCTCTAGCACATGAACTTGTGCCCCTGAGGTGGATCCATCCCTCTGCCCTTGTCCTCTTTTCTTTGGGCAGTCCTTAGCCATGTGGCCTGTCTCACCACAAGAAAAACACCCGCCATTCATCTTGGCCTTCTTTTTCCGGCAATCTTTCACCAAGTGCCCCACCTTGCCACAGAAATTACACTTCCTCTTCTCTTTGTTGTCTTTCGTGCCCTTCTTAAAGTCTGTCTTCTTAGGCTGCAAACCCTCTTTCTTCCCTTGAGAGTTTTCTGCCTTTGTCTCCTTCTTGCCCTTATCCTCCTCGTTCAGCAATGTCATCTGTACCAATCTTTCATACGTAGCTCCCATGGGTATATGGGTCATAGCCAAGCTGTGTAATGGCTCATTCAACCCTTTGACAAAACGGAGAGCCTTCTTGTGCGGGGTGTTGACTAGGTCCAGTCCGAACCTAGCCAGCTCATCGAACTGATTAACATATTCTTTGACTGTCTTATTCCCTTGCTTAAGAAATAAGAATTTTTCCAACTGCAAACTCCTTTCAGCGTATGAGAGAAATTTAGCCTCAAACCTTGCCCTAAAGTCCTCCCATGTTTCAACTGGTCTTTCTGCATTAGTGACTTCCCACCAGTAGGAAGCCTCGCCTTTAAGTAGCCATACTGCCAGTTGTACTTTCTGTCTATCTTCTACCTCAAAGATGACGAATAAGTCCTCGGTTTCTTTCAGCCAATTTCTAGCTGCCACGAAGGACTCAGTTCCATGAAAATCCTTTCCTCCCATAGCTTTAAAATCTTTAAATGTCTTAGCAAAAGTGTTTCCCCGTGGAGGAGGTGGAGGAAGAGGTGCAGCTGCAGCTGGATGATTTCCTGCAGCTGGGGGAGGAGGAACGGTAGGACCTGGCTGAGTGGCCCTTGCTTCTAAGAACCATCTAAACCAACCAGGTATTGGTACACCCTCTGGCAAGTTAAGTTCTTCGGACATGCTGAAACAAAAAGGATAGATTCAAAACGAAGGATAAGAGATAGTACCTATGGCTTTGGGGGACTTTGCCTTTTTAAAATAAAATAATATTTTATCTTTTAAAAATGCTTCTTTAAATCTTTTTTTTTTTTTGGAAATGAATTTTTTTTCAGAACTTTTTATCTCATCTGGTAAACCTATGCTCTGATACCAAGTGAAACACCCCACCTCCGTTAGGGTCACTTTCAAAGGGAATGCCCTAATTTTGGTGGAGGTTTATAAGTATAGTCACAGATATACAAGATAGATATAAGAACACATATTTTTGAACAACAGAAAACATCAACAACTTTTATTTCAACAAAATACGTGTTACACAAACCATGTCATAATTTGTTTTACAATACTTCCCAAAAGATAACATCTCCATAACTGTCTTGATTACATTATTTAAAGAAGCATAAAGAAAACATAAATAAACTGCAAAAGTCCCATAATTGCTGTCCAAAGCCATAGCCCAAAACGGAAAAGATCCAAGCAATACATTCTTTCTCTCAAGCTGGATGCGGAAACTGGTCAAGCTGCGGTATTCCCTCCCTGTGGACCTGGGGGAGGGGGGAAACGAAAGAAAAGAAGGCGAAAGAAAAGTAGAGTCAGACATAAAGCCTGAGTAAGTCTAGGACTATTTAGTCTATGAATAAAGAACTGGGTATGATAAGCATAAACTGGAAATGGGAAAGCATTATAAACTAAGTTAAGTGGTCTAGGGTCGAATACTATCGTACCCCATATTAAGCTCTATACCCATATAAACTAGTTCCCAACAGGCACCCCATAATCAGGGTGAAGTGATCCTTTTCCTGATGATCGGCTCCTACTCGCATAGTTACATGTGTCTTACGGCCCCCGTTGTTGTAGTTACCTATGCTGGTCCCACCATGGGGTGTATCAAGTCCCATGGTGGCGGCCCGACACAATCCTAGAATGCACAGGTATACTACTGGTGCCCAGTGCCTTATTTTTCTGCGCCGGAGTGTGTGCATGCCCGCACCCCGTTAGAACCTACACTGCTGCACCACCGCCGTCGATTTGACCTCTTACAGTCAGCCCAGTAATCGTGCCCCACCCTGCCTAGTTCAGGGTATCCTGATACACCTTGTAGGGTTACTGCTGAAAAGGGTCCCCCGCTACTAGGTTTTCTATTTCTAGCCAACATGCTAAGTTGGTTAAGTGTTTTGTAAACCTAACCCCCAATCTGTCTGTATAGTTTAGCATGTTCCATTTTGATTAAGTATTAATTCAATTTACTTAATCCTATCAATCCTGACTCAGCCTTAATTGTCTTATTAAAGCCTTGACCTCTCACATTAGACAGGTATTGTTGTGGCTGCCTGTTGCCGGTTGGGTCCGGGCAGTCTTACGCCACAACTCAGTCTAACCTCGGGTCCTTATTGGGCTCCGTGTTTAACCACCCACATTGGATAGGTATTGTTGTGACTACTGGACAGCCGGGCGGTTCCGGGCAGGTTTACATCACAACTCAATCCAACCTCGGGTTAAACACATCGTATTTTCTACATTTACATATTTTGTCTCTTTTCTTTTTATATGTAAATATTTGCGGCCCATTATTCAAAATTTATCCTTATTGGTTAAAATTTATTTATGCCACTTAATTATTTTTCAGGGTTGTTGGCATGCGTCAAACATGCCAACACATATATTCTATATTTTAACCCAAACGTCATTACCCCCGTTTTATACGTTCGCTACAATATAAGATATGTTGGGTTTAACCTTTAAACCCAACTTAGCCATATGAAAAGGGGAGGCTTATAACATGGAGTTTATAAGGTAACATAAAAAAGGGAGTGTGAACGCTTGAACTTGCAACATAATGATTCAATTAACATGAATTAGGCACATGTGAACTTGCATTGTAATGGCATAAACAATACTAAAACATGAATCATTCTATTCATATTATCATGGCATAAACAACACTGAAACATGAATCATTCTATTCATATAATCATGGCATAAATAATACTTAAACATGAATCATTCTATTCATGTAATCATGGCATAAACAATACTGAAACATGAATCATTCTATTCATATAATCATGGCATAAATAATACTTAAACATGAATCATTCTATTCATGTAATCATGGCATAAATAATACTTAAACATGAATTATTCTATTTATGTAAACTTGCAATTGGAATGTAAATCTAACTTAATTGTGTCACATATATCACCATATGGTTTTGATAACAACTTAGGCCTAAAACATGTTTCAACTAGGCATAATACCAAACATAGTTTAGTCATGTTCATAAAGGTGCTTACTTTTGTTTCTAATACAAAAGTATGATTTTGCTAATTCCAACATAGATTCATATAAACTATAGTACTTAGTCATATCCAAGTACACACTAAAAGTGATCATAAAAGTATGTACATCATATTGGCATAATAGTGAATCCTAAATAAAACACCACAACATATGGTTGTAAACATGAATCATATACTTGTATGAATCCAATCGTATACCATAACATTCCCAAATCATTTAGAATCAAAATAACACACAAACATAGATTATTATCGCCACAATTCCATTTAGCATTTTACACAAATCAAACGCAATTAATTATTCACATCGGAATAGCACTCTACTTACAACGTATGACGAATCTTCAATTCAGGAATCTGAATTCTGAATTTGGAGATGCTATCCTTTGTTGTAGGCGTTGCTTTGATTTGATTAACGTTGCTTTAAGCTTTCAAATTATCTCCTAATCGTCTCTCAATTTCTGACGGCTATTCCTAGTCTCTCCTCAGCTGCATGACGGTCTCATCTCCATTTTAGTTTGTGTGAATTAGGGTTAGTCTTAGGTCCTTTATATAGAGTTTGTGAATTGATTTAGACCGTCGATGGAGCTTGGTTTAATAATAGCCGTTCGTTTGAAGGAGAGACCAACCAGGAGCTGAAACCTAGCCCTAGTGACAAGGCAAGGCTCAGAAAATCGACCAAACACAGACCTGGCCAGCCAGGGGGGCTGGGTTCGGCCTGGCTCAAGGGCTAGGTCGACTCCCCAGTCGACCCCCAGGTCGACTCTAGAATCGACCTGCCTGGGGCAGGTTGACCCCCAGGTCGACTCCCAGGTCGACCTGGCCTGGTAGGTCGACCCTAGGGTCGGCCCCCAGGTCGACCTGGTGGGTTGGGCGGGAACTTTTCCCGCCTACTCTGATTGGGCTGAAATTCAAATCTGTTTTCGAAATTTGAATTTTCTGAAACTTCATCGGGCCATAATTTGGTCATACGGGCTCCGGTTTTCGAAAACTTGGACTCTATTTCGCGTATTTTTCCGAGACGAACGCAATGGCGTATCCCATTTCCCTTAATACTTTGATTTGGAATTAATTATACTTTAATTTGTGAATTTCACTATTGTAAAATACTCGGGGTGTTACATTGTTTTTCCTCTGCTTTGAGAACAGCATTGAAGTCCCCCATGATTAACCAAGGCTCAGTTATGTTTTTGGAAAGACTAATCAGTTTCTGCCATAGTAAAGTCCTCTGACTGGCTAGATTGCTTGCGTACACAGTAGTGATGGTTATGTTGAGTCCCCCTTTATTTATGGCTTTAGCTGTTAGTTGTTCTTCATCTTTGTCTAGTACCTGCATACTCCATACCTCTTTGATCCAAGCGACCAAGATTCTACCTTTGACACCCATGTCATTATTGTTAACCAACATCCACTCATCACCAATTAGTTCATCAAAGTAACTCATGCTTTCATCATTCATCTTACTTTCTAAGATACCCATTATTGAAGGACAAATTGTCCTTCGAAGATTATAGAGGTCTAAAGTTCTGGTATCATTGTTTAGACCTCTCACATTCCAACTTATGATTGACATTTAAATTTGAGGGCATTACTCCTCAAATTCTTAGGAGACACAGCTTGTGGATACAAGCGCTTACCTTTCTGTTCCTCTGTGTGAAATAGTCTTTCATATTTGTCATCGGGTTTTGTGTATTTAACTCTTCTTGCACTGTGTTCTTCTTCTGTTGTGGTAAGGTTAATCTCTAACCCTTTCAGTTCTTCAATCATTGCAGGAACCTGGTCCTGTGGATTGGACAAAGTGTCATGGATTTCTGCCTGATCGTGCTCAGCCTGTGCCTGGTCCACCTCCTGCTGCATTTGTTCCTCCGGGCACGTCAGTGCCACATCAGTGACTGTTGTAGTTTGTCTGTTTGTAAATATTTGTAAATTAACTAAACTAGCTGGGCTGGGTTCAGGCATGGGGTTGCCTTCAGTTTCGTTTTGTTGGGTTGTCACTGCCATATTCGCTACAGGTTTTTTTGCTATCCACACTTCATGGAAGTTGGTGGAGCACTGGCTTTCTAGATGGCCAAAGCACTTGCACGTGCAACATATGGGTGGTAAGTTCTCATATTCCACCTTCTGAATGTAGATGTTGCCTTGTGCATCTTTTGCTCTCACCTGTTTTTTAAGTTCAGTGTCTGCTCTTATTTCCACTAGCACTCTTGCATATTTTAACCTCTTTATGTGCTTGGTACATTCATCCATTGATAATGGATTACCAACCAGACTAGCCATTTTACTAATGCCTCTAGCATTCCATAGGGCGAGATCCAGATTGGGCAATCGAACCCAAACTAGATGAGTGACAAGCATGTCACGCTCCAGCTTGAGATTTGGTTCCCATCTTTTAGTGAAAATCAGCTTACTATCCATGAACCATGGTCCATTATTCAGCACATTTTCACAATCAGTCGCATTCATGAATTTAATTAGGTAGAATCCATTATCTCTAGCATACACGTTCCAGTTACCTGTAGGCTTCCACTCCCTTCTAATATAGGCATTTAAGTGAACATAATATGGGCGTTTACCAATAAGGTAGATGTAGATGGAATTTGTCCACATGTTGTTCGCCTCAGCTATGATTTCCTCATCTAGCACAGCGTATTCTCCTTCTATATCCATATCCGCATCATATTTCATAACCCCTCCTTCAATTCTTATGTTACCCGCCAATGCTTCAACCCAGTTTCGACTAACTGCCTTTAAAGTGAGAGTTTGCGTCCAAGTCTTACCACCTCCACCAGATGCGTGAGATCCACCCCCACTGACCTATTGTACAGTTTTGGCTTTCCTATTTCTGACCTCTTTCCAACCCTGGTCATCGTTTTCTTTGTGGATTGGGTTAGGGTTTTGAGAACCCTGAGAGGTGGCAGCCATTTTCGTATAATCAATAATATATATATATATATATATATATATATATAATCTCTCTTGCTTTTGTTTCTCTTACACAATATCTAAAACAAAACTAAAAACAAAAAACAAAAAAAAAAGTTGCTTTTTTTTATGATTCCTTTCCTTTCTTTTCTTTATTTTTTTTCAATCTTTGCTACATTTGTTTCCATTTCTATTTTATTTATTTTTTCTTCTTTTACAAGTCTAAAATAAAATTAAAAATTGCATTATTTCCTAATTTCTTTCCCTTTATCGGATACTTTCCATCTTCTTTTTCAACAATTCTTATAAACAAATTAAAAAAATTGCAATTTTCTATTCGATTTCTTTTCCATTACATTTCTTTATTCTTTTTCAATATTTCCATATATATATATAAAACAATCCTTCTTGTTTTTTATTCTTCAGTTAGTCCCATTTTTCAACTTCTAATTTTTTAAAACCCTTTCCCTTTCTTCTTCTACAAGTCTTAAAAAAATCCTTTCACAATTTCTTCTTTCTTTGTATTTTTTCTGCCGTCCTTTCTTGCAACATTTACCACACAATCTCAACAAAACTCCAATCTCTGCATCACCAACTTCTTCATCGGCCATAACTCTGTTAATCTCAGATCACTGATCAACACCGTCTTCACCACTTCAACAAACCAGACCCACAACTCCACGGCTTCTACGTAAAACCAAGCCACCACATGCAAGTTTCAACAAGCTCCACCACATAAACCCATACCCCCTCAACCCGCAACCACCAACTCTTCAACCCAGCAATCACCACTAATATCCAAACCCAGAACTGTATCACCACAGTCCATCATACCACCACTTGTCCCCTCATTAACCTACTGCAATCCTCCACAACCACATTTCTCACTTCACTAAAACCAGTTCCATACCACATTCCACAACCACTGTTCGGATACATCACTGTCTCTCAATTGCCAGAAAACTGCCATCATTCACCCCATACACCATCATTCAAACCAATCAAAACAACACCCTCACCTCATTTCAAAACCACCCCCCTCAATCCTCACTGCAGTCTACTTTCTCACAACCAACACTTCACTGATTAGCTCCAGTGCCAATCCGCACCTCATACCATCGACATACCTACCATCACCTCAGTTTTCACCCAACAGCTACATACACTCCAGGCCTCAGTCAACCAACCTCGCCTCTACAGATTCGACCAAAACCCATTCCTCAAACCGAACTCCATCCATCTGCACTTTAGTCAACAGTCTCAACCTTCCCTTTCGCATCATCCACAACCTTAGACAGCGGAGTAACCCAAAACTGCAACTATTTTAGCAAACTGCAGACCCGAATCCGCTCCCCAGACTCACCATACTTTGAAAAATCCAAACCCAATCCGCAATCAAAAGAAGAATCGAATGAATTTCTAAAAAAAAGGGCGAACCCAAGTTAATCGAAAAAATTGTGAAATCACCAAACCACGAAATCAATCACCATATTTTTTGCGTGAATTAAGAATGTGATTTGTTCTGTTTTGGAAAGTTTCTTTTGCGTGAATTGAGGAAGTTAATTTATTTCCCTTTTCTTTTTCAGGTAGCCTTTTAGGTGACTGTGTGGCCTTCTAGCAAGATTTGTTTTGAAAAAAAACGTGGGGGTGTGAACTTTGTTTTCTAGGTTTGAACGTTGCGTGATTTCAGAAATAAAAGGGGATTGCTTCATGTTTTTAATGGTCAGTGCATCCAGGTAATAATAATAAAAAAAGAGCTTCTTTTATAGTTGAATGGGTGGTTTGATCTTTCTTTTCCCTCTTCTTAAATAGGTGTGGTTAGTTTTTTTTTTTTTTTTTTTTGAGTGTCATCTATCTAGTTTTTATTTTGTCAAATTAGTTTTTCTTTCCCTAGCCTAGTTTTTTTGTTTTAACTCCATTTTTCAACGAAAACTATTCTTCTCCTTCTAAATAAAAAGAGAGATCAACTTCCTTTGCTTTTAGTTTTTATTTCCTTTTGTTTTTTTCATTTTGTTATTATTTTGATTTTCTCGTAAATAAACCCCCCTCCAAAAAAAAAATATTGCATCATTCTCTTTTTTTAGTCTAGTCATTTTTCTAGTTTTGTTTTAGTATTGATTCAGTTTTTCATTTTGTTTTCTTTTTTCTGTCCTATTCTCTTTTCTTTAATAATAGTAAAAAAACAAGGATTTTGAAGGTCAAACAATCAAGCAAATAGCAAAATTTGAATTGTTGGAGCGGTTGCACACCAAGTGGGGTGTGAACGCGTTAGCGCTACTCAGTTGCACTGGCCGGACTGCCGATTTAGGTAAGAATTTTCTAAACTCTACAGGTACTCTGCTGCTTAAATATATACATATATACATACATACATACATACATACATACATACATATATATACATATATATATATATATATATAAAGAAATTGCTTGTAAAAATCTTCTGTAGGTACCGCGGCTTACTTGTAAAATTTTATTTCTGCAATTTATTATTCTGCAACTGTTTTGTGATTTAATATTTTGCCTGTTGATGTGTGATTTAAAATTTTAAAATGAATGTGGGATTAATTGAAAAGTTTGATTTTAAAATCGAATCGAGAATTCCCAAAGCTCATAGGACAAAATATTCGTTAAATTGACAATTAGGATTGATATTCTCTAAGGTGTCTAAGGAACGGTAGAGTCTAGAACTCAAACAGGTTCTTAAACTTTCAGTCGTTTTTCTATGGTGATTCGTGGAACACTAATAACCCTTGTCCGAACCAGGTCTGGTCTTGTATTCATATAATCTAAAGTTGTTAATTTTAACGTATTTTTTTAAGAGCTTCTTTTGAGCCACAAATTTTACACTGATTTTTTGATGAATAAGTCTCTTCTTCTAGTACATGCGCGCTTGCCCCATGTACAACCAAAATTGCAGTTCTTTTCAAAATTTAAATGATTTTGGTTTCAATCAAAACGAATTTCAAGCTGAAAACTTCTCGAATAATTTCCACCAATCTCATCAAATGGTTGCTCCCCAATATGAAAACTACCATTCTACGATTAAGGAGAATTTATCTAAGGTTAGTCGACTATTAGCGCAAATGGATAAGCAAAGTGCCAAATTTCAAAACAATTTCAACATAGGTTTCAACGAACTTTATGAACACCAAAATGATTTTCATAACACGATGGTTATCGAATATGAAATATGTGTTGTAAACAAGCTAAATTTTTGGTGATGTTGGGGTGGAAATTAAATAATGAACGACTTATGAGAAATGAGGTTGATGAATTTTTAAAGTCAACCAGTGAGGAACACATATAAATGAAGAATCCAAAAAACAACATTTTAAAGTCTGGTGTGTCTACCAATTTGTTTGAAGAGAGCATGAATGAAATTGATCAATTAATGCATGACATTTGGAATTGTCGCAAGGACATCAAGGAATGGGCGCGAATTTTAGATAAAAAACAAGCTTCTAAAAATAAAGATATCAAAAACATGCATATCATTGAACAACTGTCTCAATACACTATTGAATTTTGGCTACATCTAGAAAAGTTATTACTTGAGGGAATTGATGATGTTGATGACTTTGAGGATTCCATGAAACTTGGCCTGACTTACATCGAAGAACTGGCTCAAAGAATAGACGATAGCAAACTGAATGTATCTCATAGGATTGTTTATCAAATTTCTCTTCTTCAAACTGAAGTTACAAACTTGTTCAACAATTATAAATCCCAATCTAGTAACAAACAACTTTCTAGCAACACATCTTTTGGAACAAATAATTAGCCATTAACTTGATCACAACATTACATAACGATTATTAATGATTCAGACGATATGACCGTCGATGAAAATTTTGGAAAATCTTTGGTGCAAAACTCTGATTTCTGTGAAACTGAAATTCTAACTGATGCTTCGGCTGAAAATTTATCTCTTACTGAAATCGAAAATTTTCAACTACCAACTTTTGAAGTTGATAAAAATCTTAATGAAATTGTTGAAATCTCTATAATTGATTTGAATTCAAATTCTCTTAAAAATGAAGACGTCAATCTTCAATTTGATCTTCCTCTCTCAGATTTTGGAAATTTTGAAAATTTAGCAACTTTAGATTGTCAACTTGAAAGAAACGACGAAGTTGGTAACAACTATTTAGGTGAGGACGACTTTGATGAGCGAAAAATTCTTGAATTGATTGACGATAATGTTGTTGGGTCTGAAATTGAAAATGAAACATTTGAAAACTTTGAAATTCTTGAGGTTGAAAACAACGAGACTATTGATTGTGATCTAAAATACAATGACATTTTTTCTGAAACTGTTGAAACTCCATGCAACTTGATCGTTTCAAATGAACCTCACTATGATCACTTGTTTTTCAATGACAAATTTCTGCAGTATATGAACTCTTTCTGGAATAACGCTGTTTTTAAGAAAACACAATTTCTAAATTTACCAAAAATTCATTTGTTTGGTTTTAACTTTAGGTTTATGAATGAACCTTTAGTCAACAACATTTCAAATATCAAAGCAAAACCGAACAATATTTCTCAAAACAAGTGTGGGGGTGAGAGTGATGCACACATCTCTCAATTTATACATCACCTCAACAAATCAAACTTTGTTTATGAAACTTTTACTGAATCCCGGCTCGATGACCTCTCTTTAGTTGCTACAGAAATTCAATTTGATTTTACGATCAATTGTAAGCTCAAAATTTTAAAATTAACAACTCAAACTTTTGAAAAAACAAAATTTGTTTTTCTAAATTTGAAACGTGATATAAAATTCTTTTTGATTTGGTTTTCTATGCTGAAGCTGTCTCTCATAATCTTAATGAGGCTGGTCCATTGTGGACCGGTTCATCTATTCGATGACTGCGTATTTTCTGCATGTGTACCCGGTAAGTCATGTTGACCCTCTTATTTTATTTCCCTTTCTCTAAGACATGTCTGATTAATGACTGTGAGGACACAGTCACACTCAAGTGGGGGGGGATTTACATTACATTAGCAATCAAATTTTATGAACTAGGTCATTCATTGAACAAGGATTAACTTAAATCCATAAGCACCTTGGTTCTTGTTTGATATGTTGAATTGTTGGGTGATGGGAATGAACATTATTTATTCATTGAGTCGTAATGTGTCTTTTTAAGATGCCAACTTAAAGTTGTCCAGACGTTAGTCGTGCTCTGGAGTAAGTGTGCCAACACTTGTTATACATGTTAGAATGTGCAAGTAAAAAAATCAAATAATAATGATTTTCACCTACATTTGTTGGATTTTCTGAGTTCGTTTTCATGCATAATATTTTTTTCTCACTCAATCTTTCAGAATGGTAAGTTTTAAAATCCACTTGGCCCAATTAAGGAGAAATGACTCATTGTAGCGTTCTTCTTCGATACCCCACATTATTCAAGCCCAAGTTTTAGTCGAATTACATCCATGTTTCGACAAGTTTTTCTTATATTGGAATACTTAAGAAGCTTGTACAGATTTATTTTCAAAGGTTCAAAAACATCACTTTACACCAATATTACACTACCCACTCCGTAATCGTTTTAAGGTAGGATAACCATATACCAGATCTTATTTTATATGGGTTATCTATCTTATGAAACTTTGCTTATCATTCCTTTTAGCTTTTTATATAACATCAATCCAGACTTGTATGTTGAATTAGGGTTATAGAAGTAGAGTAACTAAGGCACAAAACTTTCCATTCATGAAGTGTTGGTTATGATTCGCTTAGTAAAGGAGGAATCAAATGAAATAATATACAGTATGGTATCATTGCATTCCATCTCCACTCATCATTCATCGTACAAAATGAAAAAAAAGAAAAAAAAAAGAAGAAGAAAAAAGGAAAAAAAAGCAATGAAGAGAAAATCTCTTAGTATAAAATAGTCATCCATCATTCTTGACTATAAAGCATTCATTTCCATTCCATCCACATCCATCATACCATACTTAGAAGCGAGGATTATAGTTGAGGAGATAAAAGGAAACAAAATGTTCATATGTGCCTTAGTATTACTTTACTTTTGTACCTTGAAGTTCAACTAATACACTTGCCCTCTTATCTATGACATTTTTAGAGCTTACAAAATTTTCCTTCATCTATGCATAACTCACATTCAATACATTACAGTTACACTGGTGCAAAACTATTCAAAAAAAAAATTGAACAAATGATTGGGTGCACATTGTCGATGTGTAAACTTTTGTTGACACCACGCTCTTAACCTTTAAGATAGTTACAGTATTATCAAGGAATTACGATTCAGCTTGAAATTTTTTATTCATTTTTGCACCAATAATGGGATGGATAATTTGGGACTAAACCATTATTATTGAAGTTAGGTAAAGCCCTTGGAATTTGAAAGACCTTAAATATATCATTTGATTAATTCGCGTACTTAAGACGCTTTGGATTTTGTGGGTAGTATCCGCTGAAAACCCACATGTGACAACACTCGTCCTACTAGGGACACCTAGGGGTTTAACAGCTTGTTGCATACGCTAAATGCAATCGTATTTCCTACAAAAGTGTGACATATCTTAGTTTAGTTTATTCGAGGACGAATAAAAAGATAAGTGGAGGTATTTGATATACACGTAAATGTGTATATTTTATTAACTTATCTATCTTATTTTCCCTTTAAAATAATTGATATTGTGTATTTATAGCAGTGTTTTCAGATTGTTTATAAAAAGCATGGTTTAGAGCATTTGATGGATAAAGGATGAAGAATTTGCTTAAAAAGAGTGATGTAGTGGCCCGAAAATCCGTACCAATTTGAGCTGACTAATATCCTACACATTCAACTCAAAGTGCAAGAAAAATCAGATCATTAATAGAAAGAAATAAGAGGATGAGAAAGATAAGATAGAACTAGTAGAATAGAAGAAGAAGAACATCAGAATCAGAGTAAACATGAATCTCACAGCAGAACGAATAACATGTATTATAACATAACTTTGAAATACACAAACTGAATTTGTATATACATACCATATCAGAGTACAACTCATATATATTACAGTGGAAATAATCTCTAACTAACTAATGGTGAAGCCTTCTGCTTCCAGCTCCTCCAAGTGAATCTGCAAAGCCTGAAACACTTGACTGTCCATACAAATTTGGGCACCCAATAGTTTAGGAAAAACAAACAAAATAAACTCTGGGTCAGTCATGGGACTGGTGTGAGTAAATTCCAACCATACTTTTTATCTTTGAAATTCCTTTTGAAACAAAGGATAATAGTAAGACCAGCCCACACATAAACATGGACGGTTTTTACCTTACTATAACCCAAAATATTTTGATATCAAACTCCAGTGATATTACAATAATGTCTAATCAAGTAAATAACCAAATAGCAGAACGCTTGCATCTCACGCTCCATATATAGATAATATAAAATCATAAACCATAGGGCGCTTGTTGGAGATTGGATTCCAACAGACAAGGCATGGGAGCACCTTCCGATCAGTGTACTCTAGAGGATATACATTGGGGTTCAGCAAAAACGTCTTGCAACCCGACCACACATGACCGACCACTCATTTAGCTGGAGTGTATCGAACATATTTCCACCCACGGTTGTTGGCCATCCAACCGTAATCCGAAGATACAGAATCGAAAAAGAAGAACAAATATGAATTTTCTCTAGATCGGTGACAATACACCCTGCTTGGGGATGACCCAACTAGCCATGCTGCCTAGCCCAACTTTTGTTACTTCCTGGTTGTGAGGCCAGAGGTTACATCTATCTTCAGAACATCTGATCATCATTCACTTTGAATGCCACATCGTCAAACCCGTCAATTCACTAATCGATTTCCAAAAATATCACGGGTATAAAAAGCTAAGAGGAACGAATTCCTCCACCACCAGACGTAATACCTTTAAAAGATCAATTATGCGTGATTTGTTAGGTATACTCTGTCAAACACTCATCCATACAAGTTGTCCTGGGACTGGACAAACATAAAGCACCATTATGGAACAGGGCGACCCTTGTGTTTTACAGCGTCTTCAATTGTCTTCAACATAATCTAATTCGCAGCACTTATGCCTATGTGGAGTGGTTTTTGTATAATATATCCAACCGGTCTCTCTGTATTGACAACGATGGTCAAAACACTTCGATAGTCGGTTATTTAACTATCGAAGTAAAAACAACATTCATTCAAATGTACAACATCACACTATCACGACCATTTTTATTTAACATTCATTTTTATTATTCAAATTCCCATATCTTATTAGATATTTCTCAAATCCTATTTTATCCCTTTCACACTTCTTGGAAAACATTTCCAGTTATTATAAACTCTTATTCTCTTATGTTCCAAAAAAATATACGTTATTAACGTTTGAAACATTTCCATTCTTTTCATGTTCTTTATTTTCTACATTTGGATAATATATCCTAACTATCTTGGAAAAATATTTCAAATTTCATTTAAACATTTTAATCTGCCAAGAGTTCATTTTAAAACATTATTCACTTTAAAATGTGAATATCATTTCGATTATAGAAATTTGAACACCTTTATCAAATAATTCATTATTCAAGTAATAAATACTGTTTTATTGTTTACCGATATGTCCTTCATGATTTATATTCGCATTCCACTTTATAAACTCTATTTCTAAGTCAACTTCTTGTTGAATCAATATCTATTTTATAACTAAATATTGATTTCATATCCTATTATAATTCGTTGGTTTAAACTAAATATTAACTATCCTATCGGATTATAATTCCTAAAAATAATTCACTTGACATCGTCGAATTATGGTTCCAATTCCTAACAGTGTGACTTAGTTCTAGTCGTATCCCAAACATTGAAATGATGTTATCGTTTTCTGAAACAATTTTCTAATTCTCTTTCTAACTCATTCTCATATTTCTTTGAACCAACGTCGTTACTTATTACTTTAAACTAAGTGGGTTTCAAACCAAACTGTTTTCATTCCCTAGGAAGTGCTGCTATATATAAAAATCACGCTTAAGTTTGGTTAACAGCATTAATTTATCGTTACAGTTCAAAACTTGTCATATGATGTAATATTCTCCTTTACAACTAATCTCGACATAACAGTCACGCTTAAGCCTAGTCAATAGCGTTATTTTATCGTTATAGTTCGAAACTTGCTATACGCTGTTATATCCCTTTATAACTAATCTTGACATCTCTTTCCCCTTACAAACTGATATTATTCCTCGACAATAGTGAAGCCTTTCAAGTTGGGGTATTTTATTTACCTCTCAGAACTTGATCGACAACGTTCTTATCTTAGAAGAGATATAAGTCTGTAACTCTAAACTCCTTATTACTTATAGTATCCCTCAAACTGTATTTCTTGTTTTATTTGGAATATGGTTTTATAACACCATATTCATACTTTGAAATCTCCGTTGTTTTTTTATGATTATTTGTATTAAACATTAATTTTTCGCTTTCTCCATTCCACAGTTCTATTTATAACTTCTTAAATTAAAAAGGTAAGTAAATCTCTGTAACACCCCACCTCCGCCAGGGTCACTCACAAAGGAATGCACTAGGTTTGGAGGGGCATTATTGGGAAACATGCATAGAAATATTACAAGACAGAACATATAAAACAGCGGAAGTAAAACAAATTTTCATTTCTTTATAAACAGTAAAGCCTTTTTACAACAGATTACATAGAAACCTGTCTTGCAATAGTAAAGAAGCAATAAACCTTTTCAATTATTCCCCAAGTAAAGCAGTAAAGAAGCCATAGCCCATGGAAGTTCAAGCCATACATGATGACCTTCAAGCAGAAGAGGTCCGAACTAACAACAGTATTTCCTCCCTGAAAAACCTGGGGGGGGGGAACGGAAGACAAAGAGGCAAAAGAAAACGGGTTCAGTCATAAAGACTGGTAAGTCCTATCTACTTCCAGCATAAAAACAGGTAAAGGTAACATGACATGCATAAACTGAAAATAAACATAAGGATGATGACAAGATAGATAAACTAAACCAAGATAATAGGGTGAACTACGGTATCAAGATAAATCAAAGTATCACATCGTCAGGTTTCTATCAAGTATAATATCCCAAAGTATCTATCATGTATATTTGCTCTGCACCTCCCGTACTAGTATCCCAAACCGTGTCATGAGTTAACTATAAAATGCCCCTTGACCAAAGTCATGAAATGGTCCATGTCAACCTAATATATCGCGTACATAGGTTTTCCTAACTCGTATGTTTCTTTCCATGTATAACTTCAGTCCTTTGCCGTAGGCCGTACGGGCTTTCCCATGTAAATCTATACCACCTCAACGTAGTACTATTTTATCCTTGAAGATGTTTTGGACTGCTACCCTTGATCTGGTTATGTTTTCTTACCATGAACTATCGCGTGTTCACCTAGGATTTATGCCACCTAGGATCGCTAGGGATTATGCTACCTAATGAACGCTTTTGTATCTCGGTTTGGGTTTTAGCCACCTAGGGCTACTAGGGATTATGCTACCCGTCAACCGCGCCCTTTTTCCCACGTAAGCACCGTGAATCGTTTTTCTATGTCTAATTGCACATGTATCTCAATGTGCCACCCGAGTCCCGTGCCAGGGCAAATCAAGAAATACGAGACTCGGTCAAGAGCTTTAAGTCGTCTGCCGAATGCAGATATCAAGGTCTGTTTTTGTATCCGTGGCTATGGACCCACGTGACCCCTCCCTCAACTACTGAAAGGCAATCCAAGAAAAATCATGCACGAGAACTATACTCCGGCCCCCTATGCCCCACTTACCTATTGGCCAACCTCACCCATAACTCGATAGCAAGTATATGGTCTGTTGGGAGTTCTCTGCCTTTCCGTATACGTACACGATTGACTAAAGATGGTAGGTAGTCGACGATGCGCTATCCAGGGCAAAAATCAAGTATCGTCGACTCTACGCTGATCCATCCCCGTCTTTAGGTTGCTCGCACAGCAACCAAGTCATACTCTTGGTTCTTCTACCGCAGACCTTAACCTCTGTGAGCCCAGGCGGATCATCTGCAACCTCACAGAGGGATACCAAGAGTATCCTCATGTCCCCTGAAGCTACTTCTTCGTCACCTAGTTCGTTGGAGCCTTTATCTAAGTCAGATAATTTGCTCCTCCTCGTATGTTTAAGCGATGACCTAACGTATCGGGTTACTCATCTATCTGTGAACTGGTCCAAATCCCTTGACTAAGAATTATTACTTAGTTATCCTAAACTAAGGTTTATCACTTAGTTCCCTTTCCCGTTATCCTTGTTAACTACGATTTTCCACCTAGTCCTCTGAACTAGGGTTTTGTCTAATGGGTTAAGTGTTGTCATCCCAGTTCATGACTTAACCCGCCTATGAATCATGTCAAGATTGGCTAAGTATTTAAGCTCAAGACTTAGCCCTACAAGTTGGTTAAGTATACCAAGAAGCTCATGACTTAACCCTATTCAATTATCAAGTCAGATTGGTTAAGTATTAGTTTGTCTTGACCCTATCAGATTATCGTGTTAGATTGGTTAAGCATAGATTATCTTAACCCCATCAGATTATCGAGTCGGATTGGTTAAGTATGGGTTAGCTTAACCCTATCCATTAATCGTATTACAATGGTTAAGTATATTTAAACGGTCTTGTGACTTAACCCTATCAAGTTCTCATATTAGATTGGTTAAGTATAGGTTACTTAACCTCATCAAATCATCATGTATAATTAGTTTAGTATAAGTTACTTAACCTCATTGAATTATCATGTTAAATTGGTTAAGTATTGGTTACTTAACCTCATTGAATTATCATGTTTAGATTGTTTAAGTGTTTAACTTAACCCCATCGAATTACCGTGTTTATATTAGTTAAGTCTAGGTTAACTTATCTCCATCTAATTACCGTGTTTAGATTAGTTAAGTGTAGGTTACTTAACACCATCTAATTACCGAGTCGGATTAGTTAAGTACGGATTAGCTTAACCCCATCCCCTAACTGTAATTTACGGTTAAGTGTCATTAAGAAATCAAGTCCGGTTTCACTTAACCTACCCATTCATGTCATATCGGTTAAGTGTCATTAGTCAGATTTACTTAACCTTATCATGTGGCATTAATTGAATTAATGCACTCTCAACCTCTTACATTAGACGTTGTTGTGGTTACTGGTAACGCCGGGCGGGTCCGGGCAGGTTTACATCACAACCTAGTCTAACTTCGGGTTTCAAGCGCGATATGACCAACTACCCACATTGGGTCCTATTGTTTGTAGCCACTGGATTTATCGGGCGGGTCCGGGCAGATTTATGCTACAAACTCAACCCAACCTCGAGTTGGCCACTTCCATGTTTTTCTATGCGTCATGTTCATGTCAAGTTTAGACCCCTTTTTAAGTCTATGTTTTCATGTAACCCCATGTCAAGTTTTCGTGTCCTATTCACGTTTATTATCATTACATGTTCCATGTAATTCCATGTCAAGTTCATAGCCCATTTTCAAGTTTGCCTAAACTACCCAAAATGTGTCCCCAACGCACATAAAAGCGAATCAACATATTTGGAATAATATGACAAAGATGGGTACGAGATGGCAAAGATGAATCATAAGTTAAACATGGTGAAAATTGAGGCAAAGGTGTTCACATAACTAGCATATTGCATATTGGCCTCAAAACATGCACGAGGTCATAAAGGGATTGGCCACAAACACGCACGGTATCATAAGGGGTTTGGCCTCAAACTTGCATAATATCATAAGGGGTTTGGCCTCACATAAACATGAAATCATAAGGGGTTTTGGGTTCTTTTACATGCATAAGCCCTAAGTCAAATTCATGCACATATTTCACAAGTCAAAATGGTTCCAAGTGTTCATGCCAACATCCCACAAATAAAGGTTCAATCTTGAATGGCAAACCAAGTCCAATGCAACATGAGTAACTTGATTTAGTCACTAAACATAGCCTAAAGTCATAGGTTCAAGCAAAAGAGGCATGACAAGGTTCATATAGGCTAGCATACTTATGTTCATCGCATTTTATTCCACGTCACATTAGAACTATCGTTTAGATCTACAAGTAGCTAGAACTTACAAATCATGGCTAGAGGATTAAGAGCAAGAATCGTCATAGAATGGTGTTGAGATGGTGCTCTACTTCCTTGATTTGATGTAGAAAGCTTGCTCCTTTGTCATGGATCTAGTTTGAATGCTCAAGCCTTTGAAGTTGGAGATGGAGGCCATGATCAAGAGATATTTTGGCAGCACTTTGTTGTTAGGATGGTTTTTAGTGATTGAGGCTAGGTCTTAGGGTCATTTTATAGAGGTTAGGACTAGTTTAGGCCCTTAGATTAACCCTAGGATAGATCTGAACCTTCAAAACCTGTCACAGGCCAATAGACCAGACCCAAATGAGCAACCAGGTGCACCAGGTCGTCTAGACCCAACATGGGTTTTTGGGCCAGGTCGACAACCGTGTCGACTGGGCAGTCGACACGGGGGGGGGGGGGGTGTCGACTACACAGTCGACACCCCTGTCGACCTGACCTGTGCGGGAATTCTCCCGCCCTGCCCCCTGTGTGTTTGAATTTGAATTCTACTCTAGTTTTAAACTGTTTTGAACTTGGAATTTTCTGAAAACTTTGAAGGGCCATAACTTGGTCATACGGACTCCGATTTTCGAAAACTCAGACTCTATTTCGCCTGACGTCCTATCAACTTCTTAACCAAACGATGGGTTTATTGTCGACTGTTGCTATTCTCTTAATCGATATCCTCTATTTATTAAATCAACATAACGTTGATTTTCCATTCAACCTGGTTCGAACAGTGTATATATATAAATAATATAAAGCAAACAGTACATATAAATATTTGAGGAATCCGGTTGGATTCCTCCAACCGGTTTCCACATCCACAGATGTTAGTCAAACAAATAACATTGATTCCCTACTAGGGAATATTATAATCGATGGAATCAGTATCCAACCGATGATGTGTATATATGCAATGAAATATAGTATTCAGCCAATTTAATTGTAATCTACCTAATCGATCATCACATAGCATTCAAACAACATTAAAATATAATTATAATATTTTAAAATAGATTAGAGATAGTGAATTTACTCACTTTCGCGCGTCAACAGTTAAATAACGATTTGCGTCAGTTGATTATGCCCGAGGTTCAATTCTACCATCGTTCACGCTGAAACTTCTCACTCAAGACACGAACACTTCACGCTATTTCTGCGTGTCTTCAAACCGTCTATCCCTTATTCTCCAGACCGAGTTCACCGCCTCGTGTCCGTTTCGTCCTCATCCACAACAGTATACATATATTTTCCAAACGAACTACTACTTCCTCAACAAAACTCTCCTCCTGTACACATAAAAACTACTCCTCCATTCGTGCTTATTAGAGAACGAAATACTGAAGTTTCGGCTCACCTCTGGAAGAACTTTACTTTACATTATACGTATTGTATATGAACTGGGCTAAGCCCACTTTGCCAAATATTATCTCTGCAGCTTTATAATAACGTTACAAGCCACATACTTTTTATATATGGCCACTGTTGTACAGAAACAAATCTATTCAGTCATTTCATTTTGCCGTGGTCTTCAACTGTGCTCTTCCACCACCATTCCCCACTCTTCACGCCATGGTATCCAATGCACACCCCATAACCACCTTTCTTCCAGTCCGCCATCTCTTCACCATTCTCCACGTCCCTTGCATGGAAAACTCGCAAGCTCCTTCGTTAAACCTCTTTTTAAGGGAACAGCCGCACAGTCTTTAACCAAATGCCACATCACTGGTGTCTATATATAATCTTCCTTCAACCCATATAGCTCTAGTACCCTATGCCAGAAAACTTCCCTCCCTCACATCGCGTTCACGTTTGTACCCTGCTCTAAATTGTCATGTGCTTTCGCAAACCAAAGCCCTACTTGACCAACCATTCCACAAACTATAACAATGCTAACTCCAAATAAAAGTACACTCCATGCATGAAGCTTCTACCAACTCCACATCATACCCCAACGTTGCATGACTCCCCCATCACGGTATTTTTCCAGGCACTCTTCAATACTTATTCACCACCTTGACATCCACTGCTTCGCTTTCTTTCTTCGCCCACCGTCAGTCGCACACACACCCCAAGCTTCACCGCTTTGCCAAAAATCTCCCCAGTGTTCGCTGTTGGAAGAAAGGCACTGTAAATTCAAATGCACCAGCTCCAAGCTTAAAGAATCCAATTTTGTATTCTCATGTTGGGTTTTAGATCTTTCGAACTTGTGATTTTGTTTTTGGAAAATGGACAAGTTTGCAGGTATATATAAACACGAAAGAGAAGGGGACAATGATCATATCGTTTCAATCATAGGTACGTGGAAAGAAGGGGTAGGGTTATGGCTAAGGAAAGTAGCGGTAGGGTGGTTTCAGACTTAAGCATTAAGCCATGCGGTATTTGTTTTCTAATGTGAGATACAGACAAAGCTTGTTAGAATAAAAATAAAGATATTGCCAGTGAAATGGTTCAGCCCGTATAAATGTTTGACAAAGTTTCCTTGATGATTAAGTTATAGGTTGTTGTTTTCTCTTGCCAATAATGTAATATAACATAGTATAGTTGTGCTATAATTAGTAGCAGTGGACTAAAAGAGGTATGGCATGCATGATTTAGATGTTTTAGCGTAGCTGTTCACTCTATGTACTAAAGCATGGGCGTTACTCAGGTAGGTTCTGTTTTCGAAATATTAGCTGCGGAGAAGGTCGTTGTTTCTTAGGGTTGAAGGTAAAATGATTTGATTTTTATTTTATTTTATTTTATTATATATACCTGGAATTTACTTCCATACGAAGTAATATACATAACTACCCAATACGAGTTGCTATGGACAAAAATAAAAATACAGTCGTGTCAAGAGGTGCCACGATCCCAAAAATATAATAATATCGGTAGGTTAACTCATATTGTGAAATTCCAAAATATTGATATAGGGTGCAAAATACTCCAAATAAAAAGTTGCTTATTTTACGAAATAAAAATTAGAGTAAAATTCTAAACATTAAATTATCACTACGTTTCAAAAGAATCTAGTCCAAATTCGAATTCGATATTTAAATATATTTAAATAACTGTTATGGCCATAAACATATATGCCGCTTCTTTTTCTGAATATTTAATTTGGACATAACTTACAATATGTGACACGAAATCTTGGTTTTTCGCTTCTGTTAGAAAAATACTATTCAACAGATTCCAGCGTTTCTTGTTTCGAAGAAATCCAGTTTATAATGAGTCTTGTACACTCAGTTGAATTTCAGAATGTTAAATTATGAACTGCAGCTTCGTTATGAGCTCGATTATATTTAATATATATTTTTATATGTTCAACTTCATTTTAATTAATATATAAATCCATTTATATTAACAATTCAATATTTAAACTAATTTAAATATTCAAATACAAACCGATGAAAATGGGGGACGTTGCAAGTGAAGTTTGAAATTACTAGAGCTTGAAGAGTGTAAAGCTTGAAGAACGGTTGCAAATAGAGTTCAGTTAGGAAGATTTGTCTCAATGATTACTCATGCTGCATTCACATTGGCTCATTTGCAAGGCCTCTTACTCATGTTGCGTTCACATTAGCTCATTTGTAAGGCCACTCACTCTACAGCTGCGTTCACACTGTCTTATGTGTTATTTGGGCTAAATCTTTAGTCCCACATTATGTAATTAGCCAATTAGTCATTGTCATATCAGCTATAAATACACTTGTACCTTGTTCATTTAGAATCGCATTGGGTTTTACTCTGTAAACCTTCTATTGGAATAAAATCATTCTTCTCCCTTTCTCTTTACTTTTTATTGTATTTTATTTATGTTGTTTATTTTCTGTTTCTCTTCTCTTCTAGCTATGTCAAGCTAATCTCCTTTAATTAGGGAGTGATGACGCTCAGATTAGATTCAATATGAATCACATAGCCAAATAGATTAGAACTTCACGTATATAGATCTGGATCTGAACCAAGGGTTAGATCTGAATCTTCATATTATGTGTCCTTTAGAGCTATGCTCCTTGAGTTCGATCTAACGTTTATCATATTTAGATCTAATATTTTGGGTTTTAAAAATAAATTAGTGAATCTATCCTGATGGCCTATGGTTGTTTAAGAACTTAGCTCCTGCATAGGTATACTTGTTGTTATTCACATATTTGTTTCTAGAAACCTAATTATCTTTGATTCACGTTTGTGACAAAAACATGAATTAGATTTGTATTAATTCGTTTGGCTATTGATGAATATTTGTCTAATTTATGTCATTATACCCTAATTGCTTTCTTTTATTATTAAAAACTCGTTTTTTTGTTTATATTCTGTTAATTTGCAACCAATCAAAATTATGGAATAACTTGATTGGATTTATTAGTAAAATATTTTTGGTCTTAGAGTTCGACGCCCTCTACAACAACCCTTGTAGTTTAGGAAAGCCGAACGAATTTAACAGTTGTTTATAATTGTTCAATTTGTTTGCAAATGCCCGAGAATGTACAAGACACACAAAATAGATTTCAAATAATCCCATTGTACATTTATAGTCTATGCAAACTAAATAAAGGATATAAGTGTTTTGACAGTAATGGTGGGGTATTTATATCTTGGCATGTCATCTTTGATGAAGATGTGTTCCCCTCGAAAGAGAAGGAAATATAAACATCCAACAAAATATACAATGCAAAGTTTTTTATTCCACATGTGCCTATATATACTGATATTATGCCTAATGTACAAAACCAAAGCAAAGTAATCAAGACAGGTGAGTAGTGCAGTGACCAAGAGTATGGAATCAATCAAGATGAATCAGTGAATGGTGATGACAGTCACTCTAGTTCACATACTCTAAAATTGGGAAACCCTAGGCAGTCAAATTGATGTTGAAATTGAAAGTGAAAGCCATCAACTAACACTACAAGTTGGTCATGATGAAAATAGCAAAATGTGGAAATTTAAGCCTAATGCATACATGGCAATCCTAGATTATGAAGAACCATGCAACTATGAGAAGGCCACACAACATGATAAATGGAAGACTGCCACGGATAAAGAATATAAGGCACTCGTAAGGAATAACACTTGGAGCCTTGTCAAATTACCAAAACACAAGAATGTGGTTTGACGTAAGTGTACAAACAAACTAAAAAGACATGCTGATGGACCAATGCAAAAGTACAAATCAAGACTTGTGGAAAAGATTTTTTCTCAACAACTAGGTATTGACTTCAATGAAACATTCTCTCCAGTAGTAAAGACAACCACTATATGGGTTATCCTAACCATTGCCTTACATAAAATATGGAATGTTAGGTAATTAGATGTTAACAATTCTTTTATTAATGGTTTTCTACAAGAAGAAGTGTTTATGCAGCAACCTACGGGCTACGATCAAAAGGATAACACAAAATATGTATACAAGTTAAACAAGGCCATCTATTGATTTAAACAAGAATTTAAGTTGTGGTTTGAAATGCTCAAGGTAAATCTGATCAAATTAAATTTCAATGTCTCAAGATCAGACAATTCCATGTTCTTAAAGTTCAACAATGGTGTAGTAATATATGTGCTAGTGTATGTAGATGATTTTGTTATCACTGGTAACAACGATAATGAAATCAACACCCAAGTAAACCAATAAAAAAGGAATTCTCTTTTAAAGATTTAGGATGGTTAAACTATTTTTTGATTATTGAAGTCAAGATAATTTCAGACACTTCAATTCTTCTCAATCAAAAGAAGTACATATGTGAAGTTTTAATGAAAACCAAGACGGATCAAGCCAAGAGCATACCTAAAACCCATGACAACTAATCTACATTTATCTAAACTACAAGGAGAAACAATTATGAATGCCACACAATATAGAAGTGTAGTGGGATCTCTTCAGTATGTCACAAATACAAGACCAAAAAAAGCTTATAGTGTGAATAAAATCAGTCAATTTATGCAAAATCCATTAAAATAACACTAGAATGCAATCAAAAGGATTTTAAGATATTTAAGAGGAACAATAAACTATAGCTTAATCTTAAAATCTAGTACAAATATTAATTTATCTTTCTTCCTAGATGTTGATTGACAAAGTGATCCAGAAAACAGAAGATGCAATTACCCAGAATTAATTAGTGAAATCATTTTAATGTTTTACTAGATTTAATGGGAATTGATAGGGTTTTTGGGTTGTGTGAATATATGTGCGCACATGTGTACAACAGAGTTATGCATAAGGTAGAACCATGAATTCCAGGAAAGGCAATATGGTTTGAATGTGTATATATGTATTCCATTAAATTAAATTAAGTAATCTAGTTAAAAGAATTAGGGATAACATATATACATGAATATAAAAAGATGAGTTGCACAAGTTTAAATAGGTGTATAGACAAATTTAGAAAGGAGGTTATCATATTATATTTGTTTTTTCGTCATGACATGGTAGAAAAAGGAGGGAAATGATTTTAGATAAAAACAGTTTCACTTTATTTTTGAAAAGTAATTCAGTTTTTGTCTAGTAGCTTTTTTACTTGAGGTATTAAATAGAAAATGAGGCAAAAATAAGATGGATAATGTTCACACAATTGGTATGATTTTTTAAGGTTAAAACTGACTTTAAGCAACCCAAAACCCTAGGAATCAAAGCAGTATGAGTAAGGGTATTCGGTGAGAATTCAGTCGCCTCGAAAACTAAGAGAAAAATTTATATAACATATTTAAACACAAAGGAAAAAGGCTTGGGGAGCAAGGCAAGAGTTTTCTGGTTTTTAGTATAGAAGGAGAAGATTTTTGGTGAGTATTCTCACTCATAATGACTGTCAATAAGTCCTGATATAAAGAGACAACCAATATCTTTTATGTTAAGTATATTTTTGGTTGAACTCTCTATTTGGTTTTATATATGGATGTTTTATGCATTTCTTGATCTTATAACATGGGCAAATGTTCTTTGCTTAAATACATTCAAACTGATCTGATCTATTGAATAAAAAGTGTTTTGAAACCTCAAATTGGTTATGTAAATGATATGGATATATGGAAAACATCCATGAAAGAAAATAGGGGCTGCAATATATTCATATATAGGTGCTGAGGCCCAATGTACAATGATTAAGAGTGCAATAGAATTTATCTACAATGCTGAACTCATATCAGTTGCTAAAAGCTATGTTTTAACTGGGTTTTGAATTCTATGCGATCAGTTTATTCATAGTGGCAAAAATAACTTAAAACCCTCCAGAAAATCCATATATTAGTATCAGATACAAAAAGGGTATACAAAGATATATATGTATATCTATTTTATTAAAACCCATTTGTCAGATTTTCTGGTTGATTGTATAATTAGTTGCTTTATCATACTAGTTGAATGATTGCTTTACTCATTCATATAAATTGCTTGCAAATAATATAGGGCATCACTCGATGAATCATGTTTGTTATAATACCTCTTATTCAGTCTAGTTGATGCTAGAAAATAAAGAAAAACACTTAGAAATTAAACTAAGGATTTTTTTTTTTTGGTTAAGAAGACTACTGAATGGCTTGCACTTGAGCTGTAGGTTTCAAACATGACCTAATTTGGTCCTGAGATCTTTATGTAATGGTGTGAACTAAATCATTACAGTGTGACCCAATGATTAATATATGCAGATAAGACCAAGTATGAACTAATTAAGCTATGATAGAAAAGGACATAAAGGAACTTGAGTTTTCCTGGAATTTCTGTGGCAATCCGATAACAATGTGTATATGAGTCATGATTTTGATCAGGTTGGTTTTACCATGTTTATGTATGGAAGAAATAACTTATATGCATTTGTATGAATTCCATCTTTAAATGCTTATTGATTTAAGAAAATAGTGTGTGCGGACTAGAACAATATTATAAGACATGCACATCAAAAATATGCATTTCAAAACAGAATTTCTTTATAATTTTTTACCTCAATTTTATTACTTAAGTTATAATGGGAGTTGTTTATACCAAATACATTAGTCTGACCTTATTTTGCTCATGGCATAAGGGGTGTCTCATTTTATAATGAGGCAGCCTCTATTGCTTTTTCAGGTAATAAAGGTGCTAAGTAATTTGGATTAGAAGTTATGGCTTGTTTTAATGGAAATTGGCATGCTTAAATTTAGATAAATTAGAGCCCCTGAAGTTTTTGAATCTGCAAGAATTTCCAAGAAGTATTTTTATATCAGTTATGTAAGGAGATGATATATAGATATAGGTACTCTGGGTATGGATTTGTAATGGTTTTGACAAAAGTTAATGTATAAACTCATGTTTGGACCTGAATTGTATTCCTATTGATATTTTTCTAGCTGGAAATCGGGTAAAAATATATTTAGAACTATAAAAGATTTACTAATACTATGTATTAGTTAATTTGGTGTCATTAAACAAGGTTAAGAGTGTTTGTATGCATCTTTAAATGTCTCGATTATTGGTGCATCTATTTGTTCAAATCGCACTTCAAAATGATGCACATTTGGACAATTTGGCTCAGCACAAACCCAAGTGGGCAGGCCAGAGTTTCAATATTGCACAAAGGTTAGAAATCCAGAAATTTTAAGCATGTATATGGAACAGTCTTAGTTTGGATCTAATTTAACTATTTTATAAAAATGCGGTAGGGTTTTAAATGAGAAATAAGTTTATTAAAAATAATTATATTGTATATATATACATAAGTATAGCAAAATTGTTTGAAGCTTTGCCTATAGTCGTCAATTCATATCATTATTCTAGCAGTTCTTGCATCAAAGTTGTTAAGCAATGCAAGTTTATGTGAGTGGTAGTAATCACATAAAATATCCTTTTAAGAATCTATATGATAAATTGATCAAAGAAAGGTCAATGTATCTCTTGCATTTACTTTTTAACGCTGATTACAAGTAAGATGGATGTTCTTATTCATATATATATATAATATAATTTGATATTTTTATATTGGTAACTTTTTATGATTCTAGACTGTAAATTAGAAAGTAATGGCTCTGATTTTTAGCTATATATGCATACACATTCAAACTTATAGCTTGTCATGTAAAAAAAAATCATACAAATATTCATTTTTATATCAGTGTCTTTCCATTTGGTATCAGAGTTGTGCTGGTACAAACCATAGACTATAATCGCTATAAACTATTAATGGATGGAAGGATAAATTACTTTGAACTTGTATGTTTGATTGCATATGTGTGTTTGGTTGCCAGTAACATAAAATATAGGAAAAATTAGACCTACATATGAAAAGCAAACTGATCTAATTTTAGTCCATTGTCACTTAAGAAACATGGTAGGAAGATTAAGAGCACAACCTAAGGTAAATATGCAAGAATTGGTTAATGCATTTAGGGAAGGTATAGGGCATGGGCCAGAAAATCCTCATGAAGAGATCTCAAAATTGCTAAAGAATTATACTAATCTAAGAGGCAAAAGCTTTGAAGGAACAGAAAGTGTGATGGAAATTCAAGTTTGGCTTAGAACTTTGGATAGGATTTTAGGAGATATGCAACTAGATGATCCAAGAAAGAGGCAAGTAGCTTCAGGACAATTGGCGGGAGCAACTTTGAGTTGGTGGGAGGTAATCATAGCTGGGAAAGCTGAAAATGACATTACATGGAATCAATTCAAGGAGCTAATTGAAGCTAAATTTGTGCCTGCATCTGCTAAAACAACATTGCTTGAAAATTTTATAAAGCTTAGGTAAGGGAATTCAAGTGTCACTGTAACAAACTGGATTTTCGACCCTGAAAATCAACACAAAACCCATGTCGACTATTCAAGCATTGGAAATATCAAATCATTAATAGAAAGAAGTTGGAGGGTGAGAAATAGACAGAAAGAAAATTGGAATAGAAGAAGAACCCAATAGAACAGAATCAAAGTAAACACGAATCTCCCAACGGAACAAATAAAATATATTACATAACAACTTCGGAAATACAAACTGGTAACTGTATATACATTCCATTATCACAAAACATCACAGCGGAAATAAAATCTATGTATATCTAACTCTGAAGGCTCCTGCTCCGAACTCCTTTAAGTATATCTGGAAAATCCCAATTACTTGACTTCCCATACAAATTTGAGCACCCAAGACTTTAGGGAAAAACAAAACAAAATAAACTCTGGGTCAGTCATGTGACTGGTGTGAGTAAACTCTAATCACTTGGTTTAACTTTAAAATCCTTTTAAAACAAATGATAATCATAAGATCGATCCACACATAAACACTAACGGTTTTTTACATTATGATAAACCCAAACATTCTTTTCTACTTTTCTGACACTATAATAATGTCTAAATCAAGTAAATAACAATCTAGAAGAATGCTTTCATCTCGCGTTCTGTATATATAATATACAATAAAAAACATGGGCTCTTATTGGGGAATGGATTTCCAGCTCTAACAGTGTATGAAACCACCTTCCGATCAGTGTACTCTTGAAGTGACACACTGGAGTTCAACAAGAACATCTTGCAACTCAGCCACATATGACCGGCCATTCATTTCGCTTAAATGTTCCGAATATATTGTCACCTTACAGTTGGTATACCAACATAACCATTCCCGAGAGAAAAAAATTGAAAGAAGTAACAAATATGAATATTCTCTAGATGGTGACAATATATCCTAATCGGGTGCGACCCACTTAGCCATGTTGCCTTTCTGATTTCTCTCATTTCTAGGTTGATGAGGGTTGATGTCATAACGTATGATTATATAGATCACATCTATATTTACTTTGAATGCCACATCGTCATACCCGCCAAATCACAAATTGATTTCCCCAAAAATACCACGGGTATAAGCTAAGAGAAAAGAATTCCTCCATCATCAACGTAAATACATATGGAACAATCAACTTACGCGATCTACAAGATATAGTATATCAGACATCCTTCCATTCAAGTTGTCCTAGGATTGGACAACCTGAAGGAATTGTTAGGTAAATCCATCTTAGGAAATTTCTACCTAGGATCGCTAGAATAACCCTTGTATAAACTATGTCTTCAATTGTCTTCGATCTATTTGATTCGAAATGATAATGCCCATACGGGGTGGTTTTCAGATAACAAATCTGATCCCGGTCACTCCGTATGGACAACAGAAATGGTCCAACTCTTTGATAGTCGATGATTTAACTATCAAAGTAAAACATGAGTACAAACAAAGGTCGTATTTCCAAATGGAAATCTTACCAATCAATCATCAATCAACACTGAGCCTTTTTAATAGAATTATAAATAATCATTTCATTTCCCAATTCCCCTTCAATATATTTACGAAAATATTTCTCTAGCTCGTTTGGCTTCTCCTGATCCTTGGAAAACATTTCCATTTACTTTAAACTATTTAATTTCTATATCTCAGAAAATATTTCTTATTGATATTGAAAATACATTTCCATCTCATTCATGCATCATTATCCTTCCATGTCCATCAGTCTCTAACCGTAAATTTAGTAAGAGAACAATTTTCTAAGTATCAACCCCAAAGGTTGAAACCAACATCAGATCGATACTCAGACAACTATTCAACATAACTGATTTCTAGTCAGTTTCTATTGTTCTTAACTCCATTTCTTAATTTATTATTTACAAACTGTTTACAAAACTCTCTATTTAGTTTCCAAATATAACTTCCATTTAAAGAAATAAACAAATAATTAATTAATTAGATAAATAAACAAATCTTGATTATAACCAGAAAGTAAATGGTACTTTCCTAAATTCGATAGAATCGTATTCCAGCATATAACTCACTTTTGAATACTCTCTATTCAAATAACGTTCCGAATGTCGGAATAAAACTCACTGTTTCAGGTTAACTTTATTACTAAATTCATGTTTGAATTTATCATTTTGAATATCCATCAATTTGATTTTATAACCCCTTTAATCTGCAAAGTTTTTGCTTCTGAAGTGTTATTCACCTTATAACATGAATATTATTCTTCTGTATAAATCTGGATTCAGTTTGTTAAATCAAATCCTGGTTTAAACAACAAATATCATTATAGTTTAACATCCCAACCATACAATAATCAAACATAGATTATTCGTCACATCATATAATGTAATATATGAAAATTAACAATAAAATTGTTGAGGAATCTAGTTGGATCCCACTAACCCGTTTTCCTGCATCTGCAGATGTTAATCAACATTTATTTCATATTAATATGAAATAATAAATAAATAGAATCAATATTTAACCAACGATTCATATATATCACTATATTTGTAATTTCAAACAATTGATAAGAAAATCATCCAAAAAACCATCACACACAACATTCAATCATTTTGATCAATTGAATAACGTTTACAAAATTCTAAAACTAAACAAAGTTAGTGAGATTACTCACATTGGTCGTTAATCAATAGATAATGATTTACGATTGATGATTCGAATAGGGTGTTTTATTTTGCCATTAATCCAAAGGAGCTCCAAATCATTACAGACTAGTTCCATTGTGAAGCCTATTTCCATACAATCCTAGTGGATCCTGTTTTGTCAAATTCCGATAACGTATGAGCACGGTATGATTTTTTTTAAATGAATACACGAATATACTTAAATTAAAACTTAATTAGATTTTAGAAATGGGCCTCACCAAAGTAAACTCAACCCACCACAGTTCTGAGCTGCTCATGCCTTCCTCTCCAAATAACAGAAAAACCGCGTCCTTCTGTATTTACCCACTACCCCATTAATATCGAACAAAAACTAGTAATGCTGTGACGATCCCAAAACCCCGTGACACGGTGTTAAGGATAATCATTGGAATATAACACATTAATCATCATTAGCAGATCACAGATAATAGCATAAACAGAAAATAGAATAATTTACACACATATGACAGTGGAATCATATAGATATCATCACATCAGAGAAGCACAGTACAGGATACAACTTAGTGCATAATGATACATAATCAGTCACCATCGCCAGAGGCGGAATCATACATAAAGAGTACATAAAAGGAATATCAGTCTACATCGCCAGTGGCGGAATCATAATATAGATACAATAATGGCGGAGAAAATCCAAGTCAGCACGGTGTAGTGAAGCCTCGCCATGAGCCAAAAGGTGAGTCAGAAACCTGTAACTAGGCTGCCCGTGTGAAAATGAGGGCACCCGAGTTTGCAAGGTGAAACAAACTACGAGTCAGTCATGGGACTGGTATGAGAAATCTATTCAACTTATTAACAACAATAATAAGGCAAATCAAAGGACCACGCCACTTTCGCGGAACGGGTTTACTCCAATGAGTGCTAGTGCATGAAATAAAGTAAATGATTAAATCAACGCAATGCTTTTTCTAAAATGAAGCCATTATAAGACTCAGGTCCCATCACACAATGCAACGCAAGCCGGAGGATAGAATTTTCCCTTATAATGGCCAAAAATGCTTCATACGTATAAAACAAAAGGGTTTGATATTATTACTAGTGCATATATGTTTCAAAAGCAAATTCAATCATAAATATCAATCCTAGACGGCATGGGTACCATATATCATGTCGCCATACTAGTAATACAATCACGTCCGCATATTTCGTATTGGAAATTGGATTCCTTCATGAGTCGAGGCAAGGGGCAAGCTCCTCTCCGATTCGAGACACTCTAGCAAATGCCTCGGGACCGCACACAGCAATCCCCTGGATCCTCCAAGGCCGGTCCTCTCTTACTTTTGAGGATTAGTTATTCCTGAACACACGTTTCCCGGTCCTTACAGACCTATAATCGAGGCGCCTCGTATTCCAACAACCACACAGGTGAAAAGTAGATATAAATGTCAGGGCTGGGAGGTCACTGACACCACCATAGCTAGAAAGAAACGTCATGCACTCCTTGGGTCCTTCTCCCGTTTTTGACTCATACCGGGGTGTGAGGCTCGCGAATTCACGTTATACACAAAGCTACGTCACACAGACCATGCTTTGATCATCAACCACAAGACTTTGCTTTGCAACAGAAGCCTTGATCATATGCCACTTAGGCGTGCCACACAGGCAATCCACTCCATGCGACTGATTTCTGTCAATACATAACCTCTGAGCTCGTGCGTCTCAGAGAAGGGCGTTAAGCAAGAGAATAAATTCTCTGCCGCCAAACAGATATATATTTAACAGAGATCAATCAACACAGAACAAAATCCAATGTCAGACACACAGTCCATTTACAAGTCCGTTCTGGGTCTGAACGAAACCGGAGGCACCAATTCCTCGCATATCCGTACAATCAACAATATGTTTGGACGGCTACTACTTCAATTCCTTCATGGTAGCTACTCCAATCACGAGTATCAGTAGCGCCCATCCATCCAATGTGGAGATCGTCGGTCTTCAACCGTCTTCGACTCTTCGACTTCTCAACGTCGATCGATTATTTGAAATGAGATAAACTCGGCCTTTTCAAATAATCCACGTATATTTAGATTTTCAAACCAATTAATCACATGGTTGAGCTATTCAACATTCACATTTCAGTTATTTAGTTATAATTTTCATGTCAAATACATTCAACCATCACATATCAAGCAAACACAACAAAATTGGTTTATTTCCACTCTATATCGTCAATAGTATTTTATAACGATATATCGCCATTTTTATTTAATTTAAAACGGCCATATTTAATTAAACGACGTTTCAGGTCGTGTCGATGCACTGGCGCTGCTTTCCACTAATTTTGTTTTACACATATAGGAAAATCTAACCGTTGGAACTTCACAAATTTTACATCATTAGGAAGGTCTTTTCAAAACGAATCCAACGGTTCCAGTTTTGGGAAAATCCGACGGTCGGATCTTCCACACTGACCATTTGAAGTTACGATTTCAATTTACGAACTGCAGCGTTGTTATTCGATTTAATTTAATTATATTTATATATATATATAAATATAATCGTTTCTGGCGCTGTTTTTCTTCAGTTTTGAATTAAACATTCCAGACAATCCAACCGTCGGATCTTCACAAAGTTGGTGCCGTTGGAAAGATATCTCCAAGGCGAACCCAACGGTTGAGGTTTCGGAAAAATCCAATGGTCGGATCTTCCGCACTAGCCGTTTGAAATCACGGTCTCAAAATATGAACTGCACGGCCACGTTTCGTTTTAATTATATTTATATTTATATATTTATATAAATATAGTTCATTCAATGATTTCCATATCGTTTTCACTTCAAATATTTTTCTAACACCTTAAAATTTTGGAAAATTTCGCCATAACCTCCCCTGCACCGGGAGCATCGGGAAATCGCAAATAGCGTTCCCGGTCCTTCTAATCTCAAAAAGAAAAAGAAAAAGCCAAGCGGCTAGCCAACAGGCTCATAAAATCATCACCCAAACAAAACAGTAAATGTGTACCTATTTGTCGGGCACAAAATTTTATTCCTCTTCTCTAGCCCCTTTGCTATAACCTGTTCAATGAATATGCATGTACATATATATACAGTTCTTATCATTTATCATTTTCTATTCAACTTCATATTTGATTTCTGTTTGGTTTAAAAACACCATTCATTCTAATGTTACATAAATAGGTGCAAATCATTTCATTAGCTAATTAATGAATATTTCAACTCATATATGTTTATTTTGAACAAGTGGCTATTTTTAACACTTCACGTTTCAACGATTTATGCATACAATAAAAATGTGATTTTTATTGTAAAACAATTCATTTCAAAACACTATTTTTCTATATAGTTCAAGTTGGTGATAAAAATGGGATTTTTATCATAAAACAATTTCTTTTAAAACGAGATTATTTTACACAGTTCATATAGTCGATAAAAGGTGATTTTTATTATCAAACAATTTATTTCAAAATATGAATATCATTCAACACATGAATTTCTAATCAACGAATGAATATCAATTCAACACATGAATGTTTTCTATACAATGAATAAATATAGTTTAAGCAAATGAAAATAATTCAAACACACGAATATTATTCAAAATTTCGGCAGCATAACGGCAGGGTAGTTAAACCGGGACCGTCCCTAGTACGGCTCCTCGCTCTACCTTAAAACCTCGCGGTTTTTGACAATGGGGATCATGCATCTAGTTCGCACGCAGGCGGCATGTATATATTTATTTCATTTCCACAAACTAATCCTATGTGGTTTCAACCAAATATTTTCCAATCACAAACGGGTATTTTTCAACCATAATCAATTCAATATCAACCACAAACAATCCCAAACAACAATTCGCCGTCAATCAATTTTCACAACAATTTCAACCAATAAATATTGTCCATGGTTTGTGGACGAGGGGGCGTATATATATATATATATAAATATTTATATATAGCAATTCACTTTTATTTCCACACACACACACATATATATATATATATATATATATATATATATATATAAAGAAATTGAAGAGTGAGAAATTCTCACCAATAGCTATCCAATAACACGACTCTTCCTTTATAGAAATCTTCGCCTATTTCGCCTTCTTGTCGCTTTCGTTGCCCGTATTCTCTACATAGGTAAAAATCGAATTTTTACTATGTTATTCAATATATAAAGATCATATTCTAAAAACAAAGATTATATTTTTAATATTCCTATGATGTAAAAATTATATTTTTATTGCTTTAAAAATATAAGAATCATATTTTACTTCTTCTACTTAACAAAAATTCCGTCTTTTCTATTTTGAAAATATGATCTTTATTTTTTCAAGTTCAAATCTTTTTTCTTTAAAAAGATTAAACCTTTTTCTATCTAAAGTCTAAAAATAAAATCAGTTTTTGAAACCTTTTCAAAATCAGTTTTTAAATGCTTTTAAAAAAAATTCGGTTTTTAAACCTTTATAAAATTCAGTTTTTAAATGCTTTTAAAAAAAATTCGGTTTTTAAACCTTTATAAAATTCAGTTTTACATTCTAATTAAAATCAGTTTTTAAATCATAATAAAAATCAGTTTTATAACTTCTTTAAAAAAAAATCTAAAATCAGTTTTAAATTCTTTTTCAAATTCAGTTTTAAATTCTTTAAAAAAATCTAAAATCAGTTTTAAATTCTAGAAAAAAAGAAAACAGTATTTAAACCAAAAAAAAAGAAAACAGTATTTTCAGAATTTAAAAATAAAGATAAAATACTTACTGTACGCGAGAGGGGGGGAGCGATGGCCAGGCTCGGCGCTGGCTTCGAGGTAAGGGCGGCGGCTTCAGCGTCTCGAACGGGGGGGGGGGGGCTCTCGAATCGCTGGCGTTGGCTTCGAGGGGGACGGGGTCTTCGGGGGTTGCGCACTGGGAGGAGGAGGCTGGACGGAGGGGGGCGGCGATGTCTTCGTCGGCGCGTTCGCTTGAGGGGGGGGGGGCGGCTGTCGATAGGTTTAGGTTTTTTTTTTTCGTTTTCTGATTAATGAATCGGGGGGGCCAAGAAGAAGAAAAGGGAGGGAATTAAAATAATATTTTTTTCCTTTTTATTATTTAATTATTTAATTTTGCAAAAAGGTTGACTTTTACATACGACCTCGAAACGAGGCCTACCGCCTGTCGTCCATAGCGTTTTACCCCCATTCCGAACACAATGGGATATGTATCGTAAGCTGATTTGATCGTTACAATCAGTTTCCGTTGAATTTACATTTAAATCCTTATGTTGAATTTTAAACGTACATTTCAAATTACCGGGGTCACATACTAACTAGAAAAATTCCAGAAAAATATTTTCTAGTTTCGTATTGACGATACGGTCCTAACAAAACTAGTTTCGTCGAATTCTGAGACCGTTTGAAAAATGGCCAATTTCCAGTCGATTAAATTCAACAGAAACTGGTCAAACGCGTTTTCTTTTGCCACGCTCACATATTGATTCGAAAAATTATGAAATTTGAAACCTAGCAATAGTTTGACATCCCGGACCCAACAAAAGTGGTTTCGTCGAATTCCGAGGCCGTATGCAAAATATCAATTTTCCAGGCCTATATATTCTATATACCGACATTTCTGAAAATTCATTCGGCCATAACTTTTGATTCCCGTTATGAAACTTCGATTTTTCAGATCCGTTAGAAAGGTATTGACTAACAGATTTAAATATTTTTGGTTTCACTAAAATCTGTTATATTTTCCACCCTGCACAGTCGGTCAAAGTTTGAATTCAAATCTTCAAACTGACTTACTATTTCTAATTCACTAATTTATTGAAATATTCTATCTCAATGGTTCAAATTGCTTTGAAATAATCAATTTAAAAATTTTAAATTGGCTCGTATTTTCCGGGTTATTACAATCTCCCCTACTTAAAACTTTTCGTCCTCGAAAAGGAAACAACAGTAAAGTAGGAAATAAAATGTAAATGCGAAGTATGGTAAAGGTACCTTGCACTGGAGTTAGTCAGAGATATCCACTCTGCATTTGGGGTAAGCTTGTTTAATGCTTTCCTCAGTTTCCCAAGTACAGTCTCTAGGATCACTGCTCCACTGCACTTTAACTAAATGAACCTTTTTGCTTCTGAGTTCTCTAGTTTCTTTGCCAACAATTTTTAATGGATCTCTTCTGAGTGCTAATTCTGGAGTTATCTCAACATCCTGTTGCGCTGCTTCTTCTACAACAAGATCCGGATCATGCACATGTCTCCTAAGTTGAGATACGTGAAATACATTGTGCACTCCAGGCAACCAATCTGGCAATTGAACCCTATAAGCAAGAGTTCCAATTCGCTCAAGTATAGGAAAGGGACCAATAAATCTCGGTGCCAACTTCCCAGTCTTTCCAAATCTGATTACTCCTCTCATCGGAGAAACCTTTAAATAAACATGATCACCAACAGCAAATGTCAAATCTCTCCTTCTAGAGTCTGCATAACTTTTCTGTCGGCTTTGGGCGGTTTTCAATCGCTTCTTGATGAAATCCACTTTATCAGATGCTTCCCTAATCATATCGGGTCCTAGTACAAGTCTGTTGCCAGGTTCTACCCAACATGCTGGAGATCTGCAGGGTCTGCCATATAATGCTTCAAAAGGTGACATTCTCAAACTTGCTTGATAGCTATTGTTATATGAGAATTCTGCCAAATGCAAATGATCTTCCCATGACCCACCAAGATCGATTATACAAGCCCGCAATAAATCTTCTAGAATTCTATTCACCCGCTCAATTTGGCCATCTGTTTGGGCGTGATAAGCGGTGCTCATATTCAGTTTCGTCCCCAATTCTGTCTGGAAAGCCTCCCAGAATTTGCTAGTAAATAGGGGATCTCTATCACTGACTATGCTGATGGGAATTCCATGCAGCTTAACAATTTCTTTGAAATATATCTGTGCTAGACTTTGGGCAGTTCTATTGGACCTGACAGGTATAAAATGGGCAGTCTTCGTGAAGCGATCTACGATTACCCAAATGCTGTCATTACCCTTCTTGGTTCGCGGCAAACCATCTATGAAATCCATGGAAATCTGTTCCCATTTCCAGCCTGGGACTTCCAATGGTTGCAACAATCCAGCTAGCTTCTGCTGGTCGCTCTTGACCAATTGACAAGTAGGGCATCTGCTAACATACAAAGAAATATCTCTTTTCATTGCCTTCCACCAGAAAGTGCGTTTGATATCGTTGTACATTTTACCCACCCCAGGATGGATGCAAAATTTGGATTTATGGCATTCATCTAGCACTTCTCTTTTGAGCTCAGGAAGGTTGGGAACACAAATTCTCCCATTCAGCCTCAAAACTCCTTCTTTATTTACTTGAAAGCTTGAGGGTTCTCCTTTCTGGATTATTTCCTTGATCTTTTGAATGAAATAATCATTCTTCTGGAGAGCACATATCTTATCGATCAAGCTAGGTGTAATTATAAGATGGGCAACAATTGCGGTTTTTCTACTAAGTGCATCCGCTACCACGTTAGCCTTCCCCGGCGTATACAGGATATCAAGATCATACGCTGCAAGAAATTCTAGCCAACGCTGCTGTCTCAGATTCAGATCTTTTTGGGTATATAGATACTTCAATGATTGATGATCTGTGTACAGTATAAATTTCTCGCCCAATAAATAATGCCTCCAGATTTTCAAGGCAAATACGATGGCTAGCAACTCAAGATCATGAGTCACATAATTCTTTTCATGCGGTTTCAGTTGGCGGCTTGCATAAGCGACTACTTGGCCTCTCTGCATTAATACTGCACCAAGACCTCTAATAGAAGCATCTGTCCAAACCGTTAAATCCTGATTGCCATCAATAATAGTTAACACTGGAGCGGTGGTCAGCTTCGATTTCAATTCCTGGAAAGCTTCTTCACAGTCGGAAGTCCACTTAAACTTCTCATGTTTCTTTGTGAGCTTCGTTAACGGACCGGATATCTTCGAAAAATCCTTAACGAACTTTCGATAATAACTAGCCAATCCCATAAAACTTCTAACTTCTGTGGGAGTAGTGGGTTGTTTCCAGTCTTGAATCGCTGTTATTTTGCTTGGATCAACAGAAATTCCTTTCTCTGACATGACATGGCCAAGAAATTTGACTTCTTCTTGCCAGAAGACACATTTAGAGAATTTGGCTTTGAAGACGTTCTTCCTTAGAATCTCCAATACTTGTTCTAAGTGTTTTTCATGCTCAGGTTTTGATTTGGAGTAGATTAAAATATCATCGATGAATACGAGGACAAATTTATTCAGAACTCCCCTGAACACTCTATTCATTAGATCGACAAAGTATGCTGGAGCGTTGCATAGGCCAAACGGCATTACTAACCATTCATAAAATATGTCTGGGCCTCTGAAAGCGGTCAAAGGAACACACTCTTCTGCTATTCTCAATTGATGAAAACCTGTAGCTAGGTCCATTCGAGAAAATACTTTCGCCCCATTCAATTGGTCTAGCAAATCATCAATGCTGGGTAATGGATATTTATTTTTAAGCGTCTGTTTGTTGAGGTCTCGGTAATCAACACATAATCTAAGAGTACCGTCTGACTTCGGGACAAACACGACAGCTGCACCCCAATTAGAAAAACTCGGTCTGATTAGACCTTTCCACAACAGTTGACGAGTTTGATCGCCTAATTCTTCTTTTTCTTTCGGAGTCATTCTACGAATTGGATGCACCACTGGTCTAGCATTGGGAATTAGATCGATTCGGAATTCTATTTCTCTTTGCGGAGGTAAGTTCTCAACTTCTTCAAACACATCCGCAAAGTTTCTGACAATCGGAATCTTTTCTATGGAAGTGGGGATAAGTTCTAATGCTGACCAAAATTCTTCTCTATTCGGATTCGAACCATGACAGGGTATATATATATGTCCAAGCTTCGTTCGAATTTTAACAATTCTTTCCGCACACTTCACTTCGGCTTCATATTTCGTTAACCAATCCAGCCCGAGAATAATATCGAATTCGGGAAAATCCATAACGACTAGATTGAAAGGAAACTTATAGAAAGAATAAGAGATTGGCACTTTACAACAGGAATTGAGAGTAACAGGACCCCCTATCGGGTTATGAACTTCAACCGATTCTTTAAGCTTTCGCTGTTTTAACTTTAGTTTGTGCACTGTGTTTTTAGCAATAAAACTACGCGATGCACCTGTGTCAAACAATACAGAAACAGGAATATTTTTAATTGTAAGGGTACCTCCCAAAACATCGGGTTTACCTGCTCCATCGGAAGCAGCTGGCGGGCTAGACCCGTCATAGACATGAGCTACTGTAGCTTTCTTCAGCAAAGGACAGTCTTTGACCAGATGATCGGTCTTGCGACAATTGAAGCACGAGCGAGGGTTCTGAGAGCCTTGGCTCGAGCCTTGAGAATTTGTTTTCTGCCTCTTCGGAGCTGTGCAGACGTTTGAGTAGTGCCCCGGCTTACCACAGTTAAAGCAATTTCCTCTTGGTGGCTTGCCAGTCTGAGGTTTTGAAGATGCTGCTTGGCTTGACTCGCCCTGATTTACCGCAGGCTTGCGCTTGTTTCCGGCTTGGCTTCTAGCGCGATCCTGATCCAGATGCCTTTGATCAAGGTCTTCATAGTTGCATGTCATTTCCACTAGCTCATTGAAATCCAGCTTGACATGGGCCATGGCTCTATCATGATATTGTCGTCTTAGTCCAAAGATAAACCTCTTATTTTTGGATTTCGCAGTGGCAACGAGCTCAGGAGCATAGGGCGACAACATTGTAAATTTGTTCAGATAATCTTGCACGGAAAGATCCCCTTGCTGGAGATTGGCGAAGTCATCGTGCATTCTTTCTAGAGCTTGTTCTGGGACATATTTCTCCTTGAAGAGTTCTTTAAATCCATCCCATGTTCTTCCAGCTTCTCTATTCCCGGCGGTAAGAGATTCCCACCATAATTCGGCTTGTTCCTGCATAAGCCAGGCGCCCATAATAGCTTTGTCTTCGTCTCCTAGCCTTAGGCCTTCAAGAATTTTCTCGCATGTTTTGAGCCATGCAAGGGCCTCTATTACGGTGCCAGTTCCCGAGAAGGTCTTGCCTCCTAAGTTCTTATATCTCTTAGCTACACGGTCAAGCTCGAAGTATTGAGCTGCCAGAGGTTGTATCAAAGGTCCTTCTTGAGCTGGGATTTCTCCCCTTCCTCGGCCTCGGCCGGCACGGCCTCCTCTAGCGGCGGCTGCTCTGGTAGCCATTTGTCAAATTCTGTATAAGCAACGAAAAAAGTCAGTTAACAGAAATGATAGTCTATTGCATAGTTAAGCAGAAATTCCTACGGAAAGATAACGATGGACTGATTAATTGTTTCTGCTATTCTGCTCAGCTCATTCTAGGACTTTACTAGTCCTATCTCTAATGAGCGACTCGCCTTAGAATACTACTGATTCTATTTTGACGAAGTGTTTAATATGTTAGATTCCAGAACTAAGGTTAACCAAAGCTCTGATACCAGCTGTGACGATCCCAAAACCCCGTGACACGGTGTTAAGGATAATCATTGGAATATAACACATTAATCATCATTAGCAGATCACAGATAATAGCATAAACAGAAAATAGAATAATTTACACACATATGACAACGGAGTCATATAGATATCATCACATCAGAGAAGCACAGTACAGGATACAACTTAGTGCATAATGATACATAATCAGTCACCATCGCCAGAGGCGGAATCATACATAAAGAGTACATAAAAGGAATATCAGTCTACATCGCCAGTGGCGGAATCATAATATAGATATAATAATGGCGGAGAAAATCCAAGTCAGCACGGTGTAGTGAAGCCTCGCCATGAGCCAAAAGGTGCGTCAGAAACCTGTAACTAGGCTGCCCGTGTGAAAATGAGGGCACCCGAGTTTGCAAGGTGAAACAAACTACGAGTCAGTCATGGGACTGGTATGAGAAATCTATTCAACTTATTAACAACAATAATAAGGCAAATCAAAGGACCACGCCACTTTCGCGGAACGGGTTTACTCCAATGAGTGCTAGTGCATGAAATAAAGTAAATGATTAAATCAACGCAATGCTTTTTCTAAAATGAAGCCATTATAAGACTCAGGTCCCATCACACAATGCAACGCAAGCCGGAGGATAGAGTTTTCCCTTATAATGGCCAAAAATGCTTCATACGTATAAAACAAAAGGGTTTGATATTATTACTAGTGCATATATGTTTCAAAAGCAAATTCAATCATAAATATCAATCCTAGACGGCATGGGTACCATATATCATGTCGCCATACTAGTAATACAATCACGTCCGCATATTTCGTATTGGAAATTGGATTCCTTCATGAGTCGAGGCAAGGGGCAAGCTCCTCTCCGATTCGAGACACTCTAGCAAATGCCTCGGGACCGCACACAGCAATCCCCTGGATCCTCCAAGGTCGGTCCTCTCTTACTTTTGAGGATTAGTTATTCCTGAACACACGTTTCCCGGTCCTTACAGACCTATAATCGAGGCGCCTCGTATTCCAACAACCACACAGGTGAAAAGTAGATATAAATGTCAGGGCTGGGAGGTCACTGACACCACCATAGCTAGAAAGAAACGTCATGCACTCCTTGGGTCCTTCTCCCGTTTTTGACTCATACCGGGGTGTGAGGCTCGCGAATTCACGTTATACACAAAGCTACGTCACACAGACCATGCTTTGATCATCAACCACAAGACTTTGCTTTGCAACAGAAGCCTTGATCATATGCCACTTAGGCGTGCCACACAGGCAATCCACTCCATGCGACTGATTTCTGTCAATACATAACCTCTGAGCTCGTGCGTCTCAGAGAAGGGCGTTAAGCAAGAGAATAAATTCTCTACCGCCAAACAGATATATATTTAACAGAGATCAATCAACACAGAACAAAATCCAATGTCAGACACACAATCCATTTACAAGTCCGTTCTGGGTCTGAACGAAACCGGAGGCACCAATTCCTCGCATATCCGTACAATCAACAATATGTTTGGACAGCTACTACTTCAATTCCTTCATGGTAGCTACTCCAATCACGAGTATCAGTAGCGCCCATCCATCCAATGTGGAGATCGTCGGTCTTCAACCGTCTTCGACTCTTCGACTTCTCAACGTCGATCGATTATTTGAAATGAGATAAACTCGGCCTTTTCAAATAATCCACGTATATTTAGATTTTCAAACCAATTAATCACATGGTTGAGCTATTCAACATTCACATTTCAGTTATTTAGTTATAATTTTCATGTCAAATACGTTCAACCATCACATATCAAGCAAACACAACAAAATTGGTTTATTTCCACTCTATATCGTCAATAGTATTTTATAACGATATATCGCCATTTTTATTTAATTTAAAACGGCCATATTTAATTAAACGACGTTTCAGGTCGTGTCGATGCACTGGCGCTGCTTTCCACTAATTTTGTTTTACACATATAGGAAAATCTAACCGTTGGAACTTCACAAATTTTACATCATTAGGAAGGTCTTTTCAAAACGAATCCAACGGTTCTAGTTTTGGGAAAATCCGACGGTCGGATCTTCCACACTGACCATTTGAAGTTACGATTTCAATTTACGAACTGGAGCGTCGTTATTCGATTTAATTTAATTATATTTATATATATATATAAATATAATCGTTTCTGGCGCTGTTTTTCTTCAGTTTTGAATTAAACATTCCAGACAATCCAACCGTCGGATCTTCACAAAGTTGGTGCCGTTGGAAAGATATCTCCAAGGCGAACCCAACGGTTGAGGTTTCGGAAAAATCCAATGGTCGGATCTTCCGCACTAGCCGTTTGAAATCACGGTCTCAAAATATGAACTGCACGGCCACGTTTCGTTTTAATTATATTTATATTTATATATTTATATAAATATAGTTCATTCAATGATTTCCATATCGTTTTCACTTCAAATATTTTTCTAACACCTTAAAATTTTGGAAAATTTCGCCATAACCTCCCCTGCACCGGGAGCATCGGGAAATCGCAAATAGCGTTCCCGGTCCTTCTAATCTCAAAAAGAAAAAGAAAAAGCCAAGCGGCTAGCCAACAGGCTCATAAAATCATCACCCAAACAAAACAGTAAATGTGTACCTATTTGTCGGGCACAAAATTTTATTCCTCTTCTCTAGCCCCTTTGCTATAACCTGTTCAATGAATATGCATGTACATATATATACAGTTCTTATCATTTATCATTTTCTATTCAACTTCATATTTGATTTCTGTTTGGTTTAAAAACACCATTCATTCTAATGTTACATAAATAGGTGCAAATCATTTCATTAGCTAATTAATGAATATTTCAACTCATATATGTTTATTTTGAACAAGTGGCTATTTTTAACACTTCACGTTTCAACGATTTATGCATACAATAAAAATGTGATTTTTATTGTAAAACAATTCATTTCAAAACACTATTTTTCTATATAGTTCAAGTTGGTGATAAAAATGGGATTTTTATCATAAAACAATTTCTTTTAAAACGAGATTATTTTACACAGTTCATATAGTCGATAAAAGGTGATTTTTATTATCAAACAATTTATTTCAAAATATGAATATCATTCAACACATGAATTTCTAATCAACGAATGAATATCAATTCAACACATGAATGTTTTCTATACAATGAATAAATATAGTTTAAGCAAATGAAAATAATTCAAACACACGAATATTATTCAAAATTTCGGCAGCATAACGGCAGGGTAGTTAAACCGGGACCGTCCCTAGTACGGCTCCTCGCTCTACCTTAAAACCTCGCGGTTTTTGACAATGGGGATCATGCATCTAGTTCGCACGCAGGCGGCATGTATATATTTATTTCATTTCCACAAACTAATCCTATGTGGTTTCAACCAAATATTTTCCAATCACAAACGGGTATTTTTCAACCACAATCAATTCAATATCAACCACAAACAATCCCAAACAACAATTCGCCGTCAATCAATTTTCACAACAATTTCAACCAATAAATATCGTCCATGGTTTGTGGACGAGGGGGCGTATATATATATATAAATATTTATATATAGCAATTCACTTTTATTTCCACACACACATATATATATATATATATAAAAAGAAATTGAAGAGTGAGAAATTCTCACCAATAGCTATCCAATAACACGACTCTTCCTTTATAGAAATCTTCGCCTATTTCGCCTTCTTGTCGCTTTCGTTGCCCGTATTCTCTACATAGGTAAAAATCGAATTTTTACTATGTTATTCAATATATAAAGATCATATTCTAAAAACAAAGATTATATTTTTAATATTCCTATGATGTAAAAATTATATTTTTATTGCTTTAAAAATATAAGAATCATATTTTACTTCTTCTACTTAACAAAAATTCCGTCTTTTCTATTTTGAAAATATGATCTTTATTTTTTCAAGTTCAAATCTTTTTTCTTTAAAAAGATTAAACCTTTTTCTATCTAAAGTCTAAAAATAAAATCATTTTTTGAAACCTTTTCAAAATCAGTTTTTAAATGCTTTTAAAAAAAAATCGGTTTTTAAACCTTTATAAAATTCAGTTTTTAAATGCTTTTAAAAAAAATTCGGTTTTTAAACCTTTATAAAATTCAGTTTTACATTCTAATTAAAATCAGTTTTTAAATCATAATAAAAATCAGTTTTATAACTTCTTTAAAAAAAAATCTAAAATCAGTTTTAAATTCTTTTTCAAATTCAGTTTTAAATTCTTTAAAAAAATCTAAAATCAGTTTTAATTTCTAGAAAAAAAGAAAACAGTATTTAAACCAAAAAAAAAGAAAACAGTATTTTCAGAATTTAAAAATAAAGATAAAATACTTACTGTACGCGAGAGGGGGGGGAGCGATGGCCAGGCTCGGCGCTGGCTTCGAGGTAAGGGCGGCGGCTTCAGCGTCTCGAACAGGGGGGGCTCTCGAATCGCTCGCGTTGGCTTTGAGGGGGACGGGGTCTTCGGGGGTTGCGCACTGGGAGGAGGAGGCTGGACGGAGGGGGGGCGGCGATGTCTTCGTCGGCGCGTTCGCTTGAGGGGGGGCGGCTGTCGATAGGTTTAGGTTTTTTTTTTTTTCGTTTTCTGATTAATGAATCGGGGGGGCCAAGAAGAAGAAAAGGGAGGGAATTAAAATAATATTTTTTTCCTTTTTATTATTTAATTATTTAATTTTGCAAAAAGGTTGACTTTTACATACGACCTCGAAACGAGGCCTACCACCTGTCGTCCATAGCGTTTTACCCCCATTCCGAACACAATGGGATATGTATCGTAAGCTGATTTGATCGTTACAATCAGTTTCCGTTGAATTTACATTTAAATCCTTTTGTTGAATTTTAAACGTACATTTCAAATTACCGGGGTCACATACTAACTAGAAAAATTCCAGAAAAATATTTTCTAGTTTCGTATTGACGATACGGTCCTAACAAAACTAGTTTCGTCGAATTCTGAGACCGTTTGAAAAATGGCCAATTTCCAGTCGATTAAATTCAACAGAAACTGGTCAAACGCGTTTTCTTTTGCCACGCTCACATATTGATTCGAAAAATTATGAAATTTGAAACCTAGCAATAGTTTGACATCCCGGACCCAACAAAAGTGGTTTCGTCGAATTCCGAGGCAGTATGCAAAATATCAATTTTCCAGGCCTATATATTCTATATACCGACTCTTCTGAAAATTTATTCGGCCATAACTTTTGATTCCCGTTATGAAACTTCGATTTTTCAGATCCGTTAGAAAGGTATTGACTAACAGATTTAAATATTTTTGGTTTCACTAAAATCCGTTATATTTTCCACCCTGCACAGTCGGTCAAAGTTTGAATTCAAATCTTCAAACTGACTTACTATTTCTAATTCACTAATTTATTGAAATATTCTATCTCAATGGTTCAAATTGCTTTGAAATAATCAATTTAAAAATTTTAAATTGGCTCGTATTTTCCGGGTTATTACAAATGCACTTGTTCTTTGGATGAATAAAATGCACTTGTTCTTTGGATTTTCCTATAAATCTCATACTAGTAATAAAATTTGGCTCATCCCCAACTTTCTATAGCTCCAATTCGAAAACATCAATGTTTCACTTCATTTAAAAAAGCATATCCATATTTCAATTAATATCAATTTATGGACACTAACAATTTTTCCTTCTTCCTCGTATGAAATCATCTTTGAGCATAACATCTGAAACAACCCAAACTTCCCCGTGAAGGAAAGCCCGAATTGCTTTGAGGACAAGACGAATCAGAACACAAACAGAAGAACATTTCATTGCTAATTACAACAATTCCATCATAATAAAAGAATACACAGAGTACGAATAAATATTATACATTTGATAAATATCAGAGATTACAATACATTACATAACAACGGAAAAATAATACAAAACACAACTGAAAGTAATACATGGATACAGAGCTTTCCGAGTATCGTTCCAACCGTAAACTAGAATCATGTGAATATAAATCTGCAAAACCAAAACTACTAGCTGCCCGTGTGGAAAATAGGGGCACCCAGAGTTTAGGTCAAAACAATAAACTCCAGGTCAGTCATGTGACTAGTGTGAGAACTAAAACAGTTATTTAAAACTTTACTTTAAATTAGATATATCAAGGGACCACGCCGTATAGCACGGAGCGGGTTACCTCCCAAGAATACCAGTGCATTTAACAAAACAACGCAATGCTTTTTGGAAAAATGAAGCTATTATAAGACCTAGGTCCAATCACACAATGCAACACAAGCCAGAGGATAGGGTTTTCCCTTATAATAGCCAAACATGCTTGGTACGTTAAAACAAATCATTTAATACTATTATAAGTGCATAGTGTATAAAATAACTTCAAATATATATGTATCAATCCTAGACGGCATGGGTGCCGTATATCATGTCGCCAATACTAGGGTCTACAATCAAAACCACAAATGTCATGTATTGGAAGTTGGATTTCCATCTATGAACCAAGGCAAGGGATCGTCCTTAACGCTTCGAGACGCTCTAGTCCATGTCTCAGGTCAGAGCTCGAGTGACCATTGGATCTTTAGGGCCGGTCCACACGGAGTGGATTAAACTTTAACCCCGAACAATGCATTTCCCCGCCCTATGGGGCGTCAATGAGCCAAATGACTCCATCGGTCCCATATCGACTAATATAACCGAGGCGCCTCGCAATCCATCATCCACATAAGTAAAATGCCAGGGCATGTAAAACGCTGACACCGCTCCTAGCTAGAAGGAAACGCATGCCCTCCCTACAGTCCTCTCTCGTTTCTGGTTCACACTGGTGTGTGAGGCTCTCGAATTAACGCTACACAAAGCTACGCTATATTAAAGCCGTGCTTTGATCATCAACCATAAGACTCTGCTTTTCAACAGAAGCCTTAATCATTTTCATCTCAGCATGCCACATAGGAAATTCACGCCATGCGACTGATATCTATCGATATATAACCTCTGAGCTCGTACGTCTCAGAGAAGGGCGTTAAGCAAGAGAATAAATTCTCCGCCGCCAAATTGATATATATTTAATAGAAATCAATCAACACAGAATAAAATCTAATGTCAGACACACATCCATTTACAAGTCCGTTCTGGGTCTGAACGAAACCGAAGGAACCTTATTCCTCGCATATCCTTCGATCTCCAAGTACGTCTGGACGATCACCAACTGATTCCCTCTTCTTGGGTATACAACCTAATCAAGATCATCAGTAATTATCCAAACGATGTGAAGACCTCCGGTCTTCAACCACCGTCTTCATCGTCGACTTCTCGTCGATTCAGTTATTCAGAATGGGATAAACCCGGTCTTTCCAATAGCTCGCGTATATAATAAACAAGTGTTATAAAAACACAACATACTCCTTATTCGAATCCATAATATTCCTTTATTCAAATATTCTTTTAATTTGGGAAAGGTTCCCATTAATTTTATCAAAGATAAATTGAAACGACTTGAACTTCCCCGGTCTCCGAAGAGAAGAGAAAGCGCGGATCGTTTTGAGAACACGACAAAATAGAACGCAGACGGGAGAACATTTCATTGTATATTACAACAATGCACCAGAATAAAAGAATATACAGAGTATGAATGAATATTACACAGAAATATTAGAGATTTAAATTACATTTAAATACATCGCAGCGGAAAATAATACAATACACAACTAGAAGAGATATACGGATACAAAGCTTTACGGATATAATTCCAACTGTAAACCAGGATCCTGTGAATGTAAATCTGCAAAACCAAAACTACAAGTTGCCCGTGTCAAAATAGGGGCACCTAGAGTTTAGGTCAAAACAATAAACTACAGGTTAGTCATGGGACTGGTGTGAGAACTAAAACAGTTATTAATCTTTATTTTAAAGTTAGGTAAATCAAGGGACCACGCCGTATAACACGAAACGGGTTTTCTCCCAAGAATACCAGTGCATAAAACAAATAGCGCAATGCTAAATAAAGAAAAATGAAGCTGTTATAAGACCCAGGTCCTATCACACAATGCAACGCAAGCCGGGGGATAGGGTTTTCCCTTATAACAGCCAAAGAATGCTTGATACGTTTTAAAACAAATCATTTGATACTACTATAAGTGCATAGTGTATAAAACAACTTCAAATCATAAGTATCAATCATAGACGGCATGGGTACCATATATCATGTCGCCATACTAGTTCTACAATTAAAACCGCAAATGTCACGTATTTGGAAATTGGATTTCAGTCTGTGAACTGAGGCTAGGGACCGTCCTCACCGTCTTCGAGACTCTCTAGCCCGAGCCTCAGGGTCAGAGCGCATCGACCCTTGGAACGTCAGGGTCGGTCCACCGATGTGGATTAAAATGCCTGAACACTGCGTCCCCCCCCTTTGGGGCGTAAATGAGCCAACGAATGACTCCATCGGACCCGGATCGTCCGATCAAACCGAGGCGCCTCGCAACAGCAACAACCACACAGGTGAAAAGTATATAAATGTCAGGGCTGGTAGGTCACTGACACCACCCTAGCTAGAAAGAAACACATGTCCTCCCTGAGGTCCTCTCCCGTTTTTGGTTCACAACCGGGGTGTGAGGCTCGCGAATTCACGTTACACAAAGCTGTGCTACACAGGCTGTGCTTTGATCATCACCACAAGACTTTGCTTTTCAACAGAAGCCTCGATCAATTGCATCTTAGCATGCCACACAGGCAAACCACTCTATGCAACCGATATCAGTCACACAGAATGAAATCCAATGTCAGACACACAGTCCATTTACAATTCCGTTCTGGGTCTGAACGAAACTGGAGGCACTTTCCTCGCATATCCATCGATCTCCAACCACATCTGGACGACCACCGATTGATCCCCTCATCTTGGGTGTACAGCCCAATCAAGATCATCCGTAATCACCCAAACGATGTGAAGACTTCTGGTCTTCAACCACCGTCTTCATCTTCGACTTATCGTCATATCAGTTATTCAGAATGGGATAAACCCGGTCTTTCCGAATAACTCGCGTATATTTTAAATAAGTGTTACACAAACACAACATACGCCTCATTCTAATTCATCAGTCACTAAGCGTAAATTAATCAAGATAATAATGTCCTAAATATTAACCCCGAAGGCCGAAACTAACATCAGATCAATATTCAGAAAACCATTCTGCTTGGCTAACCGACAGTTAGTTTCTAAATTTCACATTCATAGGAAAAGGTTCCCATTAATTTTATCCAAGATAAATTCCTTGAATTTATTCTCTAATCTTCTTTTGAATTTCGATTCAACTAGTCGGGATTAACGAACCTTACCGAAGTAATCATTTGTTTTAATTTCCCAATCCCAACCTATTCATCCCTTGAAGTAAAACTGGTTATACTTCATATCTAACACCACGGTGTTATCTGTAAATTCAATTACCATTTCACGTTCAAATCTAATTAAAGATTTAACTAACGCCTGGAGCAAAACTGGTGATACTCCATCCTCGATCATTTCAATCTAATTAAAGATTCATTAAAACTCCACTTAGTTTTAATCTTTAACGGGGTTAAAGAATCAGTGTCATTTAAAACACTGTTCACGATAAACCCCAAGATCACATTCCATTAATTACCGGGTTAAAGAACAAGTGTTATTTAAAACACTGTCCACGATAAACCCAAAAATCAATATCAATTCAATTCCAATTAAATATTATTTAATTGGTACACTTCATTAAATCTAAATAAAAAGATTTAATCTTTTCTCAACTAGGTTCAAGATCAGTGTTAATGAAGACACCATTCACGACAAACCCAAATCACATTTGATATTAAACACAAGGCTCTGAATAGAAAATATACCGGCTTATATTCAATATCAAATTCTACGACTAACAAATATCGTATTGGAAATAACGATATATATAAATCTTTCAAATTTCCATAACAATATCTGTATAATCACGAAATCCAACATCGAAATATTCCGAAGACAATTTCGATTTAAACCCATTCCAATGCAATCATTGGAAATTCTGGTTATTTTCAAAACCATTTCAAATCCAATTTATTTATTTAAAAATAAATAGAATTATAATTCTAGTTCAAAATTAGTTCATTTCGATAAAAAACTATTTTTATCTTTTCAAATATGGAGTTTTTCATCCCAATTCTTTCTAAATCAATTCTTATGATTTTACCCAAATTATTACTATTTTTAATAATTTTATCAAGGCCCGTACAGTCGATTTCCATCAACGGCCATCGAACTGCACTTATAGCGACCTTTTTCAAATTTGATTTGGACATAATTCCAAATCCAACCATTATATTTCTAATTTCTAGAAAGCTCTTTTCGATATGAACCCAACGGTTCCGGTTTTAGGAGAATCCGACGGTCGGATCTCCCGCAATATCCGTTCGAAGTCAATGGTCGAAATTCGCGAACTGCCCCGGCGCGGCGCGTTCTATTCAGGCCATTATATTATATATATAATATATATAATATATACTTCATCGATTTCAATTCAGAACGTGCTTTATAAATCGTTTTAAATTCATTTTCAAAACGGTTTCAACTTCATATTCAATTTCAAATCAAAATTGAATATTCCAATATAAATTCGTTTTAAATTCATTTTCAAAACGGTTTCAACTTCATATTCAATTTCAAATCAAAATTGAATATTCCAATATAAATTCGTTTTAAATTCATTTCAAATTGATTTCAATTCAATTTCGATTTTAATTCGATTTGAATTCATTTTCTTTTCAATTCAATTCAATTCGAATCCGTTTTAAATTCAATTCAATTCGAATTCGTTTTATATTCAATTCAATTCGAATTCGCTTTAAATTCAATTCAATTTGAATTCGCTTTACATTCAATTCAATTCGAATTCATTTCTATTCAATTACAATTCAATTCGATTTCTATTCAAAATATCAGATTTTGAAATCACTTTCGATATTCATTATAAAATGAATAAAATCGATATAAACATCGTTCACGTCAAAATGGCGTCAATCTAATCAACACGGCTTCATATATTTCTATTTTCAAATATTCTATTTCAAATATTTCTTTTTCAAATATTTCTATTTCAAAACTGGAATGAGGCCCAATCAATTACCATATAATGTTAATTATATGGATTTTCTACAAAACATGTATTCAATAACAACGATGAATAATCAACCATCATCCAAATTGCATTCTACACTGTATAAGCATCGAATATAAATATTCAACGCTTATAGCAGCCTGTCAATCAATAGATCGACATACAACTAATTATTGGGATTAGTGTACGTCAAATATCATCCCAATACCCATGAGGGGTTTCAAACAATCAAACACAAATTTTATTTGTGTAGTTGGGCGATGTGTAAAATTTATCATCCCAATCAATGTCAGTCAAATGTGTGTATATAAACAAATCGTCCGATTTGTTTATTTTTATTTCTTATCATATACACGTTAAAAATTCTATTTTTAACTATAAAATATTTTTAACTATATAAATATTTTATTTCATTTCACATCACATCACGCAATAAACTACACATCAAAATCAAACAAACAAGCATACAAGCCGTCCATGGTCTGTGGACGACGGGTGTCGAGTGCCACTAAACACCGTCTGCATCCTAGTATATATTTTAACTAGAAATAAAATAAAATTAAAAGTGAGAAGTTCTCACAAAATTGCTAATCCAACGCCACGACTCTTCTTTGCAGAAATCTTCGTCGTTCTGCCTCTTGTCACTTTTCACTGCCCATATTCTCTACATATATAAAAATCACCTTCTTACTTCGCTATTCAATATATAAAAATCATATTTTTACTTCGCTATTCAATATGTAAAAATCATATTTTTACTTCGCTATTCAATATATAAAAATCATATTTTTACTTCGCTATTCAATATATAAAAAATCATATTTTTACTTCGCTATTCAATGTATAAAAATCATATTTTTACTTGATAAAAATCTAAACTTTATGCTAAATTAAAAATCAGTTTTAATGTTAAACAAAAAAATCCGTTTTAAATGTAAATAAAAATCATAGAAACTCACAGTGATTTGCAGAGAGAGGGGGGGTTTTGCAGCGTCGCCGAGGTTGGTGGGGGGGTATCGTGGCGCGGAGAGGCAACAGGGGGGTGTTTTGCATCGCGCTGCGCCTGGGGGGGAGTGTTTCGTCGATCACGGAAGAGGATTTGGGGGGGGTATCGTGGCGCGGTGGCGCGCCGCCGGGGGGGTGGGGTTTTCGTCGATCGCGGCAGAGGATTTGGGGGGGGGGGGGGTCGCGCGGTGGTGTGCCACCTGGGGGGGCTCGGCGGTTTTTTTTTCTGAACTGAATTGAACGAGATAATGAAAGGGAGGGGGTTGACTTCAACGAGGAGGGTATAGGGGGTTATAAATAATTATATTATTTTTTAATTCTATAAAGTAACTTTTTACAACGAACTCAAAATCGAACCCACTGACTGTCGTCCCTAGCGTTATACCCCCATTCCGAACACAATGTGATATATATCGTAGGCTGATTCGATCGTCTCGATCAGCTTTCATCAAAATCAACATATAACTCTATATATTGAATTTGAACGCACATTTCAATTTTCTAGGGTCACACACTAACTAGAAAAATTCCAGAAAAATATTTTCTAGCTTCGTATTGACGATACAGTCCTAACAAAACTAGTTTCGTCGAATTCTGAGACCGTTGGAAAAATGGCCAATTTCCAGTCGATTAAATTCAACTGAAATGGTCAAACGCGTTTTCCTTTGCCACCCTCACATATTGATTCGAAAAATTATGAAATTTGGAATCTAGCAATAACTTGACATCACGGATCCAACAAAAGTGGTTTCGTCGAAATCCGAGGTCGTTTGCAAAATTTCCATTTTTAAGGGCCTGAATTCCATAGCGACTATTCTGAAATTTCAACTGGACATATCTTTTGATCCCCGCTATGAAATTTCAATTTTTCGGATTCGTTGGAAAGATATTATCAAATAGATCCTATGATTTTTGGTTTCACTAAAATCCGGATTGTTTTGCACCCGGTACATTCAATTGAAGTTTGAAATCGAATTATCGAACTGCAGGGCCATTTTCAATTCCTTTTATAATTATATATAATTATTTATACTCTATTGTCGATCTATATAACTATATACGATTGAATTTTATTCAAAAGAAAATTTCTCGTCGATATTATTTAAAATAATTCATTTTAAATAATCAAAATTCGCTAAAATTGCCGAAATAAAAATTTTAAACTGGCCCAGATTTTCGGGTTGTTACAATCTCCCCCACTTAAAACTTTTCGTCCCCGAAAAGGAACAAAGCCGAAAGTTGTTTAAGAATTCAACTCAACTTCCATTATTTTTATTACGGGTTAAGTTCTTCAAAATTTCAGTTTCTAAGAACTTTTTCAAAAATTTGGTTAACACCCAAAATTTTCGAAAAATTTCGCCATAACCTCCCCTGCACCGAGAGCCACGGGAAAATCCCGAAATTGCCATACAGGCCTTCTGATCTCAAAAAGAAAAAGAAAAAGCCAATCGGCTCATAAAATCATCATCACCCAAACAAAACAGTAAATTATATTAAACATGTACCTATTTGTCGGGCAAACAAATTTTATTCTTCTGCTCTAGCCTCTTTGCTATGACCTGTTCAATGTAAGTACAAGTATATGCAAGCAAATGCGACCAAATTTCAATACAATTCAATATTTGATCAATTGGGCTATATGGTACAAATTTTAATTAATCAACCAATAATCAACAACACAATCAGCAATCAATCAGTTGGTTATCATTTCAAATGCATAACTTTGATTTGGCATCAAAAATCAGATTTTTGATGCCAAATCACAACAATAAGCACTATCTAGTTTTGGTTCTCACACCAATCTAATGGAAATATATGGAAATCCCACCTTCGAAACTCGAACATAAATGTTGACGATGCGATCGCTATCATCAATATCATCTCCGGGCGACAAGAGTGTGATGCTATATCTATCCAATATATTAAAACTTTGAATATACGTTTGCAAGGCGTATATGCAAATTCTTTATATACTGAATTGTCCAAAATCAATATAAATAAATTATTCAAATACGTGTAAAACGATTTAAATTTCAAAATAGAATTGTTTTCATTTGAAAAATATACTCTTCACACTCGTTCTAGGATACTACTGATCCCATCTCTAACGAGTCATTCTCATTGGATATTGCTAATCTAATATCTGATGAATTCTTTCGTATGGTTCTAAGGTGTCATGTTCTCTGAGCTTTGTAAACCAAAGCTCTGATACCACGATGAAACAACCCGAACTTCCCCGGTCTCCGAAGAGAAGAGAAAGCGCGGATTGTTTTAAGAACACGACAAAATAGAACGAAGACGGGAGAACATTTCATTGTATATTACAACAATGCACCAGAATACAAGAATATACAGAGTATAAATGAATATTACACAGAAATATCAGAGATTTAAATTACATTTAAATACATCGCAGCGGAAAATAATACAATACACAACTAGAAGAGATATACGGATACAAAGCTTTCCGGATATCATTCCAGCTGTAAACCAGGATCTTGTGAATGTAAATCTACAAAACCAAAACTACTAGCTGCCCGTGTCAAAATAGGGGCATCCAGAGTTTAGGTCAAAACAATAAACTCCAGGTCAGTCATGGGACTGGTGTGAGAACTAAAACAGTTATTAATCATTATTTTAAAGTTAGGTAAATCAAGGGACCACGCCTTATAACACGGAACAGGTTTTCACCCAAGAATACCAGTGCATAAAACAAACAGCGCAATGCTAAATAAAGAAAAATGAAGCTGTTATAAGACCCAGGTCCTATCACACAATGCAACGCAAGCTGGGGGATAGGGTTTTCCCTTATAACAGCCAAAGAATGCTTGATACGTTTTAAAACAAATCATTTGATACTACTATAAGTGCATAGTGTATAAAACAACTTCAAATCATAAGTATCAACCATAGACGGCATGGGTACCATATATCATGTCGCCCTACTAGTTCTACAATTAAAACCGCAAATGTCACGTATTTGGAAATTGGATTTCCGTCTGTGAACTGAGGCTAGAGATCTTCCTCACCGTCTTCGAGACTCTCTAGCCCGAGCCTCAGGGCCAGAGCGCATCGACCCTTGGATCGTCAGGGCCGGTCCACCGATGTGGATTAAAATGCCTGAACACTGCGTTTCCCCGCCCTTTGGGGCGTAAATGAGCCAACGAATGACTCCATCGGACCCGGATCGTCCGATCAAACCGAGGCGCCTCGCAACAGCAACAACCACATAGGTGAAAAGTATATAAATGTCAGGGTTGGTAGGTCACTGACACCACCCTAGCTAGAAAGAAACGCATGCCCTCCCTGAGGTCCTCTCCCGTTTTTGGTTCACAACCGGGGTGTGAGGCTCGCGAATTCACATTACACAAAGCTGTGCCACACAGGCTGTGCTTTGATCATCACCACAAGACTTTGATTTTCAACAGAAGCCTCGATCAATTGCATCTTAGCATGCCACACAGGCAAACCACTCTATGCAACCGATATCAGTCACACAGAATGAAATCCAATGTCAGACACACAGTCCATTTACAAGTCCGTTCTGGGTCTGAACGAAACCGGAGGCACTTTCCTCGCATATCCATCGATCTCCAAGCACATCTGGACGACCACCGATTGATTCCCTCATCTTGGGTGTACAGCCCAATCAAGATCATCCGTAATCACCCAAATGATGTGAAGACTTCCGGTCTTCAACCACCGTCTTCATCTTCGACTTATCGTCGTATCAGTTATTCAGAATGGGATAAACCCGGTCTTTCCGAATAACTCGCGTATATTTTAAATAAGTGTTACACAAACACAACATACGCCTCATTCCAATTCATCAGTCACTAACCATAAATTAATCAAGAGAATAATTTCCCAAATATTAAACCCGAAGGCCGAAACCAACATCAGATCAATATCCAGAAAACCATTCTGCTTGGCTAACTGACAGTTAGTTTCTAAATTTCACATTCATAGAGAAAGGTTCCCATTAATTTTATCCAAGATAAATTCCTTGAATTTATTCTCTAATCTTCTTTTGAATTTCGATTGAACTAGTCGGGATTAACGAACCTTACCGAAGTAATCAATTGTTTTAATTTCCCAATCCCAACCTATTCATCCCATAAAGTAAAACTGGTTATACTTCATATCTAACACCACGGTGTTATAGGTAAATTCAATTACCATTTCACGTTCAAATCTAATTAAAGATTTAACTAACGCTTGGAGCAAAACTGGTGATACTCCATCCTCGATCATTTCAATCTAATTAAAGATTCACTAAAACTCCACTTAGTTTTAATCTTTAATGGGGTTAAAGAATCAGTGTCATTTAAAACACTGTTCACGATAAACCCCAAGATCACATTCCATTATTTACCGGGTTAAAGAACAAGTGTTATTTAAAACACTGTCCACGATAAACCCAAAAATCAATATCAATTCAATTCCAATTAAATATTATTTAATTGGTACACTTCATTAAATCTAAATAAAAAGATTTAATCTTTTCTCAACTGGGTTCAAGAACAGTGTTAATGAAGAAACCATTCACGACAAACCCAAATCACATTTGATATTAAACACAAGGCTCTGAATAGAAAATATACTGGCTTATATTCAATATCAAATTCTACAACTAACAAATATCGTATTGGAAATAACGATATATATATATCTTTCAAATTTCCATAACAATATCTGTATAATCACGAAATCCAACATCGAAATATTCCGAAGACAATTTCGATTCAAACCCATTCCAATGCAATCATTGGAAATTTTGGATATTTTCAAAACCATTTCAAATCCAATTTATTTATTTAAAAATAAATAGAATTATAATTCTAGTTCAAAATTAGTTCATTTCGATAAAAATCTATTTTTATCTTTTCAAATATGGAGTTTTTTCATCCTAATTCTTTCTAAATCAATTCTTATGATTTTACCCAAATTATTACTATTTTTAATAATTTTATCAATGCCCGTACAGTCGATTTCCATCAACGGCCATCGAACTGCACTTATACCGACCTTTTTCAAATTTGATTTGGACATAATTCCAAATCCAACCGTTAGATTTCTAATTTCTAATATTAGTTAGAAAGCTCTTTTCGATACGAACCCAACGGTTCCGGTTTTAGGAGAATCCGACGGTCGTATCTCCCGCAATATCTGTTCGAAGTCAATGGTCGAAATTCGCGAACTGCCGCGGCGCAGCGCGTTCTATTGAGGCCATTATATTATATATATATAATATATATAATATATACTTCGTCGATTTCAATTCAGAACGTGCTTTATAAATCGTTTTAAATTCATTTTCAAAATGGTTTCAACTTCATATTCAATTTCAAATCAAAATTGAATATTCCAATATAAATTCGTTTTAAATTCATTTTCAAAACGGTTTCAACTTCATATTCAATTTCAAATCAAAATTGAATATTCCAATATAAATTCGTTTTAAATTCATTTCAAATTGGTTTCAATTCAATTTCGATTTTAATTCGATTTGAATTCATTTTCTTTTCAATTCAATTCAATTCGAATCCGTTTTAAATTCAATTCAATTCAATTCAATTCGAATTCGTTTTATATTCAATTCAATTCGAATTCGTTTTAAATTCAATTCAATTCGAATTCGCTTTACATTCAATTCAATTCAAATTCATTTCTATTCAATTACAATTCGATTCAATTTCTATTCAAAATATCAGATTTTGAAATCACTTTCGATATTCATTATAAAATGAATAAAATCGATATAAACATCGTTCACGTCAAAATGGCGTCAATCTAATCAACACGGCTTCATATATTTCTATTTTCAAATATTCTATTTCAGATATTTCTTTTTTAAATATTTCTTTTTCAAATATTTCTATTTCAAAACTGGAATGAAGCCCAATCAATTACCATATAATGTTAATTATATGGATTTTCTACAACACATGTATTCAATAACAACGATGAATAATCAACCATCATCCAAAGTGCGTTCTACACTGTATAAGCATCGAATATAAATATTCAACGCTTATAGCAGCCTGTCAATCAATCGATCGAAATACAACTAATTATTGGGATTAGTGTACGTTAAATATCATCCCAATACCCGTGTGGGGTTTCAAACAATCAAACACAGATTTTATTTGTGCAGTTGGGCGATGTGTAAAATTTATCATCCCAATCAATGTCAGTCAAATGTGTGTATATAAACAAATCGTCCGATTTGTTTATTTTTATTTCTTTTCATATACACGTTAAAAATTCTATTTTTAACTATATAAATATTTTATTTCATTTCACATCACATCACACAATCAACTACACATCAAAATCAAACAAACAAGCAAACAAGCCGTCCATGGTCTGTGGACGATGGGTGTCGGGTGCTTCTAAACACCGTCTGCATCCTAGTATATATTTTAGCTAGAAATAAAATAAAATTAAAAGTGAGAAGTTCTCACAGAATTGCTAATCCAACGCCACGACTCTTCTTTGCAGAAATCTTCGTCGTTCTGCCTCTTGTCACTTTTCACTGCCCATATTCTCTACATATATAAAAATCACCTTCTTACTTCGCTATTCTATATATAAAAATGATATTTTTACTTCGCTGTTCAATATATAAAAATCATATTTTTACTTCGCTATTCAATATATAAAAATCATATTTTTACTTCGCTATTCAATATATGAAAATCATATTTTTACTTCGCTATTCAATATATAAAAATCATATTTTTACTTGATAAAAATCAAAACTTTATGCTAAATTAAAAATTAGTTTTAATGTTAAACAAAAAAAATCCATTTTAAATGTAAATAAAAATCATAGAAACTCACAGTGATTTGCAGAGAGAGGGGGGGTTTCGCAGCGTCGCCGAGGTTACGGGGGGTATCGTGGCGCGGAGAGGCAACAAGGGGGGTGTTTTGCGTCGCGCGGCGCCTGGGGGGGGTTTCGTCAATCGCGGAAGAGGATTTGGGGGGGTATCGTGGCGCGGTGGCGCGCCTCCTGGGGGGGTTCGTCGATCGCGGAAGAGGATTTTGGGGGGTCGCGCGGTGGCGCGCCGCCTGGGGGGTCTCGGCGGTTTTTTTTCTTTTTCTGAACTGAATTGAACGAGATAATGAAAGGGAGGGGGTTGACTTCAAAGAGGAGGGTGTAGGGGGTTATAAATAATTATATTATTTTTAAATTCTATAAAGTAACTTTTTACAACGAACTCAAAATCGAACCCACTGACTGTCATCCCTAGCGTTATACCCCCATTCCGAACACAATGGGATATGTATCGTTGGTTGATTCGATCGTCTCGATCAGCTTTCGTCAAAATCAACATATAACTCTATATATTGAATTTGAACGCACATTTCAATTTACTGGGGTCACACACTAACTAGAAAAATTCCAAAAAAAAAATTTCTAGCTTCGTATTGACGATACGGTCCTAACAAAACTAGTTTCGTCGAATTCTGAGACCGTTGGAAAAATAGCCAATTTCCAGTCGATTAAATTCAATTGAAATGGTCAAACGCGTTTTCCTTTGCCACGCTCACATTTTGATTCGAAAAATTATGAAATTTGGAATCTAGCAATAACTTGACATCACGGATCCAACAAAAGTGGTTTCGTCGAAATCTGAGGTCGTTTGCAAAATTTCCATTTTTAAGGGCCTGAATTCCATAGCGACTATTCTGAAATTTCAATTGGACATATCTTTTGATCCCCGCTATGAAATTTCAATTTTTCGGATTCGTTGGAAAGATATTATCAAATAGATCCTATTATTTTTGGTTTCATTAAAATCCGGATTGTTTTGCACCCGGTACATTCAATTGAAGTTTGAAATCGAATTATCGAACTGCAGGGCCATTTTCAATTCCTTTTATAATTATATATAATTATTTATACTCTATTGTCGATCTATATAACTATATACGATTGAATTTTATTCAAAAGAAATTTTCTCGTCGATATTATTTATAATAATTCATTTTAAATAATCAAAATTAGTTAAAATTGCCGAAATAAAAATTTTAAACTGGCCCAGATTTTCGGGTTGTTACATAAATTCTTTAAATTTATTCTTTAATCTTCCTTTGAATATCAATTCAAACCAAATTATGGTTTATCCAAACTAGTCGTGATTAACGAACCTTACCGAAGTAATCATTTGTTTTAATTTCCCAACCCCAACCTATTCATCCCATGAAGTAAAACTGTTAATACTTTATATCTAACCACGTGGTGTTATCTGTAAATTCAATTACCACTTCACGTTCAAATATAATTAAAGATTTAACTATTGCTTGGAGCAAAACTGGTCATACTCCATTCTCGATCATTTCAATCTAATTAAAGATTCATTCAAACTCCACTTGGTTCTAATCTTCCCAAAAATCAATATTAATGATTGTTTAACTTGGGAAATCATATCCTGTATTTAGCTGGGTTAAAGAACCAACGTCATTTAAAACACGGTTCACGATAAACTCAAAATCACATTCTATTCCATCAGCCTTTAACCGTAAATTAGCACGTGAATAATTCCCCAAGTGTTAACCCTGAAGGCCGAAACCAACATTAGATCAATACCCAAGAAATTATCCAACTTAACTAATCTCCAGTTAGTATTTGATTTTCTTAACTCCGTTGGGTCTAAGAACAGTATCATTAAAGATACCATTTACGCCAACCCAAAATCACATTCCATTAACCATGGAATCTTCATGGAAAACAAGTCGATATATATAATCGATATAAACTTCCATATCCGACTAACAATATAAATGGAATAATGGAAAAATCTTTTAAATTCCATATATATTAGTAGTCCTCATCCACAGAAATTCACTTCGTTTATTACCAAATTGAATTCCATTCCATTCCAATTTATTTTATTTAAATCGAAAAACTTTACTTTGGAAAATCGCCTTTAAATCTTAACAAAAGATTTATAAATTCCAAATCACATTTCACTGTGAATCGGGTTAAAGAACGAATGTCGTTAAAACACAGTTCACAACAAACCCAATTCACATCCCATTATTTATCGGATTAAAGAACGAGTGTTATTTAAAACACTGTTCACGATAAACCCAAAAATCAATTCCAATTCAATTCCAATTAAATATCATTTAATTGTTATACTTCATTAAATCAAAATAAAAAGATTTAATCTTTTTCTCAACTAGGTTTAAGAACAGTGTTAATGAAGACACCATCCACGACAAACCCAAATCCCATTTGATATTAAATACAAGGTTCTGAATAGAAAATATATCGGCTTATATTCAGTATCAAATTCTACGACTAACAAATATCGTATTGGAAATAACGATATAAATATATCTTTCAAATTTCCATAACAATATCTGTATAATCACGAAATCCAACATCGAAATATTCCGAAGACAAATTCGATTCAAATCCATTTCCTATTTATATATATTGGGAATTCCGGTTATCTTCAAAAGTATTTCAATTCCAATTTATTTATTTTAAAAATAAAATAAATGTATAATAATCCTAGTTCAAAACTAGTTCATTTCGATAAAAATCTATTTTTATCTTTTCAAATATGAAATTTTTCATCCCAATTCTATCCAAATCATTTCTTATGATAATTCACCAAATATTAATATTTTTAATAATTTTATCAAGGCCTATACAGTCGATTTCCATTAACGGCCATCGACCTGCACTTACAACGACCTTTTCCAAATTTGATTTGGACATAATTCCAAATCCAACAGTTAGATTTCAAATCTATCATATTCGTTAGAAAGCCCTTTTCGATACGAACCCAATGGTTCTGGTTTTAGGAGAATCCGATGGTCGGATCTCCCGTAATGTTCATTTGAAGTCAATGGTCGAAATTCGCGAACTGCCGCAGCGCGGCGCGTTCTATTCAGGCCATTATATGTATATAATATATTTCATTGATTTCCTTTTAAAATGTATTTTATAAATCGTTTTAAATTCGTTTTCAAAACGATTTCAACTTCATATTCAATTTCAAATCAAAATTGAATATTCCATATCATCGATATATAAATGATATTATTTTCAAAACATTAGATTTTGAAATCATTTCCTTTTCGATATTCATTATAAAAATGAATAAAATCGATATAACTATCGTTCAAGTCAAAATGGTATTATCTAATCAACATGGCTATATATATTTAAATATATTCGTGTCCATCCCAAATCGGATGTCAAAATAAGATTTTGCTCTTTTACTGAATATTATTTTAAAATATTCATTATTTTTAAATATTCATTATTTTTAAATATTCATTCTTTCTGAAATGGAATCAGACACAGCGAATTACCCTATAATTTGATTATATGGATTTCATACAACACGTGTATATTACAACAATGATAAACAATCAACCATCATCCAGAGTGTATTCTACACTGCATAAGCATTAAATATAATTACTTAGCGCTTACGACAGCCTGCCAATCAATCGATCGACATACAACTAAACATTTGGGATTAGTGTACACCAAATTTCATCCCAACACCCGTGTGGGGTTTCAATCAACAAACACTCAATATTATTTGTGCAGTTGGGCGATGTGTATAATATATCATCCCAATCAATATCAGTCAAATGGGTGTACATAAACAAATCGTCTGATTTGTAAATGAATATTTATTTTATTCATATACCCGTTAAAAATTATATTTTTAAAGATAAAATATTTATTCGGTTCATTTATACAATAAAAATGATATTTCTATTGTTCTAACATATTTTAGAAAATTATGGCGGCATAACGGTGCGATACTAGAAACGGGACAAGGCCTAGCCTTATCCCCAGTCTAATAATGGCCTGGGCCATACACATACCAATCAAATCAATTTCACATTCACACCACAAACCAATATTCAACCAAACACATCAATCAACACAAACAACCAAACAAGTTGTCCAAGGTCTGTGGACGACGGGGAATAGTTCATATATGCAATTACATAATAAATAACTGTATAAAGAAAATTAAAGTGAGGAGTTCTCACCTTTGGGTTCCACTCCGCCATTCTCTATTTCTGAACGGTTCGGATTTGTTCGAAATTCCAATGCGGCCTTTTCCCGCTGTTCATATATAAAAATCAAATTTTTAAAGCTTCATTCCAATAAATAAAAATCACATTTTTATTTCTACTTCATATATTTTTACGACGCTTCTTTCTATCTAAAAGTTATATTTTTATATATCTACTTCTTATATAAAGATCGAACTTTTATTTCGACGCTATAAAAATCACATTTTTATCTCAACATATATATAATAAAAATTAGATTTTTGTTTTGTTACATATATAAAAATTATATTTTTATATTCTCTATTATATAAAAATTCTATTTTCAATCCGCTACTCATATAAAAATCGAATTTTTATTTCGCTACAACATATATAAAAATTGTATTTTTATATTCTCTATCTTATAAAAATCATATTTTTATAACCTCTACTGTATAAAAATCATATTTTTATTATTCTATAAAGATCACGTTTTTATGTGCTTTTCATCTAAATAAAAATCACACCTTTCTCTCGTCATTACATATATATAAATCACTATTTTATACATTATATATAAGCAAAACTGATATTTAAATTATTTAAACTAAACAAAGTGGAATAAAAACTCACTTTCTATTGGAGGAGAGCGCCCGACTAGAGGTGGTGGTTGTGGGTGGTAGCGCTCGGCTCTGCAGGTTGTGGGGAAGGTGCGGTGGCTGTGGTGGTCGGCGCTGGAGCAGAGGGTGGTTGGCGCGACTTAGGGTTCGGGCTTAGGGGGTTACGGTTTTTAGAGAAGGAGAAGGAGGAGCGGAGGGAGAGGGGGAGGAGGAAGGGGAGGCGCGCGCCAGGTGGATGGCGACGCCTGCAGAGGCGGCGGTGGCTGTCGCGCTAGGGCGCGATGGCTTTCTTCCCCCCTTTTTTCTTTCCTGTCGATCTGGGTTGGAACGATTAAGGGGAGAGAAAGGTAAGCGTTGACTTATATATTAAAATATATTTAATTTTATTTTATTCTCTAAAAGATTACTTTAAAAATTCGAACTAAAAATTGAGCCCACCGACTGTCGTCCATAACTAGTTACCCCCATTCTGAACACAATGGGATATGTATCGCAAGCTTAATTGACTGTTTCGATCAGTTTCCGTCGAAATTAAAATATAAATCTATGTATATTCAATTTGAACGTGCATTTCAATTTACCGTGGTCACATACAGACTCTAAAAAATCCCAAGAAATATTTTCTAGCTTCGTATTGACGATACGATCCTAATAAAACTAGTTTCGTCAAATTCTGAGAACATTTGAAAAATGGCCATTTTCTGGTCGATCCAAATTGACAGAAACTGACAAAACACGTTTCCTTTTGCCACACTCACATATTAATTCAAAAAATCATGAATTTTCGAATCTAACAATAATTCGACATCCCGGATCCAACAAAAGTGGTTTCGTCGAAAACAGATATCATTTGCAAAATTTCCATTTATAAGGGCCCAAATTTCCATAGCGACTATTCTAAATTTTCAACGGGGCATAACGTTTTATTCCCACTATGAAATTTCAATTTTTTGGATTCGCTGGAAAGATATTCTCAAGTAGATTCTAATATTTTTGGTTTCGCTAAAATTCGATTTATTTTGAATCCTCTACATTCATTTGAAATTTGAAATCGAATTTTCGAACTACCGCGCCATTTTTAATTCCTTTTATAATTAAAAATAAATATTTATATTCAATGACGATTCAAATAAATATATACATTCAAATTCTATTCAAAATAAATTTCTCGTCGTTATTATTTAAAATAATTCATTTTAAATAATCAAAATTCATCAAAATTGCCAAAATAAAAATTTTAAATTGGTTCGGATTTTCTGGGTTATTACAATCTCCCCTACTTAAAACTTTTCGTCCCCGAAAAGGAACGAAGCTGAAAGTTGTTTAACAAACAAACTCAACTTTCATTATTTTCTTTATGGCTTAAGTTCTTTAACTTTTCAATTTATAAGAACTTTCCAAATTTTAAAAAATTTGGCTAACACCCTAAATTTTCAAAAAAAATCGCCATAACCTCCCCTACACAGGAGCACCGGGAAAAATCCCGAAATTGCCATACAGGCCTCTCCAATCCAAAAAGAAAAAGAAATAGGCAAGCAGCTAGCCAATCAGCTCATAAAATCATTAAAAACCCCAAGAAATACAATAAACATGTACCTATTTGTCGGGCAAAAAATTTTATTCCTCTGCTCTAGCCTCTTTGCAATGACCTGTTCACACATATATATGTACATGCATGCATTTCCAAATAATTTTCAATCTTATTAAACATTCGATACAATTCGGCTAAATTTACCATTCAATCACATAATGGTTTAAAGGAATAATCATACAACACAACCATCAATCCACAATCAATTAGTTGAATAACGTTTCAATCACATAACTTTAATACATAGCCAAAAATCATATTTTTGATGCCAAATTACAACAATAAGCCCTATCCAGTTTTGGTTCTCGCACCAGTCAATTGGAAATATATAGAAATCCCACTTTCGAAACATGAAAATAAATTCTAATGTTGACGCGTCAAACATCAGAATGTCCAAGCGACTAGAGTGTGATTCTATATCTACCCAGCATATTCGAGGCTTCATATACACGTGGATCAGACGTATATTCACAATCTCTATATACCCGATTGTCCAAATCAATTTAAAATAAATACTCAAATACGAATAATTGATTTAAATTTTCAAAACAAAACTTGTTTTCACATTTATTTTTAAAAGCAACACTCTTCACACTCGTTCTAGGACGCTACTGATCCCATCTCTAACGAGTCATTCTCATTGGATAATACCAATCCAATCTCTGATGGATTCTTTCATTTGGCTCTAACATGTCTTGTTCTCGAGCTTTGTAAACTAAAGCTCTGATACCAAAATGAAACAACCTGAACTTCCCCGTGAAGGAAAGACCAGATTGCTTTGAGGACAAGACGAATCAGAACACAAACAGAAGAACATTTCATTGCTTATTACAACAATTCCATCAGAATACAAGAATATACAGAGTACGAATAAATATTATACATTTGATAAATATCAGAGATTACAATACATTACATAGCAGCGGAAAAATAATACAAAACACAACTGAAAGTAATACACGGATACAGAGCTTTCTGAGTATCATTCCAACTATAAACTAGAATCCTGTGAATATAAATTTGCAAAACCAAAACTACTAGCTGCCCGTGTGGAAAATAGGGGCACCCAGAGTTTAGATTAAAACAATAAACTATAGGTCAGTCATGTGACTGGTGTGGGAACTAAAACAATTATTTAAAACTTTACTTTAAATCATATATATCAAGGTACCACGCCGTATAGCACAGAACGGGTTTCCTCCCAAGAATACCAGCGCATTTAACAAAACAGCGCAATTCTTTTTGGAGAAATGAAGCTATTATAAGACCCAGGTCCCATCACACAATGCAACGCTAGCCGGAGGATAGGGGTTTCCCTTATAATAGCCAAACATGCTTGGTACGTTAAAACAAATCATTTGATACTTTTATAAGTGCATAGTGTATAATATAAATTCAAATATATATGTATCAATCCTAGATGACATGAGTACCATATATCATGTCGCCAATACTAGGCTCTACAATCAAAATCGCAAATTTCACGTATTGGAAGTTGGATTTCCATCTGTGAACCAAAGCAAGGGATCGTCTTTACCGCTTCGAGACGCTCTAGCCCGTGTCTCAGGTCAAAGCTCGAGTGATCTTTGGATCTTCAGGGCCGGTCCACATGGAGTGGATTAAACTTTAACCCTGAACAATGCGTTTCCCCGCCCTATGGGGCATCAATGAGCCAAATGACTCCATCGGTCCCGTATCGACCGATATAACCAAGGCGCCTCGCAATCCATCATCCACATAAGTAAAATTCCAGGGCGTGTAAAATACTGACGCCACTCCTAGCTAGAAGGAAACGCATGCCCTCCCTGCAGTCCTCTCCCGTTTCTGGTTCACACCGGTGTGTGAGGCTCGCGAATTAACGCTACACAAAGCTACGTTGCCATGCTTTGATCATCAACCACAAGACTCTGCTTCTCAACAGAAACCATGATCATTTGCATCTCAGCATGCCACACAGGTAATTCATGCCATGCGACTGGTATCTATCGATATATAACCTCTGAACTCGTTCGTCTCAGAGAAGGGCGTTAAGAAAGAGAATAAATTCTCCGCCACCAAATAGATATATATTTAATAGAAATCAATCAACACAGAATAAAATCCAATGTCGTACACACATGCATTTACAAGTCCGTTCTGGGTCTGAACAAAACCAGAGGAACCTTATTCCTCGCATATCCATCGATCTCCAAGTACGTCTGGACGATCACCAACTGATTCCCTCCTCTTGGGTGTACAGCCCAATCAAGATCATCAGTAATTATCCAAACGATGTGAAGAACTCCTGTCTTCAACCACCGTCTTCGTCGTCGACTTCTCGTCGATTCAGTTATTCAGAATGGGATAATCCCGGTCTTTCCGAATAGCTCGCGTATATAATAAACAAGTGTTATAAAAACACAACATACGCCTTATTCCAATCCAGAATATTCCTTTATTCAAATATTCTTTTACTTTGGGAAAGGTTCCCATTAATTTTATCAAAGATAAATTCTTTAAATTTATTATTTAATCTTCCTTTGAATATCAATTCAAACCAAATTATGGTTTATCCAAACTAGTCGGGATTAATGAACCTTACCGAAGTAATCATTTCTTTTAATTTCCCAACCCCAACCTATTCATCCCATGAAGAAAAACTAGCAATACTTCATGTCTAACTCCACGATGTTATCGCTAAATTCAATTACCACTTCACGTTCATATCTAATTTAAGATTTAACTATCGCCTGGAGCAAAACTGGTGATACTCCATTATCGATCATTTCAATCTAATTAAAGATTCATTAAAACTCCACTTGGTTTTAATCTTCCCAAAATTCAATATTAATGATTGTTTAACTTGGGAATCATCTCCTTTCTTTAACTGGGTTAAAGAACCAATGTCATTTAAAACACGGTTCACGATAAATCCAAAATCACATTCTATTCCATCGGCCTTTAACCATAAATTAGCACGTGAATAATTCCCTATGTGTTAACCCCGAAGGCCGAAACCAACATCAGATCAATACCCAAGAAACTCTCCAACTTAACTAATCTCCAGTTAGTTTCTGATTTTCTTAGCCCCGTTGGGTCTAAGAACGGTATCATTAAAGATACCATTCATGACAACCCAAAATCACATTCCATTAACCATGGAATATTCATGGAAAACAAATCGATATGTGTGATCGATATAAACTTCCATATTCGACTAACAATATAAATGGAATTACAGCAAAGCCTTTTAAATTCCATATATATTAGCAGTCCTCATCCACAGAAATTCACTTCGATTTTTACCAAATCGAATTCCATCCCATTCCAATTTATTTTATTTAAATTGGAAAACTTTACTTTGGAAAATCTCCTTTAAATCTTAACAAAAGATTTATAAATTCCAAATCACATTTCACTGTGAATCGGGTTAAAGAACGAATGTCGTTAAAACACAGTTCACAACAAACCCAATTCACATCCCATTAATTATCGGGTTAAAGAACGAGTGTTATTTAAAACACCGTTCATGATAAACCCAAAAACCAATTCCAATTCAATTCCAATTAAATATCATTTAATTGGTATACTTCATTAAATCTAAATAAAAATATTTAATCTTTTTCTCAATTGGGTTTAAGAACAATGTTAATGAAGCACCATCCACAACAAACCCAAATCGCATTTGATATTAAATACAAGGCTCTGAATAGAAAATATATCGGCTTATATTCAATATCAAATTCTACGACCAACAAATATCGTATTGGAAATAACGATATAAATATATCTTTCAAATTTCCATAACAATATCTATATAATCATGAAATCCAACATCAAAATATTCCGAAGAAAATTTCGATTCAAATCCATTTCCCATTTATATATATTGGGAATACCGGTTATCTTCTAAACCATTTCAAATCCAATTTATTTATTTAAAAAAAAGGGATTATAATTCTAGTTCAAAACTAGTTCATTTCGATAAAAATCTATTTTTATCTTTTCAAATTTGGAGTTTTTCATCCCAATTGTTTCCAAATCATTTCTTATGATTTTTCACCAATTATTAATATTTTTAGTAATTTTATCAAGGCCGTACAGTCGATTTCCATCAACGGCCATCGAACTGCACTTACAATGACCTTTTCCATATTTGATTTGGACATAATTCCAAATCCAACCATTAGATTTCAAATCTCTCATATTCGTTTGAAAGCTCTTTTCGATACGAAACCAACGGTTCTGGTTTCAGGATAATCCGACGGTCGGATCTCCCGTAATGTTCGTTTGAAGTCAATGGTCGAAATTCACGAACTACCGCAGCGCGGCGCGTTCTTTTCAGGCCATTATATATATAATATATATATATATTATATTACATCGATTTCCTTTTAAAACGTATTTTTATAAATCGTTTTAAATTCATTTTCAAAACGATTTCCACTTCATATTCAATTTCAAATCAAAATTGAATATTCCATATCATCGATATATAAATGATATTATTTTCAAAATATTAGAATTTGAAATCATTTCCTTTTCGATATTCATTATAAAAATGAATAAAATCGATATAACTATCGTTTACGTCAAAATGGCGTTATCTAATCAACACGGCTATATATATTTAAATATATTCGTGTCCATCCCAAATTGGACATCAAAATAAGATTTTGCTCTTTTATGGAATATTATTTTAAAATATTCATTCTTTCTGAGCTGGAATCAGACACAGCCAATTACCATATAATTTGATTATATGGACTTCATACATCACGTGTATAGTACAACAATGATAAACAATCAACCACTATCCAGAGTGTATTCTACACTGCATAAGCATTAAATATAAATATTTAACGCTTACGACAGCCTGTCAATCAATCGATCGACATACAACTAAACATTTGGGATTAGTGTACGTCAAATTTCATCCCAACACCTGTGTGGGGTTTCAATCAACAAACACCGAATATTATTTGTGCAGTTGGGCGATGTGCAAAATATATCGTCCCAATCAATATCAGTCAAAAGGGTGTACATAAACAAATCGTCTGAATTGTAAATGAATATTTATTTTATTCATATACCCATTAAAAATTATTTTTTTAACGATAAAATATTTATTCTGTTCATTTACACAATAATAATGATATTTTTATTGTTCTAACATATTTTAGAAAATTTTGGCGGCATAACGGCGCAATACTAGAAACGGGATAAGGCCTAGCCTTATCCCTAGTCTAATAGTGGCCTGCGCCATACACGTACCAAAATCGATTTCACATTCACACCACAAACAAATATTCAACCAAACACATTAATCAACACAAACAACCAAACAATTCGTCCATGGTCTGTGGACGACGGGGAACAGTTCATATATGCAGTTACGTTATAAATAACTGTATAAAGAAAATTAAAGTGAGGAGTTCTCATCTTTGGGTTCCCCTCCGCCATTCTCTATTTCTGAATGGTTCGGATTTTTTTGAAATTCCAATGCGACCTTTTCCCGCTGTTCATATATAAAAATCAAATTTTAACGCTTCATTCCAATAAATAAAAAACACATTTTTATTTCTTCTTCATATATTTTTACGACGCTTCTTTCTATGTAAAAATTATATTTTTATATATCTACTTCTTATATAAAGATCAAATTTTTATTTCGACGCTGTAAAAACCACATTTTTATCTCAATATATATATAATAAAAATTAGATTTTTGTTTCGTTACATATATAAAAATTATATTTTCATATTCTTTATTATATAAAAATTCTATTTTCAATCCGTTACTCTTATAAAAATCAAAATTTTATTTCGCTACAACATATATAAAAATCGTATTTTTATATTCACTATCTTATAAAAATCATATTTTTATTACCTCTACTGTATAAAAATCATATTTTTATTATTCTACAAATATAAAAATCATATTTTTATTATTCTATAAAGATCATGTTTTTATGTGCTTTTCATCTAAATAAAAATCACACCTTTCTCTCGTCAGTACATATATATATAAATCACTACTTTATACATTATATATAAGCAAAACTGATATTTAAATTATTCAAACTAAACCAAGTGGAATAAAAACTCACTTTCTATTGGAGGAGAGCGCTCGGCCGGAGGTGGTGGCGCTCAGCTCTGCAGGTGGTGGGGAAGGTGCAGTGGTTGTGGTGGTCGGCGCTAGAGCAGAGGGTGGCTGGCGCGACTTAGGGTTTGGGCTTAGGGGGTTACGGTTTTTAGAGAAGGAGAAGGAGGAGCGGAGGGAGAGGGGGAGGAGGAAGGGGAGTCGCACGCCAGGGGGAGGGCGATGCCGACAGAGGCGGTGGTGGCTGTCACGCTAGGGCACGATGGCTTTCTTCCCCCCTTTTTCCTTTCCTATCGATCCGGGTTTGAACGGTTAAGGGGAGAGAAAGGTAAGCGTTGACTTATATATTAATATATATTTAATTTTATTCTCTAAAAGGTTACTTTAAAATTTTGAACTCAAAATTGAGCCCACCGACTGTCGTCTATAACTGATTACTCCCATTCCGAGCACATGTATCGCAAGCTGATTTGACTGTTTCGATCAGTTTTCGTTGAAATTAAAATATAAATCTATATATATTCAATTTGAACATACATTTCAATTTACCTGGGCCACATACAGACTCTAAAAATTCCCGAAAAATATTTTCTTGCTGCGTATTGACGATACAGTCCTAACAAAACTAGTTTCGTCAAATTCTGAGACCATTTGAAAAATGACCATTTTCTGGTCGATCTAAATTGACAAAAACTGACAAAACACATTTTCTTTTGCCACACTCACATATTGATTCAAAAAATCATGAATTTTTGAATCTTACAATAATTCGACATCTCGGATCCAACAAAAGTGGTTTCGTCGAAAACAGGGATCATTTGCAAAATTTCCATTTTTAAGGGCCAAAATTTCCATAGCGACTATTCTGAATTTTCAACTGGGCATAACTTTTTATTCCCGCTATGAAATTTAAATTTTTCGGATTCGCTGGAAAGATATTATCAAATAGATTCTAATATTTTTGGTTTTGCTAAAATCCGATTTATTTTGATTCCTATATGTTTATTTGAAATTTGAAATCGAATTTTCGAACTACCGCGCCATTTTTAATTCCTTTTATAATTAAAAAAATATTTATATTCAATGACGATTCAAATAAATATATACGTTCAAATTCTATTCAAAATAAACTTCTCGTCGTTATTATTTAAAATAATTCATTACAAATAATCAAAATTCATCAAAATTGCTAAAATAAAAATTTTGAATTGGTTCGGATTTTCTGGGTTATTACAACATCATTTTTTTATTTTTATTTTTTTGGGCTTTCTCAATGTACCTAGGCCCGAGAACAATTAGTCACGCTCACCATTACGTCAGTCTAACATTTACTTCGGATTGTACCAGTTCCATACCACGATTCATGAAGCCAAAGCCTCCTTCCAGCAAATTCACATCTCCTGTAACAACCCGTAAAATCAGAACCAATTCAAGTTTTTTATTTTTCCTATTTTAATTGATTCTGAATATTCAAAATGATATATTTTAAATAATAACGACTAAAATATATTTTAATCGATGATAGAATGAATACATTTATTTTAATTATAAAACGAATGGAAAATGGCGTGGTAGTTTGAAAATTCAATCTTAAATTTCAATTGAATGTACAGGATTCAAAATAAATCGGATTTCAGTAAAACCATAAATATTTGAATCTATTTAATTATATCTTTCCAACCAATGTTAAAAATCCAGATTTCATAACAGGAATTGAAAGTTATGGCCAGTTTAAAATTCATAATAGTTGCTATGGAATTTATATACATTTTATATAATATATAGCCCTTAAAAATAGCCGTTTGCAAATGACCTTCATTTTCAACGAAACCACTTTGGTTAGATCCAGAATGTCAAATTATTACTAGATTCCAATTTTCATAATTTTTGGAATTAATATGTGAGCGTGGTGAATTTAAATGTATTTGGCAATTTAAGTTTAAATTGAATCGACTGGAAAATGGCTGTTTCTCAAACGGTCACCAAATTCGACGAAATTAGTTTTGTTAGGACCGTATCATCAAAACATTGGCAGATTTATTTTTATGGAATTTTTGGAGTCAGTAAGTGGCTCCGGTAAATTAAAATGTATGTTGAAATCAATTTAGAGCGTTAAATTAATTTATATTTTAATTTTAACGAAAACTGATCGTAATAGTCGAATTGGCATACAGGACATATCCCATTTTGTTCGGAATGAGGGTAATTAGTTAGAGGTGACAGTCGTTGGGCTTGATTTGGAGTTCGAATTAAAAAGTTAATTTATGGGAATTAAATTAAATATTAAAATATATTTAAATATTTTAGTCTACCCCGCTTACTTTCTCTCTCCCTCCCTTCACTTCAGATCGAACAAAGAAACAAAAATAAAAGAAAAAAATGATGAACAAAACCTGTCGCTACCCCGTCGCCTCTCCCAAGCGGACACCGCCTCACCGCCGCGCCTGCCCAGGCGGCGGCGCACCCCCTCAGACACCCTCCGATGATCCCCAGCGCCACCTTTTCTCGCCTCTTCTGAAATGACGTGGCCCCCAAACCCCACTTTAACTTGCCCTCGTGAGCCGCGCCGACCACTAGAGCCCTTCCGGCGACCACGACTCCACCAACCCTCCTCGATCCGAAAACTGTGAGTTTTTATTTATTTATTTATAATATTTTATTGTAACATTGAATTTATTTTCAGTTTTATTTATATGAATGGCATATAAAAATTGGATTTTTATTTATGTGAATGGCATATAAAAAATTGGATTTTTATTGTATAAATAATGTAATAAAAATTTGATTTTATATATATTATAACATAATAAAATTTGATTTATATATATATATGAGTAGCGAATAAAAAATTGATTTTTATATATATTAAGCGTGATAAAAATTCGATTTTTATATATGTAGTAACAAGATAAAAATATGATTTTTATCATATAAAAGAGAATATATTTTTAGTTGTATAAAAATATGATTTCTATCATATAAAAGAATATATCTTTAGTTGTATAAAAATATAATTTTTATTGTAAAAAGGAAATATTTTTGGTTCAATAAAAATAGGATTTTATCGTATGTATGAAAATATTTTTAGAAATATAAAAATATGATTTTTATATATAAAGTAGCATTTTAAAAATATAATTTTTATATATATTGCTTCATTTTAAAAATGTTACTTTATATATATATATATAATAGCGATATAAAAATATGTTTTTTATACGGATAATAGTGAATTAAAAATACGATTTTAGTTATGTAAAAATAGAATTTTTAGTAGATAACAATATGATTTTTATCGTATGAATGTCATGAATGAAGTAGTCATTTTATGGAATTATTTTTAGGAAGATTAAAAATGTGATTTTTATTCTATATATAGCTTTAATTAAAAATGAGATTTTTAAAAATATAAAGCTGAGATTTTTAAAAATATAAAGATGAGATTTTAAAAAATATAAAAATGAGATTTTTATCCTATGAATCATAATGTTTTAATGAGATAAAAATATGATTTTTATTAAATATAATGCGCTATAAAAATATACTTTTATTTATGAAGTAGCATTATGAAAATATGATTTTTATAATATAATAGCGGTATAAAAATATGATTTTTAGTATAGATCGCACTGTATTAAAAATGTGATTTTTAATATAAACAGCGTGAAACAGGTTGCGATGGAACTGACTGGAAACAAATCCAAATCCAAACCGTCCAGAAATAAAGAATGACGGAGTGGATCCTAAGGGTGAGAACTTCTCACTCTAATTTTATTTACAGTTAAATATATAATAGGATGCAGACGGTGCTTAGTAGCACCCAACACCTTTGATTGAAACCATGGATGTTTCGTTGTTTGTTTAGATTGATTTAATTGGTTGAATTTGGTTAGCGATGTGAACGGAATTGATTGGATTTGGTTTGTGTATGGCGCAAGCCATTATTAGGCGAAGGATAAGACTAGACCTTATTCTGGTTCTAATATCATGCCGTTATGGTGCCGAAATTTTCTAAAATATGTCAGAACAATAAAAATATCATTTTTATTATATAAATGAACTGTATAAAATATTTGTGTGCTGAAATAAATATTTTATGGTTAAAATAATAATTTTTAACGTGTATATGAATAAAATAAATATTCATTTACAAATTGGACGATTTGTTTATGTACACCCATTTAACTGATATTGATTGGGGCGATAATTTTACACATCGCCCAACTGCACAAATAATATTCAATATTTGTTGGTTGAAACCCCACACGAGTATTAGGATGATATTTGACATACACCAATCCCAATTATTTATTTGTATGTCAATCATTAGGTTGACAAACTATTGTAAGCATTAATTATTTACATTTAACGCTTATGCAGTTGTGTAGTGCACTCTGGATGATGGTTGACTATGTTTGATTATCGTGTTCAACATGTGTGTATGAAATCCATATAAATAAACTTAAATGGTAATTGACTGTCTGATTCCAATTCGAAAGAACGAATATTTTAAATTAACGAATATTTTAAAATGACGAATAATGAATATTTTAAAATAATATTTAGTAATGGATCAAAATATGATTTTTATGTTCGATTTGGGATGGACACTAAAATATTGAAATATATCAAGCCGTATTGACGCGAACGGTATTTATAAATGATTTATTCATTTTTACGCGAACGGTATTTATATTGATTTTATTCATTTTTACAATGAATATCGAAAAGGAAATTATTTCAAAATATGATATTTTGAAAATATTATCATTTAAATAATATAATGATAAGGAGTATTCAATTTCAATTTAAAATTGAAATGAAGTTAGAATCATTTTAAAATGAATTTATAAATGATTTATAAAATATGATTTAAATGGAAATCGATGAAATATATATAATATATATATATATATTATATATATTTAATGGCGCGAATAGAATGTGCCGCGACCATTCGCAAATTTCGACCATTGACTTCGAATTGACATTACAGGAGATTCGACCGTCAGATTCTCATAAAACCGGGATTATTGGTTTCGTATCGAAAAGAGCTTTCCAACGAATATAGGAGATTTGGAATCTAATTATTGTATTTGGAATTATTTCCAAATCAAATTTGGAAAAGTTCGATGTAAGTGCAGTTCGATGACCTTTTTGGAAATCGACTGAAAGGGCCTTAATAAAATTATTAAAAATGTTTATAATTTGTGTAAAATCTTAATAAATGATTTGGAAAGAATTGGGTTGAAACAATTCCATATTTAAAAAGATAAAAATATATATTTTATCGAAATGAACTAGTTATTAACTAGAATTGGAATCTAATTATTTTTAAATAAATGAATTGGATTCAGAATAGGTTTAATATAACCAGAATTTCCAATGCATGAATTGGAGTGGATTTAATGGGAATAATCTTCGGAATATTTCAGTATTGGAATCCGTGATTATACAAATATTGTTATGGAAATTTGGAATATATATTTCACATCAATATTTCCAATATGATATTTGTTGGTTTCAGAATTTGATATTGAATATAAGCCGATATAATCTCTATTCAGAGCCTTGTATTTAATATCAAATTGGATTTTGGGTTTGTCATGAATGGTGTTTTCAGTAATGCTGTTCTTGAACCCCGTGTGAAAAGAATAAATCTTTTAACTAAGATGATTAGAGTTTCCAATTATATTTAATAATTGGAATAAAATGGAATGTGAATTGAGTTTATTGTAAACTGTGTTTTTAACGACATTCGTTCTTTAACCCGATTTACAATAAAATGAGATTTAGAATTTATAAATCTTTTATTTAGATTTAAAGGAAGATTTCCAAAATAATGTTTTCCAATTTAATACAAAAAATTGGAACGGAATGGAATTAGATTTGATAATAATCGAAGTGAACTTCTGTGGGGGAAGACCGGTAATATATATGGAATTTAAAAGGCTTGGTTATTTTTCCATTTATGTTATTAGTTGGATACGGAAATTGATATCGAGTATATATATATATATATATATATATATATATATATATTGATATGTTTTCCATGAAGATTCCATAATTAATGGAATGTGATTTCGGGTTTATCGTGAACTATGTTTTAAATGACATTAGTTCTTTAACCCTGTTAAAGACAGGATTACATGTCTAACATTGTATTTCAAACTGTATGGTTGATCTCTGCTAAATATATATTTGTTTTGTGGTGAGGAATTTATTCTCTTGCTTAATACCATTCTCTAAGACGTACGAGTTTAGAGGTTGTATATCGGCAAAAATCAATAGTACGATGTAGATTGTCGATGCGGTATGTTTGTGTTTCTGAAGTTAAATAATCATTAATATTGATTTTTGGGAAGATTAAATCTAAGTGGAGTTTTAATGAATCTTTAATTAGATTGAAAAGAGAATGTGATAGTTTAATGATCAAATTCGAGAAATGATCGAGAACAGAGTAGCACCAGTTTTACTCCAACCGATAGTTGAATCTTTAATTAGATTTGAACGTCAAATGGTAATTAAATTTACCGATAACACCGTGGTGTTAGATATGGAGTATTACATTGGGATTGGGAAATAAAACAAATGATTACTTTGGTAAGGTGCGCTAATCCCGACTAGTTTGGATAAACCCTAATTTAGTTTGAATTGATATCCAAAGGAAGATTAAAGAATAAATTTAAAGAATTTATCTTTGATAAAATTAATGGGAACCTTTCCCAAAGGATATGAATATTTAAATAAAAGAATTTTTAGAATTGGAATGAGGCGTATGTTGTGTTTTATAGCTCTTGATTATAAAATACGTGAATTATTCGGAAAGGCTGGGTTTATACACATTCTGAATAATTGATTCGACGATAAGTCAATGATGAAGATGGTGGTCGAAGACCGGAGGTCTTCACATTGTTTGGATGATTAATGATGTCATGATAGGGTTGTTTACCCAAGACAATGTAATAAGTGGTGATCGTCCAGATGTACTTGGAGATCGACCGAATAGGCGGGGACCTCTCTCCTGTATTGGACATATAGGACGAAGAATAAGGTGTCTCCGGTTTTGTTCAGACCCAGAACGAACTAGTAAATGGATGTGTGTCTGACATTGGATTTTATTCTTTGTTGATTGATCTCTATTAAATATATATCTATTTGGTGGCAGAGAATTTATTCTCTTGTTTAACACGCTTCTCTGAGACATACGAGCTCAGAGGTTATATATCGATAGACATCAGTTGCATGGCGTGAATTGTCAGTGTGGCATGCTGAGATGCAAATGATCAAGGGTTCTGTTGAAAATCAAAGTCTTGTGGTTGATGATCAAAGCACGACATTAAAGGGCATAGCTTTGCGTATAGCGTTAACTCGCGAGCCTCACACCTCGGTATTAGTAAAAAACGGGATCAGGAACACATGGAGAACATGACGTTTCCTTCTAGCTATGGGTGGTGTCATGGTATAGAGCCCAAAAATTTATATATTTTTACCTATGTGGATGATGGATAGCGATGCATCTTGGATATATCGATTACTACGGAGCTGATGGATAGGTCCTATAGGACCGGGAAACGTGTGTTCAGGAATTGCCAATCCTCAAACGTAAGAGACGACCGGCCCTGCAGGAACCAAGGGTTGCCCAGAGTCTGTAGTCCTGAGGCATTTGCTAGAGTGTCTCGAAGCGGTGAGGACGATCCCCTGCCTCGACTCATGATGGAAATCCAATTTCCAATACGTGACATTTCGGTTTTAGTTGTAAACCTATATGGCAACATAGTAGCATGGGATACTATGTCGTCTATGATTGATACTTTTATGTTTGAAGCTATTTTGACATTATACACTTATTATAATATCAAATGATTTTTATAACGTATCAAGCATGTTTGGTTATTATAAGGGAAAACCCTATCCTTTGGCTTGCGTTGCATTGTGTGATGGGACCTGGGTCTTATAATAGCATCATTATTCCAAAAAGCATTGCGCTATTTTGTTATATGCCCTGGTATTCCTGGAAGGAAACCCATTCCGTGTTATACGCGTGGTCCCTTGAATTACCCTATTTTAAAGTAAAGTTTTAAATAACTATTTTAGTTCTCACACTAGTCACATGACTGACTAGGAGTTTATTGTTTTAACCTAAACTCTGGGTGCACCTATTTTCCACACGGGCAACTAGTAGTTTTGGTTTTGCAGATTTTTCTTTTCCAGGATCCTGGATTTACAGCTGGAGCTATATTCGTAACGCTCTGTATCCGTGTATTACTTACAGTTGTGATTATGTATTATTTTTCTACCGCTATGTAATGTATTTTAATCTCTGATATTTTCCAGATGTATATTATTTATTCATACTCTGTATATTCTTGTACTCTGATGCAAATTGTCGTAATAAGCAATGAAATGTTCTTCTGTTTTTTCTTCTGATTTGATGTGTTTTCAACTCAATCCAGGTTTTCCCGTAAGGGCGAGTTTGGCTCGTTTCATCAACCTTCATAACTAGGCCTTACGTTAGTCTCGGCCCATTCTCCAATTGATCCATGTCAACAATGCATACTCCTTAACCGATTCCACAATCCACTCCTCTGCAGTAAAAAGAAAAACCCGCATGTACTCCTTTACAACCCCATGCAAACACATTTATTTACTTCATGAAATACATCATACTGTCACCACCAAAATGTACCCAATGTCCCCATTTTTCCATTTCGTTTACCTCCCTTTCTCCTGCTACCGTCGAACAAGCCTGCGTGACCATTCTTGAAAATCCGTCCTTATGTATGCAAGGTTAGTACCATTATTTCATCTCTTCCCATACGACTTCTAATAACTCATTCCTCCAAACATGTTGGACAAAGCCGCCCTCCATAAATCCACCTCCATCTCCCTTCACGTTTCCCTAAATCAATCACCAACTTCACATACGCTCGATCCCTTCCTCCACAGATGCATGCGCACGCTAGACCCACGAACCCCAACTGCAGTGCTTCGTTGTCAATGCTTCATCGAGCTTCTTCTTGTGAACCCAATATATAAGTTCGGTTTTTTTCTTGGAGATTTAAAATATTTTGGTTTTTAACGTTGGTTGATTTTATAAAAATATATTTTGAAAGCCATGGATTTTTAGCTTTCAGTTAACCGGAAAAAGAAGAATGAGCAACTGCTCACGTGTACTTATTATGCATGAGAACTTAAACACTAAGGAAAAGAGGTCCGTGAATTCATGTACTTGGATTACTATAGTGTTTGTATTATCTCATCCTAGTCTGCTAGAATTTCTTAGAGCTTGCATGATTGAGTGATGGTATACAAAGACTTAGGGCTGAAGGGAGCAAATATATATATATATATATATGTGTGTGTGTGTGTGTGTGTGTGTGTGTGTGTGTGTATGTGTGTGTGTGTGTGTGGTTAGACTTCTGCTTTAAGGAATGAAATATACATCTTAAATACTCTTTTTAATAGCCTACAGGACCTATTACCTAATGTTAGGGTTGCGTAGGTCACATTCACCTAAGGATACTCGGCTTATGTATTGTGTCAGGAAAGAAAAAGGAAAGAACGTTTACTTGTCCATCGTGTTATATGTGTACCATGTATGTAAAAAGCTTATAAGCTAAGTTATTTTTTTAACACTAAGAAATCGAAGGATGTTAGAATTGAGGACCCATGTGCATGTCAAGAAATGGTACGAGAAAGGTATGTAATTGTGTGAGTGCATTTCATTTTAAAAACTAATATTATAGGGTACCAAGTTACGTAAAATTATGTTCACGTATGAACCTCTACAGAAAAAAATAAAAATGTCATCGTGTCAAGCAATGTGCCACGATCCCAAAAATATAATAATATAGAAAAGATAGAATATTCTATGAAGCCCCAAAATGCTGATATAGGGTATAAAATACTTCAAAATAAAAAGTGCTTATTTTCCAAATTAAAAATTACATTAAAATTTTAAAAATTAAACTATAACTACGTCTCAAATATCTTGTCCAAATTTGAAACCGATATTTAATTATAATTAAATATATCATTATGGTTTATAACGTTTCCATAACGACTATCTGAAAATTTGATTTGGACATAACTTAAAATCAATAAATCGAAATCTTCAATTTTCTCTTCCATTAGAAAAATATAGAACAACGGATTCAAACGTTTCTTGTTTCGAAGAAATCCGACTAATAACGAATCCTATACGCTCAATTAAAATTCACATCATAATATTACTAACTGCCACGATGTTATGGGCTCGATTATAATTTATATCATAATTAATACATTCAATTGACGTTTAAATAATATATTCGTTGTTTTAACTTGAATATAAACAAAAATAAATATTGTACATCATTCAAATTACACAATACTGCATTTTAACCATTTCCGAACAATTTTGAAAATTACATCTGTTATCCCATTTATTATATATTAATTTAAATATTCAAATATTTGAATTCAAACCAATCTGAATTATCAAACCAATATATATATATATAAATAATTAGATAAATTAATTATTAAACTACTATAAATTATGGGACGTTACATTCTTTCCCCCTTAAAAGAATTTTGTTCCCAAAATTACTAAAGTAGAAAAAGTTCTACAAACTCTATTAATCAGATTAAAAATCGTACGTTTTACTTCTCAGTTTGTGTTTCAACTGACCTAATTAATTTTTTATTAAAAATTAATTTATTTCTCTTAAAGGAAATTTTCAAAAATTCTGAAATTTTTCTAGCACTCCAAATTTTCGAAAAATTTCACCAACGTCTCCTTTGCATGGCTCAATTGGTACAACCACAACTCGCCTCTTCAGGCCTTCTCCAATCCAAAAGAAAATTCAACAGCCAAGAGGCTCGCCATACATGCTCATAAATCTCATATGGAATATAAATATAAACTTGTACCTTTTTATCGGGCATTCAACTCTATCTATTCCATTTACTATCAATTCAGCATAACCCAATGTCATTACAATAAATCTCAAATCAATTTATCCTCAAATCCAATCATTCACTTATACCCAAGTCGATTTTCATTTTAAACTCCAGCTCCAATCTCAATTCCAAATTCTTACTCAACAAACCAATTCCATTTCCAGATTTTCTCTAATCCGGTCCAATTTCAGTTAACTTATTTTTAAGTTAAATTCTAATTTATTTATTCACCTTTGCCGTTGAGTTTATTCAACTTCATAAGGTAAATTTATAATTCAAATTCCTGGGTTTTATTTCAAATCAATTTTAAATCATATATATTTACATATAATAATAACAATTCAAAACATTTGAATTTCCGAACAATTTATTTTCTCAAATCAATTCAAAATGAAATCTTTGGTAGTAATCCGTCACTTAGAAACTCGAAAATGAAATCTGATGATGCTGCAGTAATTATCAGAATTATTTTCCAGCGATCACAGTGTGTTCAATATGTATCACATTCGGAACACATTTTTAAACATTCCATTTTGAAATCATTTCAAAATATCCTTTTACAATGTTTGAAAAACATTTCAAATCACCCAGGATCTTACAATTTCCTTATATAATTCAATTCAAAATTCATTTATGAAATTTTTTCCAATTTTCCTGAATTTTATTTCAATTTTGGTTTTAAATCCATATTTAATCCATCTGATTATATTAATATGAATTCTGATGGGTTATTTATAACCATTTCAATTATAATCTTATTCGATTATAATTACAACAAACATATACAATATATATTATATTATTTCAATATAAATACTTCTTTTATATTAAGATATAGCTTGGTTAAAATTATTTCATTTACCGTCCTTTCAAAAATACACTATGTTGGTTTATTGTATTCGAGCATTTAGAAACCCCTATCGATATCGTGGTGTCCCACCATGGACCAGAATTCATAAGTCAGTCAACCAATAAATCTTCAAAACATAAAATCATTTTTATAAATCTACAAATACGCTCTCTCGTATATATACACTCAACTCAATCTAGGTTATTGCTAAACCTATCTCTACTGAGTCACGCCATAGAGCCAAGGTAATCACTTAACCTTCAGCTCTGATACCACTGTAATGAACTGGATTTTTGACCCTGAAAATCAACACAAAACCCATGTCGACTATTCAAGCATTGGAAATATCAGATCAATAATTGAAAGAAGTTAGAGGGTGAGAAATAGACAGAAAGAAAATTGGAATAGAAGAAGAAGAAGATCACAACAGAACAGAATCAGAGTAAACACGAATCTCACAACGGAACGAATAAAATATATTATATAACAACTTTGGAAATACAAACTGGTAACTGTATATACATACCATTATCACATAAAAGCACAGCAAATAAACTGTATATATATCTAACTCTAAAGCCTCCTGCTCCGATCTCCTCCAAGTATATCTGAAAAATCCCGATTACTTGACTGCCTGTACAAATTTGAGCACCCAAAAGTTTAGGGAAAAACAATACAAAATAAACTCTGGGTCAGTCATATGACTCGTGTGAGTAAACTCTAATCACTTGGTTTAACTTTTAAAAGAAATGATAATCATAAGACCGATCCATACATAAACACAGACAGTTTTTACCTTACGATAACCCAAAACATTCTTTTACAAAACAATACTTTTCTGATATTATAATAATGTCTAAATCAAGTAAATAGTAATCTAGCAGAATGCTTTCATCTCATGTTATGTATATATAACATACAATCAAAACAGTGGGCTCTTATTAGGGAATGGATTTCCAACTCTGACAAGGTACGAAATCACCTTCCGATCAGTGTACTCCATAAGCGATACACTGGAGTTCAACAAGAACATCTTGTAACTCAGCCACACATGACCGACCATTCATTTCGCTTGAATGTTCCGAATATATTATCACCTTACGGTTGGTATACCAACATAACTGTTCCCGAGAGATACAAAATTGAAAGAAGTAACAAATATGAATATTCTCTAGATGGTGACAGTATATCCTAATTGGGTGCGACCCATTTAGCCATGTTGCCTGTTCGATTTCTGTCATTTCTCGGTCTATGAGGCTTGATGTCATAACATACCATTATACATATCACATCTATATTTACTATGAATGCCACATCGTCATACGCACTAAATCACAAATTGATTTCCCCAAAAATACCATGGGTATAAGCTAAGAGAAACGAATTCCTCCGCCACCAACGTAAATACGTTTGAAATGATCAAATTACGCGATCTACTAGATATACTCCATCAAATATTCGTCCATTCAAGTTGTCCTAGGATTGGAAAACCTGAAGGAATTATTCGGTAAATCCATCTTCGGCAATTTCTACCTAGGATCGCCAGAATAACCCTTGTATAAACTCCATCTTCAATTGTCTTCGACCTATTTGATTCGAAATGATAATTCCCATAAAGAGTGGTTTTCAGATAAAAATATGATCACGGTCTCTCCGTATTGACAACGGAAATGGTCAAAAACTTTGATAGTCGGTGATTTAACTATCAAAGAAAAACATGTGTACAAACAAAGGTCGTATTTCCAAATGTAAATCTTGCCGCTCAATCATCAATCAACACTGAGCCCTTTTAATAGAATTATAAATAATCATTTCATTTCCCAATTCCCCTTCAATATCTTTACCCAAATATTTCTCTAGCTCGTTTTGATTCTCTCGATCCTTGGAAAAGATTTCCATTTATTTTAAACTATTTAATTTCTATATCTCAGAAAATATTTCTTATTGATATCGAAAAACATTTCCATCTCATTCATGCATCATTATCCTTCCATGTCCATAAGTCTCTAATCGTAAATTTAGTAAGAGAACAATTTTCCAAGTATCAACCTCGAAGGCTAAAACCATCATCAGATCGATACTCATATAACTATTAAACATAACCAGTTTCCAGTCAGTTTCTAATGTTCTTAACTCCATTTTTTAATTTCTTATTTTCATAACTCTCTATTCAGTTTACGAATCCATTTCTTTACGGAAATCTTTGATTATTACGATAGCCTTATAATCTCTTCTTTTGAAATATTTAATTTCCAAATATAAATTTTATTTAAATAAATAAACAAATAATTAATTAATAAGATAAATAAATAAATCTTGATTATAACTGAAAATTAAATGGTACTTTCCTAAATTCGATAGTATCGAATTCCAACATATAACTCACTTTTGAATACTCTCTTTTCAAATAACATTCCAAACGTCGAAATAGAACTCACCGTTTCAGGTTAGGTTTATTTCTAAATTCATGTTTGAATTTATCATTTTGAATATCCATCAATTTTCTTTTCTAACCTCTTTAATCTGCAAAGTTTTTGCTTCTAAATTGTTGTTCACGTTATAACGTGAATATTATGCTTCTGTATAAATCTGGACATAGTTTATTAAATTAAATCTTGATTTAAACAACAAATATCATTACAATTTAACATCCCAACCATACAATAATCAACCATAGATTATTCATCACATCATATAATGTAATATATGAAAATTTACAATAAACTTGTTGAGGAATCCATTTGGATCCCTCTGACCTGTTTCCCTATATCCATAGATGTTAATCAACTCTATTTCATATTAATATGAAATAATAAATAAATAGAATCGATATTTAACTAACGATTCATATGTATCACTGTGTTTGTAGTTTCAAACAATTGATAAGCAAATCATCCAAACAACCATCACACACACAGCATTCAATCATTTTTATCAATATTGAATAACGTTTACAAAATTATAAAACTGAACAGAGTTAGTGAGATTACTCACATTGGTCATTAATCAATAGACAACAATTTATGATTGATGATTCGAATTGGGCGTTTTATTTTTCCACTAATCCAAATGAGCTCCAAATCATTCCAGACTAGTTCCATTGTGAAGCCTATTTCCATACGATCCTAATGGATCCTGTTTTTGTCCAATTCCGATAACATATGAGCATGGTATGATTTAAAATGTTTTGGTTTTTAAAGTTGAGTTGAGTTTATAAAAATATATTTCAAAAGCCATTGATTTTTAGCTTTCAGTTAAACGGAAAAAGAAGAATGATCTACTGCTCGCATGTACTTATTATGCAAGAGAACTTAAACACTAAGGAAAAGAGGTTTGTGAGTTCATATACTTGGTGTACTATAGTGTTTGTGTTGTCTCATCCTAGTGTGCTAGAATTTCTTAGAGCCTGCGTGATTGAGTGATGGTGTACGAAGACTTAGGGCTGAAGGAAGCAAATATATATATATATATATATATATATATATGTTTAGAAATCTCTGTTAAGGAATGAAATATATGGCTTAAGTACTCTTTTTAATAGCCTACAGGTCCGATTACCTAATGTTAGGGTTGCGCATGTCACATTCACCTGAGGATACTCGGCTTAAGTTTTGTGTCATGGAAGAAAAAGGAAAGAACGTCTGCTTGTCCATTGTGTTATATGTGTACCATGTATGTAAAAAGCTTCTAAGATAAGATATTTTCTTTAACACTAAGGAATCGAAGGACTTTAGAATTGAGGACCCACGTGCATGTTAGGAATGGATACGGGAAAGGTATGGAATTGTGTGAGTGCATTTCATTTCAAAAACTAATATTATAGGATACCATGTTACGTAAAATTCTGTTCACGTATGAACCTCTATGGATAAAAATAAAAATATCATCATGTCGAGCAATGTGCCACAATTCCAAAAATACAATAGTATGGACAAGATAGCTTATTTTACGAAGCCTCAAAATGCTGATGTAGGGTATAAAATACTTCAAAATAAAATGTGCTTCTTTTCCAAATTAAAAATTATAGAAAAATTCTAAAAAGTAAACTATAACTATGCCTCAAATATCTTGCCCAAATTCGAAATCTATATTTAATTATAATTAAATATATCGTTCTGGTTTATAACGATTCCATAGCGACTATCTGAAAATTTGATTTGGACATAACTTATAATCTACAAACCGAAATCTTCATTGTTCTCTTCCATTAGAAAAATATAGCTCAATGGATTCAAACGTTTCTTGTTTCGAAGAAATCTGACCAACAACGGATCCTAGACACTTAGTTAAAGTTCACATCATATTACGAACTGCCACGACGTTATGGACTCGATTATAATTTATATTATAATTAATACTTTCCACTATGGTTTAAATAATATATTCGTTATTTTAACTTGAATATACACAAAAAAAATATCGTACATTATCCAAATAACACAATACTGCATTTTAACCATTTTCGAACATTTTCGAAAATTACATTTATTATCCTATTTATTGTATATTAATTTATATATTCAAATATTTGAATTCAAACCATTCTGAATTATCAAACCAATATATATAAATAATTAAATATATTAATTATTAAATCGCTACAAATTACAAGATGTTATAGTCACTGACTACACTTAGAAATTTGGGGGCTTATCTATGTATGGAGCTATGTTAATAGCCGATGAAGCTTCTAAAAATGGCAGATACATCAAGGGGCTAAATCCAGGCTTAAGTAGAGCTATGTAACCATATGTTGATAAAAATTTTGATCAAGTCATAGACCTAGCCTTGAGCTTTGAACAGATGATAAAGAAAGGGAGAAATATAGAAATTTCAAGAGTGATAATAAACATAAGGCTATGGAAGGTATTACCCCTATGACAAGAAGCCGGAGCACACTAGAAACAAGAATACCAATGATGGTAAATCAGGTGAAACCAAGAAGAAACTAGTGTGTCATCACTGTGGCAAGGAAGGACATATTAAGATAAAATGTCCCAAATTGAAAGGAGGAGCTTTTAAGTGCTACAATTGTGGAAAAGAAGGTCGTCTGAAGAAGAATTTCCCTGAGAATAAGCAGCAAGGAAAGGTGGCAACTGCGGAGACAAAAGGAAAATCTGTAATGGAATCTAATGCATAAAACATGGGACAAGTTGAAGGTACATTATTTATTTGCCAAATGCCTATACGAGTAATATTTAACACAGGAGAAACTCATTCTCTGATTTCATATGACATAGTTAAGATGTTAAAATTAAATTGCATCTTGGTAGAAAAACCCTTACTCATCAGAAGTGCCATACAAAGTTCTTCTGTCTTGGATATGATATGTGTGGATGCAAAGTTAATTATAGGGGGAAATGTTTTTTTTTCTTATTTATATGTTTTGAATTATCCAGATACAGATATTATATTGTGAGTAGATTGGTTAAAACAACATAAGGCTACAATTAATTTAGAAACATCCACCATATCATTCCAAAACAGTGGGAAATAAAGAGTTGTTGTTCTTTGTGAATCTGCAAAGGAAAGAAGATCATTTTACATATATGGGCTAAATGGTCAAACTTATGAATTTTCAATTGAGAAAATACCCATAGTAAATGAGTATTTGGATGTATTTGGGGAAGTAAGGGTAGCCCACACCATAGACCTGTGGAATTTCAAATTAATCTTATTCCCGGAGCAAGTCCAATGATTAAGAAAACCACAAGAATGGGGCCAAGTGAGCTACTAGAATTAAAGAAACAATTAGAGGAATTAGAAGAAAAAGACTTTATTAGACCAAACAACTCTTACTGGGGTGCACAGTGGTGTTTGTGAAGAAGCAAGATGGTTCTCTCAGGTTATGCATAGATTATAGAGAATTAAATAAGTTGACCATTAGGAATAAATATCTATTACCAAGAATTGATGATCCTTTTGACTAATTAGCTGAATCAAAAATATTTTCTAGGCTCAACTTAGCCTATGGTTATCACCAAATGAAGGTGGAAGAGTTTAGTATTAAGTACACAACATTTAACACTTGATATGGGTTGTATGAATTCTTGGCTATGCCCTTTGGATTAACTAATGCACCATCATATTTTGTTGATTTAATAAATATAACATTTAGAGATTTTCTAGATAAATTTGTGTTGATTTTATAGATGATATTCTGATTTATTCAAAAATAGTGGAGGAGCACAAAAACTGTTTGCATTCAATTTCAAACAGATTGGGACAAAATGATTTGAAAGAAATTTTTTCTAAATGCACATTTTGGAGAGAAGTAAATTTCTTGGGCATGTTATTTCTGCCAAAGGCATTTTAGTGAACCCAAGTAAGGTAGCGGTAATACAAACTTGGAAAAGACCCAAAACAGTGAGTGAAGTAAGGTCATTCATGGGGATGGCTGGATACTATAGAAGGTTTATTAAAGATTTTTTTAAGATTTCATCACCATTAACAAATTTAACCAAGAAAGATCAAGCTTATGTTTGAAAAAAAAAATGAAAAAGCTTTTGAAGATCTAAAGGAGGCATTGGTGAATGCTCCCATCTTAAAGGTACCTGAGGGAAAAGTTGATTTAGTAGTGTACTCAAATGCATGTGGATATGGTTTAGAGGCAGTATTGATGCAACAAGGTCAAGTAGTGGCATATGCATCAAGGCAACTGAAACCCAATGAAATTAGATATGCAACACATGATTTAGAATTAGCTGCAGTTGTGTATGCTTTGAAACTTTGGATACATTATCTGTTAGGAGCTAGATTTGAGCTCTGTACTGATCACAAGTCCTTGAAATATTTATTTTCACAAAGTGATTTAAATATGAGACAATGGGTTGAGTTTTTAGCTACTTATGACTTTAATATACTTTACACACCAGGAAAATCAAATAAAGTAGCTGATGCTTTGAGTAGACAACATGCTAAAATAAGCTTATTGATGATAGAAGAGTTCAAGAATTTATTGTTGCTTACTGACTTGGAAATAAAGAAGGATAGTGACACACACATGGAGGTGAATGGTGCAGAAGGAAATATTGGGAAACTAAGCCTGATAACTTAAGAATTTGACTTAATTACGAAAGTAGGGAGTATGGAAAAGCAAGACCCCGACATATTTGAAAAGAAAATTCTTTTGGAAAAGGAGAAGAAGTGTCAAACTTGCACATTGATGAGAATGGATATGTGAGAAATAAGAATAGAATATGGGTACCTGAAAACTCAGAATTAAAGGAAGAAATATTGAATGAGTATCATAGAAGTAAATACTCCATACACCCAGGAAATACAAAAATGTACCAGAATCTTAAAAGGGATTACTGGTGGAAATGAATGAAGAGTGATGGGGTAAAATGTAGGGTCTGCCAACAAGTATAGGAAGAGACACAAAAGCCATCAGAATTGTTTCAACCATTAAGTATACCTCAATGGAAATGGGAGGACATTTCCATGGATTTTAAGGATGGTCTTCCAAGATCAAAAAGGGGAAATACGGGCATATGGGTAGTCGACCATAGTAGCACATTTTGTTCCTGTTAAATCAGAAAAAAATGTACCAAAACTAGCTCAAGTATTTATGAAAGAGATAGTAAGGGTGCATGGTATACCTAGGAGTATTGTGAGTGATAGAAACACTATCTTCACATCAAAATTCAGGAAAAGTTTTCAAGAAGCTATGGGGAGTGAGATTTACATGAGCACTGCTTACCATCCTCAATCTGATGGGCAAACATAGGAAGTTAACAAGGTGTTAGAGAATTTGTTAAGAGCATGTATATTGGACTTTGGGACTGGGAAGGCCACCTCCATCTGGCAGAATTCGCATATAACAACAGTTATCAAAGCACCATAGGAATGGCACCATTTGAAGCTTTACATGGCAAGCCATGTTCATCTCCTATATGTTGGGTTGAAACTGGAGAAAGAGCAATCTTAGGACCCGAGTATATAAAAGAAACCACTAAGAAAATTGCATAGATTAGAAAAAGAAAGAATGCTGCACAAGATAGGAGAGAAGTTTGCAGATAGAAAAAGGAAACAAGTTGAATATCAGGTTGGAGACTTTGTTTTCATTAAAATTTCACCAATGAGAAGAGTATTGAGGTTTAGAAAATAAGGCAAATTAACACCAAGGTATATAGGACCCTATAAAATTCCGGAAAGGATTGGCTCTTCGGCATACAAATTAAGTTTGCCTGAAGATATGCAAGGGATGCACAATGTATTTCATGTATCACAATTGAGGAGATGGGTTCATGATAAGAATGACATTCTGGGAACACCGACTCAGGTTGAAGTGAAATCAGACTTGGTTTTTGAGAAAGAACCAGTGGGGATTTTGGTTAAGGATGTAGAGAAGTTAAGGAACAAAACTTTAAAGCTTGTGTAAGTGAAGTGGAGTCTTGATCCAAATGATTGCACATGGGAACTAGAAGACAAGTTAGGGTGAATTATCCTAAGCTGTTTTCAAATTAAAGGTGTCTCTAATTTTGAAACTATTTCATAAGTATGTTGCTTATATTTGATAGCTCAATTTAATTGTTTGGTTGAATGTGTTTAATCAGAGCTATAATCTCTTAGTTAAATTGATAAATTTTATTCAATTATGAAGAAAATTGTGAGGACACAGTTCCTAAAAGAAGGGGTATCTACAATGAACCAGAATTAGTTAGAGAAATCATTTTAATGTTTTACTGGATTTAATTAGAATTAATAGGGTTTCTAGGTTATGTGCAATGTGCGAACATGTGTACAACAGGGTCATGCACAAAGCAGAACCATGAATTCCAGGAAAGGAAATATAGTTTGAATGTATATATATATATATATTCCATTAAATTAAATTAAGTAATCTAGTTAAAAGAATTTAGGATAATATATATATATATATGAACAAAGAAAGATGAGTTGCACAACTTTAAATAGGTGTATAGGCAGATTTTGAAAGGGGGTTATCATATTAAATTTGATACTTTGTCATGACATAGTAGAAATAGAGGGGAAATGATTTTAAATAAAAATAGTTTCTCTTTATTTCTGAAAAGTAATTCAGTTTTTGTCTAGTAACTTTTTTCACTCGAGGTAATAAATAGAAAATGAGGCAAAAATAAGATGGATAATATTCACACAACTGGTATGATTTGTTAAGGATAAAACTGACTTTAAGAAATCCAAAACCCTAGGAATCGAAGCAGTATAAGTAAGGGTATTTGGGCAGAATTCAGTTGCCTAGAAAACTAAGACAAAAATTTATATAACATGATAAAACACAAAGGAAAAAGGTTTGAGGAGCAAGGCAAGAGTTATCTGGTTTTTAGCTTAGAATGAGAAGGTTTTTGGTGAGTATTCCAACTTACAATGACTGGCAATAAGTCCTGATATAAAGAGGCAACCTCTTTTATGCTATGTATATTTATGGTTAAACTCTCTGTTTGATCTTATATATGGATGTTTTTATGCATTTCTTGATCTTATAACATGGGTAAATGTTCTTTGCTTAAATATACTAAAACTGATTTGATCTATTGAATAAAAAGTGTTTTGAAACCTCAATCTGGTTATGTAAATGATATGGATACATGCAAACTTCCAAGAAAGAAAATGGAGGCTGCAATATATTCGTATATCGGTGCTGAGGCCCAGTGTAGAATGATAAAGAGTGCTATCGAATTTTTCTAAAGTGTTGAACTCTAAACTCTTATCAATTGCTAAAAGCTATGTTTTAACTTGATTTTGGATTCTTTGAAATAAGTTTATTCATAGTGGCGAAAATAACTAAAAACCCTCCAAAAAAGCCAAATATTAGTATCAGATGCAAAAAGGATATACAAACACATATATGTATATCTATTTTATGAAAACACATTTGTTTGATTTTCTGGTTGATTGTATAATTGGTTATTTTTATCATGGTTAAATGATTGCTTTACTCATTCATATAAATTGCTTGCAGTTAGTATAGGGCATCAGGTAATGAATCTTGTTTATTATAATACCAATTATTCAGTCTTGTTGATGCTAGAAAATAAATAAAAACACTTATCAATTGAACTATGGAATTTTTTTGGTTAAGAAGACTGCTAAATGGCTTGCACTGAGCTGCAAGTTTCACACATGGCCTAATTTGGTCCTTATATCTTTGTGTAATGATGTGAAATAAATCATTACAGTGTGTCCCAGTGATTCATATATGCAGATAAGGCCAGGGTTAAACTAATTAAACTATGGTAGAAAATGGTAGAAAGGAACTTGAGTTTTCCAGGAATTTCTATGGCAATCTGATAACAATGTGTATATGATTCATGATTTTGATCAGGTTGGTTTTACCTTGTTTATGTATGGAAGAAATAATTTATATGCATTTGTATGAATTCCATCTTTAAATGTTTATTGATTTAAGAAAACAATGTGCGCGCACTTGCACAATATTATCAGACATGCACACCAAAAATATGCATTTCAAAACCAAATTTCTTTATAAATTTTTACCTTAGTTTTATTACTTAAGTTATGATGGGAGTTTCTCATACCAGACACATTAGTCTGAGCATATTTTGCTCATGGCATATGTGGTGTCTCATTTTATAATGAGACAGCCTCTATTGCTTTTTCAGGTAATGAAGGTACTAAGTAATTTGGACTAGAAGTCATGGCTTGTTTTCACGGAAATTGGCATGCTTGAGTTTAGATAAATAAGAGCCCCTGAAGTGTTTGAATCTACATGAATTTCCAAGAAGTATTTTTATATCAGTTATGTATGGAGATGATATATACATATAGGTACTTTGGGTATGGCTTTGTAATGGTTTTGACAAAATTTAATGTATTAACTCATGTTTGGACCTGAATTGTATTCCTATTAATATTTTTTTAGCTTGAAATTGGGTAAAAATATATTTAGAATTATAGAAGATTTACTAATACTATGTATTAGTCAATTTGGAGTCATTAAACAAGGTTAATAGTGTTTCTATTCATCTTTAAATGTCTGAATTATTGCTGAATCTATTTGTTCAAGTCCTACTTCAAAATGATGCACATTTGGACCATTCATCTCAGCACAAACCCAAGTAGGCTATCCAGAGTTTCAATATTGCATAAGCACTAGAAATCCAGAAATTTTAAGCATGTATATGGCATAGTCTTAGCTTGGATCTGTCTTAACTATTTTATAAAAAAGTTGTAGGGTTTTAATTGAGAAATAAGTTTATTAAAAATATTTGTATTGTATATATATACATAGATATAGAAAAACTATGTGCAGCTTTTCCTATGGTCATCAATTCATATCATTATTCCAGCAGTTCTTGCATCAAAGTTGTTAAGCAATGCAGGTTCATGTGAGAGGTAGTAATCACATAAAATATCCTTTTAAGAATCTGTGTGATAAATTGATCAATGAATGGTCAATGTATCTCTTGCTTTTTCTTTTTAACTTCGATTATAAGTAAGAGGGATATATATATATATATATATCTTCACACACGCACACACACAGATATATATGTATATATATATATTAATATATTTTATATAAATTGATATTTTTATATTTTTAACTTTTTATGATTCTAGACTTTAAATTAGAAAGTAATAGCTCTTATTTTTAGCTATATATATACATTCAAACTTAGAGCATGTCATGTGAAAAAAGTCATACAAATATACAGTTTTAAATCAGGTTTACTTCAGAAGGTCAATAGGTGGATACTGCATTTTTCTTGGTCAAAATCCTATGTCATGGTGTCCAAAAAAATAGACCACTATGTGAAGATCAATTACTGAAGTAGAGTTTAGAAGTGTGTGCAACTATCGAGCTAATATGGATAGAATCACTCTTGAGTGAACTGAAAATCAATGTTAACAAGACTACTCTTCGTTCTGTCATTCTCAGCACAGTATTGTTAATAGCAAATCAAATTCTACACTCTAGGACTAAACACATGGAACTAGAACTCTAATTCATCAGAGAACAAGTGTTGAAAGGAAAAAACCAACGTTAATCACTAAACGAGCACTTACCAAAAGGCCGATATACTTACAAAAGCTCTATCTGCCTCAATCTTTACTCCATTCTAAAAGGAACTTTACATCGTTGAAGTCTATTCTGAATTTGGTGAATCTCTCGAGCAAACCATAAAATCCAGAAGCTCAAAGTCATTTAGAAGGATTTCTCATCTAAATCTCACTAGATCCAACCATGTTTCCAAAGGAGTTCATCGGATCTGACATACTTTCAGACCTGGAGCTCAAATCGACCTTTCTCTCTCATCTCTCAAATTAAAGTGATTCAAGCCTTTGTAAAGCTTCAAGAAGTAAATCAATACAAATCTGGTCAAGATTGAAGATATTTACAGTGAAGAATTTTCAAGTGAAGATAAGGGACAAAAACCCTAGTTTTGTTTGCAGGAGAGTATTAGACAATGAAGTAAATGGTTGTTGGGTAACCTATGTAATATCGTTTATTCAGTAGCGCGTATATTAACTGGTCAAATCTATGTTCACGAGGCTATATATATAAAGCCCAATGTAACATTATTTTGTATGGTTTTTCATATATTCAATACAAATTTTATGTTTACATTCTTTCAGTATTTACTCTATCTCATCATCAATTGTATTTACAAGAATTCTGGAATCATAATCAGAATTCTACAATATTGTTAATATAATACATAAAATGTTACTGTTCATAATATTTGACAAGCATGTTGAACTATAACTAGCACCGCTGCTAGAATAATCAAATGCTTGAACTTTGATGCGAGAGATCCCAAGTTCGAAATTTGCATAGCATGATTTGAACATATATTAACATTAAGTTTGCTGTTACATATTATCTAAGATGTATAGTGCTAATTTGTATTATCTTCTAAGTATCAAACTTGGTTAGATTTTTCATTGATATGTGCTCTAGTTCATAGTTTCTAAATTGTTTGTATGTACAATTGTTTACTACCTTAACTTTCACTATGTTACTGTTGTCCTGTAAAATTAATTACTACTCATAGCAGTTAATTTACATTGACATAACTCATTTTAGGCTTATGGATATTTCAGTTTAGCTTGCATATTTGAATATTTCACACATGAATAATAAATTTCAGTAAGCATATTGTATATGTTGCAATGCTAGTCGACCATTGGCTATGCTATTATATCTTGTAGATCGATAGAATAATGATTTTGGAAAGAGTAGCGCACACACACACATATATATGTATTTGTGTGTATATATATGGAGAAGACTATTTAAACACGAATCGAAAGAGACAATATCTCAGTAGTTGGATCATTTTGTCTCCATATGGCGAGGTGGAAATCAGACAGGAATCTAGTGGCAAATATTAATTGTGTCACCAACTATGTTTATATATATATATATGTGTGTGTGTGTGTGTGTGTGTGTGTGTGTCTGTGTGTTTGTTTGTGTGTGTCACTAAAAGGATGGAAATTCCTATGACTTTGAGCCATTGGCGGCCATTGGAATAGCAGTCGCCATTATTTAAACTGTCTTATCAATTAAAAGAGTTCGAAGAAAAAGCAATGAAACCATTCCAAAACGGGATGCAATTATTGCAGATGATTCTTACGTAAGCATATTAAAATTTTTATTTTTTAACTAAAATATTAATCATTGGATTTAAATTGCAGAACCAGAATTGTTAATGTGATGTTATAGGGAGAAGTTTATACTAAAGTAGGTTCCAAATTGGTGAAAATATTTGATCAAGCTCCTATAGTAGCTATTAAACATGCAAAAGTTGGAGAATTTCCAAGTAAAAATATTTAGTACTTTTTAACTTTACCATTCCATCATTTTTAATGTTGTTTGTTGTTATCATAGTCTGTCTTTATCAACATTAAGTAATAGTAACGTATCCATAAATTCAGACATTCTAGAAATTAAAAACCTCAAATTTTGGTATGATCATGAGGGAAAAAATACGTAAAATGTTGCCTACTAATTATGATAAAATTATGCTTTCTCATAAATAAGCAATTCGAAATTGGGTGAGGATAAGGTTGGTCCTCGTTTTTTCAAATTATATTTTACACTTGTAATTTCATATAAGTTGATGTTATTCTCTTAATATGTAGTACGTATTCTTCAGTTGTTCATGTACATAACTTACATTAAAAGTAAAAAAATTATGATATCAGACTTATTAAACTGCAACTAAAAGGTAATAGAAGCTATAGAATCGGTTGTTGGTGCAAAGCTTTCCAACAAAATGGAAGTACTTATGTTTTGAGGGGTGTGTGTGTATATATATATGTGTGTGTCTGTGTGTGTGTGTAATTATTTAAACTAATTGTTAATGCATGCAATAATATATTTTTATAATGCAGATAAATTATGGTAATGAAAATTAATGATACAACCGTTGAAGCATTGATTACCGCTTTTAATGAAATGATAGAGGAAATCATAGGTTGTGTTGAATTTTTGATTTAAATATTTTATAAAGAGGATCTAATCAATAAATTGATTTGATTGAATGATCAATTAATTGATTTGATTGACTGATCAATTGATTGGTGTGATTGATTGATTGATTATATCATAGAAGAAAAGAAATGATTAATTATATTCTGGAGATATTTTGAAGGGGCAATTCGAATATTTGTTTAGTTCTTCTGTTCTCCTATATATGCAGCCTTCTTGGTTAGATCAAACAACAAGGAACCATATGAGTAATAGGTTTGCAGTCATTCTTCATCACTCTTCTTCTCCAACAATATTTGTAGTCATCTAAATGTTTTTCCCTTCGTTTTTTCTCTTTCTCAATAAAGTTATTGATTCAATTGTATTTCGTTTATTTTTTGTTTTCATCCATTGAGTGTAAACAGTTTTTTTTTGGTGAATAAATAAAGAGGGTGGTTTGATGGAATATTTATGTATTTCTATTATTTTTGATTTATTGTGTTGTTATTTTCAATCAATTCATCTCCAAGTGATTGGGTGATAAAGATCCCTTTCGTTTGGTGTTTTATAAAACTTCCGACGTGCACAAAATCTCAATAGTTGGTATCAGAGCTCATATCTTCACATAGCTTAGAGTTTTTGTTGGATTGGAGATTGTAGATTCGGACACAATGTTTCTTTCGTAGATGACTATTTTTGACGGTAGATATTAGGGGACTTAGAAGCCTATGAGGTGGATGTTCCATGCGTCAATGATTTGATTGATGGAGATAAGAAGAAACCCTCTAATATGGATGAGGGAAGAAGGAAGAAGACAAAGAAGAAGGCGGGTGACGGATGAAGAACCTAGCGCGCAACAAGGTAGAGAGGTTAATATAGTCATTGCTAATGATCATAAGGTGGATGATCATGGTATCGAAAGGGGTCTAGATGATGATGATGCTCGAGGGATCGCGGAGATGAAAAGATCATATCAAGTAGAAGACGGGTGTCGATGTGGAAAAATCCACAAGTCAAAGATCTTGTGGTATTGCAAGCACGTAAAGATCGTTAGTTTAACGTGATGCAGCTATGGTAGTGGATGCATCTTTTGAAAGCGGTGGGTTGTGTTTGTAATTGAGGTGTGGTTGTATTCCTTTCAAATCAACTGGGTGTGATTGTTGACCTAAAATCAATTGAGTCCCTATACTCCGAAAGCAGGTGGCGTGTAACTTGTTGTTTGGAAATCGAGGTTTGTTTTAATTGAAAGTAGGTGTCGTTGAAAGAGCTAGGTTGACATGTTTGAGGATTGTTGGAGATATGTGATATTTGAATCAAGGTGGAGTGTTAAAATTTTGATTTAAATATTTTATGAAGAGGATGTAATCAATTAAATGATTTATTGATTGATCAATTAATTGATTTGATTGACTGATTGATTGGTGTGATTGATTGATTGATTTTATCATAGAAGGAAAGAAATGAAAGATTATATTCTGGAGATATTTCGAAGGGGCAATTTAAATATTTTCCTAGGTCTTCTATTATCCTATACATGCAGCCTTCTTAGTTAGATCAAACAAGAAGGTACCATATGAGTCATAGGTTTGCCATCATTCTTCATCGCTCTTTTTCTCCAACAATATTCGTAGTCATCTAGATATTCTTTCCCTTTCTCAATAAGGTTATTGATTCAATTGTATTTTGTTTATTTTTTGTTTTGATCCGTTGAGCGTAAACAAAATTTGTTTTTGGGGAATCAATAAAGAGGTTGGTTAGGTGGAATATTTGTGTATTGCTATTATTTCCGATTTATTATGCTGTTACTTTCAGTCAAATTCATATCCAAGTGATTGGGTGAAAAAGATCCTTTTTGTTGGGTGTTTTGTCAAACGTCTGCTGTGCACAAAACCCTAACAGGTTGCAGTGCTGACGATCTTTACAAGATTAAGAATGAATATGGTGAGGTTGTATATGAATAAAAACTAAAGGATTTGATAAGGATACCTCATTTTTTTAGGTTGGCGTTGTCCAAATTGATTATATGAATGAGAAAAATCAAAAGATCACTTCTGTGTCTCAGTTGATTGTTGATTTGATCGAATCAAATTATTTGTTGGAAGAAACATCAACAATGATAGATTTTGAAGTTTAGTTTTTTATTCATTTCAGCAATGTTAGTTTAATCACCTAAGAAATTTTAGTTTTTTATATTAAAAATGACACTTTTATGTATTTATTTAAATAATGTAGTTCGTTAATATGTGATTCATTTATTACACTTATTATTTCATTATTCGTCTTCGTTAATCGAGCATTCACAAATATAATGATGTGTTTTAAGATAATTTTTGTCAAAGTTGTTATTTCATTTTATAAATTAAGTAATGATTTAGAGGTACAAAAAATTCAATAATATCTAATGTGATAATTAATTGAATTTACATGTTTGCACTCATTTTCAATTTTTGAATAAACACAATGAATTTTTCATTATTTTCTTATTTAAAAAATAATTAATAAAAAAATTCTCTAATATCACACAACTTAACGTTTTTCCCACCATTGTATCGTTATACTGGTATTTAAATTATAATTATGGATCATATGTACACGATCTTAAAATAAATTGTAAACTTCACAACTTTCGATCTCTATCTGTCTTTTCAAATCTCATTCACCCATCATCATAATTCTATTAATGTGTGGGATCCACCATATCACGTGAAAGGTGGATGATTCATTGATCATAATGAATATGTGGAATGTATATTATGCAGAGGGATTGAGTGTTTCTAAGACAATTCATGAACCATAAATTAGCAAAGTAATTAGAAAAACAACTTGTCGTGTGTAGGTTATCTTCATTATGTGACTGCAACTATAAAATGACTGGCATTTTCCCAAAGTTTGTACAATACTCTTCATTCTCCAACAAAAATCCAGACATAGTTATTAACTTTTATTTTCAAGATTAATGGTCAGTTCATCCAGTAATAGGTATCTTTCCCAATCTATCAATCCTACTACACCATTCATGTTTGTCTCATGTCTGACCCATGAATTATAATTTCTTTTGTAGAAACAGTAGCCAAAATCCAAATCAATTGCCTTCTAATATGTTCTCATTTCATGGTAATGGATTTTTTATAAATATTTTATATTCTAGTGGAAGTTTTATAAATATTTCATGGTGTATGTGTGTGTGTATATGCTATTTGAACATAAGATATAGAAAAATTGATGATACAAAAAGATCAATATTGTTGAATTGGAATTCAATTAACGGAGAAAATTAAATCATGTAAATCTATTGTATCATCAATTGTATAAAAAACTATGTTTAAATTCCATGTAATTTGGGAGGCAAAAAGTAAATTCCTTGTAATTAACAGCAAGCAGCGAAAATAATTTATCAGAAGTGGGTCAAAGGATAAATCCTCCGCTTATTCCAGATTTTTCTATGTCTATTCATCCGATGGTTCAATCAAAACTGGATAGTTCTACCTCATTTACCCGAGATGAGGTCACCAGTATGCTATCTTTTCAGGTACTGTACAAACATATATAGCCTTCTTTTTTATTTCTTTTTTGTTTTTAAATTAAAATTTGAATTTTTGACAGAGATTAATTTGGCAAATGAATTTTAGACGGGAATGTTTAGCTATTGAGCGGAAGAAAGAAGTAGAACTAAGGCAAGTAAATGACATAGCGAGGCAACATATTTTTTCGATCACAGCTGCACAAATGTTTATTGATAATCTGCAGCAAACCGTGACTAATCTTCAAGAAATAATCAATGGGTATGAAAATGCTGGCAATGCTGAAGAAAATGATAGTGATTCGGATGGTGCACGCTCTGATGTATTAGAAGATGAAAGAAACGACAAAGGGAGTAACATGACTCGAAAATGTAGACTATGCCACAGTAAGCTTGCAGAAATCGTGGTTTTGCCGTGCATGCATCTTTGTTTGTGCGTGGATTGCAGTGATCTCAAGGAAGTTACGCAATGCGCTATTTGTCATGCTGATCGTAACGGTGCGTTTCGAGTTCATCTTGATTAGATGTAGGGGTTGTTTCTTTTATTCTTGGTTTGCTATTATGTTAGCAAACAATTATGGATTTCTTATGACTTGACCATGTTTATATGGACTTGCTATTATGTTAGTGAACAATTAAGGATTTCTTATGAGTTGATCATGTTTGTATGGAGTTGCTAGAGCTAAAATAATATTATAAAGTTGTAACCCTAAAATTTAATACACTATAACCATACTTGAAGATAATAAAATGGGAATAACTTAATTAAATATTCAGAATTAAGTGGAACAGATAGACCCCAAGTTTGCATAAAATGGATAATGTATAAAGAAGTTAAGGGCTTTAGAAGTTTATATGCATATAACAAGCTTTTATATAAAAAAATAAATCCTAAAAGAAAAATCAAAATGTACGCAGTGGGAAAACTAGGCGGGAAATGGACCCGTTAGGGGTCGACCTACACCCCTTAGGGTGTCGAATCACTCAAGGGTGTGTCGACCTAGGATCGACCCACCCATGGAGGGGTCGACCCATCCTAGATCTGGGCAGAATCTTTGATGAATCATGACTGTTTTGTGGCCATATTCATTGCTGACTCAGCATTGCGTATGCAAGAACACCTATAAGTAGGCTAGCAGAGCCTAGCCTAAATTTAATATTTTCTTAGAGGCTGCCTAAACTCTGCCATTCTTCTTCCTCCTCAAATATCTTCTGTAATAACCCGGAAAAATGCGGGCCAGTTTAAAATTTTTATTTTGGCAATTTTAGCGAATTTTGAACATTTAAAATAGATTATTTTAAATAAAATCGACGATAAATTTATTTTGAATATATTTAGAACGTATATGTTATATACGTCATCATTAGAATATAAATAATTATATATATTTATAAATAGAATTGAAAATGGCGCGGTAGTTCGATAATTCGATTTCAAACTTCAAATGAATGTACCGGGTGCAAAACAATCCGGATTTTAGTGAAACCAAAAACATTAGAATCTAATTGTGAATATCTTTCCAACGAATCCGAAAAATCGAAATTTCATAGCGGGAATCAAAAGATATGTCCAGTTGAAAATTCTGAATAGTCGCTATGGAATTCAGGCCCTTAAAAATGGGAATTTTGCAAACGACCTCGGATTTCGACGAAACCACTTTTGTTGGGTCCGTGATGTAAAGTTATTGCTAGATTACAAATTTCATAATTTTTCGAATCAATATGTGAGCGTGGCAAAGGAAAACGCGTTTGACCAGTTTTAGTTGATTTTAATCGACTGGAAAATGGCCATTTTTCTAACGGTCTCAGGATTCGACGAAACTAGTTTTATTAGGACCGTATCGTCAATACGAAGCTAGAAAATATTTTTCAGGAATTTTTAGAGCCCGTATGTGGCCCCAGTAATTTGAAATGCGCGTTCAAATTCAATATATAGAGTTATATGTTGATTTTCACGAAAACTGATCGAAAGGATCAAATCAGCTTACGATACATATACCATTGTGTTCGGAATGGGGGTAATTAGCTAGGGGCGACAGTCATTGGGTTTGAATCGGGTTCGAAATTGAAAGTCAACTATAAAGAAAAATTAAATTAAATTAAATAATAATTAATTATATTATCACCTCCCCTTTTCTCACTTTCTCTCTCCCCGTCAGTTAGGCTAAGAAAAAAAAACGAAAACGAGCCGCCTCCCTCGAAATCACCCCTCCCCCTGCGCGCTCGCCTCTGCGCCGCCAATGGCGCTGCCGCCGTTCTACTCTCCCCCCCCCCCCCCCCCGATCCTATTCTTCCCCAGTCCCTCCGCCTTCTCCTCCTTCATTCGAGAAACCCGCCAGCCCTTCTCTCGACTCCTCCGTCGCACTGCAGTCGAGATCGCCATAAACCCACTACACCACCCTCCACAGCTCGCAGCGCCCCTCCCCCTTCTCTCCCCCTCCGCCTCTAATTTGAAACCGTGAAACCCCTCCTCAGTCTAATCGAACCACCAGTGCAGCCCTAGCTCCACCCTCCCGCACTCCGACGCAGCGCAAAGCCCTCCTCCAGCCGATTTACTGTGAGTTCTTCCCCCTCCCCTTTTCTTTATTTAGTTATTCATTTAAAACTGAATTTTTATGATGTTAAAAATATAAATTCTTTGATGTTAAAAATATAAATTCTTTGATGTTAAAAATGTGAATAGCATAGGAAAGTTTAGATCTGATTTTTAAGTAGAAAAATATGATTTTTCTCGATATAAAGTTATAATTTTTATCAATATAGAAAGGCGAAGTAAAAATTAGATTTTTTCCATACAAAGATAGGATTTTTATATAAAAGAAAAACGAGATCTTGATTTGTTTAAAGAGTTGATTTTTATAATAGAAAAGTTCAGATTTTTATTATGTGAGTAGCGCTATAAAGGAGCGATTTTTTTTATATATATAATGATGGTATGAAAGTACGATTTTTATACATGTAAGAGCATAGTAAAAATATGATTTTTATTTAAGAAGTAGCGTAATAAAAATATGATTTTTACTAAGAAGTTAGCAGTACAAAAATACGATTTTCAATAGATAAAAATAATATTTTTATGAAGATAAACATATGATTTTCCTCGTATGTTTGGAATATTTTTATGAAGTTAAAAATACGATTCTATATGTAGAGGCGTTGAATTAAAAATGAGATTTTTAACATTAAAAATATAATCCTTTATATAGTAGCATGGTAAAAATTCGATTTTTATATATTGAATAGCAGAGTAAAAATTCGATTTTTATATATTGAATAGCAGAGTAAAAATTCGATTTTTATACATTGAATAGCAGAGTAAAAATTTGATTTTTATATATTGAATAGCGAAGTAAAAATGTGATTTTTATATAGGTAGTGAATACGGGCAATGAAATAGACGAAAGAAAAGCACGGTGAAGATTTCATACCCATGAAGAATTGCGTCATTCAGTTTAGCGAAAGGGTGAGAACTTCTCACTCTTCAAATTTCTTTTTTTCTAGTTATATATATATATACTAGGATGCAGACGGTGTTTAGTAGCACCCGACACAATCGTCCACAGACCATGGACTTGTTTGTTTGGTTGCATAGATTAGTTAGATGATTTGATGTGAATTTGGTTGTTTGGTGAATTTGATTGATGTGTGAATGGCGTGGGCCTTCACTAGACCGGGGATAAGGCTAGGCCTTGTCCCGTTTCTAGTATCGTGTCGTTATGCCGCCGAAATTTTCTAAAATAAGTTAGAAAATAAAAATATCATTTTGTTTAAAGAATGAACTGAATAGAAATTCATATGTTAAAATAAAATGTTTTATCGTTAAAAATATAATTTTTAACGTGAATATGAATATAGTGAATGTGAATAAATAAATATTCATTTACAAACCAGACGGTTTGTTTATGTACACCGATTTGACTGACATTAGTTGGGACGATAAATTTTACACATCGCCCAACTGCACAAATAAAATCTGTGTTTGATTGTTTGAAACCCCACACGGGTGTTGGGATGAAATATGAAGTTCACTCATCCTGATTGATTAAATATGTCGATCGATTGATTGACAGGCTGTTATAAGCGTTAGATATCTATATTTGATGCTTATACAGTGTAGTGCACTTTGGGTGATGGTTGATTATTTTTCAATGCTATTATATACATGTGTTGTATGAAAATCCATATAATTAATTTTATATGGTGATTGATTGGCCCTCATTCCAATTTAGAGAATAAAGAATATTATAAAGTAAAGGTTCATGTGTTGACTGTACTCATTCATGAGATTAGTCATGTGTTGAACGTAATATTTTAACAATAAATTTTATATCTTTATCACTATTAAATAAAGGTTCATGTGTTGACTGTACAAATCCGTTGAGATTAGTCATGTGTTGAACGAAATAATTTAACAAAAATAGTCACACGTGGGCAGTACTCATTCGTTGAGATTAGTCGTGTGTTGACAAAAATAAATATTCATTTGTTGAATAGAATAAAGGAATATATGAAGCCGTGTTGATTAAGATTGACGCCATTTTGACGTGAACGATATTTATATCGATTTTATTCATTTTAAAATGAATAATGAAATGAATTGAAAACGATTTCGAAATGAAATGAATTGAAAACGATTTCGAAATGAAATGAATTGAAAACGATTTCGAAATGAAATGAATTGAAAACGATTCCGAAATGAAATGAATTGAAAACGATTCCGAAATGAAATGAATTGAAAACGATTTCGAAATGAAACGAATTGAAAACGAATTCGAATTGAATTGAAAACGAATTCGAATTGAATTGAAAAAGAATTCGAATCGAATGGAAAACGAATTTGAATTGAATTAAACCGAATGGAAATGAATCCAAATTGATTTGAAATTTGAATTGAGTAGAAATGAATTTTAAAACAAATTTATAAGAAAGAATTCAATTTTGATTTGAATTGAAATGGAAGTTGAAATTGTTTTTGAAATGAATTCAAAACTATTTATAAAATTCGTTTTAAATAGTAATCGACGAAATATATATTATATATATTATATATATAATATAATGGCTTGAATAGAACGCGCCGCGCCGCGGTAGTTCGTGAATTTCGACCATTTATTTCAAACGGACATTACGGGAGATCCGACCGTCGGATTCTCCTAAAAACGGAACCTTGGGTTCGTATCGAAAAGAGCTTTCTAACGAATATTAGAAATTTGAAATCTAACGGTTGGATTTGGAGATACGTCCAAATCAAATTTGAAAAAGGTCGCTATAAGTGCAGTTCGATGGCCGTTGTTGGAAATCGACTGTACGGGCCTTGATAAAATTATTAAAAATATCAATAATTTGTGTAAAATCATAAGAAATGATTTGGGAAAATTTGGGATGAAAAACTCCATATTTGAAAAGATAAAAATGGATTTTTATCGAAATGAACTAGTTTTGAACTAAATTTAAAACCCATTTACTTTTAAATAAATAAATTAGATTTAAAAAGGGGTTTTAAATAATCGGAATTTATAATATATTTGATTGGATTTGAAATGGGCTTATCGTGAACGGTGTTTTAAATAACACTAGTTCTTTAACCCGATAACAAATAGAATGTGATTTGGGTTTGTCGTGAACTGTGTTTTAAATAACACCTAGTTCTTTAACCCAGTAAAAGGAGTTTTAATGAATCTGCAATTAAATTGAAATGTGAATGGATAATCTAAATTATCAAATTTAGAAATGAGCGAGAATGGAGTATCGCCAGTTTTGCTCCAAAGCGATAGTTAAATCTTTAATTAGATTTGAATGTGAAATGGTAATTAATTTTACCGATAACACCATAGTATTAGAAATGGAGTATCGCCAGTTTTGCTCCAAGCGATAGTTAAATCTTTAATTAGATTTGAATGTGAAATGGTAATTAATTTTACCGATAACACCATAGTATTAGATATGGAGTATTACCAGTTTTGCTTCATGGGATGAATAGGTTGGGATTGGGAAATAAAATAAATAATTACTTCGTTGTGGTTCGCTAATCTCGACTAGTTTGGAAAACCATAATTTGGTTTGAAATGACATCCAAAGGAAGATTAAAGGATAGATTTTAAAGAATTTATCTTGGATAAAATTAATGGGAACCTTTCCCAAAAGATGTGAATATTTAAATAACAGAATATTCAGAATTGGAATGAGGCGTATATTGTGTTTTCTAGCACTGTTTTTAATATACGCGGATTGTTCGGAAAGGCCGGGTTTATACCCATTCTAAATAACCGATTCGACGATATGTCGAAGATGAAGACGGTGGTTGAAGATCGGAAGTCTTCACATCGTTCGGATAATTACTGACGATCCTGATTGGGCTGTACACCCAAGAGGATGGAAATAGTTGGTGGTCGTCCAGACGTACTTGGAGATGGATGGATATGCGAGGAAAGTGCCTCCGGTTTCGTTCAGACCTAGAACGGACTTGTAAATGGATGGTGTGTCTGACATTGTATTCCTTTATATTGTATTTGTTGATCTCTGCTAAATATATATCTGTTTGGCGGTGGAGAATTTATTCTCTTGCTTAACGCCCTTCTTTGAGACATATGAGCTCAGAGGTTATATATTGGCAGAAATCAGTGGTACGATATGGATTGATAGTGTGGCATGCTGAGATGCAGTGATCCAGACTTTTGTTGAAAAGCAAAGTTTGGTGGTTGATGATCAAAGCGCAGCTGATATAGCATGGCTTTGTGTATAGCGCTGATCCGCGAGCCTCACACCCCGGTATGGTGGTAAACTGGTGGTTTGATCATTATGCTTTTTAGTGGATGGGCACCTTAGTGGTGTCGTGGATTCGGTCGACCGAGATGAGACTAGTGCTCAGGGATATATAGAGTAGGCGGTGTTTTCTCTTGCTGGGACGTAAGCCACGGTGGTACACTGGTCCCAAATGTGCGGATGCAGACGGTGTTTTCTCTTGTGGGGACGTAAGCCGTGGTGAATTGCATTCCGCGATCGATCTTTTGAATCAGGAGCCACCATGATGGAAATCCAATTTCCAATACGTGTATTGCGGTTTTAATTGTAGAACTAGTATGGCGACATGATATATGGTACCCATGCCGTCTATGATTGATATTTATGATTGGAATTGTTTTGACACTATACACTTATTATAGTATCAAATGATTTGATTTTTAAAATGTACCAAGCATGTTTGGCTATTATAAGGGAAAACCCTATCCTCCGGCTGCGTTGCATTGTGTGATGGGACCTGGGTCTTATAATAGCTTCATTTTTAGAAAAGCATTGCGTTGTTTACTTATATGCACTGGTATTCTTGGGAGGAAACCCGTTCCGTGTTATACGGTGTGGTCCCTTGATTTACCTAACTTTAAAATAAAGATTTACAACTGTTTTAGTTCTCACACCAGTCACATGGCTGACCTGGAGTTTATTGTTTTAACCTAAACTCTGGGTGCCCCTATTTTCGACACGGGCAGCTAGTAGTTTTGGTTTTGCAGATTTATATTCACAGGATCCTGGTTTTCAGCTGGAACGATATCCGGAAAGCTTTGTATCCGTATATCTCTTCTAGTTGTGTATTGTATTATTTTCCGCTGCGATGTATTTAAATGTAATTTAAATCTCTGATATTTATGTGTAATATTCATTTATACTCTGTATATTCTTGTATTCTGGTGCATTGTTGTAATATACAATGAAATGTTCTTTTGTCTGCGTTCTGATTTGTCTTGTCCTCACAGTAATTCATTCTTTCTCTTCTCTTCGGAGACCGGGGAAGTTTCGGGTCGCTTCATTTGGTATCAGAGCTTTGGTTTACAAAGCTCAGAGAACCAGACACATTAGAACCAAACGAAAGAATTCATCAGAGATTGGATTAGTAATATCCAATAAGAATGACTCGTTAGAGATGGGATCAGTAGTATCCTAGAACGAGTCAAAAGGCTGTTATTTTTAAAATAAACATTTAAACAAACTTTGTTTTGAAAGTTTAAACCATTTTATACGTATTTGAATATTTGTTTTATATTGAATTTGGACAATCCAATATATAAAGATTTTGCATATACGCCTTGCAAATGTGTATTCAAAGTTTTAATATATTGAATAGATATAGAATCACACTCTAGTCGCCCGGAGATGATACTGATGGTTGAGATCTCATCATCAGTGTTTATGTTCGAGTTTCGAAAGTGAGATATTTATATATTTCCAATCGATTGGTGTGAGAACCAAACTAGATAGGTTTGTTGTTGTGATTTGGCATCAAAAACATGATTTTTAGTATATATATATATAAAAAAATTACCTTTGAAAGTTAACCAACACATTGACTGCTAGCTGTGATGATTATTAATTCAACTAATAGAAATACTAGAATGATATATAAAGCATAAATCAAGATATTTGCTAATGAAAAGTAATGCAAACTCTCTTGATAAAATCCTCAAATATAATGTAGGAGATGGTTCTCTATGGCTTATCTAATGTTGACTTCAGTATGACTCTGAAACAAACAAGGAGGGCCCAGCAGAAAGCAGAAAAAGAAAGGAAGTTGAACTTAGGAACATACGTAGGTGTTTATTGTCGTATATGCAGAGAAGAAGGGCATTATGAGGTTCGGTGCCCTGAGAGAAAGAAAATCAAGGAGAAAGAGATAAGAATGGACATAGTTTGTTTTAAGTGCAAAGAAACGGGACATTTTGTGGATAAGTGTCCAAACGTTAAGAAAAAATCCAGAAAATTAGGAAAAGAAAAGAAGTGCTTCCGATGCAAAGAAGTAGGGCATCTAGCCCGAAATTGCCCGTTAAAGAAGGGTGATAAGAAATCCAAAGGAAAGGAGATATCTACTTTGGAAATTATGCAAGGAGGAGGCACGACTTCCTAGAAAGTTGGGTTTTAATGTAATGAACTAGCATTTTGGATATATGTACGGATGTGTATGATACTTGTGTGAACTTAAATATGCTTTTGTTTTAAAAATGTATCGATATTGTATAATATAACTAGTGTAAGAAGAATGTTGAACTAAGGTGAATTCGGCACTGCATATTAGAATGTTTTGGAATCTGATTGAAATTGCATGCATATACTTGTACTTACATTGAACAGGTCATAGCAAGGAGGCTAGAGCAGAGAATAAAATTTGTTTGCCCGACTAATAGGTACATGTTTACTATAATTGATTGTTTTGTTTGGGTGATGATGATTTTATGAGCCGATTGGCTAGCCGCTTGGCTTTTTCTTTTTCTTTTTGAGATCAGAAGGCCTTTATGGCAATTTCGGGATTTTCCCGTGGCTCCCGGTGCAGAGGAGGTTATGGCGAAATTTTTCGAAAATTTAGGGTGTTAGCCAAATTTTTGAAATTTTTGAAAAGTTCTTAGAAACTGAAAAGTTGAAGAACTTAAGCCATAATCAAAACAATGGAAGTTGAGTTGAATTGTTAGACAACTTTCGGCTTTGTTCCTTTTCGGGGACGAAAAGTTTTAAGTGGGGGAGATTGTAATAACCCGGAAAAATGCGGGCCAGTTTAAAATTTTTATTTTGGCAATTTTAGCGAATTTTGAACATTTAAAATAGATTATTTTAAATAAAATCGACGATAAATTTATTTTGAATATATTTAGATGGTATATGTTATATACGTCGTCATTAGAATATAAATAATTATATATATTTATAAATAGAATTGAAAATGGCGCGGTAATTCGATAATTCGATTTCAAACTTCAAATGAATGTACCGGGTGCAAAACAATCCGGATTTTAGTGAAACCAAAAACATTAGAATCTAATTGTGAATATCTTTCCAACGAATCCGAAAAATCGAAATTTCATAGCGGGAATCAAAAGATATGTCCAGTTGAAAATTCTGAATAGTCGCTATGGAATTCAGGCCCTTAAAAATGGGAATTTTGCAAACGACCTCGGATTTCGACGAAACCACTTTTGTTGGGTCCGTGATGTAAAGTTATTGCTAGATTCCAAATTTCATAATTTTTCGAATCAATATGTGAGCGTGGAAAAGGAAAACGCGTTTGACCAGTTTCAGTTGATTTTAATCGACTGGAAAATGGCCATTTTTCTAACGGTCTCAGAATTCGACGAAACAAGTTTTATTAGGACCGTATCGTCAATACGAAGCTAGAAAATATTTTTCAGGAATTTTTAGAGCCCGTATGTGGCCCCGGTAATTTGAAATGCGCGTTCAAATTCAATATATAGAGTTATATGTTGATTTTCACGAAAACTGATCGAAAGGATCAAATCAGCTTACGATACATATACCATTGTGTTCGGAATGGGGGTAATTAGCTAGGGGCGACAGTCATTGGTTTTGAATCGGGTTCGAAATTGAAAGTCAACTATAAAGAAAAATTAAATTAAATTAAATAATAATTAATTATATTATCACCTCCCCTTTTCTCACTTTCTCTCTCCCCGTCAGTTAGGTTAAGAAAAAAACGAAAACGAGCCGCCTCCCTCGAAATCACCCCTCCCCCTGCGCGCTCGCCTCTGCGCCGCCAACGGCGCTGCCGCCATTCTACTCTCCCCCTCCCCCCCCCCCCCCCCCGATCCTCTTCTTCCCCAGTCCCTCCGCCTTCTCCTCCTTCATTCGAGAAACCCGCCAGCCCTTCTCTCGAGTCCTCCGTCGCACTGCAGTCGAGATCGCCAGAAACCCACCGCACCACCCACCACAGCTCGCAGCACCCGTCCCCCTTCTCTCCCCCTCCGCCTCTAATTTGAAACCGTGAAACCCCTCCTCAGTCTAATCGAACCACCAGTGCAGCCCTAGCTCCACCCTCCCGCACTCCGACGCAGCGCAAAGCCCTCCTCCAGCCGATTTACTGTGAGTTCTTCCCCCTCCACTTTTCTTTATTTAGTTATTCATTTAAAACTGAATTTTTATGATGTTAAAAATATAAATTCTTTGATGTTAAAAATATAAATTCTTTGATGTTAAAAATGTGAATAGCATAGGAAAGTTTAGATCTGATTTTTAAGTAGAAAAATATGATTTTTCTCGATATAAAGTTATAATTTTTATCAATATAGAAAGGCGAAGTAAAAATTAGATTTTTACCATACAAAGATAGGATTTTTATATAAAGGAAAAACGAGATCTTGATTTGTTTAAAGAATGATTTTTATAATAGAAAAGTTCAGATTTTTATTATGTGAGTAGCGCTATAAAGGAGCGATTTTTTTTATATATATAATGATGGTATGAAAGTACAATTTTTATACATGTAAGAGCATAGTAAAAATATGATTTTTATTTAAGAAGTAGCGTAATAAAAATATGATTTTTACTAAGAAGTTAGCAGTACAAAAATACGATTTTCAATAGATAAAAATAATATTTTTATGAAGATAAACATATGATTTTCCTCGTATGTTTGGAATATTTTTATGAAGTTAAAAATACGATTCTATATATAGAGGCGTTGAATTAAAAATGAGATTTTTAACATTAAAAATATAATCTTTTATATAGTAGCATGGTAAAAATTCGATTTTTATATATTGAATAGCAGAGTAAAAATTCGATTTTTATATATTGAATAGCAGAGTAAAAATTCGATTTTTATATATTGAATAGCAGAGTAAAAATTCGATTTTTATATATTGAATAGCAAAGTAAAAATGTGATTTTTATATAGGTAGTGAATACGGGCAACGAAATAGACGAAAGAAAAGCACGATGAAGATTTCCTACCCATGAAGAATTGCGTCATTCAGTTTAGCGAAAGGGTGAGAACTTCTCACTCTTCAAATTTCTTTTTTTCTAGTTATATATATATATACTAGGATGCAGACGGTGTTTAGTAGCACCCGACACAATCGTCCACAGACCATGGACTTGTTTGTTTGGTTGCATAGATTAGTTAGATGATTTGATTTGAATTTGGTTGTTTGGTGAATTTGATTGATGTGTGAATGGCGTGGGCCTTCACTAGACCGGGGATAAGGCTAGGCCTTGTCCCGTTTCTAGTATCGTGCCGTTATGCCGTCGAAATTTTCTAAAATAAGTTAGAAAATAAAAATATCATTTTATTTAAAGAATGAACTGAATAGAAATTCATATGTGAAAATAAAATGTTTTATCGTTAAAAATATAATTTTTAACGTGAATATGAATATAGTGAATGTGAATAAATAAATATTCATTTACAAACCAGACGGTTTGTTTATGTACACCGATTTGACTGACATTGATTGGGACGATAAATTTTACACATCGCCCAACTACACAAATAAAATCTGTGTTTGATTGTTTGAAACCCCACACGGGTGTTGGGATGAAATATGAAGTTCACTCATCCTGATTGATTAAATATGTTGATCGATTGATTGACAGGCTGTTATAAGCGTTAGATATCTATATTTGATGCTTATACAGTGTAGTGCACTTTGGGTGATGGTTGATTATTTTTCAATGCTATTATATACATGTGTTGTATGAAAATCCATATAATTAATTTTATATGGTGATTGATTGGGCCTCATTCCAATTTAGAGAATAAAGAATATTATAAAGTAAAGGTTCATGTGTTGACTGTACTCATTCGTGAGATTAGTCATGTGTTGAACGTAATATTTTAACAATAAATTTTATATCTTTATCACTATTAAATAAAGGTTCATGTGTTGACTGTACTCATCCGTTGAGATTAGTCATGTGTTGAACGAAATAATTTAACAAAAATAGTCACACGTGGACAGTACTCAATAGATTAGTCGTGTGTTGACAAAAATAAATATTCATTTGTTGAATAGAATAAAGGAATATATGAAGCTGTGTTGATTAAGATTGACGCCATTTTGACGTGAACGATATTTATATCGATTTTATTCATTTTAAAATGAATAATGAAATGAATTGAAAACGATTTCGAAATGAAATGAAGTGAAAACGATTTCGAAATGAAATGAATTGAAAACGATTCCGAAATGAAATGAATTGAGAACGATTCCGAAATGAAATGAATTGAAAACGATTTCGAAATGAAACGAATAGAAAACGAATTCGAATTGAATTGAAAACGAATTCGAATTGAATTGAAAAAGAATTCGAATCGAATGGAAAACGAATTCGAATTGAATTAAACCGAATGGAAATGAATCCAAATTGAATTGAAATTTGAATTGAGTAGAAATGAATTTTAAAACAAATTTATAAGAAAGAATTCAATTTTGATTTGAATTGAAATGGAAGTTGAAATTGTTTTTGAAACGAATTCAAAACTATTTATAAAATTCGTTTTAAATAGTAATCGACGAAATATATATTATATATATTATATATATAATATAATGGCCTGAATAGAACGCGCCGCGCCGCGGCAGTTCGTGAATTTCGACCATTTATTTCAAACGGACATTACGGTAGATCCGACCGTCGGATTCCCCTAAAAACGGAACCGTTGGGTTCGTATCGAAAAGAGCTTTCTAACGAATAATAGAAATTTGAAATCTAACGGTTGGATTTGGAGATACGTCCAAATCAAATTTGAAAAAGGTCGCTATAAGTGCAGTTCGATGGCCGTTGTTGGAAATCGACTGTACGGGCCTTGATAAAATTATTAAAAATATCAATAATTTGTGTAAAATCATAAGAAATTATTTGGGAAAATTTGGGATGAAAAACTCCATATTTGAAAAGATAAAAATGGATTTTTTTCGAAATGAACTAGTTTTGAACTAAATTTAAAACCAATTTACTTTTAAATAAATAAATTAGATTTAAAAAGGGGTTTTAAATAATCAGAATTTCTAATATATTTGATTGGATTTGAAATAGGTTTATCGTGAACGGTGTTTTAAATAACACTAGTTCTTTAACCCGATAACAAATAGAATGTGATTTGGGTTTGTCGTGAACTATGTTTTAAATAACATCTAGTTCTTTAACCCAGTAAAAGGAGTTTTAATGATTCTGCAATTAAATTGAAATGTGAATGGATAATCTAAATTATCAAATTTAGAAATGAGCGAGAATGGAGTATCGCCAGTTTTGCTCCAAAGCGATAGTTAAATCTTTAATTAGATTTGAATGTGAAATGGTAATTAATTTTAAAGATAACACCATAATATTAGAAATGGAGTATCGCCAGTTTTGCTCCAAGCGATAGTTAAATCTTTAATTAGATTTGAATGTGAAATGGTAATTAATTTTACTGATAACACCATAGTATTAGATATGGAGTATTACCAGTTTTGCTTCATGGGATGAATAGGTTGGGATTGGGAAATAAAATAAATAATTACTTCGTTGTGGTTCGCTAATCTCGACTAGTTTGGACAACCATAATTTGGTTTGAAATGACATCCAAAGGAAGATTAAAGGATAGATTTTAAAGAATTTATCTTGGATAAAATTAATGGGAACCTTTCCCAAAAGATGTGAATATTTAAATAACAGAATATTCAGAATTGGAATGTGGCGTATATTGTGTTTTCTAGCACTGTTTTTAATATACGCGGATTGTTCGGAAAGACCGGGTTTATACCCATTCTGAATAACCGATTCGACGATATGTCGAAGATGAAGACGGTGGTTGAAGATCGGAAGTCTTCACATCGTTCGGATAATTACTGACGATCCTGATTGGGCTGTACACCCAAGAGGATGGAAATAGTTGGTGGTCGTCCAGACGTACTTGGAGATGGATGGATATGCGAGGAAAGTGCCTCCGGTTTCATTCAGACCTAGAACGGACTTGTAAATGGATGGTGTGTCTGACATTGTATTCCTTTATATTGTATTTGTTGATCTCTGCTAAATATATATCTGTTTGGCGGCGGAGAATTTATTCTCTTGCTTAACGCCCTTCTCTGAGACATATGAGCTCAGAGGTTATATATTGGCAGAAATCAGTGGTACGATATGGATTGATAGTGTGGCATGCTGAGATGCAGTGATCCAGACTTTTGTTGAAAAGCAAAGTTTGGTGGTTGATGATCAAAGCGCAGCTGATATAGCATGGCTTTGTGTATAGCGTTGATTCGCGAGCCTCACACCCTGGTATGGTGGTAAACTGGTGGTTTGATCAGTATGCTTTTTAGTGGATGGGCACCTTAGTGGTGTCGTGGATTCAGTCGACTGAGATGAGCCTAGTGCTCAGGGATATATAGAGTAGGCGGTGTTTTCTCTCGCTGGGACGTAAGCCGCGGTTGTACTCTGGTCCCAAATGTGCGGATGCAGACGATGTTTTCTCTTGTGGGGACGTAAGCCGTGGTGAATTGCATTCCGCGATCGATCTTTCGAATCAGGAGCCACCATGATGGAAATCCAATTTCCAATACTTGTATTGCGGTTTTAATTGTAGAACTAGTATGGCGACATGATATATGGTACCCATGCCGTCTATGATTGATATTTATGATTGGAATTGTTTTGACACTATACACTTATTATAGTATCAAATGATTTGATTTTTAAAACGTACCAAGCATGTTTGGCTATTATAAGGGAAAACCCTATCCTCCGGCTGCGTTGCATTGTGTGATGGGACATGGGACATGGGTCTTATAATAGCTTCATTTTTAGAAAAGCATTGCGTTGTTTACTTATATGCACTGGTATTCTTGGGAGGAAACCCGTTCCGTGTTATACGGCGTGGTCCCTTGATTTACCTAACTTTAAAATAAAGATTTACAACTGTTTTAGTTCTCACACCAGTCACATGACTGACCTGGAGTTTATTGTTTTAACCTAAACTCTGGGTGCCCCTATTTTCGACACGGGCAGCTAGTAGTTTTGGTTTTGCAGATTTATATTCACAGGATCCTGGTTTTCAGCTGGAACGATATCCGGAAAGCTTTGTATCCGTATATCTCTTCTAGTTGTGTATTGTATTATTTTCCGCTGCGATGTATTTAAATGTAATTTAAATCTCTGATATTTCTGTGTAATATTCATTTATACTCTGTATATTCTTGTATTCTGGTGCATTGTTGTAATATATAATGAAATGTTCTTTTGTCTGCGTTCTGATTTGTCTTGTCCTCACATTAATTCGTTCTTTCTCATCTCTTCGGAGATCGGGGAAGTTTCGGGTCGCTTCATCTTCGGAAAAGTTGAATAATTAGTCTAAGGAAATTCTGATTCAAGATCTGGAGGAAAAGAACGTATATCTGCAAATGGGTGTTCAGAATTCTAATCGAAGTGAGGTAAATTCTTGGATCTAGTCAATTTAAATTTCTCTTCTTTCTTCCCTTTTTCTTTTAGTTTGAAAATGTGAATCCATGGTTATTTAGGTTCTGGACTCGGTTAGGGAGGTCTGAGCCAGATTCAAGAAGTGGAAAGCTACTAAATGAGTGGATTTAAGTTATGCCTTTTTTATAATGGTATATTTATTGTTTGGCATTCCCCGTTAATACATATAATAAGCCTGCTGAAACATTTAACCAACTGTAATCCACTGAAATGATTAGTCTGTTGAACTATAAACCTACTGGAATGTATGTACATGTAAATCTGTAGGCTTAATTCAAGATTAAGCGGAAAATGTGTATTGAAACTATTTAGGACATGTTAAAAAATTACTGTTGTATATAGAACCATCCTAAGAACCCATTAATTGGAAAATTATGCATGTGAACCCTTGACTGTAAGAATTAGGATAATTACATAATTGGATAATCACATGTTATTCCTTTATAGTTCGGTTAATTACACGTTATGAAGAACATGCGACATGGTTATCAATTAGAATGGACTTAATATGATATTAAGTATGGAATGTAGAAATAGAATTGCAGTAAAAATTTGTAAGAATTGATATGCCTAAATTATATGGAAAACTTACAATAATTAAGAAATTGTAACCACACGTTGACACGAGGTTAAATTCAACTTGTGGTAGAAGTCTGTCTGGAATCGCTCGTCAAATCCAGCATCCACAAGTGGTTAATTTAATGTGAGGGGTCTAATGCATAAATATACATGTGACTATTCTAAGACACGAGGTTGTGTCCAACTTGGGGTAGAAGTCTTCCCGAAACCGCCCGTAAAATCCAGCGTCCACAAATGGTTGGCTTAATGTGAGATGTCTGGTGCATAAATACATATACGAATATATGTATATAACAAGGTAGAAATAAATGGCAGTAACTATAATTAATGGAAATTAATGAAAGTTACAACAATAAAAGAATTGGATTGAACGGGGAATGATAATAACCTATTATAAATAAACTTGAAGGGAAAAAGGAAAGACAATAGGTAAGCTTGTATTAGGGACGAGTGGAAATTATAACTTAGGATATAATAAACAATAGGGGAATGAGATAACTTATAACGAGATAAATTGTTCTTATTTATAAATCAAGTAATCTACATATCTGGAAACCTGAATCCTGCTGTTTATAATAAGTTGAGAAAAGAAGGTAAAATTTATGAAATGCAATAAGTTGTATTTAATTATACATTAAGTAACCTATAGATCTGAGAATCTGAATCCTGCTGATAAGAATAACATGTTAAGGGCTTGTTAATGAAATTAAATGGGTTAAGTTATATAATGAAGATTAATAACCAAGAGAAACTTGGTAACTTGGATAAGAAGTTAATGTGATTGAAATAACCAAGTTAATTGGGAATCTGATGAGGTAGAACAAGCGCGTAATTAAACGATTAGAGATAGGGTCTAATAACACATTAAACTAATGCGCTTGAACTAGTTCGTACATCTGAAGGTGAATAACCCAATAGGGTAGATCATTTTGGTGTCATAGGACACGAGGGGAGCATACGTCCATTTGATTATTCTGCATGTTGTTGTGCCGATATTCTGCTAGCTCCGAAGAACTGGAAGGGGAAGCACACGACTTCCTGGGACGCGGAGGGTACTCCTGGTAGTCCTCTTTGCGGTGATAGGGATAAGGTTGTGCTCCTAGGGGTTAGGTCTACGCGTTACTACCCAGTGAGTAGACCTTGATTGCTATGATAGTGGGCAATCAGAAGGCTATAGGGTGGCTTAGGTGATTCGACAATCCTATTGCCTTATGACTAGTTGGGTTACGACCATTTCTGTTTAACTTTAGCGGGTCCAATCATCTGTTTGATAGTAGTTGTCGGGCACTAACCAATGACAGTCAGTGTGATACGTGATGCGTGGTGCATAAAGATGGAGAGTTAAACCAAAAGACCATAGACCTTTTATTATCAAGGCTTTAGGTGAGGGACACGCCAATTAGGATTTGTTGTTTGTAGTTTTCTCTGGAGCCACATCAGTAGCTCTCACTTAAGTTTTTCTTTCACTAGTTGAGGAAGGGGTCAGGTGGGACCATGGCCATTGTCAAAATGCAGACCATAACATATGTTTATATAGATATCTAAAAAATCTTCCGACCGAGTTTCGTGTTTCTAACACTGCCAGTTACGGAACTCAGTGCACGGTAGATAATATGTGCGGATACATGCATAACGTTTTCGGATGGTGTATCATAAAGGTTGCGCCATCATGTACAATTAACGATACGTACGTAAGAAAGTCTAGATACATTCATGTCTACTCCGGGTGGTGTATCGTAGACTTTAGGGTATTACTCAGTGATGGAATCTGAATTCAGTCGAATGATTCGAAGGTGGAAGTCCATATGCTTATGTAGCATGGCGATGGAAGGACTATGCGGAATGTAGCGTTGTTATATTGATTCGTACATCGCTCCGACATAGGATGAGGGACTGCGTATATTTCGGTGGCGTTACGTTGGAGACCGTGCTAGTGGGGTACCATGGAGGGTACCTTAATATTAGGGGTAGCTACGTATATATATATTGTATTAGGTCAACCTATTGGGAAGTAAATTGGTACAACGTGAGTGTAAGCCCTAAGTGCTATTAAAACAAGTAACCTAATAAATAAGAGAGTGTAATTGAATAGTATATGTAGGATTATCCAAAATGTGTAGTTTAAATCCAATCACCAGGACTTGTGTTTTGACCCCCTCCTCATAACAAACTCGCATGTAAGAATTGTGGCAGGGATATAAGAGCTTTCGATACTGGTTTGGCAGTATTATTATCCGGGTAAGGCTATATTTTGATTATATTACATTTTAACCATTCCACTGTGAGATGTTTTCTAAGCTCTGATACATTTTATATCTCTGTCTTTTCTGCAGGATACAGACAAACCAACATGAGTTTCGATAGATTAGAATAAAAAAAATCGGTTTATCGGAATTCGAGTTGTTACAAAAGTTATTGTTGAAATCCTAAAAATTGTTCATGAGTCGTTCTGCAAACAAAGGTGTATGGATCGCTTGAGTTGGGTTCATAAGTCGTATGCAAGTCAAATTGATCTGTTAGCCATGATCCATCTTGACTCACCACCACGGAATGTCCGCGGACCATGTTTAAAGGGAAGTTACATTTCATGTTGATGGATCGCTCAGGCCTCATTACCATGGATTAGGTTAGCCTCACCTTCACGAATCGTTAATATTTCATGCGGAAGTTCATTTGCGATCCATAATCATGCAAAAAGAGGTACGTGGCAGCATCAAATTCGATGGGTTTGTGCAAAGTATATTATGATGGATCGTTGCTTTACTATAGTGTGTGGGTCACTCGCCTTTGATTGGATGGATCGTGGGCATTCGAACGTGATGGATCATCGAAAAACCCATCAACATGGATCGTCATTTATATATCAGTGCGATGCTAGTGGTTGGCTACATTCAATTATGCATAACAATACACCGTTCATAATGTATATTGTATCAGCATGCAAGTAGTTGGCTCGTTTAGAGAAGAATAGGGATCACATATACGAAGTAAGTTCATGCATGAGGTGTGAAAAATACACGTGGCATGGATCCTCATATTGGCACCAGGATGAATTATATGTACAACGTTATATAGATCGACAATTCCTCATACATGAAGCTCGCATAATTAATTCATGGATCGGTGGTAACTTAAGGCAGTGGCAATGGTGTAATTTTAATGGATCAGTCTTGTTTTTGAAGATGGGTCGACATCAAAAAATTTGCAGCATGGATCAGATATAAAATCAACTCAATGGCATTTTCGAGAATGCAATGGATCGGTCCATCACCCCTCACACCAATTTACAACTTCACAACTCCACTCCAAATAATGCCTATAAATACCCCCTTCATTACACATTTAAGGGGACCGATTTTTCTCTCCATGAAGTGCGAACAAACTCATTTATCCATCACTCCAAATCACTCAAACCTCCATTAAAGTTCTTCCAAGCTAAGATTCAACACCTCTACCACTATGAAATCGTTGAAGATCATTTAAGTGCCCAAATTATTGAAGATCTAGTCCAACAATCATTGCAATCAAAGAGATCAAATCATTTGCATGGTGAAATTGAGTGAATCCAAAGAATAAAAAGAAGAGATAGAGAGAAATATTGTAAAAGGGAGAAAATGAGTGAAGTTAGAGAAATCATGTAACTTGTAACATTGAACGTGATAATGATAGCTCTCTTCAAAGTGGACGTAGGACAAATCTAGGACTAACCACTATAATTCCTATCTTTTTACTGCTTTTTTGTTTATGGCTACCACTTTTTTAGATCTTACTGATCATGAAGTATAGAATTACACCTTGGGGTGTTCGTGCCATTTTTAACATTAATATTTTTGGCGCCCACCGTGGGGCCACATCCACATTCCAAGACTAAGTGTTTTGTGGGGGCATTGAAGTTATAGCCTATATCTACATTACATTCTCAAAGTCTAAGATCCAGGCCGGTTAAGAGATTTTCTTCGAAGTTCAGAAACTTTTATGAAATAATGCCTCCAAAGAAAATACGAAGTAGGACTGTTAGAGGAGGATCTGACAATGTTGCCAATGAAGAAACACCGCTAACTAACCGCTTTAAAGTTGGCCAAACCTCGGTAGGCAGTGTCGGTGTGACCAGGGATGAATTGGACGTCGATGTCGCCAATTTGAACCAATGAATGAAGACTTCCAATAAATTCTTGATGGATTCTAATCATGCCTTGATAGACAAAATAAATGCTCATATCGCTACTCAAGCCAACCTCGTACCTCCTCAAAGAGTTCATGTCAACCTTGAGCAGAATGCGAATTCATCGGCCTTCGACCATAATCATAATGATAATATGGAAGGTCTCGATGGTTGGGAAAGAAATAAGAATGAAGATGAAATTCAGGGTTCATAGCTGAAGACTAAAAGTCATTCCAACTGAAATACCCGAAGAGTTGCTAGTCCTGCCAAGTGGGCACCTCACCATAGTGGAGGTAGAAGACCTAGATCCTCTAATCGTAATCGCTCGCCAAGACGAGCATCCGGTAAGGGGATCGAAGTTCGCCATGTAGAGCAACACATCTCGGAGGAATATATTATAGATATGATAAAACAGATCATGAAGGATAACATGGCTCGCAATGACAGTGAGAGGGAATGGGGTTTTCTCTTAGTAATAATACGTTCACCAAGAGGATCGGCAAGGTGGAGTTCCCGAAATAGTTCACTCATCCTACTGTGCCTCCACACAATGAGACTACTGATTTGGACTTCTTCTTGTACAAATAAGAATGGCATATGAATGCAGCTAAGGCGACACGAGATCAAGGGATTATATTTCCCTCTTTACATGGAAGGGGTGGCATCGTTTTTGTTTACAAAGCTTCCGCCTAAGTCAGTGAACCAGTTTGCTAATTTAACTAAGAAGTTCAAGGAGCAGTTCAGGCTACAAGCTACTAAGGTTAAGGATGTTATTTCTCTAAGATCAATGGAACAAAATCCAGGAGAGTCTGTTAAAGCTTTTCTCACTAGATTCAATCCTGCTTTATCCAAGGTGTGGAATCCTAAGCCCTTTATGATCTTAATATCTCTAATCGGTGCTATAGAAAAGAACATCGAATTTGGTAGATGGATTAAAATGAAAGAACCGAACACACTCAAGAAATTCTATAAAAAAATAGAGGTGTACATGAGAGTAGATGATGATCCTATGCTTCTTCAAATTTTTGGTGGTAACAACATTGTTGAAGCTACAAAGACTGCTGATACTCAATTTAATCAGAAGAATAATCAGGGCAAAAGCGCACCAACAATGGAAAGGGTAATAAAGATAATAAGTATATGCGCCTTTTCAATGCATCAGAGCTGACGCCTTTGAATGACACCCTTGAAAACATCTACTTTGCAACGAAGGATTATGAAGAGAATGTAGAGCCAAAGCAGATGAGCATTGGCGACAAGGCGGCTAACTCAGGGAAGTTATGTAGATTTCATAATCAGCCCGGTCATAATACCAATTTGTGTAAGCACTTGAAGTCATTGATCGAGGAGCTGATAAGGAAGAACAGACTTCAGCAATACGTGAAAAGCCCTCAACGTGCAAATCCTCCTGCCCACCCTCAGGGACAGAGTGCCCTAGTTGGTTAGTCAGGTCCAAGCAGTAAAGCTCCAATGTAGAGCTGTCCATGACCTGTGATCAACATAATATCAGGAGGTCCACACCCAGCCAGAAGAAGTTGAGGAGACATCGAGCGATATGCAGGTGCACTAAAGTACTCTACAGAATAGGAGAGATGCTTGATTTTAAGCAATAGAACTCCCGCCAAGCAGCAATGGACCTCTTATTAAGACATTGTATTCGAGGAAAAGGATGCTGATGGTGTGATAATGCCAACTCTCGATCCCATGGTCGTAACTATTGGAATAGGCCCTACAACGGTCAAGAGGGTGCTCGTGGATTGCGGTGCCTCTTGCAATGTGCTATTCTGCAATATGTTCAATCAGATAAAGCTATCAACGACAGATGTCCAAGCATGCCAAACCAAGAACAAGGGTCATGGGGGAACCCAAACAACCTATTTGAACCATTGATCTGTTGGTCGAGCTAGGAGAGGGTGATACAGTGGCCATCTCAAAGCAAACTTTGTGCTATTTGATGAATTATTTTCCCACAATGCTTTCTTAGGTAGACCCGCCCTTGCAGAGTTTAGGATTTCCTTGGCTCCGTGATGCTTAACTATGAAATTCCCTGCTAAAAAAGGTGTCGGAAGAGTCAGGGGAGATCAGGAGACCGCAAGAGAAGGCTACTTTACAGAATTGTGCGAGGCTAAAAAGAAAGATATAGGAAAGAGTGTGGAGGTTCCCCTTCGCATTCGAGAGCCCACCTTGTGGCAATTAGGGCGCGACCCCTTCACTGGATAACATAGCGGAGCTTATGAAAAAATGGGTTCTCTTAAGACCATTGCAAGGGATGAAAGAGCGGCACCAGCTGAGATCACCATTCCCATATCCGTGCATCCTAAAGATCCAGATATAGTGCTCAAGATAGGATCTCAATTGTTCTAGAGATTGCAGAAAGAATTGATTATGTTTCTAAAAGCTAACCTTAACGTGTTTTCTTGGAGTCATTCTGACATGTGCGACATATCCCCTAAAGTGGTGGTTCATAAACTCAACATCAACCTAAGCATCACTGCAATTAAGTAGAAAAGAATGTCTCAAGGCCCTGAAAGGTTGACAGCTCCCAAAGAAGAAGTGGATAGACTTATGGAGAATCACTTTATCAAGAGTCTACATATCCTGTCTGGATGTCGAATCCAATACTTGTGAAAAAGCCCAATAGAAAGTGGTGAGTATGCATTGATTATTCTGATCTTAATAAAGCATGTCCCAAATATAGTTTCCCGCTTCCTAGAATTGATCAGCTTGTTGACATGACAACAGGGCATGAACTCTTATCTTTTATGGATGCATACTCGGGCTATAACAAGATTATTATGCATGAGCCTGACCAAGAAATCACAAGATTTATTACATATGTGGGCTTATACCATTATAAAGTAATGTCATTTGGGTTGAAGAATGTTGGAGCGACTTACCGACGACTTGTTAACTCAATGTTCAAATCTCAAATAGGCAACACTATGGAGGTTTATGTAGACGTCATGATGGTGAAGTCCAAAAGAGCTAGTGATCATTTAGAAAATTTGGCTGAGATGTTCAATATTCTGAGGAAGTATGGTATGAAGCTCAATCCTCTCAAAAGTTCATTTGAAGTCGCATCAGGGAAGTTTCTTAGGTTTATGGTTAATGCCCAGGGAATTAAAGCCAATCCTACATAGATTACTGCTTTGAAATAAATGCAAGCTCCCAGAATGCAGAAAGTGCTGCAAAGTCTGAATGGGAAAGTTGCGGCCTTAAGTCGCTTCATTTCTAAGGCAACAAATCGATGCATTCCTCTTTCTAATGCTCTGAGAAAAGGAAGGAAAGAATTCCAGTGGACTCCGGAATGTCGTGCTGCTTTTGAAAAGTTAATCAAGCATATGGAATCACCACTGATGTTGTCGAAGCCTAGAGACAGAGAGGATCTATTTTTATATCTGGCAGTTTCAGCCCACGCATTAAGCGCTGCATTGGTCAGAGGGGATTTAAAAGTTCAAAAGATGGTATACTACATCAGCAAGGGGCTTACTGGGAAGAGCTGGATTTTCCCAAGTTGGAGAAGCTTGCATACTGCTTGCTCATCGCCTCAAAAAATCTAAGGCCATTTTTTCCATCTCACCATATCAAGGTTCTCACAGGTCAGCCTCTAAAGAAGGTCCTGTTCTGTCCAGATACTTCGAGAAGGTTAATGAAGTGGAACATTGAGCTCATCCAATATGATATCACTTACTATCCGCAAAGGGAAATTATTGGACATGCTTTAGTAGACTTCATCACTGAATTCATCGATAGGGGTGACGACAAGGAAGAAACCATCTAAGTAATCACTCGATGGAAATTATTTGTTGATGTTGCTATGAATGAGAATTGCTCAAGGGAAGGAGTAGTGCTAGAGACTCCTGAAGGAAGTTCGCTATGTTATTCCTTAAGATTAGAATTCCCATCAATAAATAATGAAGCCGAATACGAAGTTCTAGTTGCTGGATTGAGGATTACGAAAGAGTTACAGTTGAAAGCATTACATATTTTCAGTGATTCATACCTGGTAGTATATCAAGTTAATAGAGAGTTTGAGGCTAAGGGAGGAAGCTTGCTAGCTTACCTACCAAAATCTTGTGAGCTACTCAATTACTTCGACTATTACACCATCTCGCACATTCCTCGAGAAGAAAATTTAAAGGCTAGTTCTCTTCCAATGCTCTCCAGTATAGGAGATACACAGCTATTGGGATCATTGCCAGTTGAAGTCCTTTCAAATCCTAGCACAGCTGACAACAATGTGGATTGGAACATGGAAACTGTTGTAGGGACAGATTCATGGATGACTCAAATCATGGACCGTCTCCTCAAAGGTGTGCTCCCAGATGATTAGAAGAAGCAAAGAAAGTTGCTTAGGAAGACTCCTATGTATCTTATTCAAGATGGTCAATTATATAGGCAAGGTTTCTCTATATCTTTGCTCCATTATGTCACCAAAGAGGAATCAAAAGCAATCTTGGAGAGTGTGGAGTTCATACTAGTGGTCAAAACACTAGCCAAGAAAATACTGTGATACAGTTACTTCTGGCCAGATGTGAACCAAGACTCTACAATTTGTACCAAAAAGTGTAACAGATGCCAACGATTCACGAATATCCCAAGATCACCATCTACTGAATTGACTCAAATGGTCAGTCCATGGCCATTTGTTGTCTGGGGCATCGATCTAATTAGGGCATTACCAAATGCGAAATCTAGTTTTAAATATGCCATTGTAGTTATCGATTACTTAACCAAATGGAACAATGCAGAGCCACTGGCCACTATCACCTAAATGGAAGTGATCAACTTTGTGCTGAAGAACATCATTTGCAAGTTCGGTATGCCACAGAAGATAATCACAGAAAATGGAACACATTTTGAGAGAAAAGATTTAAAAGACTTCTGCGCCAAATACAGGATCAGGAAAAGCTTTGTTGCAATGGCCCATCCGCACGAAAATGGGCAAGTGGAAGTTGTGAACAAAATCATTAAATCAACAATTAAGAAGCGTCTCGAGAAAGCTCAATGTGGTTGGGTCGACGAATCGCTACTTGCACTATAGGCGTACAAGACAACTCATAAATATTCTATTGGGAACACTCCTTTCTCCTTGCCATTCGGTTCAGAGGCAATGGTTCCGATGGAGCTGGAAGTTCCCACACACTGCAGAATCCATTTCAACCAAGCTAAGAATGAAAAGCTACAACTTGAAGCTCCTAACCAACTCGAAGAAAGGCGAGATGATGCAAAACTCAGAGTTGCGGCCCATCAACGAAGAATTACCAGATATTTCAATTCTAAAGTCAAATAAAGAACCTTCGAAGTTTGGGATCTTGTGTTGAAAAGAGTTATGACAGGAACTAGAGTATTCGGGCCAAACTGGGAAGGTTCATACATCATTAGTCAAAAGTTGCTTGATGGCACTTTCAAACTAACAACCGTTGATGGCATTCTAATTCCATGGGCTTGGAATATCATTCATCTCCACCGATATTTTACTTGACACTATGCTCAAATTTCTTGTAAAAAGTTAGTAAATATTTTTGCAAGCATTGTACTGAACACTAGTTGCAGGAATAAAAGAATGCCTGCCTGAGTAAATCGCTTACTTGCAAAATTTTCGTTAATTCAAAATTTGCTAAAAGACGATTCTTTATTGCAGGCTACCCAAACCAACTCAAGCATTGGGTGTTGTAAACATTAATTCGCATAAACGAAATAATGAATAGCACTGCCTTGAAAAAGTCAAATGGAGAAAAGTTCAGCAAGCAGAATGGAGTCAAAACCAGAAATTGCAAGTTCCGCTCAAGGTACACAACCTCTCAGTCTAGTTGTGATCACTTATTGTAGTTAAGCGCATCCGACACGACGACTGATGTTTGGAAGAATATCTTGGCCCAGCTGCGATCGCTACTATAATCAAGTGCATCTGACACTGAGACTGATGTTCGTCCTGCGAGATGGGTGAACCCTTGCAAGTTCCAAAGGGCGACCCGTGTACGGTTGTGACTGCTTGCCGTAGCTATGAGCCTCCATTAGGAGACCGATGTTTGGTCTACGTAATGGCGCGAATCCTTGCAACTTTTAAAGGGAAACCCGCATCCGGCTGCAATCTCTTGCCATAGCCAAGCATATCCAGTAGGAGATCGATGTTCGCTCTGTGGAATGGCTCAAACCCTTGCAAGTTCCAAAAGGGCACCTTCGTCTGACTGCGATCGCTTTCCATAGCCAAGCATATCCAACAGAAGACCGACATTTGCTCTACGGAATGGCGCAAACCCTTGCAAGTTCCAAAGGGTAACCCACGTCCGGTTGAGATCGATTTCCCTAGCAAAGAACATCGAGCTGGAGATCGATGTTCTCTCTACGAAATGGCGCAAAACCCAAAATCCTTGAAAACGACCGTAAAGGTCCAACTCTTCACATTAGGGACTTGGAAAGTCCTTTGCGTAGTAAAGGAAAAAATCCTTCATGATGCCCGTGAAGGTCACCTCAATGGAGCCTTCAATGCCTGATTTGATTGACAAGAGTAGAACAGTTCAGTTATAAATGTCGTCTCCACAGTAGAGGCACTCAATGAAGTCTCAGACGTCAAACACCATTCAATAGGAGCAAACGTTAGGTGCTGCCAAAATCCTTTAACACACCTATAAAAGTTGCCTTAATGGAGTCTCTGATACTTGATTCATCGATGAGAGCAGACCAAAGTTGAGTTCTGTCCATAGTAGAGACACTCGATGAGTCTCTGATGTCAACGCCAATCAACAAGAGAAGACTTTAGGCATCACCAAAGTCCTTAGCATCGCTTGTGAAGGCAACGTCTACATAATAGAAACCAAAAGCACTTCCCACGGTGAAGGCTAAAGACCTCCTAAGATGGGGAGCAAATATCGACAACTTATCTAAGTAGAAGCTCAGGATTATTCAACTAAGTTAATTCTATTAAAAATTGGCAAGCTCAAAAGCTTAAAGTGCACTAGCAGGAATAGAAACTCCGTTAGCACACAACAAGCTCTAGTGCATCGATCCATTACAAAAGAACCTAACATAGTTGGATGCATTCAGCTTTAGCGACTTGTGACGAGCCCATAGTATGGGGGCAACACCATCACATTGAGATAGGGAAATGCTCACAGGACATACCATAAGCTCATCACAACCTCTCACAAAGCTAAATACTTGTAACCTGTAAAGAAGCTAATGCATAGAAAATGCAGAAAAGCTAAAGTAACAGCAACAGTTAACGGCTAAAGTATATAAAATGCAACAACAAGCTTCGCAACATCAACAAACACAAGTCTCAAATACAAAGTAGCATAAAGTCATAAGCGAGGGTCGGCACTCGCAAATACAATTGGTCTAACTGGAATGCATAAAAAAGCTACAGGAAGTAAAGTAAAATAGTCTGAAAACTCTAATTCTTCTTTTTTGCGTTCTTGGAGTTACTGGACCTTAGAGAAGGTTTAATAACTTGAGTGGAAGAAGGAGGAGATGTATCAGCAAGTTGACTTTCCTCTTTGTCTTCTTCATTGCCAGGCGAACTCTTAGGAGAAGATATAAGGACAAGTCCTCCTTTCTTTGAAACAACGCGCTTTACCTAGCGCTGTGAAGAGGAAGACTTAAGCTTCCTCTTCCACTTCCCTTTGGTACTCTTCCTTGGGCTTTCATTGAGATCTTCTGCTTCATCACTTAGAGTGTAGTCGACGTCGTCCAAATCAACGATTGCGCCGATCTTTACATCTTATGATCTAGGCTGCGAAGCAGGAGTGGAAGCAATTAATAAGGATGCATCGCCTGAAGGAGGAGTGCTAAGAGGGGCAGTAGTAGATGACACCAAGGTCAAATCAGTGATAATGACTTTGGCCACCATTGTGCCATCTACATTAGGAGAAGGATTTGGAGAAATCAGGCCTAATACAAATAAACAATGAGCATGGAATTCAATATATCCAGGTGAAGTACGAAGATACTCCAAGTCCGATATGACTTGATTAATCTTGGTTTTACCTGCGGTAGAAAGATTCTTGTGCACATCCACTTCATAGTTATCGGGTTGTCATCATCACCCTCACTGTCTCCTCCCTGATCCTCAATATCATGCTCCTCAACAATCTCTCTTCTTTCCTCATGAATGGTTAAAGGTTCATAGGGAGGCATAATAGGATTCTGAGAATTGGAAACTTCAACTTTAACTGAATCAGTGTGGGTAGCAGTAACGGTTGCATCCAGGGATTGCTCCCTAGAGGATCTAGCTTTTTCCAATAAACTCTGTCCTTTCATGAGTATTTTCTTCCCCTTGGCCAAAGACTCAAGGGATTCCTCATCCAAAATATTATGTAAAAACCAATTCTCAGTATAAGTATCTCCAACCTGGATAAGCATTGATTCCTAGATCTCGACCACTATAGTGGGAAATTATTTTCCTAGATAACGCAGTTGCCTCGGCTCATGACACTGAAGACGTAAAATTTGAATAAAGTGGCATTGACATCTGCCTCAGCAGCCGTGAACGCTTTTTAAGCAGTTGCTTTACCAGCCAAAGCTTTATCTCTTTCCGACTCGAGAATTTTTGCCTTAGGTGTCAGCATAGAAATAGCCAATTTTTAAGCAGTGTTCCTCTCATGAAGACTAGCGTTGTCTTGTCGGTAAGTTGCAGAAGCTTGCTTTTCCACGTCCAGTAGGGTTTCAACAATCTGTTGATCAAACAAAGCATCTTTACTTTGCATTATCAGAACAGATTCTCTCAGTTTAGCAGTAACAAGCTCTTCTTTGAGCCTTCGATTCTTAGCCTCTAGCCTCTCTAACTTTGTGTTCCTCTGCATAAGAGATGCAATGTTAGAATCACGAGAGTCAAGAACCTTGGCCCACTCAACCTTGTCATTCTTCAATGTAGCGATCTAATCAAGGTTACGCCTGTTAATTCTCTGAAGCTCATCAGCTAGCTTGTACCATAGAGATAGTTGTTTATCAGCTCAGCCCTTAACCATATCGAGCTGCTTCTTGAGCTGACTTTTCACCGTATCCATCTGCTTGTTAATGTTGTATTTTGGCGCGTCCATATCTTTAGGTGTATCCTTTTTGTTAGACGGATGAATGCCCAGATCAAAGTACACTCCTTTCAGAAACTAATTTTTGAATCATTCAGCAATTTTGGTATGGGAAGGTTCGAGTTCATGGCATGTCCTATGTAACACCCTGCATTTTTAATATAATTAAAAATTTGTAAAAATATGTGTATATGCATAGATAGGTAAATAATGGTGATGTATAATGAAAATTAATTAATATATGGAAGAGAAGGAAAAATTAATTCGATAACAGTGTGCATAACAGAAAAAATAATAAAATAAGGATATTTAATTTAAATATCAGGAATTAAGTAAAACGGACATCACCATTGCGTTTGTCTCGAAATTCTGCTTGAAATAGAGTCCAAGTTTGCGTAAATCGGACTCTGTATGAAGGAGTTATGGCCTTTAGAAGATTCAACAAAAATTCAAAACAGTTCGAAATTCGACCCAGGCAGTTGGGCGGGAAATTTCCCGCCAAAACCAGGCAGGTCGACCTGGGGGTCAGATCGACCAGGTGGTTGACCTGGGGGTCGACGTATCCCCAAATCTGGGCGATTTCAGTTCATGTGACATGTTTTGATGTGCTATACGGGTCAGATGGCTTCTAGGTCAATCTAAGAGCTCTAAAACACTCTCTACACCTATAAATACATAGCAATACCTAACCCTAATTCATAACAATTCCTTAAGACGCCTCCATTCCACCAAACTTTAACCAAACAAGGTCGCCGCCCCAAAACTTTCAATTATATTGCAAGTTCTTCATCAACTTTGGAGTTTAATCAAATCAAGTATCAAAGTTCTTCATTAACAATTCATGCTCTTCACCAACAATCAAATAAGAAGATTAAATCAGCATTCTACATCAACAAATCGTTTATTTTCCCCAATCCAGTCAAGGTGAGTGGAATTATAATAAACTTGTTGTATAATAGTATTATTATCGTTCATCATTCCCCAGTTATAAATTCAATTCAAGATTCATGTTATAATAATTGTTCTTTTATTCTCCTTCCCCTTTTTATTTTTGGATCTACGTTATCTCGAACCTACACGAAATCTTATTACATACATATGGTTGGAATATGGGAATATTGGGCATAATCTATTTTATGAAGTCGAAGAATATAATATGTAATTTGGGGTTGTTGGCATAACGATTATTATTGCAAATATTGGGCATAATCTATTTTATGCAGTCGAGGAATATAATCTGTAATTTGGGGTTTGTGGCATAACAATTATTATTGAAAATATTGGGCATAATCTATTTTATGCAGTCGAGGAATATAATCTGTAATTTGGGATTTGTGGCATAATGAGTATTATTGCAAATATTGGGGTAATTGGCAAAGTACATATTGATATTATTCAAGGAAATAAGGGGAAAGGATCGTGAAATTGGTAATTTGGAGTAACTTATGCGAAAGGTAAATAAAGTTTGAATAGGGGATTTGGGAAAAATGATTTAAGAATAAAAACCCTAATTTGGTGAAGAAATAGATAAACTAGAAACCTAGTAGGAATTGGATAAGTTTGGGTTTAATCTGTCTCATGTAATTGTGAAATCTAATTCAAAAACCTGAAATTTGAGGCATGAATGTTTTAATTAAATTTGGGTTTGATTGGTTAAAGAAATATGAAGTTTAGAAATCTAACATGAAAATTGACACTAGTGGCATAACAAGAACATGAACATATTTGTGAATTTATCAATAGGATAAACATGAAACATGGCTAACTCGAGGTTGGAATGAGTTTGCGGTGTAATCCTGCCCGGAACCGCCCGGCACATCCAGTGACCGCAAACAATAGGTTCTAATGTGAGAAGTTAGTCATAACGTGCTTGAAACCTGAGGTTAGATTGAGTTGTTGTGTAATCCTACCCAGAACCAACCGGCACATCCAGTGACCGCAACAATAGGTCTAACGTGAGAGGTTGGGCATTAATAAATAATTAATGCTAATGACACATGCTAGTATGGTAAGGTTAAGTAAACATGAAATACTAGACAACACTTAACCAATTTGACATGATATATAGGTGGGTTAAGTCAACGTGAACCGCTAGATAACACTTAACCAATTTGATATGATATATAGGCAGGTTGAGTTAACACGAACTGATCTATAACACTTAACCAATTTGACATGATATATGGGTGGGTTAAGTCAACGTGAACCGCTAGATAACACTTAACCAATTTGACATGATATATAGGTAGGTTAAGTCAACACGAACTGATAGATATCACTTAACCAATTTGACATGATATATGGGTGGGTTAAGTCAACGTGAACCCCTAGATAACACTTAACCAATTTGACTCGATATATGAGTGGGTTAAGTCAACGTGAACTGCTGGATAACACTTAACTAATTTGACATGACGCTTGGGTTGAATTGAATACGTGATTGGGGGTCAAGTCAACTTGGACACATGGGCAAACTTAACAAATATAATAGTATCAAAGCAAGGAAAAGTGGGGAATGATAAGATTAAATAATAGATAAACTTATCCTAGGGATAAGAAATGAATATGAATTAAGATGTAATACAAGACTTGAAGGGTGGGATGACTTATAACATGAAATAAGTTAATATAAGCTGGAAATGTGGGAGAACACCCGCACGCTATCATTTGATAAAGAGAACTTAAGTCATGCTTGAATTTATAGGTAAACCTTAGTTAAAAGGAACTAAGTAACAAACATTAGTTAAAGAGAACTAACTAACAGAAACTAAGTATCAAACCTTGGTTAAGAGAACCAAGTAATAAACCTTAGTTAAGAAAACTAAGTAACAGAAACAAAGTATCAAACCTTGTTAACAGAACCAAGTAATAAACCTTAGTTAAGAGAACTAAGTAAATAACGAGAAAGCGAACTAAGTAGTCAACCTTAGTTAAGAGGACTAAGTTGTAAACCTTAGTTAAGAAAACGAACGATTAAATGAAACTAAGTAGTAAACCTTAGTTAAGAAAACTAAGTAGTAAACCTTAGTCAAGAAAGCTAAGTAGAACACGAGAAGGAGCGAACGTTCATCTGACCAAGAAGAAGGCTCCAACAGTCTGGGTTACGAAGCACGCGGGTTCGATGGGACGTAAGGGTACTCTTGGTATCCCTCTGTGAGGTTGCAGATGATCCTCCTAGGCTCACAGAGGTTAAGGTCTGCGTTAGAAGAACCAAGAGTATGCCTTGGTTGCAATATAAGGCAACCTAAAGGCTAGGATGGACCAGCGTGAGGCAGCGATATCTAGATTAACCCTGTAATAGCACGTCGTCATCTACCTACCATCTTGAGTCAATCGAGCACGTGAAGCGAAAAGGCGGAGAACTCCAAAAGACCATATACTTGCTATCTAGTTATGGGTGAGGTTGGCCAATAGGTTTGTGAGGGCATAGGGGGCCTGCGTACAGTTCTCATTCTTGATTTTCTAGGGTGCCTTTCATTAGTTGAGGGAGGGGTCAAGTGGGACCATAGCAACACATAGATAAAAACAGACCTTAGAATCTGCGTCGGCAGATAACTTAAAGCTCCCGACCGAGTTCCGTGTTTCTTGATTAGCCCTGCCACGGGACTCGGGCCGCACACAGAGAGGACATGTGCAACTAGACATCGATAACGATTCACGACACGTACGTGGGGAAAGTCTAGGAACATATATCGCTCTGGGTAGTGTGCCCTAGACTAAGGGGCATCGTTCGATAGGTAGCATAATCCCTAGTTGGACCTAGGTCGCGTAAACCTTGAATCCGAGAAGCGTTCAATAGGTAGCATAAATCCCAGTGGTCCTGGGTAGCGTAAACCCTGGTTGAATCTAGGAAGCGCTCAATAGTAAACCTTAGATTAGATCTAGATGATACACGGAATATAGCAAGATCGAGAGTGGCAGTCCAAACGATTTAGATAATGGTGGTTATACACTAAAGTAGTATAGATTTACATGATGAAGCCCGTATGGCATACAGCAAGGGATTGTATATATACATGGAAAGGATTAGACGAGTTCGGGGTGTCTACATATACGTTGTATTAGGTTAACCTACTAGTGGGACATGAGTATAGCCTAGAGAGCTAATATCGCGAATAACCTAATAAGCAAGATAATATAACTGAACGATATATGTATGATTATATAGAAGTTTATTCTAAGTCCAGTCACACAGAACATATGTTCTGACCCCCTCCTCATTACATACTTCCGGGTTAGGTTCATGACAGAGATGGTATAGCTTTGGATACTGGTTTAGCAGTATTGTTAATAAGGTAAAGCAATATTTGAATATTATACTTTATTTCCTTCCGCTGTGAGATGCTTTACGAGTTCTGACATGTATCTTTATCTCTGTCTTTTTCTGCAGGATACCAGAGCACCCAACTTGGGTTTCGATAAATTGGATTTTTGAAAAAAATTCTATCTTCGGAATCCGGGTTGTTACATCCTATGTATGATAACGTGAATATCAACCAGAGGTAGAGCAGCAGATGGGGCAGCAAGGGGCGAGTAGCTAGAGGTTGTTTGAGTAGCAGGGACTTGGTTTTTATCTAATCTACGGTGCTTTTGAGGATCATCCCCGCCATGGCTATCCCTCTCTCTTCCTTCTACGGCTCTCCTCCTCTTCCCGTCTGTTCCGATCATGGCGATCATCATGACGGTCATCATATCGGTCGCGGTCACCATAAGAGCCTCGATCCTGCTCCTCTCTTTCTAACTGATCTTGGGCCTCGTGTCTCCATCTCCTTTGTTCCTAAGTCTCTATGTAGCCACAAGGATGCTAAGATGGCTGAGAATAGTAAGACAGTTGAGAATGCCTAGAGTGCATGAAATCCTTTGGATTGTGCGAGTTGTTTTCATATATGAATGACTCATAATTGGACCTAAAATAAGGAGAACAAGATTTCAGTACTTAGATAAAAAAGTACGGGGTCATATGCAAGGTGTCAAAAAACATAGAGTGCATGTGATGTGTAATCTAAGACATATCTAGGAACGAAACGCTCAGTGGGGGTCCAATATCAATTTTTTTTCTATGTGGAGGGGTTCGACTTAAAGCTAACTCAGTTACTACGTTCGTAACCATAACTGTGAGCTACGAAGTCATCGTCTCACTTGGGGCAAGATCTCTTGCATTGTTAAGATCACTCAAGTCTACAAAAGTATTGGAGGTGTAATCCTCATTGATAACGGGAGGCATGGGATCAGTATCTGCTCTCTCAGCATTGAGCCGCCTTTGGTGATGAGTTCACCTTCCTCATGTTTCTCATCAGCGACCATAGGGTTTTTACCCTCTCGGTGTATGTTTTCCTCTTCTTCAATAGAAGGCAATTGAGGCTAAGGGGATCCCTCAGCTCCACTAGCAACATCTGAGCACTTTCTCAAAGAAGCCTCCTTAGTAGAGGTTTTAGCTACAGTATCTTCTTCAGTGCTTAGGGGCACCAGATGTTTCAAGTCTGGGGGATGAAGCGTAAGATCAGCCTAATAAAAAAGATTGTGAAGGTGCAAGTAATGTAGATTCACGAAGGAATCCTTCTGTGATAAGAAATTTCTTGGTCCTATCCTTTTCATCAACAGCTTTCAAAGATTTGAGAAGAGTGTTGCATGCCTCAGATTCTTTAACAGAAGACGGGACTTCTACAAAAAGAAAGAGGAAAGTTTAACAGTTGAAACTTAAAGGAAGATTAGTCGGAGAATTCTGAATATATGAATTCTCCTCCTTCCATTTGGGGCCTTAAAAACTCTTCGGGCACCGAGTATAAGGGAATTGACTTACAAACCCAAAGCGCTCTACGGTAAGCCACATACAACCTTGCGATTTTGAGCGACTTCAACAAATATAATAGAGGGATGTTCCTTCCTCTTCTTAAAAACACCCAAATAACAGATGTCTTCGAAAGTGGGCGCGCAATGCCTTATTCTCATAAACAATATGTATAAACCTAGTAAGATTGCATAGCCTTTGGGGTGCAACTGGAAAGGGGCAATCGCTAAGCGTATAAGAATCATCTATAGAAAGTCGTTAAAAGGAGTAACACCCCAGTTCAATAGCATCTGACGATTAATGGCTACAAACCTACAATGCGGTTGATCAACTTACCATCCCCCTCGACAAAATAACATTGGTCTCTGGAATGCCGAACCGACTACACAGTTGATTAAAAATTGGTGGGATCGGGGTCATAGAGCATCTGTCAGGGGCGGGCTACTTAAAGGTCGAGGGATAGGAATAGGTTGGTTCGACAAAAGCTCAGAGTGTATAGTTGTCACAGTTTTAGAAATTTGAGAAGAAATCCCGGTCTGACTAGATGATGTTGTCTCCTCGGTTTGAGGACAACTCAACTTCCGTGCTTCCATTCTACATAAACAATATTGTTTGTAAATATATCGCAGGTACATGCTTCAAAAGTATGAAATGTGGTGCGTGATCTTGCAAATCATTGAAAATAACAAAGCTTGAAATACACAAGTCGGCGTGTGTCGATTAGTTGATTTCATGCATTGATGTAAATTCAGATCTGAATGCCAAGTTTATGCGGACAAGTGTTCGACATAATCTTAAATGGTTGAACAAAGTTGTTCTATTTAAGCATGTCATTTTATTTAAGTCTCAAAGATGGTTATATCTAGTCTTAATGCTTCAACTAATCTGTTATCGATACGGGCGGTCGACTGCAAAATATTAAGTCCAAAAATCGTGCAAGTGCTTGTCTTGTTACTGCTATTTAGTGAAGAAAAGTACATCTAGTATTTCAAGTCGAAGCTTCGAAGTGTCAAAGGCTTAGTTGCTCAAAGTCGATACAACGTTGATCACCAAATTTTTAAATGCGTAAAAGTGGCTAGAAGGTTGCTCTTCTCTGAATGGATTTGCCTCTATTCTTCCATGGACCATTTAATAACCTATACATGGACCGTAGAAGATCCATACATGGATCGCAAACGATCCATACACAGGTCGCACACGATCCATGGTTCGTGAATAACCCATCAATGGATCGTATACGATCCATGGATCGCAAGCGATCCGTCTGTGGGTCACATATGGTCCATGGATCAAAATGTCCATCAGTGAATCCTGAGCACTCCATGAAAATGGATAAGGACCAAGATACCCACTAAAGCATTGCAACCTTGTGATCGATGTCGAAAACCAAACATCAACAGTCCAGTCATTCACTCCTTAAAACTTCGATATGGATCATATCAAAAAGACACTTACACAAGCATTGATCAACCAAGTTTGACCGATGACATCAATATTTGAATCACGAGGCTGATTCGGCAATCTTTGGTGATCAATAGACTATCCATACAAGTGCTAATAAGCTCAACATCAACTATGATAACTCACATACGAGAGCAATGCTGGAAATCTTGTATGAAACTAACAAAAACAATGCAAATTTTGTATGAATCTCACAACAAGAAATGACAACACTCAAACTATCATGTAGAATGACAAAATTCCTGGATTGATATCAAGGTCTCATAGAAAAGTATAAGATTTTGAATTCAAAACTGAAATCATAGACCAATCACACAAGATGCAGACGTATTTCAACATGAATGCGTGTACAAAAACAACTTAGAGTTGAAAAAAGAGAAAATCTTGATTGCTTTAGAAAGAAGAAAAGGTTTCATATAGTTCTAATATAAAATTTGTTGCAAAAATCTCCTAATAAATTGCCAAGGATAATTTGTCGAGCCCAAAGCATCGCATAGATCTGAACTACATAGCTCAACGCAATAAAAAGACATAGTTTCAAATATCAGTCATGGCTCAATACAACAAATTCAGCCCACAAAACCAAGTAAGATCTGACATTACATTCAACCAAAAAACCCTAAAAATTGGGTTAACACGAGATCAGAAGAATAACGCCTTAATGTTAAAAGACTGGATGATTTTTGGTAGTTGAATGGTTGCGAAGCTTTAACAGCGTTGAAATTGAGCGGATCCAAAATCTTGAAGCTTGAATCCACTGGAAATGGAAGTTGCGATGATGTTAAAGCTGGAATCGGATCCGAAAGATAATCGAGGTTCTCTGACGATTGGAGAAGATATAATGGTTGACGATGGTAGCAAGGAACTCGATTATGAAGATGATTAAAGCTGAGTTTAGATCTAAACGTAAACTTGAGAATCTCTGGTGATCGTTTTTTATGACGAGCAGTATCAACGGCAAGCTTGGTCAAAAGAGATACGACGAACTTTGACCTGCTGGAAACTCCTTGAAAAGAATATGATCGCCATTGTAATTTTTTAAAGATCGAAGGAGACAAAGTGTTAAAATGAAATGGACTTGGGAATATAAGGGGACATAAGTTAGAGGGCGGACCGATCCATGGTATTGGGCCGGGTCAAAGCCCGTCCAGAGTTTGTCTTAACAATTCAAATTAAAGCAGTTGTGATCCAATCGTCTAGAATGCATGTGATCCATCGTAAAGACAATCCGGTCCATTGATATTCGAAGCCCATATTTTCTTCATAAACTACGAATTTCAAGGGGAAAATGTCCTAAAAAATTGTTCATGAGTCGTTCTGCAAAGAAAGGTAGATGGATCGCTTGAGTTGGGTTCATAAATCATATGCAAGTCAAAGTGACGAGTCATCCACGATCCATATTCTCTCACCACCATGAAATGTCTGCGGTCCACGTTTGAGGGGCAGTTACATTTCATGTTAATGGATCGCTCTGGCCTCATTACCATGGATCAGGTTAGTCTCACCTTCACAAATCGTTAATAACTCATGCAGTAGTTCTTTTGCGATCCATAAGCATGTACAAAGAGCTACGCAGCAACATATGTAACATCCCGTATTTTAACAACACTAAAGGAGGATATATTAAATAATAATTAATTTAATATTTGGAATTAAGGGAAATGTACTGCGCCATTGCGTCTGTCTCGAAATTCTGGTCAAGATAGACATTTGATTTGCATAAAATGGACAACTTTTGAAGAAGTTACGAGTGTTTGAAGTTTGCATATACGTAAAAGAATCATATATATATATATACACACATATATATATATATGTAGGGCCCAAGAATTCAAAATTAGGTCCAAAACATTCACAATTCCAGAATTCGGGGTGAGCGGGAAAATTCCCGCCTAGGGGAGTCGACCCCTTAAGGGGGGTGTCGACACCAGGGTCGACCCCCCGAGGGCTAATGTGGCTAAGTCGGTTTGGAGGCTAACAGTTATAAATACAGGCTCATTCCTCTTGTTTCCTTCACTGAAAATCAATGGAGGCTTAAGTGCTTCTGGTGCTTGGACTGAATCAAAACTCTTTCATCTTCTGCAATCAAATTTAGAGATTCAAGCTTAGATCTAAGATTCATCAACTATTTTCTTCTCCTACTATTGTTCTAGATCCAAAAGTTGTGAGTTTCAGCTGCCTTTAGATTTAAATAAATAAAAGTAAACATGATATGATAGTAAATTTGGATCTATGCTTGTGACTGAATCATATCAGATCTATTGTAATTTGCAAATCTATGACATTTTGAATTTACTATGACTTGGATCTCAATACTTATCTTGTCAGATCAACTTTTAATTAGGTATATAATTTGTTATTTGGATCATCTTATGATTATCATGTTATGGTCAATTTAGATCTGTCATTAGCTAGACATCGAAATCCTCATTTAGATCTAATCATGCCTATTATGACATCCCCACTATGTTAGAACATGTTTTATTATCACAAGTTCACCGCTCTGTTCTTATATGTCCATCCTATCATTAGCCATCATATGCTTATGTCACTTTGTTTAAATAAACATCTCTGTCATCTTCCCTTCATCCTTTCCTTTTTATTTTTATATAGCCAGGCTATTTTCGAGCCTAGGAATGCCGCTAAATTATGCGATTACGTTAGTTTGGGAATGAGGGGAAAAACATTGAAATTGGGCAAATCTTGTGAATTGGGAATTTGGGAATAGTTGGGGCCCATTTTAGTCAGTAACCCTTAATAGATAACAAACGAGTACTCCGAATTAGGTCGGAGTTGGGGCGTGCTTGCTGGGCTGAATGTAAGAGATCCAAACGAGGAGGACGGTGTGGGCGGCGCAAATCGACCGGGGACATATGCGTGCATGGGCCGCGTAGAGAGGGCTAAGACGATCGTGACACCTATAGATATGGTTGTGCATATCAGCGAAGGGTTGCCACTATAGGACGTGATACATCCTATGGTGGGGCCGGCACAGAGTATCTATGCAGAGTAGGGAGCCGATCGATTAGGGAAGTGTTTAGGATACATCTAGACATATGCCTAAGTCTACCATCTTATAGTTGTTGAGATCATCTCATTCTGGTGATACAATATTAGTGCAGGGAATTAGAGTAATCTTTAGAGAAGCATATATGCTCTATCATGTTTACCTTGTCATACCTGCCTTATATGTTGTTATCTCTCTATCTTATCCACTTTATATGCCTATCATGATACTTTTACTTACTCACTTGCTAAAAGTAACTGGACTCGCCATACTTTATGTCTGACCCTTTTTGTTACCTCTTCTTTCTTCTGTTCCCCCAAGGTTCTCGGGGTGGGAATACTCAGACTTGACCATGATTCTCCTTTCATTTTGCTGGAGCTGCTTAGATGTATGGCTCAAGCTCCTATCCTTGCTACTATGGCTATGTTTTATTTTGGGAAATTTTGCTTCTTTTATGTACTTTGATGTTTCAAAGTACAAGACAGTAGTTTCAATGATGTAACGGTTTTCATGTATTTCAGACATGTGATATTTTCAAACCACTTGCCTTTATGTTAAATGAAGTTTCTAATTCCGCTGTCTTTTTTATATCTGTCTTGTAATATTCTATTTTTGTTTACCTATAACGCTTCAAGAAACTTAATGCATTCCCTTTGTGAGTGACATTAATGGACGTGGGGTGTCACACATGGTATCAAAGCTGTAGGTTACCAGATCAGATGAAAGTTTTTGAAAACTATTTTCAAAAGAAAGGTTTTAAAAGAAAACATTTTTCAAAAAGGAAAAGTCTGTTTTGAAAAACATATTCCCCAAAGCCATATGTATTATCTTTGGATCCATTGTCCAAATCTCTTTCCTTTTCTTTTCAGCATGTTTGGGGAACCTAACATTCCAGAGGGCGTTACGATACCTGGCTGGTTCCGTAGGTATCTAGGGCTACGGCGCCTGCCGGAGACCAAAGAAATGTTCCTCTCCAAGATGCACCCATCGTTCCTCCTCCTCCTCCTGCTGTAAGAGCAGATAATTTCGCTAAGATCTACAAAGATTTCTACGCCATGGGAGGGAAGCCATTCTGTGGAACCGAAACATTCATAGAGGTAAGGAACTGGCTCAAGGAGACTGAGGACTTGTTCGTAATTTTTGTAGTGGAAAATCGAAGGAAGATTCAGTTAGCTGCCTGGCTATTGAAAGATGAAGCTTCGTTTTGGTGGGAAGTTAACCAAGCTGGACGCCCGATAGAGACATGGGATGATTTTAGGATGATGTTTGAAATGAAATTTCTTTTCCACATTGAGAAAAGCATGCAGATGGAAAGGTTCTTGGCGCTCAAACAAGGAAACATGACCGTTAAAGAATATGTGAACAAATTCAACCAGCTAGCAAGATTTGGATTAGAATTGGTTGATACTCCGCATAAGAAAGCTTTGCGGTTTGCTAAAGGGCTAAATGAACCCCTTCATGGTTTAGGTATGCTCCACATCACAATGGGAGAGGCTTTTGAAAGGCTTGTTGATATAGCCCCGATGCATGACAAAGACAAGGGAGAAAAGAAGGAAGTAAAAGCTGAGGAACAATGCAAAATAAGAAGGCATGGCCTAAGAAGGGATGACAACAACACCAACAACAAAAAAAGAAAGGTGGAAAGAATGACAAAGCTAAGATAAGAGGAAATGTCACATTTGTGGGTGAGATGGTCACTTGGTCAAAGACTGTAAAAGAAGGAAGAACACTTGCTTCAATTCTGGTGATGTCAGACACTTTTCTATGGAGTGCCCGAAGAAACAGGGACCGCAGGGACAAGGCCAAAGGGCAGGAGCTTCTAGAGGGCAGGTGCATGCTCTCGCGATCAGTGCTCCGGATAGAGATAGGAAAATTTCTATGGAAGGTTTGATTTCTCTTTCCAGTCACCCTATTAGAACTCTTTTTGATTCTGGAACTTCACATTCATTTATATCTTGTTATGTGGTTGAATCTCTGCACTTAAATACTAGTATGGTAGTGGATCCTGTTATTATCTCAAACCCCATTGGTGGTTCGGTTCATTTATCCATGATTTGTCAGGGTTTGAGGATATCTATCATAGGCACCAAGTTTGAGTGCGACGCTTATGTTCTTGGGTTTATGCGTTACGGTTTGATTCTAAGAATGGATTGGCTAACCATGTATGGTGCCATTCTTGATTTTGTGAGGAGCGTCGTTAGGCATCTGACTTGTCATGGGAGGACCCTCGAGATTTCTTGTGACCCGCAAGGATCTGTTATGCTTAGTTTCCTAGAGTCTCTCGATGCATCTATCGATGACTTGCAATCTGTTCCAGTAGTTTGAGATTATTCTGATGTTTTTGATGAGGTACGGGGCTTACCGCTGAGGCGCAAGATCCATTTTCGTGTATATTTGGTGGACAATGCAAAGCCAGTTGCATTGCCAGTGCACCATATGGCTCCAAGGTAAAGGATGGAAATGAGTAAGCAAGTAGCGGAGCTACTTGAGAAAGGATTTATCAGCAAAGAATATCTGAATATGGTGCTCCAGTAGTATTCGCAACTAAGGCGGATGGTTCGATTCGTTTATGTGTAGATTATAGAGAGTTAAACAAACTTATAAAGAGGAATATGCACCCACTTCCGAGGATAGATGACTTGTTTGACCAGCTTGTTGGTGTCTCGGTATTTTCTCAATTGGACCTACCCACGGGGTTTCATTAGTTGAGGGTGGCTAAGGACAATATAGATAAGACCACTTTTAGGACTCCAGATGGTTTCTTTGAATGGCTCATAATGCTTTTTGGGTTGACGAATGCACTCGCCTATTTTGTTGATCTGATGAGTAGGGTGTTTTGGGAGTTTCTAAACAAATTTGTCATTGCCTTTGATGATGATATCTTGATCTTCTCAAAAAGTGAAGAAGAGCATGCCCAACATTTGAGGGAAGTTTTGAAAACTCTCCATGCGCATCAAATTAAGGCAAAATTCTCTAAATGCCACTTTTGGAGAAAGGAGGTGTGCTTCCTAGGGCATGTGGTTTCTAAAGAGGGGAAAGCAGTAGATCCTGTAAAGATGGTTGCATTTCAGGATTGGCAGATTCCAAAGAAAGCAATGGAGGCAAGAAGCTTTTTGGGGTTAGCAGGCTTTTATAGGAAGTTCATTAAGGACTTCGCAAAAATATCAGTCCCACTCACTAGGCTGATGAAGAAGAATTTGGCATTTTTATGGGATATAGATTGTGATGTTTATTTCCAACAACCGAAGAGGGATCTGAAAACAACCCTAGTCTTGACCTTGCCCGATGGGAATAAAGTGTTTACAGTTTACACAGATGCATGTGGTACGGGGCTTGGTGTGCGGTTTTGATGCAAGAAGGGAAGGTAGTGTGTTATGGGGGTAGACAGCTAAGAGTCCATTAAAAGAACTACGCTACCCATGATTTAGAGCTAGCCACCATAGTATTCGCGCTTAAGATGTGGCGTCATTATTTTCTTGGAGAGTAGTTTGAGTTATACACTGATTATAAATCTCTCAAGTAATTTTTCTTGTAGTAGGATCATAATCTAAGGCAGCAAAGGTGGATTGAGTTCCTAGCTTCTTATGACTTTTAGATTGCTTGTACTCCTGGTAAGGGTAATGTGGTGGCAGATGCACTAATTAGGCAGAGGATGGCCTTAGGTCCTCTGTTTGTGGAAAGAAAAAGCTTGGAGTTCATATCGATCTTTGATTTTAGACCCTCCACTGAGCTTTTGCCTGGTTTGTTTGCATCACTAGAGATACGACATACTCTTATAGATCAGATTGGAGCTTCGTAGCGAGATGATATACAGATTTTAGACATCTTGGATAGGCTCAGTAAAGGGGACACTTCTAGTCACCTCAATAGATATTCCATCGATGATAAAGGGTGGTTGCGACGAGATGGAAGGCTTTGTGTTCCTCAAACCGGAAGTTTGCTAAAGGTAGTCCTAGAAGAAGCCCATCACTCTAAGATGACTATTCATCCAGGCGGTGATAAGATGTATAGGGACATGAAGATGGTTTTCTTTTGGGATGGGATGAAGAAAGATGTGGCAGAGTTTGTTTCTCTATGTTTAGTTTGTCATCAAGTCAAAGCTGAGCAAAAGAAGCCCAGTGGGTTACTTCATCCCTTGGAGGTTCCACAGTGGAAGTGGGAGAGCATCTCTATGGATTTCATAGATGGTTTGCCTAGATCAAAGAAAGGCAACACCAGTATTTGGGTGATAGTAGATAGACTTACTATGTAACGACCCGGATTTTTCGAACAGTTTATTTTAAATATTTAATATGTTTTAAATATTTAATATAGTTTTAAATATTTAGTTGATTATATAGAGTTATCGATTAATAATTGATTTCAATTTAATATCGAATATATTAAATTATCGTAATAAGAGAATAATTCAATTCGAATTTTAAAATAGAGTTAAAATAATTCAAATGATTAATATGAATTTTATTTGAATTTAAAACAAAATATAATTGAATCCAAAATTAAAAAATAAATCAAGACGATGAATCAGTATAAATTCTATTTGAATAGAATTGACGATAATATCAATTTATTTTCAAGGAATAAATTGTTTTGAATTTAATTTATATTATACCGATTTTATATAGTTATTTGATATATATATATATATATATATATGTATGTATATATATATGTTCAAATTTAATTTCAGAATATATTCTGTTGAGTTCATTACCATGCTATAATATTGAAATGTCGGTCGGTGCGTTGAAATAGTGGTTCATGATCTCAAGTTGCGAACCCCGAAATATCTGAGGTGTGGATAAGCTCGAAATCAAATCGATATCTATTTAGATCAAATAAAAATCGCTTTATTTCAAATCAAATTAAATCGAGTGTGTACTTTGGGAGACAATCCATTAAATAACCTGTACGTTGGTACCCCTCTTCATCTATAAGTAACGCGACAGTTCCCCTTTCTGTTTAGTTACAAAATGCAAAGCTTCAGATTAGAAAACAAAAATGGCCACTACCTTAAATCAAATCGAAATCGAACAAAAAATGGACGCTCCTTCTTTTACCAGTCCAAATCGAGATCGGAATCTCGAAGTCAAAGCACCATCGCGAAATCAAGTTCGATAGCAAGGAGGGGCACTCGCGTTCAAGGAGTTCAAAGACCTGGTTGCGTTATAGTATGGCGAGGTCGTGATGGGGTCTCGGGGTTCGGAAATGGAAGGGGCATTGCCAGGAGAACTCAGGGTGACGACGGGATCAGTTCAACGTTGGTGAGGGAACACTCGATATTGAACAACGGGGTAGTTCGAACTGTGTTATTGTGAGTTGAGGGTTTCCGTCAGAACGTTGTCGCTCCTGTGTATGTGAGTCGTGATCCTTTCTCTGGAGTTGAACATTAGAAAACTGGGAAGGATCTGAGGGATGCGATGGGGGTTGTCGAGGTCTGTTGGAGGTCATTGAAGGGGATTCTGACTCCATTTAGGAGTTCGATGCATTGATGAAATGGGGGTGATTGGGTGGCAAGAACAGTCGTTGGTTTGCGCTGAGCTTGGCAGTGGGATTTCTGATGGTGAGGCGAACTCGCTAAGGATGGTTTGGGAAGACATTACTGTAAAAGGAAGAGAGGGCTAAATTGAGAATTAAGGTGTGATGAATTCAGTTGAGATAGTTCGAATAGATGCGTAACCGTGAAATATGGAAATAAACTGGATATTCGACAACTGCAAATTCCGGTGAGTAAATCTCACTCACCTTTTTCTTTAGAATTATTTTTATTGGTTAAAAATAATTGGTGTTGCTTGTTTGAATTCTTTCTATTTGTTTTAAATATATTAGTTATTTAGGGTGACTATTATATATATATATATATTTGTTTGGTGGTTGGATTCCCGCAGTATCATTAGTGGATGCCCGCGGTACAATTAGCGGATAATTACCCTATACGCCCCATGCTATGATAGCGGATGACCTTCTATACCGCGATATCCTGCCTCGAAGCAGGATGGGTATTACTATGTTAACTAACATCTGTGGATGCAGGAAAACAGGTTGGAGGAATCTGACTGGATTCCTCAAAAATATATTATCTGTTTGTTTGATTGGTTTCATATGTATATTCATATATGATGTGTTAAAAAATCAAACGATTGAAATTGGTTGATTTAATTGTTTAAATTATCCCTTGGCTTGAATATATTTTTAAAAATATCAAAAAGGGTATTTGAGATTTAAAAAGGGAAATCTATTTTTATAAATAGAATTTGAATTTTTATGAACTATAGAAAATATTAACTTGTTTGAATATATATAAAACAAGAATTGAATTTATAAACTTGGTTTATAAATTTATAATTTCGAATTTGAATTGAATTTATAAACTCTGTTTATAAATTTTAAATGTTGGATTTGAATTGAATTTTTATAAACTTTGTTTATAAATATATAATGTGGGATTTTAAGTGAAGTTATAAATGATGTTTATAAATTTAATGCAGAAAATTCAAATGGAATTCAAATAGAATTTGAATAAGAGAATTCAAATAGAATTTGAACAAGAGAATTCAAATAGAATTTGAATAAGAGAATTGAAATAGACTTTGAATATAGAATTCAAATCGAGTTAAAATAGGAATTTCAAGTAGAATACAAATGAAGTGTAAATATTTGAAATTCCAAATATAATAAAAAAAATGGAGTTTGAATATTTGAAATTCCAAATAGAAGAAAAAAAAGTTTGAATATTTGAAATTTCAAATAGAATTAAAAAGGAGTTTGAATATTAGAAATTTCAAATAGAATAAAAATGTAGTTTAAATATTAAGAATTGAAATAGAACTTCAAAATGGAACTAGAATTTCAAAATAGAAATTGAAATAGAACTTCAAAATGGAATTAGAAATTCAAATAGAAATTGAATATAGAAATTCAAATGGAGTTTAAATATAGAAAATATAAAGGAAACTCAAATATAGAATTTGAATATAGAAAGTGAAATAGAATTTGAACAAAGAAATTTTAAATATAGAATTTGAATAAAATTTGAATATAGAAATTTGAATAGAATTTGAAAATAGAAATTTCAAAGAGAATTTGAAATAGGAAGTTGAAATCATTTTGAAATGGGAATGACGAAATATATTTCGAAATGTGGATTTTTAAACAGAATAGAAATAAATCCAAAGGATTTATAATTTATAAAAGGGAATTGAAATTAAATATAGATGATTTAAGTATAAATGAGTTTATTACTGAATAAGGAAAAATCGACAATTTTAGAAGATTGGAAATAGTATGTTGAATTAGGAAAAATTGGATTTGATATATATTAAAAATATATCAGAATGGAGTTGAATTTATTATAAACGAAGTTAAAACGTTTATATTTATAAATATAATTAAAACGAGCTCGCCGTAGCGCGGCAGTTTGTAAATTGTCGTTTCGAACTTCAATTGAATATACATGACTCAATTGAAGTTGGAATTCTTTGAAACAAGAAACGTCAGGACCGATTTGATAATAGTTTTCTAATGGAGGAGAAAAAACTGGATTTCGTCGAATAGATTTTGAGTTATACCAAAATCAAATTTTCAGAAAAACAGCGCCATAACCATTTAAAAACCATAACGGTTTATTTAAGTTTATAAAAGGATTTTAAGCGAATAAAACCCGAATTTCTATTTGGAAAATTTCAGATTTGGGTTGTAGATTATATGTGAACTCAAGTGGATTAATGAATTGATTTTTGAAATAGAAATTAGATTTTTGATTATTGATTGGAATTAACTAATTTGAATAGTAATTAGTTGATGAGGTTTTGAATTGATATTGGGCTTTGAATAAGTGAATTCGATTCGAAAATTTATATTCGAAATTGAAAAGGAAACTAGAATTGAAACTCAATTTGGTTATAAGCAGGTTAAATATTTTGTTTGAACATGTTATGTTCAAACAAAGAAGTGAAATAGGCAAAATAGCTAATTAAAGAATAAATGAGCGAAATTGAATTCAAACGATTGGATAGTGTTGAATTGAATTGAAACCAGGTGAGCATATGTCAGACAGGTATGGGATGAAGTATATGCAGATTTTAATTTATGTGCCCGACAAAAAGGTACATGTTTAAATTCATATATGAGATTTTATGCACCGTATCGGCAAGCCGCTTGGCTTATTCTTTTTCTTTTGGATTGGTGAAGGCCATGGGAGGCTATTTGAAATATCCCGATGCTCCCGGTACAAGGGAGGTTATGGCGAATTTTTCCGGGAATTTAAGGAGTTAGAATATTTTTAAGAAAAATTCGATAGTTAGAAATAAATGTATTGATATATACAGAATTTGATAAGGAACGAATTTAAAAGTAGAATATTATAAACAAAAAGGAAATTGATAGGGTGGTAATAGAAAGAGAAACATATATACATTTAAAATGAATAATTGGTTTTTATAATGTTGATTATTCGAGGTAAGTGGTTTTGTCTGTTTTGAAGTTAATGATGTTTTCAGTCAAGGTCTGAGAGGTAATTTTACCCCAACTTGATTGATTTCATTTTTATTGATAAATAGCTAGACCTAGCCTCAAAGAGAAGTGTTTGAATAATATTTAGTTGAATAAAATATTTTGGGTTGTTGTAACGATGTTTACACAACATTCGTTTTAATCCAAGTGATGGAATTTTGGAAATATAACGGTAAATATTTCCTGAGTATAATTAAAGTAGTCGGGAGAGATATAAGTGATTGAAATTGTTTTTTTCAAATGCAAATAGAATATATTTTCTAACTATAGAAAATAATAGAAGGCGATATATGGAAATGTTTTCCAAATAGCGTAAGAGGCCAAGATGATTATCGAAATTATTTGGTTAACAAATATTGATAGAGAAATAGAGAAGTGAATTAATTAATGAAATATTAATTAACAGGCCCAGTGATTGATTGATGTTATGGATGAATGGATGTTTGTTTATTTTCCTTCGATAGTTAGAGAACCGACTATCGAAGTGTTTGCCAATATCGTTGTCAATATGGAGAGACCGGTTGGATTATTATCCGTGAACCACTCTATATTGGCAGTAGCGTTGCGAATCAGATTATACGAAGGTAATCGAAGACATTGTAAAGTGCAAGGGCTTTTTCTATTAATAGAAATTGTGCCTTCGGTTTCGTTCAATCCCAAAACGAATGTAAATGGACGAATGTCTGATAGAGTATTTCCAATGATCGAATATATTGGTCTATATAAATATACATGGTGGCAACGGATTTATTCCCTTAGCATAATATCTAGAATATTTGTGCAAATCAATTAGTGATTAACGGATCTGACAATGTGTCACTCAAAGTGATTGTGCTATCAATGAATTACAAGAAATCGTAGCCTCAGGCCTCAACAACCGGGAAATGACAAAAATCGGGCAGGCAACATGGCTATGTGGGTCGCTCCCATTAGGGTGTATAATCACCTATCTAGAGATTCATTTAATTCCTTATTTTATTCGATGTTGTCCCATTCGGGAAACGGTTGCTGATCCCAACCGTTGGTGATATACATTCGATACACTCAAGCGAAATGAGTGGTCGGTCATGTGTGGGCCGGGTTGCAAGATGTTCTTGTTGGACCCAGTGTATTCCTCTCTGGAGATACACTATCGGAAGGTGGTCCCATACCTTGTCATGTTGGAAATCCAATCTCCAATAAGCACCTGCGGTTTCTGATTTTAATATTATATATGGAGCGTAAGATGCAAGTGTTCCGCTAGATTCTATTTATTTGATTAGACATTATTATAATATCACTGGATTTTAGTATCAAAGTGTTTTGGGTTATAGTAAGGAAAAAACCGTCCATGTTTATGTGTGGCTGGTCTTACTATTATCATTTCTTTAGAAAGGATTTTTAAAGTTAAACAAATGCTTGGAGTTTACTCACACCAGTCTCATTACTGAACCAGAGTTTATTTTGTTTGTTTTCCCTAAACTCTTGGGTACCTAAATTTGTACGGGCAGTCAAGTATTCGGGATTTTTCAGATTCACTTGGAAGAGCTGGAAGTAGCAGGCTTCACCAGTTAGCTATAGACTATCATATATTCCGCTGTGAACCATGTTTGTATCTGGAAACAGGTGTTTATAACTGTTCCAGGAATAACTGTTGTGCTCTGATGATGGTATGTATATAAAGTTACTGATTTGTATTTCAAAAGTTATGTTATATAATATATTTTATTCATTCCGCTTTGAGATTTGTCTTCTTTGTTTTCTTCTATTCTAACAATTCTTTCTTTCTATTTCTCACCCTCTAACTTCTTTCTACTAATGATTCGTATTTCTGTGCAATTTGGGTTGGACGTGTGGTGTTATTAGTCGTATATGTTCGAGAGATAGTCCGTCTTCATGAAGTGTCTTCCAGCATCATAAGCGATCGTGACCCCATCTTCACTAGTGAGTTTTGAAGGAGTTTGCAAGAAGCATTAGGTACACAGTTACGTTTGAGCACCGCTTATCATCCTTAGACCGATAGGCAGACGGAGAGGGTGAATAAAGTTCTAGAAGATTTTTGAGACTGTGTATCCTAAACTCTGGAGGGACTTGGGAAGAACATCTTCCTTTAGTAGAGTTTTCTGATAACAATAGTTACCAAGCTAGCATTGGCATGGGACACTTTGAAGCGTTCTACGGACGACCCTGTAGATCACCAACTTGTTGGTGGTAATCTACAGAAAGGCTATTACTTGGACCAAATACAGTTAGAGAAACGTCCGAGAAGATTGATCGTATTAGACGATGAATGAAGACTGCTCAAAATAGACAGAAATCCTACGCAAACAAAAGAAGGACTGACATTGAATTTGAAGTAGGAGATATGGTTTTCATTAAAGTGTCATCCCTAAGGATTGTGGTTTGCTTTGAATCTGTAGGGAAGGTGGCACCAAGATTAGTAGGGCCATTTTGCACAACAGAAAGGATTGGTCAAATGGTCTATAAAGTAAAGATGCCAGAGATGCTAATCCGGTGTTCATGATGTTTACCACGTTTCTCACTTGCAGAAGTGTTTGCATGATACCATGGAAGTAGTTGAGCCAAGTGTAATGGAAGAATTAGAGGTGGAACGGGAGGCGATAGTCAGATGAGTTTCTTCTCATATTCTTGGATCGGAAGTTAAGAAGCTACGCAATAACGAAATCAAGTTGGTGAAGGTTCAGTGGGGAGATAACCCAAAGAATGCAACTTGGGAGACCGAAGACAAGATTCTTCTTCATACCCTTTTATTTTTGAGGGTATATTCTTAAACTTTTCCAAAGCTCTTTATTTATGCTTGTTTCTATCATTTAAGTATGTCCTGTCGATCGGATCTTCGACCTTTAGGTAGGAGTCCCATGATTGTAAACATGTGTTTGAAACATGTTATGTTTGATGGATGTAAGTGGTTGCTAGTGGTTGCTCGTGGATGCATATACACACACATTAGGCACTAGATCGGCTCAATCACTTTCATACTGCATATGGATGTGTGTGCATTTTTCTTCTTTTAATGAATGAAAATGGATGCCAGTGATTGATGGATGAGTAGATGGGTAATAGATGGTAGGATATGCATTCTTCTTAAAGATTTCAGGGACGTAATCCTTTGACTAGGGGAGAATGTAACATCATGTATTTTAACAACACTAAAGGAGGATAAATTAAATAATAATTAATTTAATATTCGGAATTAAGGGAAACAGACTGCGCCATTTCGTCCGACTCGAAATTCTAGTCAAGATTACATTTGGTTTGAGTAAAACGGACACCGTATGAAGAAGTTATGAGGGTTTGAAGTTTGTATACGTGCAAGAGAATACATATATATATATACACATATATGTATATATATAGGGCCCAAGAATTCAAAATCAGGTCCAAAAAGTTCAAAATTCCAGAATTCGGGGTGAGCGGGAAAATTCCCGCTTAAGGGAGTCGACCCCTTGGTCGATCCCCCAAGGGGGGTGTCGACACCAGGGTCGATGGCCCTAGTGCTGACGTTGCTAAGTCGGTTTGGAGGCTAGCAGCTATAAATACAGGCTAATTTCTCTTGTTTTCTTCACTGAAAATCAATAGAGGCCTAAGTGATGTTGGTGCCTAGACTGAATAAAAACTCTTTCTTCTTCTGCAATCAAATTTAGAGATTCAAGCTTAGATCTGAGATTCATCAACTATTTTCTTCTCCTTCTATTGTTCTAGATCCAAACACTGTGAGTTTCAGTTGCCTTTAGATTTCAATAAATAAAAGTAAACATGATATGACTGTAAATTTGGGTATATGCCTATGACTAAATCATATCAGATTTGTTGTAATTTGTGAATCCATGATACTGAAATTTGGATCTATGCCTGTGACTGAATCATATCAGATCTATTGTAATTTGCGAATCTATGACATTTTGAATTGACTATGACTTGGATCTCAACCCTTATCATGTCAAATCTACTTTTAATTACGGATCTAATTTGTTATTTGGATCATCTTATGATTATCCTATTGTGGTCAATTTAGATCTATCATTAGTTAGACATCTAAATCCTTATTTAGATCTAATCTTGCCTATTATGACATCCTTACTATGTTACAACCTGTTTTATTATCACAAGTTCATCGATCTGTTCTTATATGTCCATCCTATCATTATGCCATCATATCTTTATGTCAGTTTGTTAGAATAAACATCCTTGTCATCTTCCCTTCACCCTTTCCTTTTTATTTTTATATAGCCAGGTTATTTTCGTACCTAGGCATGCCGCTAAATTATGCGATTACATTAGTTTGGGAATGAGGGGAAAAACATTGAAATTGGGCATATCTTGTGAGTTGGGAATTTGGGCACATTTGGTAAAAAGGTGAAAATTGGCATAATTTGAATAATGTATATATATATATATATATGAATTTGGACATATAACTTACTGTGAACGTAATTGGGGAAAAGGGGCATGAAACCTATAACCTATAACGACATAGGAAAAATTGGCTAATAATGAAATGCCTAGGATTACAATAATTAGTAACTGTAATTGCGCCTAGATATGAGGTTAGATTGCACTTGTGGTGGAAGTCTGCCCGGACCCGCCCGGCATATCCAACGACCACAAGTGGTGAATCAAATGTGGGAGGTCTAGGTGCACAAATACGAGACGTGCTAAGACATGAAGTTAAGCCCAATTTATGGAATAAATCTGCCCGGACCCCCTCCCCGGGCATGTTTAGCATCCATAAATGGTAGGCTTAATGTGGGAGGTCTACCATACCATAACCATAAATGAAAATATGGTAATAAACCTTGAATACTTAACCTAGTTGAATCCATAGGGATTGCATGAATATAAACTTAAGTTGGGGTTTAGTAAATTTGGTTGAACAGTGGGTGGGTTAAGTAAATCTAAGCGGGTGGGTAATATTTACATATAGGCCCACAAAGTTAACCTGATAAGGTTATGTAATTAAAGACACGTAGTGGTATACATAACCGATGGGAATATTAGAGTTATGTAATTAAAGACACCTTATTAGGGTAAGCATAACTTGTATAAATGATAGGGCTGTGTAATTAAAGACACCTAGTGGTATACATAACCGATGGAAATCCAAGTAGGGATACAAGACAAGGGGGAGAGCTTGTATCAAATTGCGTGGGACCTATTTCAGTCAGTAACCCTTAATAGGTATCGAACGAGTACTCCGAATTAGGTCGGAGTTAGGGCATGCTTATTGGGCTGAATGTAAGAGATCCAAATGAGGAGGAAGGTGTGCGCAGCGCAAACCGACCGGGGACATGTGCATGCATGGGCCGGGTAGAGGGGGCTAAGACGACTGTGACACCCGTAGATATGGTTGCGCATATCAGCGACCACAATAGGACATGATACATCCTATGGTGGGGCTGGCATAGAGTATCTACGCGGAGTAGGGAGCTGATCGATTAGGATAGTGGTTAAGATACATCTGGACGTATGCCTAAGTACACCATCTTACAACTGTTGGGATCATCCCATTCTAGTGACATAGATTAAGTGCAGAGAATCAGAGAATCTTTAGAGAAGCATAAATGCTCTATCATGTTTACCTTGTCATACCTGCCTTATATGTTGTTATCTCTCTCTTATCCACTTTATATGCCTGTCATGATACTTTTACTTATTCACTTGCTAAAAGCAACTAGACTCGCCAAACTTTATGTCTGACCTTTTTTTTTCCTCTTCTTTCTTCCGTTCCCCCCAGGTTCTCAGGGTGGGAATACTCAGGCTTAACCGTGATTCTACTTTCATTTTGCTAGAGCTGTATAGATGTATGGTTCAAGCTCCTATCCTTGCTACTATAGCTATGTTTTATTTTGGGGAGTTTTTCTTCTTTTATGTACTCTGATGTTTTAAAGTACAAGACAATAGTTTCAATGATGTAACTGTTTTTATGTATTTCAGACATGTGATGTTTTCAAACCATGTTGCTTTATGTTAAATTAAGTTTTTAATTACGCTATCATTTTTATATCTATCTTGTAATATTCTGTTTTTATTTACCTATAACGTTTCACGAAACTTAATGCATTCCCTTTGTGGGTGACAATGACGGACGTGGGGTGTCACAACATCCAATTTGATGGATTAGTGAAAAGTATATTATGATGGATCATTGCTTTACTATAGTGTGTGGGTCACCTGCCTTTGATTGGATGGATCATGGGCGTTCGAATTTGATGGATCATGGAAAAACTCATTAGCATGGATCATCATTTATATATCCGTTCAATGCTATGGGTCGACTACGTTCAACTGTGCATAACAACACACCGTTCATAACGTATACTGTATCAGCATGCAAGTAGTTGGCTCCTTTAGAGAAGAATAGGGATCACATATACGAAGAACTTCATGTATGAGGTGTGCAAAATACACGTGGCATAGATCGTCATATTGACAACAGGACGAGTTATATATAATGTGTTATATGGATCAGCGGTTCCTTATACATGAAGCTGGGACAATTAATTCATGGATCGGTGGTAACTTAAGGCGGTGGCAATGGTGTAATTTTAATGGATCAGTCTTGTTTTTAAAGATGGATCAACATAAAAAATATGCAGCATGGATCATATATAAAATCAACTCAATGGAATTTTCGTGAATACAATGGATCGATCCATCACCCCTTACACCAAGTTACGACTTCGCCGCTCCACTCCAAATCATGCTTATAAATACCCCCCTCCATCACTCATTTAAGGGGACCGAATTTTCTCTCCACGAAGTGCTGCCAAACTCGTTTCTCCACCACTCCAAATCACTCCAACCACTATTAAAGTTATTCCAAGCTAAGATTCAACACCTTTACCACTATGAAATCATTGAAGATCGTCTAAGTACTCAAATTGTTGAAGATCTACTCTAACAATCATTGCAATCAAAGAGATCTCATCATTTCCATGGTGAAATTGAGTGAATCCAAAGAATAAAGATAAGAGATGGGGAGAAATATTGTAAAAGAGAGAAAATGAGTGAAGTTAGAGAAATCATGTACCTTGTAACATTGATTGTGATAATGAAAGCTCTCTTCAAAGTGGACGTTGGCCAACTCCAGGCCGAACCACTATAAATTCCTGTCTTTTTACTGCTTTTTGTGCTTGTGGCTACCACTTTTCTATATCTTACCGTTCGTGAAGTGTAGAATCATACCTTGGGGTGTTAGTGCCATTTTTAGCATTAACAGTTATAGTACAAAGTTATGTTATTATTATTCTTATGCATGAATGTACGATTATCAAAACGAGGAAGTGTTACAACTTACAATCACAAATTCACAGTATATGGGTTTTCTTCAAAATTTTCTCAGAGCACCATTTTATCTTCTGGACTTTACATTAATTATAATCGATTCTTGTTCTTTTGCTCTACAATCTAAGTTTGTCATGAAAAGAAGCTTGTGCTATAATAGTCTATACAACATACTTATATGTCGTATTCCTGCGAGTATAGAATAACTTTGTAATAAAGTTTTCTCATATTTAAATTCTTTTACAATTTTCTGATCATTTTAAACGGCTAGAGCAGAGCGTTTATAATAATATGCTAGTTATAATAATCTTTGCATACAAATAGTTTGAGTTTTATATACATGAAAAAACTTCACATAAATTTTACATGGACCATTTCATAGTAATTTTATAATATAAACCAATATTGTAGCGACAAGGATATAAAATCCAATCGTTAATATTGGCCATGTTTCTATGGAAATATATATAGTGACCAATATTGTAGCGGCAAGGATATAAAATCCAATCGTTAATATTGGCCGTGTTTCTATGGAAATATATATAGTGAAAATTAATTCCACATCCCCATAATTAAACTTAATCCATGTCAACTCCTCCCTCTCCAAAATATAGATTTCTGATCCCTATTTTTTTCAGCTATTCTTTTTCCATAGATACCCACGTTTAAATTAAAGCTTATTTTAATTACTTATGGTGTCTTGATTGCACAATTTGGCCGGAATTTGTTCGATCTTTGATATGCAACTTTATTTGGAATTTAATTCGACTTTTGTCTATTGTCTTAATGGATTTTTATTCTTTCAAGTACTTTTATAGTTCATTTTTCTTGTCGTTGATTTATGATGATGGAAATTGTTGATCATCTTTTGTTGACATTGAATCATTGATAGGATTTCGTATGGATTTGGATGTGTTTCATATTGGAAGAAGTTATTGTAGTTATTTTGCATACTTTGTTGATATTTTTTGCAGGTGTATTGTTCATTTCAGTTTACTTCTGGAAAAAATTGTAAATCAGTTGATATGTATGCAATTTTTACTGATTACTGCTTATTTTTCAACCGTAATTTGTAGAAGATATTTTATATGCACTTTTAGCTAATTATTGCTGATATGTATGCACTTTTTGCTAATTTTTCAGTAATAATTTGTAAAAGATATTATTTGTGCACTTTTAACTGATTATTGCTGATACATGTGCAATTTTTTCTTATTATTGCTGATTTTTTAGCAATAATTTGTAGGAAATATTATGTGTGCACTTTTAGCTGATTATTGCTTACTTGCTGATTCGTGTTCAATTTTGGATTATTTTAGCTTATTTATCCACAATTATTTAGAGCGAATTATTTTCGTTGAGTTGTTTATATTGTTGATATGTCTAAAACTTTGTCTGATTATTATTGATTTTCTTCTTTGTTTAACGGTGTTCCTGCTAATGTTAGTGTAATGATGGTGTTATTGAATTACGAGCATGATAACTTTTCTTTACATCTTCATTTCGATAGTTTTGTTGCTATGTTGAGAAACATTATTAGTGGTAAATGGACTAATTTAAGTCCATTTTCATTTGAATTATATCACTTTAGAGATGGTTTGAGAAGGAATATTAAAAATAATTCTGATCTTTAATCCATTATATTGTTGGCTGCACATAATCGTGAGTATTACTTAGTTATTTTTGTCGAGATCGTTCATACTAGTTCTTCAGTTAACAATGTAATGTCAAGTAATGTTTCTTATAATAGTGATTATTCCTTTGCTAGTACCGGTGATTCTAACAATCAATTCAGGCAATAATTGAGAAATGTTTTGAATCAACCTGTTTTTTTACTATTTTTGGTCAATAATTTTCAAGGGTGTTACTGAATTTAGGCTTAATGTGATGATATATAGTATGAAGTTTGGATACAAGCTTGATTTGGTTAAGAATGATAAGGAAAGAGTTACGACTGTTTGTTCTAGAAAAATTGTAGTTTCAGGATTCATGCTTCTCTTAAGTTTAATCTTCCTGGCTATTTTGTTGTAAAGAGATTTCAACCTGAACATACTTGTGGCACAGGAATTCATGATGTAACCAACCCTCCTATATTTAGTAAATTGACTAAATCGTTGGTTTATGATCATATTCATGCTAATCCAATAATGAAGACCAAGGACATTATTAACCTATTTCAAACTGAATATAATGTTATTTTGAAGTATTATTTTGCTTATAGTAGGAAGAGGTTGCATTAGAAGATTTACATGGAAGTAATACAATGTTTTATAACCGTTTGTAGTCCTTTTGTGATGATATTCTTGTAACTAATTCAGCCAGTAAAGTTGTTTTGGAGTGTAATGATACTACACATCAATTTGAGAGAATTTTTATTGGATTTGAAGCTTGTGCACAAGGATTTTAATATTGCTGACCGTTAATGTTTGTTGATGCTACTTTTATAAAGGGAATAGCTCGAGGTTGTTTGATAGGCGCTACTGGTATAAATGGAAACGAAGGTATGGTGTCTACACGATTTAAATTCTTTTTAGCTTCAATATTTGTAATAATTCTTCTTTCTTGCAGAATATTTGCAAATTATTGCTGATATGAATGCAATTTTTTCTCACAGAACACATGCTTAGTTAGTACTGGAAGATAATTATATATATGTATGTAATACTTCAGAATAATAGCAGATATGTATGTAACTAAGTAGAATAATTGCAGATATGTATGCAACTATTCCGAATAATTATATGTTATGACAGATGTCTATAGCAATAATTCAAAGAAGCAATTGCCATTATATATGTTTACTTCAGCAATGATGAACTTGTTTTACTGTAACTACGCACAGTAGTTTATAACCATTATTTTCTTATATTTTTTCAATAATTACTCTTTTTTTTGCACTTTTTAGGATTTGTGCATGTTTTTTTGCAATTTCTTTCCTAACTGATACTGTTCTCTTTTTAATTATTTAGTTTATTATAAGTTTTCTTTTTTATTAGGTTTTTTTCCTATAGTAATTGCTATTGTGTCTGGTGAAGATGAAGGCAATTAGATTAGGTATTGTGAACAACTTAAAGACTTTCTTAAAGATGATAGCAGAGGTATTGTTTTCATTTCCGATCGTCATCTTGGTATTCTTATAGCTATTCCAAAATTATTTCCAAATTCAGTTCATGGTTCTTGTTTTTATCATTTGAACAACAATTTAAGGTTGCTCTAAAATTTGAATTTTCTGAATCAAAGAAGTAGTTTTTGTTAGATATGTTTGCACATGTCGTTTACGCTTTCAATTTGATTGATTTTAGTGTTTCATTGACGAATTTTAAAGATGCTGGATCTATTCTGGGAAACTTTTTGAGTGGAATTCCTTTTGAGAAGTTTGCTAACGTTTTTCCCTCCTTGTCATTATGGTGAAAAGTCATCTAATTGTTCAGAGAGTTTTAACAAATGGATTTTGAAAGAGAGACATTTACCAGTTACTTCTTGTTTCGATAAAATCAGAGTGAAGTTAATGAAACTTATGTCTGATCATCGTGAAGTTGCTACTAGTTTGAATAACGCTTTATGTCCCGTGAATGAAAATTTGTTAAGAATTCTTCATTTTGAAGGAACATCATGGTTTGTTATCAAATCAAGTGAATATATGTTTGAAGTTCATTCCCTGGTCCGTCAATCTGTTGATTTATGTAGTCGAGTTTGTTCTTGCACTACAACAAAAATACATTTTTACAACTGCCAAAAATAGTTGTGGTAGGCCTATTACCACTGACACCCGCCAGTTGTTATATCCACAATTTAAATAGACATGAACTTTATTACAACAACTTTTAGCAGCTGTAAAAAGCTTTTTTTACATCTCTTTTTGGCACCTGTAAAAGGCTTTTTCACAACTAATTTAGCAGTTGTAAAAAGAATATTACAACTATTTTTTCCTACTGTAACATATTGTCTTATAACAATTATGGAAAGTTGTAATAAGAACAACGAAATAAAAAAATTAATTTTGAACCACATTTTGTTACTAAAACAAAACAACTCATAAGCATAAATAATAGAGTAGAAATAACATTACATTATAATTAGTTCAAACATTGAACTAATATATCTATCAAGAATCAAAAGAAAACTGAAATAATACATTTTTTTTCAATCTCGTACATGTAACAACCCGTATTTTTGAATAACATGTTATAACATAAATGGAGGCAGAATTAAACTGTAAAATCTGAATCAAGGGAAACGGGCTATGCCATTGCGTTCGTTTCGGAAAAATACGCGAAATAGAGTCCGAGTTTTCGAAAATCGGAGTCCGTATGACCAAGATATGGCCTCGCGAAGTTTCACGAAAAATTCCCTAATTAAAGTATACTTAATTAAGTGAAATGGGTTGCGCAGAGAAATATATATATATTGATATATATATATATATATATAATTGAAAATTTAATAAATAAATATGCAAAAATGTTCAAAACAGCGAATTGGGAGAGGGGAATAACCGAACCGGCCGATTTTTGAGGTCGACCCAAGCCCGCTGGGTCGACTAGGGGTTAATCCAGGGTGTTTGGCTGTCAACCCGTGGGCCGATTCGCTCAAATGCAGATTTTGCATTTGAATGGTTCTCATGGTCCATCTTTAATCTAAAGGCCCTAGATGGTTCCTACACTTGACTTCTTCCCCAAGACATGCTTTGATGGATTGGATTGAATCTAGGGTTAATCCTATGGCCTAAAACACTTGTCTAATCTATAAATAAGACCCTAACCTACTCTAAATCATCATTATTCATTCTAGCAACTAAACTATGGCAAAATCAATCCTCTCATGGCCTCCACTCTCTTCATAAATTCCTAAACAAATTCTTATGAGATTTTCCATGCATACAAGTGTTTTTAGACTTGTATGATCATCATTAGCTTGCATTCAAGTCAAGTTTCTATCTTTGCATCATAAAGAGAGAGTTTTGATCTATTTTGCTTGCATTTTGGGGTTTAATTGGTTGCATAAGGGTTTTCTTACATTTGCTATACTCATTTGAGTCCGCATAAGCATTGTAAGCCCTATTCCTTTCATACTTAAACTCTAAAGTTAAATGTATGATATGCAAGTTATCATATGTTATGCAAGTTTGTTTATGCAAGTATGATATGCAAGTTATCATATGTTATGCAAGTTTGTTTATGCAAGTATGATATGCAAGTTGTCATATGTTATGCAAGTTTGTTTATGCAAGTATGATATGCAAGTTGTCATATGTTATGCAAGTTTGATATGCAAGTTGTCATATATTATGCAAGTTTTATTATGCAAGTTTGTTATGCAAGTGTCATATGATATGCAAGTATGTTATGCAAGTTTGGGGATGGTCATATGGTTCATGTTATCATGTTATGCAAGCTTATTTTGAGTATGTGAACATAAAGCTTCAAGCTTTATGCCAAAGGTTGCATTTTGGCAACATGTAAGTTATCATATCACTTATGATAACTTGCATGTGAAGCTAAATGCGAACTTGTGGCCATTCTTACATGTCATTTAGCACCATGTATCATGAATATGCCAAGTTTGGTTTTATGCATGCTTTTTGGGCCTAAAAATGTAATATGCAAGTGTATGAACACATGAACCTTTCATATGCCACCATGTTGAACTTGTGGCTTTAACATTTTTATGTCATGATTATGCCAAGTTCCCTCTTTCTATCCTTTATGCGCTATTGCGATATGTAAGCGATGGGATTGCGTTTGGGGTTGGGTAAACTTAAAAGACATAAAAACATAAGCTTGGGAATTTACCTATTAAGTTAGGTCTACCCATTGGGAATTTACCTATTAAGTTAGGTCTACCCAATTGCTTGAAAATTTGTAACATGTTTTGGAAACATGATGGGCATGACACTTAGAAAAGATAGGTGTGGCCAACTCGAGGTTGGGTTGAGTTTGTAGCGTAAACCTACCCGGAACCGACCGGCCTAACTAGTTGCTACAAACGATAGGACCCAATGTGAGAAGTTGGTCATGTTGTACCTTGGACCCGAGGTTAGACCAAGTTGTGGTGTAAAGCTACCCGGACCCGCCCGGCCTAACTAGTAACCACAACAAAGTCTAATGTGAGAGGTTAAGGCGCATTAATTAATTAATGCCTCATGATTAGGGTTAAGTCATGGTCCATTTAATACTTAACCAATTTGGGCTTGGTAGATTAACGGGGTTGAGTTAACCTACACTTAACCAATCTGAACTCGGTAATTTCACGGGGTTAAGTTGAACTATACCAATCCAACTCAGTAATTTGATAAGGCTGAGAACCGATTTGATACCTGGTCTGGATAAACTAACTTGATTGATAAGTTAAACGAACCTGCTTTGCGGATCTGTAGGACCCACACTAAGTTAGGCAGGTTTGTAAATCTGTTATCTGATCCGTTAGTCTGAAAACTAATCGTCTGAACTTTGTATGTCTGAACTCTGTTAATAAGTTAATCTGAATCTGATAGTCTGGGGACACAAGGGGGAATACTTGTGTCATCTGTTGTTTGGGACCCATATTAGTCAGTAACCCTTTCTGGTATCAAAACTTTGACCCAACTGTAGGTAGGGTCCGGGCACGCTTACTGAACTAATTATAAGTGGTTCATTCTGATAATGGCGATGGGTGTTGATGGTGCGTTCCAACCGGGTCATGTGCGTGCATGGATCCCGGTCTGCCTCTGAGGATGTAAGACGCCGTGACATCTATAAATATGCCTGTGCCAATTGGTTGCCACTTTAGGGGGTGATACACCCTATCGTGGGGCCGACACAGGGTATTTATGTATTAGGGAGCCGATCGCTTGGGTAGGATTTAGGGTACACTTAGTTCTGTCTGATTCTGTTGGTACCGTCTGTTCTGTTGGGTGGCAACACCCGTCTGTTTCTGCGTGGTACCGTTCTGTTAGGGTGGTAAAGGCCCATTATAGTTAGTATTCCGTTTCTGTACTTTATCTGTTAGGGTGGTTAAGGCCCATTATTGTTAGCATTCCGTTTCTGTACTTTATCTGTTGGGATGGTAAGAGACCATTTTTCCCAAGCTCTATTTCTGTATGGACCATTCTGTTCCGTCCTGTTTCGATGTGAACATTGGGGTAACACCTAATCCTGTTATACTAGGATTGGTACCAAGAAGTTGGATCTTGATTTGAGTCAAACACCTGATACTGGGCCAAGTTTAGGCCAAGGGATAAATTCTTGATTATACATGACATGTTAGAATGCTGATACACCTGTGGTGCAAAACCTTAAACCTGATTATGCGATGACACCTTTATCTACCTTGTTAGTTAATCATCATGCTAGTATGTTGTTATCCTTATGTTCATCCCTGCTGCTCATGCCAGTTAACTTTATCAGTTTACATTGATTGTAGTAGGGCTTACTCAGTCTTTTTGACTGACCTGTTTTCTTTCGCCTCTTTTCTTCCATTCCCCCCCCCCCCCAGGTTCTCAGGGAGGGAATATTGGAGCTTAGCTGGATTTTTGATCGCTTGCTTGTGGGATTAGCTCATGTACAGTCTTGACATGAAGCTAGCTATGGTTATCATTTATTTTGGGGATAGCACTTATGTATTTCAGTTTTCAGATGATGTTGTTTTATCTAGACTTGTTTATTTGGAAAGTTGATATTATGTTGTACCAGACTTGTTTTGAAATGGTTTAAAATCTTCCGCTGTTTTATCTATGTTATTTACTCTGTTTACATATATACATATGTTCTTGTTCTGCCTTGATATATCATTATGCATGTTTACCTGATTCAAACGCCCCTCCAAAGTCAGAGTGCTTGCAAGAGTTACCCTGGCGGAGGTGGGGTGTTACATTTGGTATCAGAGCATATGGTTTACGAGAAGGAACAAAAAGGTTTTTAGAAAACTTTTAGAAACCTATTTTCAAAACCAAGTATAAAGTATTTTCCAAAGAAAAGTCTAGTTTATTTTGAAGACTATTCCCCAAAAAGCCATTAGCAAAAATCCCTTCGTTTTTCTCTATTCTGAATCTGTCTTTTTCTTCGTTTTCAGTATGGCCGATAACCTTGCTATTCCGGAGGGAGTACACGTACCTGTTTGGTATAGGAGACTTTTGGAGGCTAGGGCGACCGAAGCCGGCCCCGCAGATGTCCCTCCTCCTCCTCCAGTAGTTAATATTCCTCCTCCTGTCGCTAATGTTCCTCCTCCTCCTGTCGCTGAGGTTCCTCTTCCTCCTCCCCCTCAGCATCCTCAGGCTGACTTCGCAAAGACTTGCAAGGATTTCAAAGCAATGGGTGGCAAGAACTTTCAAGGCACTGAGATCTTTGTAGAGGCCAGAAATTGGTTGAAAGAGACCGAGGATTTATTCGCTATCTTTGGATTAGATGATCAGAGAAAGATCTTGTTGGCGGTTTGGCTTATGAAGGATGAAGCCGCTTATTGGTGGGAGATCACCACCGCGACTAGGCCCGTTGAGACATGGGTCGATTTCAGGACAAGATTCGGGCTTAAGTTTATGTCTTCTACTGAAGAGAACTTGCAAATGGAAAGGTTTATTGCTTTGAAGCAAGGAGACATGTCTGTTAAAGAATATGTGAACAAGTTCAATCAGTTAGCTCGTTTTGGCTTGGATATGGTGAGTACTACTCAGAAGAAGGCTCTTCGTTTTGCTAGAGGATTGAATGAGCCGTTACAGGAGTTAGCTATGTCTCATGTGCCCATGGGGGCCACGTTTGAGAGTTTGGTAGATATGGCCCTACTCCATGAAGAGAACAAGAGTGCAAAGAAGGAGGTCAAGGTGAATGAGTCTCAAAACAAGAAAACGGGGCCCAAAAAGGAAATGCAAAAGAAGGAGGAGAAGTCTGAAGATAAGAAGGAAAAGAAGTGCTTTACTTGTGGAAGCTCAACCCATCTAAACAAGGATTGCAGAAAGAGGAAGGGCACTTGCTTTAACTGTGGAGAGATGGGACACTTCACTAGGGACTGCCCGAAGAAGAAAGGGACTACATCGGAAGGAACGGTGAATACTCGCATGGCGGGTGAATAGATTAGGGCTAGAATAATTTGTCTGTAGGATGTTTAATTTTCCTTGTCTAATTTTCAGTTTGAAACTCTTTTTCTGGTATTTTGATTCTGAAATGGAAACTCAGTACTTTAATGCTAGTCTTGCTTCTGATCTGGTAATAGTCTCAAACTCCCTGAGAGTTATAACTCATCTGTTTGTGATAAATTGGGATTTGAGAGTATCTGTGTTGGGCATGAGGGTGACTATGACGAATACATTCTGGGTTTCTACCATGCTTAGTTTCCTAAGAATCATTTGGGGAAAATCTGATCTGTACTAGTAGTCTGTAAGTATATGTACCAAGTTTTTGTTTTATCTGTACTCGCTTCCATCACTCGACTGTGTCTTGTTAAGATAGGAATCCTATGGATGTAAACATGTGTTTGAGACATGTTATGTTTGATGGTTGCAAGTGGATGCAAGTAGTTGCTAGTGGTTGCTCGTGGATGCATAAACACACACTAGGAACTAGATCGGCTTGAAATACACTCTCATATTGCATATGGACGTGTGTATATTTTCAATTCTTATGGTTGCAAGATGGTTAATGCGGCACATGGATGTTGCATATGGATGAATGTTTGTGCACACATATAGTATTATATGATTAGGACTATTTGCATACATAATGGATTCATTTCACTGACATACTTTGCATTGATGATCTTTGCATTAGATAAGAACATATACACACACCTTTTGCATATGTTCATACCGCATTAGAATCTTGTAAGGACAATGATTGCTCGTGGGTGATGTTTTGAGTAGATGGATGATTGGATGGTAGGATACGTTCTTCCTAACTTGGAGATTTCGGGGACGAAATCCTTTAAGGAGGGAGGAATGTAACAACCCGTATTTTTGAATAACATGTTATAACATAAATGGAGGCAGAATTAAACTGTAAAATCTGAATCAAGGGAAACGGGCTATGCCATTGCGTTCGTTTCGGAAAAATACGCGAAATAGAGTCCGAGTTTTCGAAAATCGGAGTCCGTATGACCAAGATATGGCCTCGCGAAGTTTCACGAAAAATTCCCTAATTAAAGTATACTTAATTAAGTGAAATGGGTTGCGCAGAGAAATATATATATATTGATATATATATATATATAATTGAAAATTTAATAAATAAATATGCAAAAATGTTCAAAACAGCGAATTGGGAGAGGGGAATAACCGAACCGGCCGATTTTTGAGGTCGACCCGAGCTCGCTGGGTCGACTAGGGGTTAATCCAGGGTGTTTGGCTGTCAACCCGTGGGCCGATTCGCTCAAATGCAGATTTTGCATTTGAATGGTTCTCATGGTCCATCTTTAATCTAAAGGCCCTAGATGGTTCCTACACTTGACTTCTTCCCCAAGACATGCTTTGATGGATTGGATTGAATCTAGGGTTAATCCTATGGCCTAAAACACTTGCCTAATCTATAAATAAGACCCTAACCTACTCTAAATCATCATTATTCATTCTAGCAACTAAACTATGGCAAAATCAATCCTCTCATGGCCTCCACTCTCTTCATAAATTCCTAAACAAATTCTTATGAGATTTTCCATGCATACAAGTGTTTTTAGACTTGTATGATCATCATTAGCTTGCATTCAAGTCAAGTTTCTATCTTTGCATCATAAAGAGAGAGTTTTGATCTATTTTGCTTGCATTTTGGGGTTTAATTGGTTGCATAAGGGTTTTCTTACATTTGCTATACTCATTTGAGTCCGCATAAGCATTGTAAGCCCTATTCCTTTCATACTTAAACTCTAAAGTTAAATGTATGATATGCAAGTTATCATATGTTATGCAAGTTTGTTTATGCAAGTATGATATGCAAGTTATCATATGTTATGCAAGTTTGTTTATGCAAGTTTGTTTATGCAAGTATGATATGCAAGTTGTCATATGTTATGCAAGTTTGTTTATGCAAGTATGATATGCAAGTTGTCATATGTTATGCAAGTTTGATATGCAAGTTGTCATATATTATGCAAGTTTTATTATGCAAGTTTGTTATGCAAGTGTCATATGATATGCAAGTATGTTATGCAAGTTTGGGGATGGTCATATGGTTCATGTTATCATGTTATGCAAGCTTATTTTGAGTATGTGAACATAAAGCTTCAAGCTTTATGCCAAAGGTTGCATTTTGGCAACATGTAAGTTATCATATCACTTATGATAACTTGCATGTGAGGCTAAATGCGAACTTGTGGCCATTCTTACATGTCATTTAGCACCATGTATCATGAATATGCCAAGTTTGGTTTTATGCATGCTTTTTGGGCCTAAAAATGTAATATGCAAGTGTATGAACACATGAACCTTTCATATGCCACCATGTTGAACTTGTGGCTTTAACATTTTTATGTCATGATTATGCCAAGTTCCCTCTTTCTATCCTTTATGCGCTATTGCGATATGTAAGCGATGGGATTGCGTTTGGGGTTGGGTAAACTTAAAAGACATAAAAACATAAGCTTGGGAATTTACCTATTAAGTTAGGTCTACCCATTGGGAATTTACCTATTAAGTTAGGTCTACCCAATTGCTTGAAAATTTGTAACATGTTTTGGAAACATGATGGACATGACACTTAGAAAAGATAGGTGTGGCCAACTCGAGGTTGGGTTGAGTTTGTAGCGTAAACCTACCCGGAACCGACCGGCCTAACTAGTTGCTACAAACGATAGGACCCAATGTGAGAAGTTGGTCATGTTGTACCTTGGACCCGAGGTTAGACCAAGTTGTGGTGTAAAGCTACCCGGACCCGCCCGGCCTAACTAGTAACCACAACAAAGTCTAATGTGAGAGGTTAAGGCGCATTAATTAATTAATGCCTCATGATTAGGGTTAAGTCATGGTCCATTTAATACTTAACCAATTTGGGCTTGGTAGATTAACGGGGTTGAGTTAACCTACACTTAACCAATCTGAACTCGGTAATTTCACGGGGTTAAGTTGAACTATACCAATCCAACTCGGTAATTTGATAAGGCTGAGAACCGATTTGATACCTGGTCTGGATAAACTAACTTGATTGATAAGTTAAACGAACCTGCTTTGTGGATCTGTAGGACCCACACTAAGTTAGGCAGGTTTGTAAATCTGTTATCTGATCCGTTAGTCTGAAAACTAATCGTCTGAACTTTGTATGTCTGAACTCTGTTAATAAGTTAATCTGAATCTGATAGTCTGGGGACACAAGGGGGAATACTTGTGTCATCTGTTGTTTGGGACCCATATTAGTCAGTAACCCTTTCTGGTATCAAAACTTTGACCCAACTGTAGGTAGGGTCCGGGCACGCTTACTGAACTAATTATAAGTGGTTCATTCTGATAATGGCGATGGGTGTTGATGGTGCGTTCCAACCGGGTCATGTGCGTGCATGGATCCCGGTCTGCCTCTGAGGATGTAAGACGCCGTGACATCTATAAATATGCATGTGCCAATTGGTTGCCACTTTAGGGGGTGATACACCCTATCGTGGGGCCGACACAGGGTATTTATGTATTAGGGAGCCGATCGCTTGGGTAGGATTTAGGGTACACTTAGTTCTGTCTGATTCTGTTGGTACCGTCTGTTCTGTTGGGTGGCAACACCCGTCTGTTTCTGCGTGGTACCGTTCTGTTAGGGTGGTAAAGGCCCATTATAGTTAGTATTCCGTTTCTGTACTTTATCAGTTAGGGTGGTTAAGGCCCATTATTGTTAGCATTCCGTTTCTGTACTTTATCTGTTGGGATGGTAAGAGACCATTTTTCCCAAGCTCTATTTCTGTATGGACCATTCTGTTCCGTCCTGTTTCGATGTGAACATTGGGGTAACACCTAATCCTGTTATACTAGGATTGGTACCAAGAAGTTGGATCTTGATTTGAGTCAAACACCTGATACTGGGCCAAGTTTAGGCCAAGGGATAAATTCTTGATTATACATGACATGTTAGAATGCTGATACACCTGTGGTGCAAAACCTTAAACCTGATTATGCGATGACACCTTTATCTACCTTGTTAGTTAATCATCATGCTAGTATGTTGTTATCCTTATGTTCATCCCTGCTGCTCATGCCAGTTAACTTTATCAGTTTACATTGATTGTAATAGGGCTTACTCAGTCTTTTTGACTGACCTGTTTTCTTTCGCCTCTTTTCTTCCATTTCCCCCCCCCCCAGGTTCTCAGGGAGGGAATATTGGAGCTTAGCTGGATTTCTGATCGCTTGCTTGTGGGATTAGCTCATGTACAGTCTTGACATGAAGCTAGCTATGGTTATCATTTATTTTGGGGATAGCACTTATGTATTTCAGTTTTCAGATGATGTTGTTTTATCTAGACTTGTTTATTTGGAAAGTTGATATTATGTTGTACCAGACTTGTTTTGAAATGGTTTAAAATCTTCCGCTGTTTTATCTATGTTATTTACTCTGTTTACATATATACATATGTTCTTGTTCTGCCTTGATATATCATTATGCATGTTTACCTGATTCAAACGCCCCTCCAAAGTCAGAGTGCTTGCAAGAGTTACCCTGGCGGAGGTGGGGTGTTACAGTACATATATTTATCTTTTAAATACTAATGATTAGTTTTCATTTACCAAGATAGGCTAGCATTTTTTGAAACAACAAAGTAGGTACAATTCAACTTTGAACCATAATGCCTAAACAAGTGTGTATATTGATTAACCAAAAAAACGAATATTGTCATGATTGAAGGTTGTATGCACTAATCGAATTAGATCTCTCAAGCTATGTAACTCCAACTGATCCAATGAGTACAAATCTAAAATAAAATGTAAAATGAGAATTTAGTTACTATGAAATTATTTTCTCTATAACATTTATATCAATGTCTTAGGCAATTTCTCATTGACATCCTAATGGTGTTCTAGTTGGCAAAAATCATATAAAAATATTACTTAAATCACATACATCATTATAGGGGCATTGGGGCACCCAAAAAGGCTATGTACTATTGCACAACATAGATTTAGAAAATTTGAAGGAGAAAAGACAAATGTTAGGCTAGTAAACCTGTTTACATCAAGTGGCTAAAACATTGGACAATTTGACTAAACTAAGGAGTGAAATACGAAACCATATGTTTCATTATAAAACAAATTATATTTGGTATATAAAGGTAATTATCCATACATAAATAAACAATGAAAAAAAGTCTAGGTGTTGCTGCTAAAATTATGAAAGGCAACTTAAAATAAGTCAAATTTAGCATCAGTTTCAATATGTTGTAACTTTGATTTCTGGTTTTCAAGCATGACAAAAATGAAGGTAATTACGCTTACCGTTGCCGAGTAAGAAACAACATATAGCTTCATTTTAGGTGCTTTAAAACATATCTAGGCTCATTTTGTTTCATTCCAGTGAACTTCCCTTGCATTTATTTCACAATTTACTGTTACTTCCTTAAAAAAAAAATTTAGAACATTATCTTTTACTTGGATCCTAACCCAAAAATGAAAATGTTACATTTAACTCGTACCCGATTCCAAAAAAAAGGATCGAAGAAAATAACTAGGCAGCAATCTGTTATCATTCTATAAACAATGTCGAGTGGAAGATGCAAATTTAGATCTAAATCAAATAGCCGGCCGACACCACTTCAACCATCGACGACGAACCAGACTCACAACATACCTCAGTATGCACGTTAAGCATAATACCAATCTGCACACGCTAGCTCTTTATCTTTTGCTTGGATTAAATTGAGAAACCATGTCCATATTTTAGCTAGCCAATTAGTTTTCAACTCCACTTCATATCTCATCATCAGGTTAATGTCATTTTCAGAAATTCTTAACGTATCCTACAAGGAGACGGACGTGCGCACTTGAACATCTTACACGATCATCACATATTTTTATAATGCTTTCTGTACCTTTTATAAAGCTATCAAGATTCAAGAACCAAATATACGCAGCAGTATAACTCTTGGATCATCAGTCAAAAAATTAATATGTTAGAATAATACCATGTAAGCGTTGAATCTCTGGTTGCAAAACCAAGTTTTCAGCATAAACGAAAGAAAATATTCGAATATACGTAGACCTCAGAACAAAAGAAGGGGGTCAAGAATAAAATATATCTAAGAAAGTTCATATAATTCCATATATTAAAATGCCAATCCCACAGTCTTAACAAAGACATGACAACTTCATACACTCTTTTCAATTGAATACCTCAATGCATACAAAACTTAAAAAAGAAAAAGCAAATACTAACTAGCTAGCAGTAGAGAAACAATAAATTAAGCAAACTTGAAATCATAATGAAGCAAAGGCTGTCTGAATTTGGGCTTCCAAGAAGTAGAATAATTCATGTACTATCTATTAAGAAAATTGTGCCTTTGCGGAAGCGACCAGGATCTTGTTTACCCAAATACATAAAGGTGATTTCTATGAAAAACAACACAGATATGATATCACATGCGCAAACAAGATATTCCATCCGACCACCCTCTTTATTGATTCAACAACACAACATACAATGGATCTACAACAAAAAATAAACAAAATTACAAGAATCAATAACCTTATTGAGATAGGGAAAGAATTCTAGATGACTACAACTTTTGTTGGAGAAGGAAATAATGAAGAATAGTGACAACCTTTGGACTAACTATTTCGGTCTTAATTCCATGCACTTAATCCAATCCTAGATGCTGCTAATATAGGAGAATAGAAGGCCCAGGCAAATATCTAATTTTCCCCTTGTAAATATATCCAGAATAAAATTATTCATTTCTTTCCTTTTATGATACAATCAACCAATCACTCAAATCAATTAGTCAATTAATTTATTAACCAATAAAACAATCTTCAATAACATATGTGATTTCATGTCACAAATCACAACACTCCACCTTAATATGAAATCACATCACATCAAACGAACTTCCAACACACAAGTCATCTTACCTCTTTCAACGATGCCTACTCTCAATTAAACCATTACAAACACAACCCACCACCTGCCAAAAAAATGCATCTTCCCCCCGAGATGCACCACGCAATACAAAAGGTCTAAAAATGCTTGTAATACGAAAAGGATCTCCACATTGTGGATTTTCCACATCGCTACCCATCCACTACTTGATCTGAGCCCCTTCCTTGACCAATCCGGACCCCTTGAGCATCATCAACATGAAGACCCCTGTCTATACCATCACCAGTGACCAAATTGACCTCTCCACCTTGTTGTTGACTAGGTTCTTCAATCGTCACTCGCCTTCTCCATCTGACCATAGAATCAACCAATCTATACATGTTTCCCTCCTCCAAGACACCTCTTATCACAACACGACCACTCTTCTTCACTCTCAAAACTCCACCTTAAGTATCATAAGTGCAACCACAACGATCCAACTGATCGAGAGAAATGAGGTTATGCGAACTCGTGGGTACATGTCTAACTCCAGAGACTTCTCTCGCCACACCGTCATGCATACGAAATCGGATAGATCAAATACCACAAACTGGTAGCTCTACTCTATTGGTTGTTCTAATCACGTCAACATTCTTCTCATAAGAAGAAAAACACTTCACATCCTTACAAATGTGAAAACTGGTTCCCGAATCCATCTTCCAAGGATTAACTTCGTTAAACAGGACATTACAAGAAACATCACTAAAGGAACCTGCAGCAAGACCTGCCTATGTCTCATCACTACTACTATCACCATCCGCAACCTTCTTCTTATCCCTCTGATTAGCATGGCAGTCTTTGCGTATGTGACCTTGCTTATTACAATAGTAACAAGTGATGGCACCTTTTCCATTAGCCCCTTTCTTCTTCCTCCTTGTATCTTTCCCCGAGTCCTTTGCTACCATAGCCTTACCTCGAACTAATTTCAAATCCGACCCTTTTCTCCTTAGTTCTTCATTTAAAAGGCTGCTTCGTACCATTTCCAAAGATATAGCTCCACTAGCATTGGATTTACTCAATGAAACAAACAAAGTTTCCTAACTTTCTGAAAGCAAACTCATTAGCAAAAGAGCCTGCAACTCATTATCAAAATTGACCTTCATATTTGCCAATTAATTGATCACATCTTGAAACTCATTCACGTGCTCTGCAACAGACTTCTCCTCACCCATTCTAAGCTAAATGAGCTTTCGAACCAAAAAAGCCTTACTTGTAGCACTCCTGGACTCATATAAAGATACCAACTTGTACCACAAATCCTTCACGGATTCACAACTAGCCACATGATAGAATACCGAATAATCAAGGTACTGTCGAATCAAAGCAATCGCCATTTTATCCATCTTCTTCCATGTTCCCTCATCCATACCCGAGGGCTTTATCCCATCTCCATCAATCATATCATGAAGATCATTAAGGTAAAGCACATCCTCCATCTTAGGCTTCCAAATCCCCCAATTTCTTCCGTCAAAAATAGTCATCTTCGAAAACGCCATCATATCTGACATCAAAAAAATGAATTTTTTTTCAATCTGAAATCACTCTAAGCTTTGCGATGATCTAGCTTTAATACCAACTATTAGGAAAACTACGCCTTTACGGAAGCGACCAGGATCTTATTTACCCAAATACTTAAAGATGATTTCTATGAAAAACAACAAAGATATGAAATCACGAGCACAAACAAGATATTCCAGTCAACCACCCTCTTTATTGATTCAACAATACAAATTTTGTTTACATACAATGTATCTACAACAAATAATAAACAAAATTACAAGAATCAATAACCTTATTGAGATAGAGAAAGAATTCTAGATGACTACAACTTTTATTGGAGAAGGAGGGCAATGAAGAACAACGATAACCTTTGGATTAACTACTTTTGTCTCAATCCTATGCACTTAATCCAATCCTAGATGCTGCTAATATAGGAGAATAGAAGACCTAGGAAAATATCCAATTTTCCCTTCAGAAATATATCCAGAATACAATTATTCATTTCTTTCGTTCCATGATACAATCAATCAATCAATTAACCTTTCGGTCAATCAATCAATCAATCAACCAATCAATTAGTCAATCAATCAATTAATCAAATCAATCTTCATTAACATATGTGATTTCATGTCACAAATTACAACACTATCTGTATGGATGATGCATTTGAACGTGCAACACGTGGGCTCGTATAAGAAAACTATATATTAGGCAGAAGTTGGCGAAATGGCTCATATAAGATGTCTATCAAGTAATTCATCAAGCACCTTGTATACATGAATGAAACATATTGTTGTACCTCGAATAAATCCACAATTATATCATCAGTTAATTCATGCGTATATTAACTAACAAAGTATAAACATAAGTTCTGGTTCAAGCTCAGAATGTATAAATATTCTTCCTATGCTGCTCATGCCATGCGTAAATATTGTAGACAACTCAAACATATATTGATTTCATGCTGATTATTACAAGGTTTATAATACCAGTCTAAATAATCATGGCATCAGTTAGGAAACTATAACTAAAAGCTTAAATTAATTAGTTTAGTTCAGGTCCCATACAACGTGAAAGCATTATCCAATAGTGGTTTACCAGTATCTAAGTGACAAAGAAAATGTTGAGAGCTTATTGTGACATATACATATTGGGTGGTTTCAGGATAATACCGTCCTAGCCTATGCAAGAAACATATAATAAACCAATAAAAAAACATTATCTTGAATCCTCTGTACAAAACCAAAAGTTGCACCAATATTTCTCATATTTCCATAGTTATATGTTGAGCAATTTTATCAAATATTAGAAGTTCTATAGTAATAAATATTTATTCTATCTTCATCCTACCATATCACACCATGAATAGTTAAAAATTAAGTATTGGTTTTTGGGGTTTTCCTAATTATGGTTGCTGACTGGATACTGCTGCATGAACTTTGAATAATGAAGCCTTGTCTCTTACCAATGACATTTAACAAAGTCTACAATATCTTTTATATGCAGCTAAAATTCCTTATTCTCTGTATTCTTCTACAAGCTGATGCCACTTCCCCAATTTTTTAGAAAATCGATTTTAACGAGAAAGGTTGGGATTTGGCAGTATGCATTGGGGAACTACGTTGCTCCGTGATGGTTGGAAGCTCGATTGCAACAATGATATCAGTTGGATTCGACGAATTTGAGTTGCGAGGCTATCGCTGTGGAGGGGTTCTGTTTATTGCGAAGTTTCATGGAGTAGAGATGGAAAATCTGAAGAGGAATGAATGTTTTTTTGGAAATGAAGTCTCATACTTTGAAGAAAAAATGAATGGATAGGTAGTAAAAGATAAGGACGCGTGCGTAAAAATAAAATAGCACACGCTGATTGAAAATTACAGAGAAAAAGAAGCGAGAAATAAAAATTTAGAGGTCTGTTACTACTATAAAAAAAGAACGTTTCATGCATTTATTATAACAAACAAAACAAAAGAGTTGTCAAAAATGAGGTTATTACAACTTTCTCAAAAAAAAAAACCTTTATTACAACTATCATTTGTAAATATACAGTTGTAAAAAGGTCTTTTTGTTGTAGTGTTGTAACATATGGAAAATAAATCGTTTTCCTTGTGCTTATGTTGTTAGTTGTATTTTGACCTGTGACAAGTTGAGTGTGTATGACTACATTGAAGATTACTTCAAAGTTGGTTATTTTCAGTCAGCTTATTCTCATCCAACCATTCTTGTTATAAATTTATGGGTGAAGATGCTTATGTTGAAGATGCAATTATAGCTCCTCCAAAAGGTAGGAGAATGCCCCGTCATCCATCATCTTCTATGAGGATAAACTATGCTGACGAATTTACAAAGACCATTAGGTTTGGTTTAGGCTAGAAGTTGGGTCATAACAAAAGGACTTGTTCTTCAAAACACAATTAACTTTGTGTTTTTGTTTTTTATTTAATTATTTTTTTGATGAAATTTGGTTTAGTGTTTACTTTTTGCAAGGAAATGACTTTTTACTACAGACTTAATATGTTATGCTGTTATTGATAATATTGATGCTTTTTCTATAATTATTATATTTAATGTCATTTATTTCTGCAAATAGTTAGTGGTTTTCTGAAAAAATTGTGTTACGATATTAAGAAGTTGTGTCATTAATTTTCCTGCAAATAAGTATTATACAACCCTATGCTTGTGCAAATGTTTTGTTGCATAAGATTTATATTTTTTATGTAAATTTTTGCAGATATTTCCGCGATTATTTTGTTTTATTATTGTGGTGTCTACAAATTTTAGTTAAATAGCAAAAAACATCCATCTACAATTAAATAAAACTTTTATAGAAATTTCAGCAATTATTTTGGTTTATTGTAGTGATGTTTGCAGATTTAATTGAAAAAGAGCAACACTTCCATTGCAAAAAATTCTTAAATAAAAAATATTTCATCTATTATATGTATTAGTTGCAGTGATGTATGCAAAAATTTCCAATAAAACTTTATATAGTACAATTTTGCATTTCATGTTAATTGTTATTTTTGCTGCAACTCTACATATTAATTGCAGACATTTCCAACAATATTATGTAAAACAAAGAAACTTAATTCAATACATAGAATGTTTAGGACAAAAATATTGATAGTTATTTTTGTCTTTGTTTTACTACATTAATGCTTCCTTCAAACTATTTAAGCGTGTCCCAGTATTTCCAAAAACATATGCTAGTCAAAATATTTACATGACAGTTTTAAACAACACATTTTCCCAGTTCAATCAGTCATGCTTTCTTCTGATAACCGGTACTTTTGAGTTAGGTTCTCTTCTTCTACAATCTAGCTGTATGGTTTGCAGTTGAGGATGTGATATCCTAACATAGCCCATTGCAGATAGGTAGACTCCGAAGTGAACGTTGGATCATTTTGAAATTGATTAATATGCCAACATGATGGTCAAAGTAGACCTTGGACTATAAACCACTTATTAGCCAATAGCATGTCCTTCCACTGTGCCATACTATGTTGGCATGAACGTTGGATCATTGTTGTTAATTTATATGTTTTCACTTCTTTTTTGCATAACGTTCATGACGAACATTCCCCAGTTCACCCTGTAATAATTGGAAAATATCATGAAGTTGTTTGAGTAATTGTTGTTGATATGAATTTTTTTCTTCATTATTTGTTGTTATGTACTTACATGTCTAAGCGTTGTTGTGGGAAATTAGCAAATTCAACTAGACTGGATGGTTGATGATTGTCCTTCTCCAATTTTTTCAACACTGTCATGACATAAATCCTTTGTACAACCGAAAGGAGATAAAAAAATTGCTATCAACAGTTCACATACCAATTTACTTACCACTTTTGGTGTAGATCTTCATGTCATGGTTTTAATGAGTCATAGTGTATCCACTTTCTATCTTCTTCTGAAAATTCTAGCAATGTGAAATGAGATTTTTGGTGGATTGGAAAGAACATTTTGGTGCAATACCGAAAGCCTTTTACCACATGTTCGTCTATCAATATTTGTGTTTCTTTCTTTGAGTTGTCCATTAGAAGTGTCAGTAGTCGTTCATTTTAATGAGTAGAATTTATTATAATACAAAGAAATTCTTGTATAAAATAAATAAAAACTTACAGCAACATAGATTTATTGGATTATGTATTTGTTATTTTTGTAGAATAATTCGCAGATAAAAGTAAATGTTGCTGATATATCGGCAAAATATGTCGATAGTAGGATTGAAAGTATACTGAATATATGCTGATATTTAAGAGGATAAATGGAATTATTTTTGATATATATATATATATATATATATATATATATACAAGTAAATGTGGTGATAATAAGTAATTGTAATATGTACTATTTTTGTTGGAGGTAATTAATTTTAAAAGTGATACCTGTCCATTTAGGGATCTTCCTATCAACAATTCACAAAGGGAAGTTCTTGAAATTATGATATCATCATTGCCATTATTATATGCACTTCTACTTTTAAATTATGTATGATATAATTAAAGAAAGATGGGGGTCTGGGGATCATTAATCTTTATAATTTTAATTTTTCCTTGTTAGCCAAATGGTTATGGAGATTTAGGTGCCCTGATGTGTCGGCTACATGGAAGATTACTGTTTCCAAATTTTATTATTCTGGGGCGAGTTTATTGTTGGGTCTGGTTTTAGTTGGACTAATAGATTATCTTATTTTTGGAAGTGTGTTTTGTATTGTTTTGACTTATTCAAGTTAGGTTGTAAGGTGATTGTTCATTCTGGTAATTTTACTTACTTTTTGCATGATGCTTGGATTTATAGTGTGCCGCTTAAAATTGAATATAGTGAGCTTTTTAATAGTTGCTGCTTTAAGAATGCCTTAATTGTAGATGTTTATAAAAGGGATTTAGATCCCTCGTGGGAGTTTTCCTTTGTTAATATTTTAGAAGAGGGTTTGTTAACGCAATTAGCCTTATTAAAAGCTAAGTTAGCCTTGTATCATTTGGATGAGAATGATGATTCTTTTAGTTGGGGTCTGGATAAGAGTTTAGTTTACTCTGTTAATTCTATGTATAAATTTATTAATTTTTCATGTGTTTCTTTGCTCCCTTTTAAGTTTATTTGGAATTCTAATTCTTCTCCTAAAGCTAAGTTTCTTATGTGGTTGATTATTCATAAGAAGCTTAATACGGTTGAGCTTTTAAAGAAGAAGAATATTATTTTTGATGTTAAGTGTTGTTTTTGTAGTCTTTTGGATGAAGATGTCGATCAATTATTTTTCCCTTGCAATTTACCAATTATATTTTAACTATGGTTTTAAGGATTTTTGTTTTTGGTTGTTTTAATTCTTTTAGTAGCTGTGTTGAGTATTGGGATCATTGTAGATTTGTTTATAATTCAAAACAGAGATATGTGTTGGATTCTTTAGTAATTATCATCACTTTGTTCTTTTGGTTGGAGAGGAATCAGGATTTTTTTCATTCTATTTCAGTGTCTGCTAATAATTTAATCATTAAGACAGTTAATTACTGTCTGGATTGGATGTCCAACTCGCGCTTTAAGTTTTTTGGTGATTCGCATTTTGGTTGTTTTTTGCTTAAGGTTAGGTTTAATTTGAGTTTATTTATTAGAATCGATAGCTATTTCAGAGGTGATAGATCTCACATTTGTTGTTAATATCTGTTTTTTGGTATTGTTTGTTTGTCTCTTTTTCTTTTTTATTTCTTCTTCACATATATGTATGAATATATATATATATATATATATATATATTGGTATATATACACACTTATACTCATATATATATATATATATATGTGTGTGTGTGTGTGAGTGTGAGTGTGTGTGTGTGTGTGATGGGTACTTATGGTTTGCCTAGTTTCTTTCAAGTTTCAGGTTGTTGACTATTGCTGTGGAGCTTTGCGGATTGCTGTCTGGATTGGTGACTGGCATTAGCTTCGGAGTTCTTTTTGTGCTATGTTTCGGAGAGTTTTTGGGGTTCTACTACTTTATTTTTGTTGTTTTTACTTGGAGAGACTAGTTTATTGTAATGGAGTAGATATACTTCACTATCGGGTGGTGGCTTTGCCGGAATTCGATATTGGAGTATGATGGGCGGTGGTTTTTCCGGAGCTCATCTATCTACTATCCTTTACATTTTTCGAGTCGTGTTTTGTTTTTCTTTGACTCCTTTTGTTCTTTATTCTGGTATTGTAGTCTTTTGTTTTATTTTATATACGCGAGCTATCTTCTTTTTAGAAGATCACATATTTTTGTTTTCAAAAAAAAATAATATTTAAAGATTATCTGGATTTTAATAGTACTATAGATTTTGATGCAAATTTAGAAATTTTTTGCTTCATTTTCAACAATAATTGGACTCTTAGTAGAAAATTTACGAAAGTTCTTGTAATGTTGCACTAATTTTACCTTAGGCCTGAATGTGTACAAATTCCTCTAGCTGCTTGATTTTATATTCTTTCAAAGATCGAACATTTTTATACTTTATGATGTTCAGTTTTTCGCCTTTATGCACTTCTAATGATCTTGATTATGAAACGTAGTCTTCAACATTCACTAGTTTAGATTTTTATTTTTATTTTGTCAACAATAAATTTGTCTGCAGTTGAGATCAATTTAAATTCCAGTGAGTATTTGATAGTAGGTTTTCTGAACGTCATCTTCAAAGTTGGATCATTAAACTAAAAAACATTATGAATTATTATCAGCAATGTTTATGATGTATCAGCTATTTATTATATTAATATGTGCAGTTTTCTAGAGTAATAGTGTGACGAGCAGGAATTTCGCTCGGTCCGAGCCAGTCGCTAAACCGATCCAGGCCGTTCGAAACGCCCTGTCGTTTGAGAACACGACAAAACAGAACGCATATAAAAGAACATTTTATTGTATATTACAACAATGCATCAGATTACAAGAATATACAGAGTAAAGATGAATAAATATATATTACACAGAAATATCAGAGATTTAAATTACATTTAAATACATAGCAGCGGAAAATAATACAATACACAACTAGAAGTAGATATACGGATACAAAGCTTTCCGGATATCGTTCCAGCTGTAAATCGGGATCCTGTGAATATAAATCTGCAAAACCAAAACTACTAGCTGCCCGTGTCGAAAAATAGGGGCACCCAGAGTTTACGTTAAAACAATAAACTCCAGGTCAGTCATGGGACTGGTGTGAGAACTAAAACAGTTAATCTTTATTTTTAAAGTTAGGTAAATCAAGGGACCACGCCGTATAACACGGAACGGGTTTCCTCCCAAGAATACCAGTGCATATAAGCAAACAGCGCAATGCTTTTCTAAAAATGAAGCTATTATAAGACCCAGGTCCCATCACACAATGCAACGCAGCCGAGGATAGGGTTTTCCCTTATAATAGCCAAACATGCTTAGTACGTTTAAAACAAATCATTTGATACTACTATAAGTGCTTAGTGTATAAAACAACTTCAAATCATAAGTATCAATCATAGGCGGCATGAATGGCCCATAACACTATGTCGCCATATATAAGTTTACAATCAAAATCGCAAAGTCACGTATTTGGAAATTGGATTTCCCTCTATGAACCGAGGCAAAAGATAGTCCTCAACCGATTCGAGACTGCCTAGCCCGAGCCTCAGGACCCAGACTCAGGTGGGCCCTAGGAGCGACAGGGCCGGTCCACCGATGTGGATTAAAATGCCTGAACACTGCGTTTCCCCGCCCTTTGGGGCGTAAATGAGCCAACGAATGACTCCATCGGACCCGGATCGTCCGATCAAACCGAGGCGCCTCGCAACAGCAACAACCACACAGGTGAAAAGTATATAAATGTCAGGGCTGGAAGGTCACTGACACCACCCTAGCTAGGAAGAAACGCATGCCCTCCCTGAGGTCCTTCCTCCCGTTTTTGGTTCACAACCGGGGTGCGAAACTCGCGAAGTAAACGTTACACAAAGCTACGCCACAAAGGTCGTGCTTTGATCATCACCACAAGACCTTGCTTTTCAACAGAAGCCTCGATCAATTGCCACTTAGGCATGCCACACAGGCAATTCACTCCATGCGTTTGATATCCATCAATATATAACCCCTGAGCTCGTACGTCTCAGAGAAGGGCGTTAAGCAAGAGAATAAATTCTCCGCCGCCAAACAGATATATATTTAATAGAGATCAATCACACGGACTAAAACCCAATGTCAGACACACAGTCCATTTACAAGTCCGTCCTGGGTCTGAACGAAACCGGAGGCACCTAGTACCCCGCATATCCATCGATCTCCAAGTACGTCTGGACGATCACCAACTGTTTCCATCTTCTTGGGTGTACAGCCCAATCAAGATCATCAGTAAACACCCAAACGACGTGAAGACTTCTGGTCTTCGACCACCGTCTTCATCTTCGACACCACGTCGAATCAGTTATTCAGAATGGGATAAGCCCGGTCTTTCTGAATAACTCGCGTATATATTATAAAAGTGTTACACAAACACAACATACGCCTCATTCCAATTCAGAATATTCTTTTATTCAAATATTCCTATACTTTGGGAAAAGTTCCCATTAATTTTATCCAAGATAAATTCTTTAAATTTATTCTTTAATCTCCTTTGAATATCAATTCAAACTAGTCGGGATTATCGAACCACACCGAAGTAATCATTTATTTTATTTTCCCAATCCCAACCTATTCATCCCATGAAGTAAAACTGGTAGTACTTCATATCTAACACCACAGTGTTATCGGTAATTCAATTACCATTTCACGTTCAAATCTAATTAAAGATTTAACTATCGCTTGGAGTAAAACTGGTGATACTCCATTCTCGATCTTTTCAATCTATTTAAAGATTCATTAAAACTCCACTTAGTTTTAATCATTAACTGGGTTAAAGAATCAGTGTCATTTAAAACACAGTTCACGATAAACCCAAAGTCACATCCCATTGATTATCGGGTTAAAGAACGAGTGTCATTTAAAACACTATCCACGATAAACCCAAAAATCAATATCAATTCAATTCCAATTAAATATTCTTTAATTGGTACACTTCATTAAATCTAAATAAAAAGATTTAACCTTTTCTCAACTGGGTTCAAGAACAGTGTTAGTGAAGACACCACTCACGACAAACCCAAATCACATTCGATATTCAATACAAGGCTCTGAATAGAAAATATATCGGCTTATATTCAATATCGAATTCTACGACTAACAAATGTCGTATTGGAAATAACGATATAAATATATATATCTTTCAAATTTCCCTAACAACATCTGTATAATCACGAATTCCAACATCGAAATATTCCGAAGACAATTTCGATTCAAATCCACTCCAATGCAGTCATTGGATATTCTGGTTATTTTTAAAACCCTTTTTAAATTCAATTTATTTATTTAAAAATAAATAGAATTATAATTCTAGTTCAAAACCAGTTCATTTCGATAAAAATCTATTTTTATCTTTTCAAACATGAAGTTTTTCATCCCAAATCTTCACAAATCATTTCTTATGATTTTACACAAATTATTACTATTTTTAATAATTTTATCAAGGCCCGTACAGTCGATTTCCATCACTGGCCATCGAACTGCACTTACAGCGACCTTTTTCAAATTTGATTTGGACATAATTCCAAATCCAACCGTTAGATTTCAAATTTCTAACATTCGCTAGAAAGCTCTTTTCGATACGAACCCAACGGTTCCGGTTTTAGGAGAATCCGACGGTCGGATCTCCCGTAATGTCCGTTTGAAATAAATGGTCGAAATTCACGAACTGCCGCGGCGCGGCGCGTTCTATTCAGGCCATTATATTATATATATAATATATATATATATAATATATTGCGTCGATTTCTATTTAAAACGAATTATATAAACAGTTTTAAATTCGTTTCAAAAGCAATTTCAACTTCCTTTTCAATTCAAATCAAAATTGAATTCTTCTTTATAAATTCGTTTTAAAATTCATTTCTATTCAATTCAAATTTCAATTCAATTTGAATTCATTTCAATTCACTTTCAATTCAATTCGAATTCGTTTTCAATTCAATTCATTTCGAAATCGTTTTCAATTCAATTCAATTTCAATTCGAATTCATTTCTATTCAATTCAAATTTCAATTCAATTTCTATTCAAATTCATTTCGAATTCATTTCTATTCAATTTCAATTCAAATTCATTTCTATTCAATTTCAATTCGAATTCATTTATATTCAATTTCAATTCGAATTCATTTATATTCAATTTCAATTCGAATTCATTTATATTCAATTTCAATTCGAATTCATTTATATTCAATTTCAATTCGAATTCATTTATATTCAATTTCAATTCGAATTCATTTCTTTTCAAAATTTCAGATTTTGAAATCATTTTCGATATTCATTATAAAATGAATAAAATCGATATATATATCGTTCACGTCAAAATGGCGTCAATCTAATCAATACGGCTTCATATATTCCTATTTTCAAATATTCTATTTCAAATATTTCTTTTTCAAAACTGGAATGAGGCCCAATCAATTACCATATAATGTTATTTATATGGATTTTCTACAACACATGTATATAATAGCATTGAAAAATAATCAACCATCAACCAAAATGCACTACACTGTATAAGCATCAAATATAGATATCTAACGCTTATAACAGCCTGTCAATCAATCGATCGACATATTTAATCAATCAGGATGAGTGAACTGCAAATTTCATCCTAACACCCGTGTGGGGTTTCAAACAATCAAACACATATTTTATTTGTGCAGTTGGGCGATGTGTAAAATTTATCGACCCAATCAATGTCCTTCAAATAGGTGTACATAAACAAACCGTCTGGTTTGCAAATGAATATTCATTTATTCACATTCACGTTAAAAATTATATTTTTAACGACAAAACATTTTATTCCAACATATGAATTCCTATTCAATTCATTTATTCAATAAAAATGATATTTTTATTTTTCTAACATATTTTAGAAAATTTCGGCGGCATAACGGCACGATACTAGAAACGGGACAAGGCCTAGCCTTATCCCCGGTCTAGTGAAGGCCCACGCCATTCACACATCAATCATATCAATTTCATTTCACCAAACAATTCAAATCAACCCAAAACAATCTAACTAACAACACAGCCAAACAAACAAGTCCATGGTCTGTGGACGATTGTGTCGGGTGCTACTAAGCACCGTCTGCATCCTAGTATATATATATATAACTAGAAATAAAATTGAAGAGTGAGAATTCTCACCGATAGCTATCCAATACCACGGCTCTTCATTGATATAAAGCTTCTTCGTTCTCGCCTTTTTATCACCTTCGTTGACCGTAGCCACTACATATATAAAAATCGAATTTTTACTTCTATGTCATATAGATAAAAAATTATATTTTTATCACTCTATTTTCCATATATAGATTTCGCCTTTTCTAAAATAAAGATTTCGTCTTTTCTAAAATAAAGTTTTCGCCTTTTCTAAAATAAAGTTTTCGCCTTTATAAAAATAAAGTTTTTGCCTTTATAAAAATAAAGTTTTTTTTAAAAAATCATATTTCTACCACTTCTATACAGTAAAGATTATATTTTTAATTCTTTAACAATATAAAAACTATATTTTTAATACTTTAAAAATATAAAAATCATATTTTTACTTCGATGTTTCTAGATTAAAACCTAATCTTTTTCTACCTTAAAAATCTAATTTTTCCTACATCAAAAATTTGATTTTTCTTACTTCAAAACTAAAAATAAAAATAAAATAATAAAAAAAATCAGATTTTAAATAGATAACTATAACAATAAACCTTACCGTATTCGATACAGGGGGGAAGATGGTTTGTTGCGTTCGTCAGTGGTGCGCGGCCTTCATTGTCGGACTGGGGCTACGGAGGCGTGCTGGAGGTCGTGGGGGAAGCGGCAGCAAGAGGAGGAAGGAAGAAGAGGGGGGGCGGTGGTCCTAGGGTTCGCGGATGAACGTGGGAGTCTGGGCAGGGGCGTCGGAGCCAAAGGGGGAGGGTCGCGACTTCGACGTGGGAGGAGGAGGAGGAGAGGGCGAGGCTGGGGTCTCGTCGGGGGTAGGTGGCGTCACGCCTGGGCGCGGTGGCCGCTGCGCCTCCTTCCTCCGTTCTCGTTTTTTTTTTAATTCGATCAGAAATGAATTGGGGGGGGGCCAAATCGTGTTAAAGGGGAGAGAAGGAAATTTAATTTTATTATTTTATTTAATTATTTTAATTAGCAAAAAGTTGACTTCTACATATGACCTCGAAACGAGGCCCACCGCCTGTCGTCTATAGCGTTTTACCCCCATTCCGAACCCAATGGGATATATATCGCAAGCTGATTTGATCGTTACAATCAGTTTCCGTTGAATTTACATTTAAATCATTTTATTGAATTTTAAACGTACATTTCAATTTACCGGGGTCACATACTAAGTAGAAAAATTCCTGAAAAATATTTTCTAGCTTCGTATTGACGATACGGTCCTAACAAAACTAGTTTCGTCGAATTCTGAGACCGTATGAAAAATGGCCAATTTCCAGTCGATTAAAATCAACTGAAACTGGTCAAATGCGCCTTCCTTTTCCACGCTCACATATTGAATCGAAAAATTATGAAATTTGAAACCTAGCAATAACTTGACACTGCGGACCCAACAAAACTGGTTTCGTCGAAATCCGAGGTCGTTTGCAAAATGCCAATTTTTAAGGGCCTGAATTCCATAGCGACTATTCAGAATTTTCAACTGGACATATCTTTTGATTCCCGATATGAAATCTTGATTTTTCGGATTTGTTGGAAAGATATTCACAATTAGATCCTAATGTTTTTGGTTTCACTAAAATCCGGATTGTTTTGCACCCGGTACATTCAATTGAAGTTTGAAATCGAATTATCGAACTACCGCGCCATTTTCAATTCTATTTATAATTATATATAATTATTTATATTCTAACGACGACGCGTATAAATATATACGTTATAATTCCATTCAAAATAAATTTCACGTTGTTTTTATTTAAAATAATCTATTTTAAATGTTCGAAATTCGCTAAAATTGCCAAAACAAAAATTTTAAACTGGCCCAGATTTTCCGGGTTGTTACAAATAGCAGATATATTAGCAATTTTTGTAATAAGTTGCAGAATATACGAGATTAATTATGTACTCCTCAATATTGGTTATTATACAGATTATAACCATTAGTAGCTTGTTTTTTTAATCCATTTTCTTCTCCAAACTTTGTTGTTTATGTTTCCCATCACTTCCATCATCTTTCTCTTTTTCCTGTTCCTATTTTTTCCCTCCTCTTTCTTTTTATGTGCCTCATCAACATCCAATCCTCTTTCTTTCAATTCTTTTTTTCCTCTTGTTCCTCCTTTTCCCCTTTCTCTTTCGTTTCTTCACCCTTATCATCGTCATCCTTATCACCATCTTCTTCCTTGTTATGCACCTCATCACCCTTATCATAATTATCCTTCACCTCCCCTTCTATTTGCATGTCATCACTCTTATCAGCATCACCCTTACCATCTTCATTTTTTTCATTACCCTTGTCATCATCTTTTTTTCCTCCTGTTCCCTTTTTCCATCATCCTCTATCATTTTGTCATCACCCTTGTCATCATCATTATTTTCTTGGTCATTTTTCTCTTCCTACTGTTCCTATTTTTTACCGGCCTCTTCCATTTTATCATCTTTGTTTTCCTTGTCATCCATATTCTCGTCTGTATCATCATCTTTTTTTTCTCTTCATCACCCTCATCACTGTCTTCCTTATCTTCATCTTTATTGACATTATATTCATCACTGTCTTCCTTTTCCTCATTTTCATTCTCATAATTCTTTTCATCTTCATTATTTTTTATCGATCTCATTATCTTCATCATCATCTTCATTTCCCTCATTCTCATTGTCATCCACATTTTCATTTCCATGACTTCTTGAAGTGGCAATTCTATTTGTGTAGAGTTTGATAATGAGGAGTCATCAGTACATTCTTGTAGTTTTTTTCTCAGTAATTTTTTTTTGAAGTCGTTTATTGTCTTATTCCAGCCTTGTTATTAATTGCATGTATTTTTCTTCTATTTTTTGAAAACACTTTGTCCACAGCCTATTTCAGCAGGTTTATTTCCTAGCCTTGTAATTCCTGCAAACAAAGGCAACAACACATGTTCAATTAATACTGCAAGATAATTACAGAAATTTATGCAACTATTCAGAATATTTGCAGAAATGTACACAATTATTCAGAATTTTTGCAGATATGTATGCAACTATTCAGACTAATGCTTATATGTATGCAACTATTTAGAATATTTGCAAACATGTATGCAACTATCCAGAATAATTGCATATATTTACGCAACTATTTGTTTAATTATCAATATCACTAATACAACACATTATTAATTGTTGAAATGTCCGCACTTATACATAAAAATAACATGTATTCATCATTTTTTTTTAAAACATGTATCTACTACTGGAAAGTGATTCAAACTTGCATGGTACTTATAGATTTGTGTTTTGTATTCATTACCATTGCTGGTTTGAGCTTTGTTTTATCTCATTTTCGGGCCAGACGAAATATTTCATTGTACACCGTCTTTGGTATTTTTAGAATATGAGTTTTATCACAAATCCACCACTGCAAAAAACCAACATTAAGTATTAGAATGAACAATAAATTAATAAGAAACATATTTATGTAAGTTTAAATCACACAAGCATTAATCTTGCGTGGTGCTTCAATATACTTTTCCACTTGACTTAGAAGATAGTTTTGTATGGTTTTTGGTTAAGATATCTTCGTTAGTTTCCGTTTACATATGCATTATGGAATCGCGTTCCATGATATGCTTAAGTTAGGGTTGGATACTAGAAAAAAGCTGCTAAGGCGGAAGTATAAACTTTGCTGTATCAAAATTTGCCTCTTTTGATGTTTATCGAAATATTGATAAAATCTCTCTTTATATTTTTTTTGTTGATAGAAGGTTCACCATTAAAATGCCTGACTGAAAGTACGGAATATTCTTCTTGCTCATTTCAGATGACCAGTTGTTTTGATTACTTCTCCTTCTATTAGAGTAGCCAATAATTTTGCTATATCATGTTGAGCAAATGAAAGAATCAAATCACCAAATTGAAAGTACTTCATGTTTTTTTATCAATTTTTGATGATGAGATCTAATGTTGTTGATTTATTTGTAGTCTCTGATATAGGAATGACACCATCAAATATCATGTCAATGAATTTGAAGAGAGTCAGCTTTTCAAGTTATTTTGTATCGTTGACTTTAAGCAGGTTTTCATTCCTTATTTTGACAACCAGTTCAATGAATGGTCTCAATTATTTCCATACTTTTCCTTTCTATTAACAATTGTTTTAGCATCATCCCTTTTCCTATTTTTACTGATTTGCTTTGAAGTTGATGGGCTATTTATCATAATTAATGATTTTACTTCTTGGATGTTTGTGTTTTCATCTTCTTTTTCCATAATATTTTTCTGTAGTAACATGGTAGAAAATTGTTAAATAAATTTTCGATATCATGAAAAGAGAAGATATAAATGCAATTATGTAAAATTATTGCACTTATTTAAGCACCTTTTTGGCAGTATGCAAATTTTAAGGTCTAAAAATAATTTAAAATAAATCTGCACTATAAACTCCGTAGGTGGTGGACAGTCCACCTTAAAAACAGAATTAGCTGATTTAAACCACAATCACATATACTATACTGTATTTTTATTACAGGAAAATGATCATAAGGACAAAACTTAAGGCTTTTTAACCACTAGGACGACCCATTAAAATTTTAATCCCAAGGACAAACCATTAATAATTTAATCAGAAGGACATTACGCTGTTAAACTCCTCTTCCCTGAAAATTTCAGTGCATAAAATAAACTCCTCTTCTGTAATAAATAATGGCAGATATTGTCCCTTTTTCATCAAATCAAAACCCAAATTGCCTCTTCCATCAAACCCTAATAGCCTCCGATGATCAACTTCCACCACGTCATGGATCCTTTACCGTCTTGCCACCCCTCTTTGTCGCTGCTTGAGCCACCAATCACCATCGCTACTGCCATGAAATCCCACATCGCGCCCCCGACTCCTCGTCAACTTGTTCCTCGTCAGCAACTATTCAGATCCAGTAAAAACATTACAGCAGTTTCAAGGTATCATTTTTTTTTTCAGGTATTAGTTTTACTGTAATTATTGTTTTATGTTTATGTTCATTTTTTGTTGTTGTAATTTTTGTGATCATGTACTATTTCATTACCTCTGTGTTTCAATAGAAATTGGTTTTCCTTGATCAATCAAAATGTTATGTACATGGTTCTTGTATTTTTTATATTTAATTATAGCAGTTTGTAGGTATTAGTCTATTAGTCTTTTAGTTATCAGTTTTACTATATTAACATGTTATGCTTTTCTTATTATAATTTTGGTGTTGTAATATTTTTATTGTTACATTATTGCATTAACTATGTAACTCAGTTGAAGTTATTTTGTTTTAATCAGAAAACCTGTGAAGTAAACAATTCTTGTATCATTTGTTCTTGAAAAGGTTATAGCAGTTTACAGGTATCAGTTTTATATATGTAGGTATTAGTTTTGTACTGTGAGTACCATAACTGTGTTAATTGGTATTAGTTTTCATTTGTTTGCTTTGCTAATTGAATCTTTTGAATGATTTTCCTCTTCCAATGGTCAAAATAGTCTTCTCATTGTTGATTCAACCAGTGATGCAGTGATTAGGCCACCCGAGGATAAACGTCGAGCTGGGAGACCAACCTCAAAAAGAAAAGTAGGATTTACATATTGTTAAGCGAAGCAAATAGATGTGGTGTGTGCAAAGAACATGGCCGTAACAAGCGGAATTATCAAGCTTCAAATAATATGTGATTTTTATTGCATTTGTTTTAGTGAATACATGCATTTTTAAGTTTTTTTTCAAATAACTTGTATATGATAGCAATTGGTGTTTTATACATTGGAAATGTGCTCAATATTCTATATTATAATAGAAATTCTTCATACCTTATTGTCTTTTTATTTTATTTTTACATTAATGTGTTGTTATTGTGATATGATATGTTGTTATGATTAATTATATGAGATTTGCATGTTGACTATTAGTTTTGACCTCTTGTATGTATCAATTTAACGTGCTTTTTTTGTTTTAGCTACTAGGTATCAGTTATATGCCTCCGTAGGTATCAGTTTTGTGTTATTTTCATGCCTGCAGTTTCATGTCTCGGTAGGTATCAGTTTCATTTTTATTTATTTATTTTAGTGGCTGGATATTAGTTCTATATCTTGTAGGTATTAGTTTTATTTTACACTTTGTAGATATCAATATTTTTATACCATAGTAAGTATCTTTTTTTATTATTTTCTTTCTTCAACATACTTGGGTATTATATTTTTGTAAAACTCAGTTGTAAAACATATAATATTTGGTGTAATACAAGTGATGAATTAATACCAGAGGGTATTATTAAAATTAAATATCATTTTTGTGATAATGGAATTGAGTTGATTTGTATTATTTTTTAATCAGTGGGTATCAATTAGAATTAATGTTGTGTGTGAAAAAAAATTTATTTACCAAAGCAAACAACTCAATACTGCAACCCCTTGACACAGTTCTAATACACAAAGTCATAAAACTGATACCTAAAGAAATATAGAACTAATACCTAAAAACTGCTATAATATGTTAAAGAAAAACTAATATAAAAAATGTTTACATCACAATTTGATTGATTAAAATGACATAAGTTCAATTGAGTTATAAAGTTAATGCAAGAGTACAACTATAAAATTAACACAGTAATAAAATCATATGAAGAAAAGACATAACACAGTTAATACTGTAAAACTGATACCAAAAAGAATATAAAACCGCTACATAAAAACTGATGATGTGTTTTAAAAAAAAAACTATTTCTTCCACTATTCGATCATTAGTTCGATTTTTAGCTCTATCTCTTTGTTGTACTTCATGAACTAGGGTTTCAATATTCGGTTGTAATTTTTCATTGCATTCATTTCGGGTTTCGGTTAGTTTAAAATTTGTGCATCAAAAACACACAAAAAAAAAATACGACAGCAGATGATGATTTCATGAATTGATTGCACGGATTTTGGATCTGTTTCTAGTAAAGGCGATTTCATTATTTCATGATAGGAAATTGAATGAGAGTTATTTCTGTCCTTTTGAATAAAATATTAGACGGCAGTTGTCCTTCTGAATAAAATATTAGAAGGTTGTCCTTATGGTTAAATTTTTAGTGCTAATTGTCCTTGTAAATTAATTACTTTTTTATTGTTGGTTATAATAAAAAGTGTTACGAATCACTATAAAAACCAGTTGGCCTTGCCAAAAAAATCAACACTTTTGTAGATTAGTTGCTTATTTTTCAGCAATAAATTTACGCTTAAATTCAGTATGTTAATTACAATAATTGCAGACAAATATTGCATTTATTTCAGAAGTCTAACTATATATATGCTGAGAAGTAAGCAACTATTGTACTTAATCGTTTCCATGCCCTAGAATTGATTAAATATTGTATCTATTGCAGCTATTTCACCAATTTATACATATAACTGCTGAGAAATAAGCAATATTACCGTGTGTTATAATTTTTTTGACCATATGATCGTCTCCGTGCCTTAAATTTGCTCGAAACAATAAGTGTTGAAGTTATTTTAGCAAATTTATCATAAACTTGCTGAGATTTAAGCAACTATGCCTATTTGTGGTGGTTTTTCTGTATAATCATCTACATGCCTAAAAATAGCTAAAAAATAGTATATATTGCAATTATTTCAGAAATTTTATTAGCTTGTTAAGAAAGAAGTAATTTTGCTTATTTTTGATGGTTTTTTCATATAATTGTTTGCATGCCGAAAAATTGCTAAAATAGTAATATATATTGCAGTTATTTCAGCAATTTCATTATAAACTTGCTAAGAAAAATTGATTATGCTTATTTGTGGTGGTTTTTTCGTATAACCCTTTACATGCCTAAAATTGGTTAAAATAACAGTATATATTGCTGTTATTTCAGTAAATTTATAATAAACTTACTGAGAAATAAGCTATGATGCCTATTTGTGGTGGTTTTTTCATATAATTGTCCACATGATTGAAAATAATGGTATATATTGCAGTTATTTCGGCAATTTTACATAATACTTGCTAAGAATTAAGTAGTTATGCACATTTATGGTGCTTTGCTGTATAATTGTTTATATGCCTAAAAGTAGCTAAAAATAGTAGATATTGCAGTTATTTCAGCAATTTTATCATACAATTGCTGAGAATTAAGCAACTACACCTATTTGTTGTGCTTTTTTCTATATTCTCATCTCGATGCGTGATATTTGCTAAAAACAATAACTATAGCAGTTATTTAAGCAATTTTATTATAAACTTGCTGAGAAATAATCAACTATACCAACTTGTGGTGCTTTTCTTCGTATAACCAATTGCATGCTTAAAAATTACAAAAAATAGTACATATTGCAGGTATTTCATCAACTTTGTCAATACTTGCTGGGAAATACGGAACTATGCCAATTTGTGGTGCTTTTTTCTTTATAATTGTTTGCATGCTTAAAAATTGCTAAACACAATGACTATTGTAGATGTTTCGGAAATTTTGTCAAATACTTGCTGTGAAATAAGCAACTATGTCTATTTGTTGTGCTTTTTCCATATAATTGTCTACATGCGTAGAATTCTCTAAAAAACAGTAAATATTGTAGTTATTTCAGCAATTTGTCAATACTTGCTGAAAAATAAGTAACCATTCCTTTTTGTTGTTCTTTTTTCAATATAATTGTCTTAATGCCTAAAAATTGTTGAAAACAGTAACGATTTTAGTTTTTTCATCAATTTTATTATAGTGTGGTGCTAAGGACACCCCAATATGTTCTTCCTAATACCGCAATTAAAAAATAAAACTCATTCAATTTTGTATTCTTCCTAATACCACATTACCTCTCCATTTAAATCTCTGACTCAATCATTATTTGTTGAACTAATCACGTACTAAGCTAATTTAAAAACCCTAATCTCTCGTAATCGTTGTCTTCTTCGCATCTCTCACGGGAAAATTCAAATTTGTGACATCCCACGTCCGTTAATGTCACTCACTAAGGGAATGCGTTAAGTTTCGTGAAGCATTACAAAAAACAGAACAGAAATATTACAAGACAGACATATAAAATAACAGCAGAATAAAAGCTTTATTTATCATAAGATACCTGTAACAACCCGTATTTTTATAACATGTTAAAACAAGAAATCAAGGAAGAATTAAATTTTAAAGTCAGAATCAGGGGAAACAGGCTATGCCATTGCGTTTGTCTCAAAATTTTACATGAAATAGAGTCCGAGTTTTCGAAAATCGGAGTACGTATGAGGGAGATATGACCCTCCGAAGTTTCAGGAATTTTCAGAATAAAAAACAGCTCGAAATTCGAATTCGAAATTCAAATTCAAACCCCGAAATAGGTTGGGCGGGAAAATTCCCGCCCAGGGACCAGGTCGACCTGGGGGTCGACCATAATGTCGACCTCCCAGGGACCATGTCGACCATAGTGTTTACCTGGGGGTCGACCTGCCTCCCGAACCACTTTTCTGAACCAGATGCATCCTGACGTATTTAGACTCGTTTTCTGACCAGATTCGTCTGCCCAACCCTATATAAACAGCCTCCCTAGTCTCATTTTCTCCACACCATTTCTTTCTACCCTTATGCTGCTTCTAAGATAATCAAAATAAAAAAATAAGAAGGAAGAAAAAGGACTGCTCCGTCTCCATCAAGACTATGCTTAGGGATTTGCAAATTGGGGGATTACAATTAGAACACGATCGATCAAATAGAGATTCAACAGTCAAATTTTGCTTTCTAATTCTCGATCCACGCACTGTAAGTTCAAGTTACTTTTAGATAAAAGCTGTAAACTTAATATCCATGTTGTAAATTGGAATTGGATCTATGTATGGTGATTGATTCTTATCTATTCTTGTTCGTCTTGGATCTTGACTTTCGGACCTATTCATGTTATAAATCAAACTCTCTCATGTCTATAACCTTAACATGCCTATGACGTTGAATGTATTGTTAATGGACAAGGACTATGATCGAGAACATAAGACTGCCTATGACTAATATGACTATGTCTGTGACTATGATGGTGAACATAAGACCGCCTATGACTAATAAGACTATGCCTATGCCTATGACGGTGAACGTAAGACTGTTGCCTATGACTATGACAAGGACAATTGTGGTTAATCACCAATGACTCTTGACTATGAGGATTATTACCTATGATTATGAACATAAGACCATTATCTATGACCATGACTTCGAAATTATTACTGTTAATTGTCCATGTCTATTTGCCTAGAACTATTTTTGATAATTATCCATGATCATTGTGATGAGTCGCTTATGATCCATAGCTATGAGATTTGTACCTATGACTGTTGGGGTTAATTGCCTAAGACTATTATCGTTGATTGTTCATGCCCATGACACCATAGTTGAGAATCATGTTGTGCACCGAATTGACATTTTGTTGAATCATATAGCTAGGGTGTGACTTGCTTAGTTTATTCGCAATTATGTACACCAAAACCACTGGATCCATTATTCTTGTATTTGGCTTGCTTTTGCACGCCTATTCTTTTATGTCGGTGTTTATCATGACCATCACCTTATCTTGCTAGATTTGGAATCATATATGCCAGTGATGTGGTAACCAATTATCTCAAGTTATGTCATGCTAGTCTTGTAACCCCCTTTTTATCGCTTTATGCTCGTCTCTTTTGCCTATCTTAGTTTTGACGCTATTCCCTCTATTTCGAGATTTGGATTTGTTTGTAGTATAGAACGATTCACGTTCACGTGCGATGGGAATACGATTTGGGTAGAATAGGAAAAAACATGAATTGGTTATGAACATGAATTATGAACTCGATAATAGGCAAAACTTGAAACATGAACGCTGTTATAACTTGAACCTGGATATGGACACGAACCTGACATCGACTTGATATGAAACTTGCCTTTAAAACTTGACACGATTTGACATGAAACATGACATGAAAACTCGACATGAATTTTGACATGAAAACTTGAATGTGGGCATGACAATTAGAAAAACTTGAAAATGGCCAACTCGAGGTTGGGTTGAGTTTGCAGTGTAAATCTGCCCGGAACCGCCCGGCAAATCCAGTGGCTGCAAACAATAGGATCCAATGTGGGTAGTTGATCATATCGCACGTAAAACCCGAGGTTAGACTATGTTGTGGTGTAAATCTGCCCAGAACCGCCCGACAAATCGAGTAACCTCAACAGTTAGTCGAATGTGAGAGGTTGAAGTGCATTAATGAATTAATGCCACATGATAGGGTTAAGTCCTGAACCGCTTGAATATACTTAACCAATTTAACACGATGATTTGATAGGGTTAAGTCATGAACCTCTTGAATATACCTAACCAATTTGACACGATGACTTGATAGGTTTAATTCCTGAACCGCTTGAATATACTTAACCAATTTAACACTAAGATTTGATAGGGTTAAGTCCTAAGCCGCTTGAATATACTTAACCAATTTAACACGATGATTTGATAGGGTTAAGTCCTGAACCGCTTGAATATACTTAACCAATTTAACACGATGATTTGATAGGGTTAAGTCGTGAACCGCTTGAATATACTTAACCAATTTAACATGATTATTTGATAGGGTTAAGTCGTGAACCGCTTGAATATACTTAACCAATTTAACACGATGATTTGATAGGGTTAAGTCATGAACCGCTTGAATATACTTAACCAATTTAACACGATGATTTGATAGGGTTAAGTCATGAACCGCTTGAATATACTTAACCAATTTAACACGATGATTTGATAGGGTTAAGTCCTAAACCGCTTGAATATACTTAACCAATTTAACACGATGATTTGATATGGTTAAGTCATGAACCGCTTGAATATACTTAACCAATTTAACACGATGATTTCATAGGGTTAAGTCATGAACCGCTTGAATATACTTAACCAATTTGACACAGTGACTTGATAGGCTTAAGTCCTGAACCGCTTGAGTATACTTAACCAATTTTACACGATGATTTGATAGGGTTAAGTCGTGAACCGCTTGAATATACTTAACCAACTTGACACATGATTTGTTGGGCTAAGTCATGAACTTAAACGACAACACTTAGCTAATTTGACATGACACGTAGACGGGTTAAGTCACGAACTTGAATGACAACACTTAACCAACTTGACATGCTAGACCGATGGGGTTAAGTCTCGAATTTAAATGACGACACTTAACCTACTAGACGGAAACCCTAGTTACGCGGTCCGTTTCAGCAGTAACCCACTAGATGTATCATGGTACCCTGGAACTAGGCAGGGTGGGGCACGATTACTGGGCTGATTGTAAGTGACCAGAACGACGACTGAGTAGGTGCACCATTGTAGGTTCAGGCGGGCTATAGTCGTGCATGTAGTCCGGAGTTGAAAAAGCGGGCATTGGGCACCCGTAGATTTACACTGTGCGTGCTTGATTCGTGTCGGTGGTTGGCACCATAGGACTTGATACACCCTATGGTGGACCTAGCACAGGTAACTACATTTCTGGATAGGGCCGTATGACTCAGACACATGAACGAGCTAGGAATTGTATGGAGCCGATCGATTAATAGATCGTTACGTGGAATTCGTTAGGTAGCATAATCCCTAGTGGTCCTAGGTAGCATAAATCCTAATCGAATCTAGAAAACGTTCAATAGGTAGCATAATCCCTAGTGGCCCTAGGTGGCATAAATCCTAGTTGAACAAGCGATAGTTCATGATAAGGAAACCTAGACAGAACAAGGGTGGCAGTCCAAACGATTTCAAAAATGGTGGCACTACGTTGAAGTAGTATAGAAATACGTGATGAAACCCGTACGATACGCGGCAAGGGATGTACATATACATGGAAAGGATGATACGGGTTGGGATACTAGTATAGTTGGTGCAGAGAATTTAGGAAATCAGAGCAAATAGATATTGTTTTAATGGTGAAGCAGAGAAATCTTGCGATGCTTGATAAAAATCGTGCGAAACTATACTTAGTTCATCCTGAACGGGAACCTTGCAATGTTATACATGATAGAAATCCTATCATGTTATTCTTAGTTATCGTGCCTATAGCTTATCTTGTCACCATGCTTATGTTTACTTTCAGTTTATTCATGCCATGTTATCTTTACTTGTTTTTATGCTGAAAGTCACTAGGACTTACTCAGTCTTTATGACTGACCCAGTTTGTTTCGCCTCTTTTTCTTCCGTTCCCCCCTAGGTTCACAGGGTGGGAACACAGCTTAGTTCGGATCTTACCAAGCTCCAAGGCTATTTCATGAAGGCTTGGATTGCTCTTGGCTATGGCTTGCTTTGCTGCTTTATTGGGGAATGATTTATAACTATGGTCTTATGCTTCTTTACAATTGCAAGACAGATTTCGATGTAATGGATTTTTAATAGAATTTTGATGTAAAAGGTTTCAGACCTTTCTAGATTTTTAAGGAAATAAAATTTGGTTCTTCTTTCGCTGTTTTATATGTTCTGCCTTGTAATATTTCTGTGTATGTTTACCTAGATAATGCTCCACCAAAGCTAGTGCATTCCCTTTGCGAGTGACCCTAGCGGAGGTGGGGTGTTACATTTGGTATCAGAGCAGAAGGTTACCATACTAGGCAAAAGTTTTTAAAACCTTTTGAAATTATTTTCAAAACCATTTACAAAGAAGCATTTTTCAAGAAAAGTTTTATTTTTAAAGGCTATTCCCCAAAGGCCATTAGCATTATCCTTTGTTTCCTTGTTTGAATCCCTTTTCCTTTCTTTCCTCCATCTGTAGTCACATTAGTTCCATCTGCGACTAAGCTTATTTCAAGCTTTGAAGGGTTGTTGTGCGATGGAGGTAGTTCTTGAAACACCCCACCTCCGTTAGGGTCACTCTCAACGGGAATGCCCTAATTTTGGTGGAGGTTTATAAGTATAAGTCACAGATACACAAGACAGATATAAGAACACATATTTTTGAACAGCGGAAAACAACAGCAATTTTTATTTCAACAAAATACGTGTTACACAAACCATGTCATAATTTGTCTTACAATACTTCCAAAACATAACATCTTCATAACTGTCTTGATTACATTATTTAAAGAAGCATAAAAACATAAATAAACTGCATAAGTTCCATAATTACTGTCCAAAGCCATAGTCCAAAACGAAAAAGATCCAAGCAATACATTCTTTCTCTTCAAGCTGGATGTGAAAGCTGGTCAAGCTGAGGTTTTCCCTCCCTGTGGACCTGGGGGGGACGAAAGAAAAGAAGAAGAAAGAAAAGTAGAGTCAGACATAAAGCCTGAGTAAGTCTATGACTATTCAGTCTATGAATAAAGAACTGGGTATGATAAGTATAAACTGGAAATGGGAAAGCACCATAAACTAAGTTAAGTTGTCTAGAGTCGAATATACTATCGTACCCCATATTAATCTCTACATCCATATAAACTAGTTCCCAACAGGCACCCCATACTCAGGGTGAAGTGATCCGTTTCTAATGATCGGCTCCTACTCGCATAGTTACATGTGTCTTACGACCCCCGATGTTGTAGTTACCTATGCTGTTCCCACCATGGGGTGTATCAAGTCCCATGGTGGCGGCCCGACACAATCCTAGAATGCACAGGTATGCTACTGGTGCCCAGTGCCTTATTTTTCAGTGTCGGAGTGTGTGCACGCCCGCACCCCGTTAGAACCTACACTGCTGCACCACCGCCGTCGATTTGACCTCTTACAGTCAGCCCAGTAATCGTGCCCCACCCTGCCTAGTTCAGGGTATCCTGATACACCTTGTAGGGTTACTGCTGAAAAGGGTCCCCCGCTACTAGGTTTTCTATTTCTAGCCAACATGCTAAGTTGCTTAAGTGTTTTGTAAACCTAACCCCCAAATCAGTCTGTATAGTTTAGCATGTTCCATTTTGATTAAGTATTAATTCAATTTACTTAATCCTATCAATCCTGACTCAGCCTTAATTGTCTTATTAAAGCCTCGACCTCTCACATTAGACAGGTATTGTTGTGGCTGCCTGTTGCCGGTTGGGTCCGGGCAGTCTTACGCCACAACTCAGTCTAACCTCGGGTCTTTGTTGGGCTCCGTGTTTAACCACCCACATTGGATAGGTATTGTTGTGACTACTAGACAGCCGGGCGGTTCCGGGCAGGTTTACATCACAACTCAATCCAACCTCGGGTTAAACACATCGTATTTTCTACATTTACATATTTTGTCTCTTTCCTTTTTATATGTAAATATTTGCGACCCATTATTCAAGTTCATCTTTATTGGGTAAAATTAATTTATACCACTTAATTGTTTTTCAAGGTTGTTGGCATGCGTCAAACATGCCAACACATATGTTCTATATTTTAACCCAATCGTCATTACCCCCGTTTTATACGTTCACTAAAATATAACATATGTTGGGTTTAACATTTAAACCCAACTTAGCCACATGAAAAAGGGGAGGCTTATAACCGTGTGTTTATATATTCTAAGTAACATAAAAAGGGGAGTGTGAACGCATGAACTTGCAACATAACGACATAATTAACATGAATTAGGCACATGTGAACTTGCATGGTAATAGCATATAATCATGGCATAAACATATTTAAACATGAATCATTCTATTCATATAATCATGGCATAAACATACCTAAACATGAATCATGGTTTTTAATCTACTCATGTAAACTTGGAATTGGAATGTAAATCTAACTTAATTATGTGTCACATATATCACCATATGATTTTGATAACAACATAGGCCTAAAACATGTTTTCAACTAGGCATAACACCAAACATAGTTTAGTCATGTTCATAAAGATGCTTACTTTTGTCTCTAATACAAAAGTATGATTTTATACTTGAATCACGATGCCAATTACAACATAGATTCATATAAACCATAGTACTTAGTTGAATCCAATTACACTAAAAGTGATCATAAAAGTATGTACATTATATTGGCATAGTAGTGAATCATATACTTGCATGACTCCCAAATAAAATACCACAACATATGGTTGTTAACTTCCAACATAAATTGCATACTTGCAAAAATCCAATCGTATACCACAACATTTCCAAATCGTTTAGAATCAAAGCAACATACAAATATAGATTATTATCGCCACAATTCCATTTCTCATTTTTCACAAATCAAAACACAATAATTTATTCATATCGGAATAGCACTCTACTTACAACGTATGACGAATCTTCAATTCAGGAATCTGAATTCTGAATTTGGAGATGCTATCCTTTGTTGTAGGCGTTGTTTTGATTTAATTGACTTTGCTTTAAGCTTTCAAATTGTCTCCTAATTGTCTCTCAATTTCTGATGGCTATTCCTAGTCTTTCCTCAGCAGCATGACGGTCTCATCTCCATTTTTGTTTGTATGAATTAGGGTGAGTCTTAGGTCCTTTTTATAGAGTTTGTGAGTTGATTAGGACCGTCAATGGAACTTGGTTTAATAATAGCCGTGTGTTTGAAGGAGAGACCAACCAGGAGCTGACACCTAGCCCAAGTGACAAGGCAAGGCTCAGAAAATCGACCAAACACAGACCAGGCCAGCCGGGGGGGCTGGGTTCGACCTGGCTCAGGGGCCAGGTCGACCCCCAGTCGACCTGGGTGCCCCAGGTCGACTACCTAGTCGACCTGGGTATCCCAGGTCGACTACCCAATACCTGGGTGTCTTGGATGGGAAAATTCCCGCCCTGGCCAATCCGGCCCGATTTTTGAAATTTAAATTTGTTTTCTAAGCTGTTTTGGTCTGTTTGAATTTTAAACTGAATTCTGAAACTTCCGGAGGCCATATCTTCTTCATACGGAGTCCGTTTTACGCACACTCAGACTCTATTTCAAGCAGAATTCCGAGACGAACGCAATGGCATATCTCGTTTCCCTTAATTCTTTGATTTGAAATTAATTATACTTTATTTTGTGAATTACACTGTTATAGAATACACGGGGTGTTACATTCTCCTCCACTTAAAAGGATTTCGTCCCCGAAATCTCCAATTTCAGGAAGAATGTATGTCCTAACATCCAAACATCCATCTACTCATCCATCAAACACGAGCATCCATTGTCCTTAAAAGACTTCTAATGCTTCATGATCATATGCGAAGTGTGTGTACATGTAGTTATCTAATGCAAAATCAGTCAGTCTACTGATTCAGTTGACCTCCTTAATGCGAATTATGTAAGTGCCATGAATCCATTATGTATGCAAATTCTCCTATTCATGACTCTACATGAGTGCACAATCATTCATATAAATGCAACATCCATATGACAACACATTAAACTTCAACCATATACGAATATAAAAACATTTATGCATATGCAGTATGAAGTGACTGAGCCAATCTAAAACCTAGATTGTGTGTGTATATGCAACCACTTGCAACCATCATCCATAACATGTTTCAATTACATGTTTTCATCCAAAGAGTTTCTACCTAAAAGATAAGGTTGAGGAGATATACCTAAAAAGATAGATAAAAGCGCAACTTAAGGAAAAAGAAAGATCAAAGATGTACCCTTGAAAAGAAAAGGGTAGGCTGCGCGTATTCTAGCTTTAGTTTCCCAAGTTGCGTCTCCCTCGGCGTCGCTGCACTGAACTTTGACGAGCTTGACTTCGCGGTTGCATAGCTTCTTCACTTCCATTCCTAATATGCGGGTTGGAACTTTCCTCACGGTTGCTTCGCGTTCCACTTCAGCTTCTTCTTGGATATTTGGCTCTACCACTTCAGCAGATTCATGTAGACATTTTCGGAGGTGCGAAACATGGAAAACGTTGTGAACTCCGGCCAGTTTTTCGGGTAGCTCTAATCTATAGGCCATTTTCCCAATTTTCTCAACAATAGGAAACGGTCCTACAAACCTTGGTGCTAGCTTTCCTGTGGTTCCAAAACGAACAACGTTCCTTAGCGGAGATACCTTAAGAAAAACTCTTTCCCCAACCTCAAATTCAAGGTTGGTCCTCCTCTTGTCGGTGTAGGATTTTTGTCTGTCTTGGGCTGTCTTCATTCTTCTCCGTATTAAGTCTACTTTTTCTGAAGTCTCTCGGATCATATCCGGTCCAAGTATGAGCTTGTCAGTAGACTCCCATCAACAAGTGGGCGATCAGCACGGTCTTCCATATAAAGCTTCGAAGGGCGCCATTCCGATGGTTGCTTGGTAGCTGTTGTTGTAGGCAAATTCCACCAAAGGAAGATGGTCTTCCCACGTCCCTCTGAAGTCAAGGACGCACAATCTTAAAAGGTCCTCCAAAAATCTGTTCACTCTTTCTGTCTGGCCGTCGGTTTGGGGATGATAGGCTGTGCTCAAGCATAACTGTGTGCCTACCGCTTCTTGCAGACTCCGCCAAAACTCACTTGTGAAGATAGGGTCTCGGTCACTAACAATGCTGGTTGGTATTCCATGGAGTCGAACAATTTCCTTGAGGTAAAGAGATACTAGGGATGAGGCAGTTCTTTTACTTTTGACAGGTAAAAAGTGGGCGCTTTTAGTAAGCCTATCCACTAATACCCAAATGCTAGTGTTGCCTCTTCTAGACCTAGGCAGCCCATCAATGAAGTCCATTGAGATGCTATCCCATTTCCACTACGGGACCTCTAGAGGATGGAGCAGACCGCTAGGCTTTTTCTGTTCCGCCTTAACCTGTTGGCACACCATACACTTAGAAACGAAATCTGCCACGTCCTTCTTCATGCCATTCCAAAAGAAAGTTCTCTTTATGTCCTTGTACATTTTATCCCCGCCTGGGTGTATCGTCATCTTGGAGTGATGTGCTTCCTCGAGAACCTTCTTTACTAAATCCCTTGTCTGTGGGACGCATAGTCTTCCGTCTCGCCTTAGCCAACCCTTATCGTCGATGGAGTATCTGTTGAGGTGACTTGAAGTCTCAACCCTAATTAGCCTATCAATCGTTTCCACAAGCTAAGGGTCTTCGCGTTGTGCTGTCCCTATTGCGTCCACTAAAGTCGGGCGTACTTCGAGAGATGCTAGCAAACCCAGTACAAAATCGGAGGAGGGCCTAAAGTAAAAGCTGGCTATAAACTCTAGGCTTTGTATTTCAACAAACAACGGGCTTAGGGTCAGTTTCTTTCGGCTCAACGCGTCTACCACTACGTTGCCTTTGCCCGAGTGTAGGAGATCTCGAAATCGTACGAGGCAAGAAACTCCATCCATGTCTGTTGCCTCAAGTTAAGATCTTTCTGCAAGAAAAGATATTTCAACGATTTATGGTCAGTGTAAAGTTCGAACTTCTCACCTAGGAGATAGTGTCGCCAAGACTTGAGTGCCAAGATGATGGCAGCTAACTCAAGATCGTGGGTCGGGTAGTTCTTTTCGTGCGCTTTCAACTGTCTTCTGCCATAAGCTACTACCCTTCCTTCTTGCATTAAGACAGTGCCTAGCTCTGTTCTACATGCATCTGTATAAACTATGAACATCTTGCTTCCATCTGGCAACGTCAAAACTGGGGCTGTTGTAAGAGCCCTTTTTAGTCGCTGGAAAGCAAACTCGCAATCCAAGTCCCAATTGAACACTAGATTCTTCTTGGTCAGCTTTGTGAGCAGAGCTGATATCTTTGCAAAGTCTCTGATGAATTTCCGATAGAAGCCTGCTAGCCCGAGAAAGCTTCGGACTTCTGTTGCGTTCTTTGGTGTCTTCCAGTCCTGCACCGCTACTACCTTAGCCGGGTCTACAGCTAACCCTTCTTTGGATACTATGTGCCCAAGGAACCTCACTTCTTCTCTCCAGAAGTGGCATTTGGAGAATTTGGCTTTTAGCTGATGGACTCGCAGAGTTTCCATGATTTCCCTTAGGTGTTGAGCGTGCTCTTCTTCACTCTTTGAGAAGATCAAGATATCGTCTACAAAGACCACTACGAACTTATTGAGGAAATCTCTGAACACCCTACTCATTAGGTCCACGAAGTAAGCGGGTGCGTTTGTCAAGCCGAAAGCCATGACAAGCCATTCAGAGAAGCCGTCTGGGGTTCTGAATGTCGTTTTATCGATGCTATCTTCAGCCACCCTTAGCTGATGGAAACCGGTTGCTAAATCGAGTTGGGAGAAAACAGACGCTCCTACAAGCTGATCAAACAGATCGTCAATTCTGGGGAGAGGGTGCCTATTCTTTTTCGTTAGCTAGTTGAGCTCCCTATAGCCAACACATAGACGGAGTGAACCATCCGCCTTTGTAGCGAACACCACCGGAGCGCCCCATTCTGAGATGCTCCTTCTAATGAACCCCTTCTCTAGAAGCTCTTTAATCTGTTTACTAAGCTCCTTTCTTTCCCGTGGAGCCATGTGTCTAACGGGCAACGCAACGGGCTTTGCATTATCTACAAGATATATGCGGAAGTCTATCTCCCGCTTCGGAGGCAAGCCCTTCACCTCTTCGAAGACATCCGGATATTCCCGGACCACTCTAACCGATTGCAAATTTTCAACAGAAGCATCTAGCGATTCAAGGTAACTAAGCATAACCGCATACGAGGGATTACAAGAAATTTCCAGAGTGTTACCGAGTTGTGTTAGAAGCCTAACCACCTTTTTCTCACAATCAAGGATGGCACCATTACTGGATAGCCAATCCATGCCCAAAATCAAACCATATCCCGAAAAGCCCAAAACAAAGGCACTACATTTAAATTCTACATTTAGAATAGAAATTTTCAATCCCACACAGATCATAGATAAATAAGCTGGGCCCCCAATTGGATTTGAAACAATTAAGGGGTCCTCTACCATTCTAGTTTCTAGGTGCAGAGATTCTACTAAAGCAGATGAGATAAAGGAGTGTGATGCGCCAGAATCGAATAAAGTGCGAACTGGGTGATCATAAAGATAAACTATACTTTCTACAGAAGTATTTATACCTCGCTGCTGCAGAGGTGGCGCATCTAGCGCATGAATTTGTGCCTATGAGGTGGATCCAGCCCTCTGCCCCAGCCCTCGCTTCTTTGGGCAATCCTTAGCCAGGTGGCCTGTCTCACCGCAAGAAAAGCACCCACCATTCATCTTGGCCTTCTTTTTTCGGCAATCTTTAATTAAGTGCCCCACTTTGCCGCAGAAATTACAGTTCCTCTTCTCTTTGTTGTCTTTCCCGCCCTTCTTAAAGTCTGTCTTCTTAGGCTGTAAACCCTCTTTCTTCCCTAGAGAGCTTTCTTCCTTTGTCTCCTTCTTTCCCTTATCCTCTTCGTTCAGCAATGCCATCTGCACCAACCTTTCTACAGAAATATTACTACCTCGTTCCTGTGGAGGTGCTGCTAGAGCATGAACTTGACCCCCTGAAGTAGATCCAGTTTCCTGCCCCTGTCCTTTCTTCTTTAGGCGGTCCCTAGCCCAATGGCCTGTCTCCCTACACTGAAAGCAAATAGCACTCATCCTCTTCTTTTTCTTCCTGCAGTCTTCCTCCGAATGTCCAAAAATCCCACAGAAACAACATTACCTTTTTTCACGTTTCTTGTCATTATTGTTACGATCCTTTCTTCTTTGACTATTATTCGCCTTCCTGTTCTGGGACTCTTCCACTTGCTGGTTCACGTAGAGGAGGAGGAGTGAAAGCGTCAGTAGCTGGGGAGTAAGGTCTCCAGACATGCTGAAACAGAAAGGAGAGATTCAAAACGAAGGATAGAGAGAGATAATACCTATGGCTTTGGGGGACTATGCCTTTTTAGAATAAAATAATATTTTATCATTAAAAATGCTTATTTAAATTTTCTTTTGAAAATAAATTTTCAAAACTTTTTACCTTATCTGGTAAACCTATGCTCTGATGCCAAGTGAAACACCCCACCTCCGTTAGGGTCACTCTCAACGGGAATGCCCTAATTTTGGTGGAGGTTTATAAGTATAAGTCACAAATACACAAGACAGATATAAGAACACATATTTTTGAACAGCGGAAAACAACAGCAATTTTTATTTCAACAAAATACGTGTTACACAAACCATGTCATAATTTGTCTTACAATACTTCCAAAACATAACATCTTCATAACTGTCTTGATTACATTATTTAAAGAAGCATAAAAACATAAATAAACTGCATAAGTCCCATAATTGCTGTCCAAAGCCATAGTCCAAAAAGAAAAAGATCCAAGCAATACATTCTTTCTCTTCAAGCTGGATGTGAAAGCTGGTCAAGCTGAGGTATTCCCTCCCTGTGGACCTAGGGGGGACGAAAGAAAAGAAGACGAAAGAAAAGTAGAGTCAGACATAAAGCCTGAGTAAGTCTAGGACTATTCAGTCTATGAATAAAGAACTGGGTATGATAAGTATAAACTGGAAATGGGAAAGCACCATAAACTAAGTTAAGTTATCTAGAGTCTAATATACTATCGTACCCCATATTAATCTCTACATCCATATAAACTAGTTCCCAACAGGCACCCCATAATCAGGGTGAAGTGATTCGTTTCTAATGATCGGCTCCTACTCGCATAGTTACATGTGTCTTATGGCCCCCGATGTTGTAGTTACCTATGCTGGTCCCACCATGGGGTGTATCAAGTCCCATGGTGGCGGCCCGACACAATCCTAGAATGCACAGGTATGCTACTGGTGCCCAGTGCCTTATTTTTCTGTGCCAGAGTGTGTGCACGCCCGCACCCCGTTAGAACCTACACTGCTGCACCACCGCCGTCGTTTAGACCTCTTACAGTCAGCCCAGTAATCGTGCCCCACCCTGCCTAGTTCAGGTTATCCTGATACACCTTGTAGGGTTACTGCTGAAAAGGGTCCCCCACTACTAGCTTTTCTATTTCTAGCCAACATGCTAATTTGGTTAAGTGTTTTGTAAACCTAACCCCCAAATCAGTCTGTATAGTTTAGCATGTTCCATTTTGATTAAGTATTAATTCAATTTACTTAATCCTATCAATCCTAACTCAGCCTTAATTGTCTTATTAAAGCCTCGACCTCTCACATTAGACAGGTATTGTTGTGGCTGCCTGTTGCCGGTTGGTCCGGGCAGTCTTATGCCACAACTCAGTCTAACCTCGGGTCTTTGTTGGGCTCCGTGTTTAACCACCCACACTGGATAGGTATTGTTGTGACTACTGGACAGCCGGGCGGTTCTGGGCAGGTTTACATCACAACTCAATCCAACCTCGGGTTAAACACATCGTATTTTCTACATTTACATATTTTGTCTCTTTCCTTTTTATATGTAAATATTTGCGGCCCATTATTCAAGTTCATCTTTTTGGGTAAAATTAATTTATACCACTTAATTGTTTTTCAAGGTTGTTGGCATGCGTCAAACATGCCAACACATATGTTCTATATTTTAACCCAATCGTCATTACCCCCATTTTATACGTTCACTAAAATATAACATATGTTGGGTTTAACATTTAAACCCAACTTAGCCACATGAAAAGGGGGAGGCTTATAACATGGTGTTTATATATTCTAAGTAACATAAAAATGGAAGTGTGAACGCATGAACTTGCAACATAACGACCTAATTAACATGAATTAGGCACATGTGAACTTGCATGGTAATAGCATATAATCATGGCATAAACATATTTAAACATGAATCATTCTATTCATATAATCATGGCATAAACATACCTAAACATGAATCATGGTTTTTTATCTATTCATGTAAACTTGGAATTGGAATGTAAATCTAACTTAATTATGTGTCACATATATCACCATATGATTTTGATAACAACATAGGCCTAAAACATGTTTTCAACTAGGCATAACACCAAACATAGTTTAGTCATGTTCATAAAGATGCTTACTTTTGTCTCTAATAGAAAAGTATGATTTTATACTTGAATCACGATGCCAATTCCAACATAGATTCATATAAACCGTAGTACTTAGTTGAATCCAATTACACTAATAGTGATCATAAAAGTATGTACATTATATTGGCATAATAGTGAATCATATACTTGCTTGACTCCCAAATAAAATACCACAAAATATGGTTGTTAACTTCCAACATAAATTACATACTTGCAAATATCCAATCGTATACCACAACATTTCCAAATCGTTTAGAATCAAAGCAACATACAAATATAGATTATTATAGCCAGAATTCCATTTCTCATTTTACACAAATCAAAACACAATTATTTATTCATATCGGAATAACACTCTACTTACAACGTATGACGAATCTTCAATTCAGGAATCTGAATTCTGAATTTGGAGATGCTATCCTTTGTTGTAGGCGTTGTTTTGATTTAATTGACGTTGCTTTGAGCTTTCGAATTGTCTCCTAATTGTCTCTCAATTTCTGACGGTTATTCCTAGTATTTCCTCAGTAGCATGACGGTCTCATCTCCATTTTTGTTTGTATGAATTAGGGTGAGTCTTAGGTCCTTTTTATAGAGTTTGTGAGTTGATTAGGACCGTCGATGGAGCTTCGTTTAATAATAGACGTTCGTTTGAAGGAGAGACCAACCAGGAGCTGACACCTAGCCCTAGTGACAAGGCAAGGCTCAGAAAATCGACCAAACACAGACCAGGCCAGTCGGGGGGGGCTGGGTTCGACTTGGCTCAGGGGCCAGGTCGACCCCCTAGTTGACCCCCAGGTCGACTATGTAGTCGACTTGGGTGCCCCAGGTCGACCCCCCAGTCGACCTGGGTAGCCCAGGTCGACTACCCAGTTGACCTGGTTGTCTTGGGCGGGAAAATTCCCGCCCTGGCCAATCCGGCCCGATTTTTGAAATTTAAATTTGTTTTCTAAGCTGTTTTGGTCTGTTTGAATTTTAAACTGAATTCTGAAACTTCTGGAGGCCATATCTTCTTCACACGGAGTCCGTTTTACGCAAACTCGGACTCTATTTCAAGCAGAATTCCGAGACGAACGGAATGGCGTATCCCATTTCCCTTAATTCTTTTATTTGAAATTAATTATACTTTATTTTGTGAATTTCACTGTTATAGAATACACGGGGTGTTACAGTTCTCGAGAGACCTATTAACACGTTTAATAAGAGGGGATAAGGTTGATTAAGGCGAAAGAGTCTCAGAACAAGAAGGTAGAAATGTTTTTGTAGGAAAGCCTAGTTTATCTTTCTATCATGTCCGTACCCTTTTGATTATGGTACATCGCATCCTTTTATTTCTGCTTCGATAGTTGAGTCTCTGCACCTTAGTACTAGCGTAATAGAGGATCCCATTTTTTTCTCTCTCAAATCCTGTTGGAGAATCAGCTCATTTATTCATGACTTGTTTGGATTTGAGAATGTCTATGCTAAGCAATGCTTATGTTTTTGGCCTACGGGTCGATTCTAGGGATGGAATGGTTATCCAGTACTGGTTCCATTCTTGAGTATGAAAAGAGGGTAGTTAGACGCTTGCCCTGGTAATGCCCTCGAAGTCTATTGTAACCCTTAGGGTTCTGCCATGTTTAGTTACCTAGAATCTCTTGATACATTTATTGATTCGCTCGAGTAGTGTTCGCCACTAAGGCAGATGATTCATCTCGCTTATGCATGAGTTATATAAAATCACCTTAGTAAGTACACTTGGCAACATGGTTGGCATTTCTTTATTTTCCAGAGATAATTCATTTATGTGGAATACCTTCTAGTAAGTTAATGAGATCCAAGATTCACTAGTGAATTTTGGAGAGCTTACATGAAACCATGAGTACGCAGTTATGTTTAAGCCGAGTATACTAGAAGAAGAATAAGTAAAAGTGGAACGAGAGGCAACAGTGGAATGAGTTCCAACTCATATTTTGGAAACAAGAATTAAGAAGCTAAGAAATTATGAAGTTAAAGACGGACAAAGCACAATGGAGTTAAACTCAAGGAAATACGACTTAGAAGATTGAAGACTAGACACGTGCATCATATCTCTTTTTAAGAGTATATCCTTGATCCCTCTTTTCCTGTAGAGCTTACTTGTATGCTATCTTTTAAGTATAACCTCTTGGTCCTATTCTCAATCCTATTTCTGTTGCAAACCCCATAGGGAGTATGACTTATCTGTTAGTAATACATGTTGGGGCTTGAGGGTATCCGTTGGGTTGACTAAACTTTTTGGGTTTTATAGGATATGGGCTGGTGCTTAGGGAGTTCTCCTCTTATTCAGTATATATGTGATGTAGATTTCCAGCTTTAACATTGCCTAATGGGCACAAGGTTTTTACTTGCTTCTATCATTCGGCTACATCTTTAGGTAGGAACAATTAGGTGAAACATGTGTTTGAGACATGTTATGATTGATGGTTGCATGTGATTGCAAGTGGTTGCTCGTGGTTGCATAACACACATTAGGCACTAGATCGGCTCAGACACATTTCCATATTGCATATGCATGAGTGTTTATACTTGTACATGGATGAAATTGAATATGTTATCATGTGGATGTCGCATATGGATGAATGTTTGTGCACACATATAGTGTTTATATGGCTAGGACTATTTGCATACATGTTGGACTCATGGCACTAAACATATTTTGCATTAAGAAGATCAATAAGGCCTAATCATTTGCATTAGATAAGGAACATATACACACACTTTCTGCATATGTTCATACAGCATTAGAAATCTCTTAAGAACAATGGATGCCTGTGATTGATGATTGAGTAGATGGATGATTGGATGGTAGGACACATTCTTCTTAGCTTGAAGATTTCGGGGACGAAGTCCTTTAAGGAGGGGAGAATGTAACCCGTATTTTTATAACATGTTAAAATAAGAAATCAAGGCAGAATTAAATTTTAAATTCAGAATCAGGGGAAACGGGTTACGCCATTGCGTTCGTCTCGAAATTTTACATGAAATAGAGTCCGAGTTTTCGAAAATCGGAGTCCGTATGAGGGAGATATGACCCTCCGAAGTTTCAGAATCAAAACAGCTCGAAATTCGAATTCGAAATTCAAATTCAAACCCCGAAACAGGCTAGGCGGGAAAATTCCCGCCCAGGGACAAGGTCGACCTGGGGGTCGACCATAATGTCGACCTCCCAGGGACCAGGTCGACCACAGTGTCGATCTGGGGGTCGACCTTCCTCCCGAACCACTTTTCTGAACCAGATGCATCCTGACGTATTTAGACTCGTTTTCTGACCAGATTCGTCTGCCCAACCCTATATAAACAGCCCCCTAGTCTCATTTTCTCCACACCATTTCTTTCTACCCTTATGCTGCTTCTAAGATAAACAAAATAAAAAGATAATAAGGAAGAAAAAGGACTGCTCCTTCTCCATCAATACTATGCTTAGGGATTTGCAAATTGGGGGGATTTCAATTAGAACACGATTGATCAAATAGAGATTCAACAGTCAAATTTTGCTTTCTAATTCTCGATCCACGCATTGTAAGTTCAAGTTACTTTTAGATAAAGGCTGTAAACTTAATATCCATGTTGTAAATTGGAATTGGATCTATGTATGGTGATTGGTTCTTATCTATTCTTGTTCGTCTTGGATCTTGACTTTCGGACCTATTCATGTCGTAAATCAAACTCTCTCGTGTCTATAACCTTAACATGCCTATGACGTTGAATGTATTGTTAATGGACAAGGACTATGACTAGGAACATAAGACTGCCTACGACTAATATGACTATGCCTGTGACTATGGCGGTGAACATAAGACCGCCTATGCCTATGACGGTGAACGTAAGACTTTTGCCTATGACTATGACAAGGACAATTGTGGTTAATCACCTATGACTCTTGACTATGAGGATTATTACCTATGATTATGAACATAAGAACATTATCTATGACCGTGACTTTGAAACTATTACTGTTAATTGTCCATGACTATTTGCGTAGAACTATTTTTGATAATTATCCATGATCATTGTGATGAGTCGCTTATGATCCATAGCTATGAGATTTATACCTATGACTGTTGGGTTTAATTGCTTAAGACTATTATATTTGATTGTTCATGCCCATGACACCATAGTTGAAAACCATGTTGTGCACCGAATTGACATTTTGTTGAATCATATACCTAGGGTGTGACTTGCTTAGTTTATTCGCAATTATGTACACCAAAACCACTGGATCCATTATTCTTTTATTTGGCTTGGTTTTGCACGCCTATTCTTTTATGTCGGTGTTTATCATGACCATCGCCTTATCTTGCTAGATTTGGAATCATATATGCCAGTGATGTGGTAACCAATTATCTCAAGTTATGTCATGCTATTCTTGTAACCCCCTTTTTATCGCTTTATGCTCGTCTCTTTTGCCTATCATAGTTTTGATGCTATTCCCTCTATTTTGAGATTTGGATTTGTTTGCAGTATAGAACGATTCACGTTCACGTGCGATGGGAATACGATTTGGGTAGAATAGGAAAAAACATGAATTGGTTATGAACATGAATTATGAACTCGATAATAGGCAAAACTTGAAACATGAACGCTGTTATAACTTGAACCTGGATATGGACACGAACCTGACATCGACTTGATATGAAACTTGCCTTTAAAACTTGACACGATTTGACATGAAACATGACATGAAAACTCGACATGAATTTTGACATGAAAACTTGAATGTGGGCATGACAATTAGAAAAACTTGAAAATGGCCAACTCGAGGTTGGGTTGAGTTTGCAGTGTAAATCTGCCCGGAAGCGCCCGGCAAATCCAGTGGCTGCAAACAATAGGATCCAATGTGGGTAGTTGGTCATATCGCACGTAAAACCCGAGGTTAGACTATGTTGAGGTGTAAATCTGCGCGGAACCGCCCAGCAAATCCAGTAACAACAACAGTTAGTCTAATGTGAGAGATTGAAGTGCATTAATGAAATAATGCCACATGATAGGGTTAAGTCCTGAACCGCTTGAATATACTTAACCAATTTAACACGATGATTTGATAGGGTTAAGTCATGAACCGCTTGAATATACTTAACCAATTTGACACGATAACTTGATAGGTTTAAGTCCTGAACCGCTTGAATATACTTAACCAATTTAACATGATGATTTGATAGGGTTAAGTCCTAAACCGCTTGAATATACTTAACCAATTTAACACGATGATTTGATAGGGTTAAGTCATGAACCGCTTGAATATACTTAACCAATTTAACACGATGATTTGATAGGGTTAAGTCATGAACCGCTTGAATATACTTAACCAATTTGACACGATGACTTGATAGGGTTAAGTCCTGAACCGCTTGAATATACTTAACCAATTTAACACGATGATTTGATAGGGTTAAGTCGTGAACCGCTTGAATATACTTAACTAACTTGACACATGATTCTTAGGGCTAAGTCATGAACTTAAACCACAACACTTAGCCAATTTGACATGACACGTAGACAAGTTAAGTCACGAACTTGAATGACAACACTTAACCAACTTGACATGCTAGAACGATGGGGTTAAGTCTCGAATTTAAATGACAACACTAAACCTACTAGACGGAAACCCTAGTTATGCGGTCCGTTTCAGCAGTAACCTACTAGATGTATCATGGTACCCTGGAACTTGGCAGGGTGGGGCACGATTACTGGGCTGATTGTAAGCGACCAGAACGACGGCTGAGTAGGTGCGCCATTGTAGGTTCAGGCGGGCTATGGTCGTGCACGTAGTCCGGAGTTGAAAAAGCAGGCATTGGGCACCCGTAGATTTACACTGTGCGTGCTTGATTCGTGTCGGTGGTTGGCACCATAGGACTTGATACACCCTACGGTGGACCTAGCACAGGTAACTACATTTCTGGATAGGGCCGTATGACACAGACACATGAACGAGCTAGGACTTGTAAGGAGACGATCGATTAATAGATCTTTACGTGGAATTCATTAGGTAGAATAATCCCTAGTGGTCCTAGGTGGCATAAATCCTAATCGAATCAAGAAAACGTTCAATAGGTAGCATAATCCCTGGTGGCCCTAGGTGGCATAAATCCTAGTTGAACTTGCGATAGTTCATGATAAGGAAACCTAGACAGAACAAGGGTGGCAGTCCAAATGATTTCAAGAATGGTGGCACTACGTTGAAGTAGTATAGAAATACATGACGAAACCCGTACGATACGCGGCAAGGGACTGTACATATACATGGAAAGGATGCTACGGGTTGGGATACTAGTACAGTTGGTGCAGAGAATTTAGGAAATTAGAGCAAATAGATATCATTTTAATGGTGAAGCAGAGAAATCTTACGATGCTTGATAAAAATCGTGCGAAACTATACTTAGTTCATCCTGAACGGGAACCTTGCAATGTTATACAAGATAGAAATCCTATGATGTTTTTCTTAGTTATCGTGCCTGTAGCTTATCTTGTCACCATGCTTATGTTTACTTTCAGTTTATTCATGCCATGTTATCTTTACCTGTTTTTATGCTGAAAGTCACTAGGACTTACTCAGTCTTTATGACTGACCCAGTTTGTTTTGCCTCTTTTTCTTCCGTTTCCCCCCTCCCCCCAGGTTCACAGGGTGGGAACACAGCTTAGTTCAGATCTTACCAAGCTCCAAGGCTATTTCATGAAGGGTTGGATTGCTCTTGGCTATGGCTTGCTTTGCTGCTTTATTGGGGAATAATTTATAACTATGGTCTTATGCTTCTTTACAATTGCAAGACAGATTTCGATGTAATGGATTTTTAGTAGCATTTTGATGTAAAAGGTTTCAGACCTTTCTAGATTTTTAAAGAAATAAAATTTGGTTCTTCTTCCGCTGTTTTATATGTTCTGTCTTGTAATATTTCTGTGTATGTTTACCTAGATAATGCTCCACCAAAGCTAGTGCATTCCCTTTGCGAGTGACCCTAGCAGAGGTGGGGTGTTACAATACCGTAGTCCAAAACATCATATGTTTGAAATACAAAAGCCCATCACACATAAAAGCTACTGTCTTGTACTTCAAAAATATCAGAGTACATAAAAGAAATAAAATTCCCCATAAACAAACTATAGCCATAGCAACAAGGATAGGAGCTTGAGCCATACATCTTAGCAGCTCCAACAAAAGTAAGTAGAATCACGCTCAAGCCTGAGTGTTCCCGCCCTGAGAACCTGGGGGGAAACAGAAGAAAGAAGAGGAAACAAAAAGGGTCAGACATAAAGTCCAGCAAGTCTTGTTACTTTTAGCAAGTAAATAAATAAAAGTAGCATGATAGACATATAAAGTGGATAAGAGAGAGATAACTACATAAAAGGGAAGTATGACAAGGCGAACATGATAGGGTGTATACGCTTCTAATGATTACTCTGCACTACAACTAGTATGTCCAGAATGAGATGATCCCCAACATGTATGAAATGGTAGACTTAGGCATACTTCTAGTGAGAGGTTTTAACCTCATACAATCCACAGGCAGCCCCAATAACAGACTCCTAAACTTACCAGAGTCTAGATGTACCCTAACTTCTACCCTAATCGATCGGCACTCTACTTCGTAGATACCCTGTGCTGGCCCCACAATAGGATGTATCACTTCCTAAAGTGGCAACCCTTCATTTTCAAGATGTGCACAACCATATCTACTAATGTCACAACGTCTTAATTTCCATGGCAAGCCGGACCCATGCACGCACATGACTCCATTGGTTTCCTGCGATGTTGACACTACCCCTTCATTTTGGATCTCTTACAATTAGTCCAACAAGCATGCCCCTACTCCGACCTAGTTCGGAGTACTCGTTTGATACCTAGATGGGTTTCTGAATGAAACGGGTCCCAACCACAAGATGATACAATCTCCCCATAGGCTTGCATCCCCACTACCAGGATTTCAACTGGTGATGCCGAATAGTCCAACATGTAAAACATGTTAAGTTGTCGGGCCTATATATGTAAATATTACCCCACCGCCACAAGATTTACTTAACCCTCACTGATCTAAGCAAGTTTACTTAACAAAGTTGCATAACCCCAAAGTATAAAATAGGTTAAGTTTGAGGGCCTATATATATAAATATTACCCACAGCCACAAGATTTACTTAACCCACCAGGTGTTTCAACCAAGTTTACTTAACCCCTATTCAAGTGAATATGTTCATACAATCTCTATGGCTTCGTCTAGGTTAAGTATTCCAATTCGTTACCAAGTCCATTTACGGTCATAAAGGGCTAGATCTCCCACATTAGGCCTACAACTTGTAGATGTTGCATATGTCGGTCGGGTCCAGGCAGACTTCTTCCACAAGTTGGGTCTAACCTCGAGTCTTAGCCCGTCTCGTATTTGTGCTCTTAGACCCCTCACATTAGATTCAACATTTGTGGTTGCTGAATATGCTGGTCGGGTCCGACCAGACTTCCACCACAAATGCAATCTAACCTTGTGTCACAAGTGCCATTACAATTTTCTAATTACTGTAATCCTAGGCATTTTAATTATTAACCAATTAATTATACCTATGTCTTTATAGGTGTTCATGCCCATTTGGATGATATGTCCAAATTCATACTTGTCATTCAAGTTATGCCAATTCAAATGTTTTCCCCTGTTCCCTAACTAACGCATTCACATATATTTGGCGTTATTTCTAGGCTAGAAAGTAGCCTAGCCAAAAATAATAAAAGGGAAAGATGACAATAGTGATTATTTTAACAAAAGTGACATAAACATGTAATTTTCATAGTGATAAGGTGGACATATAAAAATACATCTAGTGAGCATGTGATAATAAAACTAGATCTAACATACCAAGGTGTCATAATAGGCATGAATAAATAAGGATTCATATTTCCTATTAATGATAGATCTAAATTAATTACCACATGATAGGTAAAGTTTAAGATCCACAAATGTGACATGATAAATTAACCACAAGCGAATTAGATCTATAAAGGTAGATCTAGCATGACATGATAAATTAACCACAAACAAATTAGATCTATAAAGGTAGATCTAGCATTACATGATAAATTAACCACAAACGAATTAGATCTAGCATGACATGATAAATTAACCACAAGCGAATTAGATCTATAAAGGTAGATGTAGTGTGACATGATAAATTAACCACAACCAAATTAGATCTAAAAAGATCTAGCATGACATGATAAATTAACCACAAGCGAATTAGATCTATAAAGGTAGATCTAGTATAACATGATAAATTAACCACAAGCTTAGAAAAAGGGTAAGATCCACATGTGTGACATGATTAATTAACCACAAAAAGATTAGATCGATAAAATAGATCTAGCATGATAAGGTCGAGGCTTCAAGTATATTATAGATTCACTAATTATGACAGATCCAATATGATTTAGTCACAGGCATGTATGTATCCAAATCACAGTCATATCACAAATTACTTTTAATCATTTAAATCTAAAAGTAACTTACTCACAGTATTTGGATTAAGAAGAGGGAACTAGAAAGAAGCTTGTTGGGTTGTAGATCTACGCATGAATCTCTAATTGATTTGCTTTAGTTGATCGTTGTAGAAGATAATTCGGTTCAGTTCAGTCACCGGCAGAGTTTGGCACCCATGGATTCTAAAATGAAGAAAATAAAAGAAATGGACCTTATCTATAGCTGCCAGCCCCTCTGAAACCTACTGCCACCTCAGCCCGAGGGGAGTCGATACACCCCTTAGGGGGTCGACCGAGGTGTCGACACCCCCGTTGGAGGGTCGACCTAGGGGTCGACTTCCTTAAGCAGGAATTTTCCCGCTCACCCCGAATTTCTGAAAATTGAACGAATTTGAACTTTCTGGACCCGATTTTGAATTCTTGGACCCTTTATATATATATATATCTTGCGCGTATACAAACTTCAAACCCTCATTGCTTCTTCATACAATGTACGTTTTACGTAAACCAAATATCTATTTTGACCAAAATTTTGAGACGGACGCAATAGCACAGTCTGTTTCTCTTAATTCTGAATATTAAATTAATTATTATTTAATTTATCCTCTTTTAGTGTTGTTAAAAATACGGGGTGTTACATTTTCACCTACTCAAAGGATTTCATCCCCGAAATCTCCAAGTTAAGAAGAATGCATATCCTACCATCCATCATTCATCTACTCATCCATCAATCACTAGCATCCATTGTACTTAAAGACTTCTATTGCTCATATAAACATATGCAAAGATGTGTGTATATATCCCAATACTAATGCGAAGATCAAGCGGTCTACTAATTCAGTTGATGTAACACCCCGTAATTTTATGAACATAAAAGAGGATAAATTAATTAATAATAAATTTATATTCGGAATTAAGGGAAACAGACTGGTCCATTGCGCCCGTCTCAAAATTTTGGTCAAGATAGACATTTGGTCTGCGTAAAACAGACACCGCATAAAGAAGTTATGAGGATTTTAAGTTTGTATACGCGTAGAGGAATTATATATATATACATATGAGTTAGAACTTATCCAAAAAAGGGTTCAAAAATCAAAATTTCATAAGGCGGCAAATTTCCCGCTCTTGGGAGTCGACCCCCTGTTAACCGTCTTTTTTGCAAGAGTCTCAACGAGCCAGACCAAAGCCCAAACGCGCAACCAGATATAAGTCGCGCTTTAGGAGGCCCAGCAGGAACACAGTCTGAAGCAGTCACATATTGTCCCAAATCCAGCCTAATCAGATTGACTGCTTACTCCGGAAGAATCGCTCTCTTAGATGACCAAGTATTTCGTTCCCAAGCAGAGTGCATCGACCGATTATCTCGGGCCAGCGTGGAAACCTTCTACAAAGCCAGTCCACCAGATATTCCGACTTTCAAGGCAGTAAAGGCGGTCAAACCATATGCGGACAAAGCTCTACTTTGGTATTCTCTCCGTGGATGCCACGTCCGCCATAACTTCCGAGGATACTGTTTATGAACAGCGGAATGAGTCTTCCAGCCGCAATTCAAGCCAATAGATGGATTCCACATGTCCAGGCTTTCCCGAAATGGGCGGACCATACCGCAACAACCCAAGCTGAATTCTCTACCTATAAATACCTCTAAGCTTAAAGAAGAAAGGGACGCTGGAGATTCTTGGTTTTCTCTTCAACTCCATTACAACCTATAGGAGTTCGCATCTCTCAATATTTTACAAGAAGAAGGGAAAATAATCATCTTCTTTCTCTTCTTTAGAAAAAGCATTGTGTAAAACCCTACATCCGTTAAGGTCACTCACAAAGGGAATGCCTTAACTTCAATGGAGCATAATGGGTACTGGAACAGAAATATTACAAGACAGACATATATAAAAACAACGGAAAGCAAAGTAGAAGTACTTCAAATCTTATTAAATATAATTGTTTACGATAAAAGCCCATCAACATCCAATACCCAATTACATAGCTAAAATATCTGTCTTGCTCAAAAACAAAGAAGCATAAAAATAAACTGTAGTATTCCCCAATAAAGCAAAGCAAGCCAGCCAAGAGAAATCCAAGCCGTACATGAAAGAGCCTTGGAGCTTGGTAAGATCCGAACTAAGCTGTATTCCCACCCTGCGAACCGGGGGGGGGAACGGAAGAAAAAGAGGCGAAACAAAACGGGTCAGTCATAAAGACTGAGTAAGTCCTAGTGACTTTCAGCATAAAAATAGGTAAAGATAACATGGCATGAATAAACTGAAATAAACGTAAGCATGATGACAAGATTAGCTACAGGCAATAACTAAGAATAACATCATATGACTTTTGTCATGCATAACATTGCGAGGTTCCCATTCAAGATGAACTAAGTATAATTTCACAAGATTGCAGGATTTCTCTACTTCATCGTTAAAATATTTCTATGATATCTATTTGCTCTGCACCACCTAACCGGTGTCCCAACTAGTAATCTATATAAAATGATAAAATCATAACGTGATCCCAATCCCCGAAATTAAGGTTGCTTTCACGTGTACATCTATTATTTATTACCTAGATCTAACCTAGGGTTTTCTATCGAGCGCTACCTAGATTCAGCCAGGATTTATGCCACCTAGGTCCAACCTAGGGATTATGCTACCTATTGAATGCTTCTCGGATTTAGGGTTTATGCCACCTAGGTCCAACCTAGGGATTATGCTACCTATGTGTGTCATACGGCCCCCAATGATTGTAGATACCTATGCTGGTCCCACCATGGGGTGTATCAAGACCCATGGTGGCGGCCCGACACAATTCTAGAATACATAGGTTATATTACTGGTGCCCCAATGCCCTGTTTGTCTGCTCCGGAGTGTGTGCACGCCCGCACCCCGTTAGAACCCACACTGTGCACCCACCGCCGTCACTTTTGACCGCTTACAATCAGCCCAGTGATCGTGCCCCACCCTGCCTAGTTTCAGGGTACCATGATACCTAATTAGGTTACTGCTGAAATGGGTCCCCGTTACTAGGGTTTCCTACTGGTTAAGTTTGTGGGCCTATATGTATAGATATTACCCACCTTCCCGTGATGTACTTAACCCACCGATTCAAGCATGCTTATTAATGGTTAAGTCTGTGGGCCTATATTTATTAATTTTACCCACCAACCCGATATGTACTTAACCCTCTCTGTCCATCATGTTAAGTTGGTTAAGTGTTTTCTCTTGTTTTACTTAACCCTACCACACATCATGCTATATCGGTTAAGTGTTGTTCCTTGTGTTACTTAACCCTACCGCAAGCCTTGTTATACTGGCTAAGTGTTCTCCCTTGTGTTAACTTAACCCCACCGCATGTCATATCATATTGGTCAAGTGTACATTGACTTAGCCCACCTACTTATCATGTTGTGACGGTTAAGTGTTACCCTCTGTTGTTACTTAACCTTACCACGCATCACGTTATATTGGTTAAGTGCATGTTAACTTAACCTCATCCACCAGTCATATTATAATGGCTAAGTGTTACCCTCATGTGTTTACTTAACACTACCACGCATCAGGTTATATCGATTGGGTGTTATCAACCTATTCAAGTTAGCCCAACCCATCCGCTAGTCATGTTATAATGGTTAAGTGTCATTAGCCTAGCCACGTTACTTAACCCACCCATTCATATCATATTGGTTAAGTGTCATTAGTCTAGTCATATTACTTAACCCACCCATTGGTCTGATTAACAATTATGTTGGTTGAGCCTACGTTTATAAGTTTTACATGTTCTTAACTCATATCGGTTAGGTCCATATTTACATGTCAAATTTCCATGTCATCCCACCTAACCCTCTAACCATACCCACGTCTTATTATGGTTAGTATTCCTTAATTCATTCATTATGACGAACGAATCATGACCTCTCACATTAGACCGTGCATTTTGTGGCCATTGGATTTGTCGGGCGATTCCGGGCAGATTTACACCACAAACTGGGTCCAACCTCATGTCATAAACGTTACGCCTACAATTTGGCCTTCGACCTATCACATTAGACTGACACTTTTTGGCTACTAGATTTGTCGGGCGGCTCCGGCCAGATTTACACCATAAACTGAGTCTAACCTCGTGTCAAAGGTTCATTAATGGTTGTATTCCACCACAAAACCCCAATATCAGTTCATGTGTTTAACATATAGAAATGTTCATGGTTCACGTTTTTGCCCTAAAACGTATTCTGAAATTATTACCATAATTCACTATAAGGTTATGCCAAGTTATAGCCTTTTATTTACAATACACGCCAATTACCCAAAACCCAACTTAGGCGCATCATATTAAACCTCTACTAAGTCATAAATTATCATATATGTTTCAACTCCAAATTTTACATAATTAACATATGCCTAAGTTCTAGATTACATGTAAATTTTACATATGCCCAATTCGTACCAAATTTACATATGTTCAATTTATGTCGTTTTACATGTATGCCAATTTTTATTCCATTTTACCGTATCAAGTTCTAGCCAAAATTACATGTATTAAGTTTCATACCCAATAAACCCAAATCATGATTCATGATGTAGTTATCCCAAACTATAATCTTTTTATTACAGTACATGTCAGTTGCCCAAGTTCATAATACATGTTTATGCCAACTATCAAGTTTACGATTGCTTTCATGTTCAAATTCCCAATTCTACATATGTCTAATTAACATAAGCCTAATCTTTTGATTTAATTTACATAGTCCCAAACTCGTGATTTAATTTACATGCCAATTCATGTATGCCCAAACTTGCAATTTCAATTATATTGACAATACCCAAATATCCAATTTCATGTTAATGGTCGTAATACCCAAATATCCAATTTTTATGTTATGCAATCAATTCCACCAAACACATATATTCCACTAGGCAATATTCGAATATTTCCCCCATATACCATCGCACGTATATCGTAGTTTAGGCTTAGATCTGAAATTGACCTAGGTTCATCAAAAGAAAATAAATAGGGGAAGGTAGAATTTTGCATAAAAATAAGATCAGAGAGAAAAACATCATCACAGGCATGAAGATTACAACTTAGTAATAATATCAATATGAATCAAGAAAACTGATTTACAACAGGCTGAATAGATCATAAACTAGACATGGGAATAAAGATAGACAAGTCTTAAAACTCAAGATCCAAGAAGCAACCGAAATAGATCGATAAACATACTTAAATCCAATTTCACTTCATCACATGCCCATATTATATTTAAATATTTTAATCTGAAAATATCTAGAACTTACAGGGCATGGCTAACGAATTAAGAACTGAAATTGTCATAGAACGTTGTAGTAGTGTTGATTTATTTTTTGAACCATTGTTGAAGCTTTGTTCTTCGAATTGATTTGAGTTTGAATGCTTAAGCTTTAATTTGGGAGCGGCGGCCATGGTTTGAGGGAGTTCAGCAGCATAATAGTGTAAGAAAGATTTTTTGTGAATTAGGTTAGGACTTAGGGTGTTTTTATAGTTGTAGGAACTAGTTTAGGCCCTTAGATAAACCCTAGAATCAATCCGGACCATCAAAACACGTTTCAGGCTTCAAAAATGAGTTCGGGGTCAAAACAGGCCGACCAGGTCGATCTGTAAGTGGGGGAGGTCGACCATATGGTCGACCCGAGGGGGTAGGTTGACCCTAGGGTCCACCACATGGTCGACCTGGCCCCCAGGTCAACCCCCAGGTCGACCTTCCTGGTCATGTGCTGCCTAAAATCTACTGAATCTTCTACAGGCCATAACTTCTTCGTCTGGACTCCGATTTTCGAAAACTGGGACTCTATTTAATGTAAAATTTCAGGATGAAAGCAATGGCGTAACCCGTTTCCCTTGATTCTTATTTTAAAATTTAATTATACCCTGATTCCTAGTTTCAACATGTTATTAAAATTCGGTTTGTTACATTCTCCCCTCCTTAAAGGATTTCGTCCCCGAAATCTTCAAGTTAAGAAGAATGTGTCCTACCATACAATCATCCATCTACTCAATCAACAGTCACAGGCATCCATTATCCTTAAGAGATTTCTAATGCTTTATGAACATATGCAGAAAGTGTGTGTGTATGTTCCTTATCTAATGCAAATGATCAGGCCCGATTGATCTTCTTAATGCAAAATATGCTTAGTGCAATGAGTCCAACATGTATGCAAATAGTCCTAGTCACATAAACACTATATGTGTGCACAAACATCCATCCATATGCAACATCCATATGATAACACATCCAATTTCATCCATAAACAAGTAGAATCACTCATGCATATGCAATATGGAAATGTGTCTGAGCCGATCTAGTGCCTAATGTGTGTTATGCAATCACGAGCAACCACTAGCAGCCACTTGCAACCACTTGCAACCATCAATCATAACATGTCTCAAACACATGTTTACACCCAATTGTTCCTACCTAAAGGTATAGTCGAACGATAGAAGCAAGTAAAAAAAACTTGTGCCCATTAGGCAATGTCAAAACTGGAAATCTATGTCACATATATGCTGATTTGGAGAAGAACTCCCTAAGCACCAGCCCCGAAGATCGAAATCAACATCAAGCTGACAGCCAAAGAATTACTCAACCCAACCAATATATATGATTCTAGGAAACTAAGCATGATGGACTCCTTTTAGGTCACAAGGAAATCCCTTCCTAAAACCAACTCGTATCCTATAAAACCCAAAGAGTTTAGTCAACCCAACGGATACCATCAAGCCCCAAAATGTATTACTAACAGACGAGTCATGCTCCCTATGGGGTTTCTAATAGAAATGGGATTGAGAATAGGACCGAGAGGATATACTTAAAAGATAACATGAAAATAAGCTATACAGGAAAAGAGGGATCAAGGATATACTCTTAAAAAAGATATATGATACGCGTATCTAGTCTTCAATCTTCTGAGTCGCATTTCCTTGAGCTTAACTCCATTGTGCTTTCACCGTCTTTAACTTCACAATTTCGTAGCTTCTTAATTCTTGTTTCCAAAATATGAGTTGGAACTCATTCCACTGTTGCCTCTCGTTCCACTTTTACTTATTCTTCTTCTAGTATACTCGGCTTAAACGTAACTACGTACTCATGGTTTCTTGCAAGCTCTCCAAAATTCACTAGTGAATCCTGGATCTCGTTTATAGGGTATTCCACGCAGAAGAATTATCTCTTGCAAATAAATAGATGTCAACCATGTTGCCAAATGTACTTACTAAGGTGATTTCCTATAACTCATGCATAAGCGAAATGAACCATCCACCTTAGTGGCGAACACTACTCGGGATCAACAAATGTATCAAGAGATTCTAGGTAACTAAGCATGGCAGAATCCTAAGGGTTACACTAGACTTTGAGGGCATTACCAAGGTAAGTCAAGCGTATAACTACCCTCTTTTCATACTCGAGAATGGTACCATTTCTGGACAACCACTCCATCCGTAGAATCAACCCATAGCCCAAAAACATAAGCTATACTTCTAAACTCAACACTTAGCATAGACATTCTCAAATCCAAACAAGTCATGAATAAATGAGTCGATTCCCCAACAGGATTTGAGACAAAAATGGGATCCTCTGCTACACTAGTACTAAGGTGTAGAGACTCAACTATCGAAGCAGAATTAAAAGGATGCGATGTAACAAAAACAAAGTTCCCACGGTATGATAGAAAAGAAAAGCTAAACTTTTAACAGAAACGTTACCACCTCTCTTAGGTATGCTAGTAGTGAGAGCATACAATTGCCCTCTCGACGATCTTGTACTTAGGCTTGTGTTCTTTATCCTCGTTCTAACTATCCTTGTATAGTTTGTTGGCCGGTTTCTCGAAAGCTATCTCCATCACACTACATCCCTACAAAGCTTGAAATAAGATTAGTCGTAGATGGAACTACTGCGGCTACAGATGGAGGTTGGGCACTTCTTTGCCCTCCGACTTGTGTCGTACGCCTACAAAATTATGGCGAAAAAGAAAGAAAGAGGAGATTCAAAGAGAGAATCAAAAGATAGTGCATATGGCTTTGGGGAATATGCCTTTCGTAAAACAAAACTTTTCTTTAGAAAAATGCTTCTTTGTAAACGTTTTGAAAATAATTTCAGAAGGTTTTTAAAAGCTTTTTGCCCAGTCTAGTAACCTTCTGCTCTGATACCAAATGTAACACCCCACATCCGTTAAGGTCACTCACAAAGGGAATGCCTTAACTTCAATGGATCATTATGGGTACTGGAACTGAAATATTACAAGACAGACATATATAAAAACAACGAAAAGCAAAGTAGAAGTACTTCAAATCTTATTAAATGTAATTGTTTACAATAAAAGCCAATCAACTTCCAATACCCAATTACATAGCTAAATTATCTGTCTTGCTCAAAAACAAAGAAGCATAAAAATAAACTGTAGTATTCCCCAATAAAGCAAAGCAAGCCATAGCCAAAAGAAATCCAAGCCATACAAGAAAGAGCGTTGGAGCTTGGTAAGATCCAAACTAAGCTATATTCCCACCCTGCGAACCGGGGGGGGGGGGGGGACGGAAGAAAAAGAGGCGAAACAAAACGGGTCAGTCATAAAGACTGAGTAAGTCCTAGTGACTTTCAGCATAAAAATAGGTAAAGATAACATGGCATGAATAAACTGAAAATAAACGTAAACATGATGACAAGATAAGCTACAGGCACGATAACTAAGAATACCATCTTATGACTTTTGTCATGCATAACATTGCGAGGTTCCTATTCAAGATGAACTAAGTATAATTTCGCAAGATCGCAAGATTTCTCTGCTTCATCGTTAAAATATTTCTATGATATCTATTTGCATTGCACCACCTAAATGGTGTCCCAACTAGTAATCTATATAAAATGATAAAATCATAACGTGATCCCAATCCCCGAAATTAAGGTTGCTTTCACGTGTACATCTATTATTTATTACCTAGATCTAACCTAGGGTTTTCTATCGAGCGCTTCCTAGATTCAACCAGGATTTATGCTACCTAGTTCCAACCTAGGGATTATGCTACCTATTGAACGCTTCTCGTATTTAGGGTTTATGCCACCTAGGTCTGACCAAGGGATTATGCTACCTATGTGTGTCATACGGCCCCCAATGATTGTAGATACCTATGCTGGTCCCACCATAGGGTGTATCAAGACCCATGGTGGCGGCCAGACATAATTCTAGAATACATAAGTTATACTACTGGTGCCCCAGTGCCTTGTTTGTCTGCTCCGGAGTGTGTGCACGCCCGCACCACGTCAGAACCCACACTGTGCACCCACAGCCGTCGCTTTTGACCACTTACAATCAGCCCAGTAATCGTGCCCCACCGTGCCTAGTTTCAGGGTACCATGATACCTAATTGGGTTACTGCTGAAATGGGTCCCCATTACAAGGGTTTCCTACTAGTTAAGTTTGTGGGCCTGTATATACAGATATTACCCACCTTCACGTGATGTACTTAACCCACCGATTCAAGCATGCTTACTAATGGTTAAGTTTGTGGGCCTATATTTACTAATATTACCCACCAACCCAATATGTACTTAACCCTCTCTGTCCATCACGTTAAGTTGGTTAAGCGTTTTCTCTTGTTTTACTTAACCCTACCACACATCATGTTATATCGGTTAAGTGTTGTTCCTTGTGTTACTTAACCCTACCGCAAGCCTTGTTATACTGGCTAAATGTTCTCCCTTTTGTTAACTTAACCCCACTGCATGTCATGTCATATTTGTTAAGTGTACATTGACTTAGCCCACCTACTTATCATGTTGCGACGGTTAAGTGTTACCATCTGTTGTTACTTAACCTTACCACGCATCACGTTATATTGGTTAAGTGCATGTTAACTTAACCCCATCCACCAGTCATATTATAATGGTTAAGTGTTACCCTCGTGTGTTTACTTAACCCTACCACGCATCAGGTTATATCGATTGGGTGTTATCAACCTATTCAAGTTAGCCCAACCCATCCGCTAGTCATATTATAACGGTTAAGTGTCATTAGCCTAGCCACGTTACTTAACCCACCCATTCATATCATATTGGTTAAGTGTCATTAGTCTAGCCATATTACTTAACTCACCCATTGGTCTGATTAACAATTATGTTGGTTGAGCCTACATTTATAAGTTTTACATGTTCTTAACTCATACAGGTTAGGTCCATATTTACATGTCAAATTTCCATGTCATCCCACCTAACCCTCTAACCATACCCACGTCTTATTATGGTTAGTATTCCTTAATTCATTCATTATGACGAATGAATCATGACCTCTCACATTAGACCATGCATTTTGTGGCCACTGGATTTGTCGGGCGGTTCCGGGCAGATTAACACCACAAACTGGGTCTAACCTCGTGTCATAAACTGTTACGGCTACAATTTGGCCTTCAACCTCACACAATAGACTGACACTTTGTGGCTACTGGATTTGCGGGGTGGTTCCAGGCAGATTTACACCACAAACTGAGTCTAACCTCGTGTCAAAGGTTCATTAATGGTCGTATTCCACCCCAAAACCCCAATATCAGTTCATGTGTTTAACATATAGAAATGTTCATGGTTCACGTTTTTGCCCCAAAACGTATTCCCAAATTATTACCATAATTCACTATAAGGTTATGCCAAGTTATAGCCTTTTATATGCAATACATGCCAATTACCCAAAACCCAACTTAGGCGCGTTCATATTAAACCTCTACTAAGTCATAAATTATCATATACGTTTCAACTCCAAATTTTACATAATTAACATATGCCCAAGTTCTAGATTACATGTAAATTTTACATATGCCCAAGTTCTAGATTACATGTAAATTTTACATATGCCCAATTCGTACCAAATTTACATATGTTCAATTTATGCCATTTTACATGTATGCCAATTTTTATGCCATTTTACCATATCAAGTTCTAGCCAAAATTACATGTATTAAGTTTCATACCCAATAAACCCAAATCATGATTCATGATGTAGTTATCCCAAACTATAATCTTTTTATTACAGAACATGTCAGTTGCCCAAGTTCATAATACATGGTTATGCCAGCTATCAAGTTTACGATTGCTTTCATGTTCAAATTCCCAATTCTACATATGCCTAATTAACATAAGCCCAGTTTTTGATTTAATTTACATAGTCCCAAACTCGTGATTTAATTTACATGCCAATTCATGTATGCCGAAACTTGCAATTTCAATTATATTGACAATACCCAAATATCCAATTTCATGTTAATGGTAGTAATACCCAAATATCCAATTTTTGTGTTATGCCATCAATTCCACCAAACACATATATTCCACTAGGAAATATTCCAATATTTACCCCATATACCATCGCACGTATATCGTAGTTTAGGCCTAGGTCCAAAATTGACCAAGATTCATCAAAAGAAAATAAATAGGGGAAGGTAGAATTTTGCATAAAAATAAGATCAGAGAGAAAAACATCATCACAGGCATGCAGATTACAACTTAGTAATAATATCAATATGAATCAAGAAAACTGATTTACAACAGGCTGAATAGATCATAAACTAGACATGGGAATAAAGATAGACAAGTCTCAAAACTAAAGATCCAAGAAGCAACCGAAATAGATCGATAAACATACTTAAATCCAATTTCACTTCATCACATGCCTATATTATATTTAAATATTTTAGTTTGAAAATAACTAGAACTAACATGGCATGGCTAACAAATTAAGAACTGAAATTGTCATAGAACATTGAAGTAGTGTTGATTTATTGTTTGAACCATTGTTGAAGCTTTGTTCTTCGAATTGATTTGAGTTTGAATACTTAAGCTTTAATTTAGGGGCGGCGGCCATGGTTCAAGAGGGAGTTCAGCAGCATAATAGTGTAAGAAAGATTTGTTGTGAATTAGGTTAGGACTTAGGGTGTTTTTATAGGTGTAGGAACTAGTTTAGGCCCTTAGATAAACCCTAGAATCAATCCAGACCATCAAAACACGTTTCGGGCTCCAAAAATGAGTTCTGTGTCAAAACAGGCCGACCAGGTCGACCTGTAAGGGGGGAGGTCGACCATATGGTCGACCTAGGGGGTAGGTCGAGCCTAGGGTCGACCACATCGTCCACCTAGCCCCCAGGTTAACCCCCAGGTCGACCTTCCTGGTCCTGTGCTGCCTAAAATCTGCTGAATCTTCTACAGGCCATAACTTCTTCATCCGGACTCCGATTTCCGAAAACTAGGACTAAATTTCATGTAAAATTTTGAGACGAACGCAATGGCGTAACCCGTTTCCCTTTATTCTTATTTTAAAATTTAATTATACCCTGATTCCTAGTTTCAACACGTTATTAAAATTCGGGTTGTTACACATTGTAATTGTAATAAAAAAAGAGAAATAATATATAAAATGGACATAGGCATCGTCTTTGCCGAACCACTATAAAAATTCTGTGTGTGCTCCCCGTTCTTTTACTTTTTATTGCATTTTTAATCTTTATTTGTATGTTGATCACGCGATTGGGGGTTGATCGTCACTAGTAACCAACTTTTGACGTCAACACTTTGGCGCGCCAGGTTGGGGTAGCGCACCGACATCGCCATCGAACTCCTGCTTATCTCAGGTCATGGCAAATAAACGAAATAAGGATGCAACGTCCTCTCGTCCTGTAAACGCTGATGCAGCCGACACCGATGCTGCAGGAGTAAGCCATGAAGTTTCCTCTCATGACGACATATCTCGATTCCTTATCCGGGACGACATGGATAAAATCATGGTCGAACTCAGGGACCATATGACATCTCAGGGTAAAGTCCTCGAACGATAGCAACAGTTGATGGATCACCTTCTCGGTCGATTAGAAACAAGGTTGAACGCTTCAACATCAACTCCTTCACAGGCCGAGATTGGTACAACAGCTGACCCTCAGTTTACTCGAAATCAGGCCACCAATTGGGCTACACCTTTATTTCTTCCTGATTTGGTCCCACCAACCAATCAAGCCCAACCAGGAGTATCGCTTCCAGCGACCAGTGCGGTTGTGGCCACAGAACATCGGGAGATGGACGATCAAGATCTAGGTCGTCTGGCAAATATGCCTCCACTCTTTGGAACATCTCGACCTGTCGAATCGGTCTAGCTACCACCGGGTCCCTCAGAATCAACGCCATTCCCATTACAACCAGGGATCTTGCCGTAGGCCAGTCTAACCTCTCTTCCTTTTCAACGAAGAGTTGGAGTAACCTTCCCTTCGAACGAGTGAAGCCAGCCTACCATGTCGGCCCTCACCATAGTAGAAGAAAACGCTATCGTAAACCCTCCTAACCTCACTTCAAGCGGGGGCAACCCAGGCCTCCGAACATCACATGCTATGCTGGATCATCCCCGACCTTTTGTTACAGGCATGGCTCGACCCACGACTCATTATTTTTTAGAGGGGCCATTCTTCCTAGAACCACCCGCCAGATCTCACCTTCCCTCACACTTCACTCAAATCTCAAAGGCCGAGCCCAGCCAACGGCCACCCTTCGGAGCATGCTTTTGCCGGATCCTTGTGCAGAACCCTCTCAGGATGCAAAACTAAGTTCATGGCAACGACTCCTCGGAGATGGGAGCTAGCTTGCAAGCATCGTCCGACGCTTCACTCGGGGCAACACTTCGCATCAAGACATAGACAATGTCAATCGCAGCCCCTTCACTAGAGAAATCAGAAATTCTCAAAATCCTCCAGGCTTTAGGTTCCCAGCCATCGAGCCATACAATGGTCGCACTGACCGGACCATTCACCTTATGCGATACATACGACATATGGAAGTACTTGGTGCATCGACCAGCTTCAAGGCTAAGTGCTTTCCTCTCTTTCTCACAGATATAACCGGTATGTGGTTTCAGCAGCTAACAACGGAGTCGATCAGTAGCTGGAATACTCATCTCACTCGCTTCATCGAGCAGTTTGGAGTGCATATCTCTCGACCGAAAAGTGTCATGTTTTTATCTACTATCAAGCAGTGATCCGGAGAGACGCTAAGATCCTTTCTCGAAAGATTCAACGCAGCTGTAGCATCTGTCGATTGGCCCGAGCCATCGATGGTGCTGATGGCAGCCATCGCGGGAGTTCAGAAGAGATCAGAATTCTCAAACACCTTAACTAGAGATCCCCCAAAGATATAGATGATTTTTACTCCGAGGCTGAGAGATTCCTCTGACAAGAGGATGCCAGCCGTGAAATGGAGAGCCTTGAAGTTTTAGTAGCCAAACAACAAGGTCCACTCAACGGCAATGGCCAGAATAAAGGAGGAGGAAAGGCCCCGGAAAAGGATGAACGCAATATGCGACCTCGAAATGAAAACAAATATGATCGATACACAGAGCTCAATTCTTCTTTGCTCGATATCTACCTCGATATACGTGAGTCCTTGCCTACTCCACGACCACCTCGACGAGAACCGACCCGGATGGAACTCGGTTCTTGCAAGCATTGTATATTCCACAATGTAGCTGGACATACAAATGATTGCCGACATCTGTGCGATCTCATCGAAGGACGAGCCAGAAAAGGGGAACTCGTTGAATATGTTAAAGATCGCGTCCCGGCCATGCCGTCGCGACCCTCTGCTCAAGCTCCTAAGACTGGTCCGCGAGCTCCTAGAAACAGAAAGGACCCTGAGACTAGCACTCGCGGCATTATCATTAATTAGATTTTTTATCTTTTCTTTCGATGTATTTCTTTCAATTATAAGAACGCCTTGATTTTAGCTCTTAAGAATGCTCTGTAATCAATCACTATCCTCGTAGAATTTCTTTTCTCTAGTAGCTTAGCAGTTACGAATTTTACTTTTTGTAAAAGTAGATCATGTTGCGAAATCTTTAAGCCAAGCATGGATAATGCTCGCCCCCTATTTTGTTTGGTCAGCGCGAAAGCCCACCACCATTTTAAACACCTACTCCTTCAAGTGAGTGAGGTCATATTTTCTAAATATTAGTGTGGACAACTCTCTCTTCTTTGCACCACGAGCATGCATAACTCGCTAAACTAACCAACATAACATGAGTCGAGCATAAGAAACACTTTCCCTAAGCCGAGCATGGTTTATGCTCGCCCCTAAGCCGAGTATGGTTAATACTCTCCCTCTCTAAGCCGAGCATGGTTTTTGCTCGCCCCTAAGCCGAGGATGGTTAATACTCGCCCTCTCTAAGTCGAGCATGGTTTATGCTCGCCCCTAAGCCGATCATGGTTGATGCTCTCACCCTCTAAGCCGAGCATGGTTTATGCTCGCCCATAAGCCGAGCATGGTTGATGCTCGCCACCCTCTAAAGCCATATAGGATAAAATGCTCGACCCATCGCCCTCCTCCAAAACGAGGATAGTTTGTTTTTTATTTGCAGGAACCAACTCTCGTACAAATGGCAATCATCATCTCGGCATTAATACGGTTCCCGATGGTGGTAGGTTTTCTGGCCTTAATACGACCCGGCATGGTCATCGGGTTTCCGGCCTTAATACAACAACGGACCGTCGATTTTCTGGCCTTAATATGGTCCGGCGCGACCATAGAAGCTCGAGCGTTTGTGCTTTGGTTCGGATTTCAGAACACATCTCCCTCTGTAGATGAAGATGCATTCTGAGGGGCAGAGTGTTAACCCACTTTTTGGCAAGAGTCCCAACGAGCCAGACCAAAGCCCAAACGCGCAACCAGTTATAAGTCGCGCTTTAGGAAGCCTAGCAGGAACACAGTCCGAAGCAGTAACATATCGGCCCAAATCCAGCCTAATCAAATTGACTACTAACTCCGGAAGAATCACTCTCTTAGTCGACCAAGTATTTCGCTCCCAAGCAGAGCGTCTCGACCGATTATCTCAGGCCAGCGTGGAAACCTTCTACAAAGCTAGTCCACCAGATATTCCAACTTTCAAGGCAGTAAAGGCGGTCAAACCATATGCGGACAAAGCTCTACTTTTGATATGCCTCTCCGTGGATGCCACGTCAGCCACAACTTCCGAGGATACTATTTATGAATAGTGGAATCAGTCTTCTAGCCGTAATTCAAGCCAATAGATGGATTCCACGTGTCCAGGCTTTCCCAAAATGGTCGGACCATACCACAACAACCCAAGCTGCATTCTCCACCTAAAAATACCTCTAAGCTTAAAGAAGAAAGGGACGCTAGAAATTCTTGGTTTTCTCTTTAACTCCATTACATCCTATAGGAGTTCGCATCTCTCAATGTCTTACAAGAAGAAGGGAAAATAATCATCTTCTTTCTATTCTTCAGAAAAAGCATTGTAATTGTAATCAAAAAAGAGAAATAATATATAAAGTGGACGTAGGCATCGTCTTTGCCGAACCACTATAAAAACTCTGTGTGTGCTCCCCGTTCTTTTACTTTTTATTGCATTTTTAATCTTTATTCGTGTGTTGATCATGCGATTAGGGGTTGATCGTCACTAGTAACCAACTTTTGACGTCAACACCCCCCTAAAGGGGGTGTCGACACCAGGGTCGACCCCCCTACAGGGGTGTTGACACCCCTAGGGCAGACATGGCAGTCAGTTTCTGGAGGCTGGCAGCTATATAAACGGGTCCATTTATTTTGTTTTCTTCACTGGAATTCAATGGAGGCCAAACGTTGCCGGTGTCTGAACTGAACTAGATCCGTTATCTCCTACAACTATCAACTTAAGCAAATCAGTTAGAGATTCAAGATCCATTCTTTCTCTACTTTTTAATCCAAACTCTATGAGTTCTTAGTTGCTTTTAGATTTAAATATTTAAAAGTAAACCTGATATGACTATAGATTGGATTTGTTCATGTGCCTATATTATACTGGATCCATTGTAAATTGTGAACATATGACATTCTACATTGGTTATAACTTGGATCTAAATCTATATTTTGTCGGATCTTTTGTAACTTCTATGACATTCTATGACGTGGATCTTGACCTTATTTGTGTTAGATCTATTTTTGACTATTGGATCTGAATTATGTGGACATCTAAATTATTTATCAGATCTAGTTTATCACCTTATCCCTATCATATTAGTTTTAAACCAATTTGACATCTAGATTGTTAATTTAGATCTTAATATCCTTATTATGGCATCATAGTTATGTTAGAATTAGTTAACTGCCACAAATTCATCAGATTTATGCCCATATGTCCACCTTATCACCATGTTAGTATATATTTATGCCAGTTAGGTTAGAACAATCACCTTTGTCATATTCCCGTCACTTTTCCCTTTTTATTATTTATGACTAGGCTATTATCTAGCCTAAGCATGCCGCAAATTATGTGAATGTGCTAGTTAGGGAACGAGGGAAAAAGGTTAGAATTGGCATAATTCAAATTATATTTATATGAGTTCAATGTGGGGAAAAAGAGGCGTAATCATCTATAAAGACATATGTGAGAATTTGGATAATAATGAAATGCCTAGGACTACAACTAGAAATTGTAACTGCACTTACAACACGAGGTTAGGTTGCATTAGTGGTGGAAGTTTGCCCGTACCCGACCGAAATATCCAACAACCACTAATGTTGAACCTAATGTGAGAGGCCTTAGTGCACAAATACGAATCAGGCTAAGACACAAGGTTAGGCCCTACTCATGGAAGAAGTCTGTCGGGACCCGACCAGCATATTCAGCATCCACAAGTTGTAGGCCTAATGTGGGATGTCTAGCCCATTGTAAACCCTAAATGGATATGGTAATAAATTGGACTACTTAACCTAATCTAATCCATAAGTATTGTGTGATTATGAACTAAAGTTAGGGTTAAGTAAAATTGGTTGGACAATGGGTGGGTTAAGTAAATCTGAGGGGGTGGTTAATAATTACATATAGCCCCACAAACTTAACCCAATAAGGTTATATAATTAAAGACACATAGTGGTATACATAACCGATGTAAATAATAAAGATATGTAATTAACGACACCTAGTGGTATACATAGTCAAATGGAAAACCTAGTGGGGGATACAAGACAAAGGGGAGAGCTTGTATCATATTGTGCGGGACTCGTTTCATCTAGTAACCCGGAGTAGGTATCAAAACATGTACTCCGAACTAGGTCGGAGAAGGGGCACGCTGACTGGACTGATTGTAAGAGATCCGAACGTTGAATTCGATGTGGGCAGCACAAACCGACCGTCCATGTGCGTGCATGAGCCAGGCAAAGGGGGATAAGACGACCGTGACACCTGTAGATATGGGGCTGTGCATATTAGCAAAGGGTTGCCATTTAGGATGTGATACATCCTACGGTGGGGCCGGCACAAAGTATCTATGTGGATTTGGGAGCCGATCGATTAGGGCAGTAGTTAGGGTACACTTGGACGTTTGCCTAATTCACCTTATAGTGGAAGGGATCATCTCATTTTGGATATACTAGTAATAGTGCAGAGTAATCATTAGGGAAGCATATATACCTTATCCTGTCTACCTTTTCATACTTGCCTTTTATTTAGTTATCTCTCTCTTATCCACTTTATATGCTTATCATGCTACTTTTATTTATTTATTTGCTAAAAGTAACTAGACTTGCCAGACTTTATGTCTGACCCTTTTTTGTTTCCTCTTCTTTCTTTCGTTCCCCCCAGGTTCTCAGGGCGGGAACTCTCAGGCTTGACCGTGATTGTGCTTACTTTTGCTGGAGCTGCTGATATGTATGGCTCAAGCTCCTATCCTTATTGCTATGGCAATATTTTGTTTTTGGGGAATTTTATTTCTTTTATGTACTCTGATATTTTTAAATTACAAGACAATAGCTTTAATGTTGTAATGGGCTTTTGTATTTCAGACATGTGATGTTTTTGGACCACGGTATCTTATGATAAATAAAGTTTTTATTCCGCTATTATTTTATATGTCTGTCATGTAATATTTCTGTTCTGTTTACTATAATGCTTCATGAAACTTAACGGACGTGGGGTATCACACTTGGTATCATAGTTGAAGGTTACCTGATTAGATAAAAGTTTTTGAACGATTTGTTCAAAAAGGTTTTAAAAGAAAGTATTTTCAAAAAGAAAAATCTGTTTTGAAAAACATTCCCCAAAAAGCCATAAGTAATATCTTTCGATCCTATGTGTAAATCTCTTTCGTTTTCTTTTTTAGCATGTCTGGGGAACCTAACATTCTAGAGGGCGTTACGATACCAGGATGGTTCCGTAGGCATCTGGAGGCCATGGTGCCTGCCGAAGGCCAAAGAAACGTTCCTCACCCAGCTGCACCCATTGCTCCTCCTCCTCCGCGTGAAGACAACTTCTCAAAGATCTGCAAAGATTTCCGTGCTATGGGTGGGAAGCCATTCCATGAAACCGAGATATTTGTGGAAGCAAGGAACTGGCTCAATGAGACCAAGGACTTGTTTGTAATTTTTAAAGTAGAGAATCGAATAAAGATTCGGTTAGCTGCTTGGTTATTGAAGGATGAAGCTTCATTTTGGTGGGAGATAACCCAAGCATGTCGTCCGGTGAGAACTTGGGATGACTTTAGACAGAGGTTTGAGATGAAATTCCTTTCACAATCTGAGAAGAGCATGCAGATGGAGAGCTTCTTAGCACTCAAACAAGGGAACCTGATAGTTAAAGAGTATGTGAATAAATTTAATCAACTGGCAAGATTTGAACTGGAACCGGTAGACATTCCGCATAAGAAGGCTTTGCGGTTTGCTAAAGGGCTAACGAACCTCTTCATGGGTTAGCCATGTCCCTTATTCCAATGGGAGCCACATTTGAAAAGATTTTCGATATGGACCTAATGTAAGAGGAAGACAAAGGAGAAAAGAAGGAAGTAAAGGCTGAGGAAACGACGCAAAATAAGAAGGTATGGCCCAAGAAGGGGCAATAGTAGAAGAAAGGTGGGAATAATGACAAGGCCAAGGATAAAAGGAAATGTCACACTTGTAGGAAAGAGGGTAACTTGATCAAAGACTATAAAAGACGGTAGAACACTTGCTTCAATTATGGAGAAGTCGGACACTTTGCTAGGGAGTGCCTGAAGAAATAGAGATCAAATGGATAAGGTCAAAGGGCCGGAACTTCTGGAGGGAAGGTGCATGCTCTCGCGATCAGTGCTCCTGATAGAGGTAGAAAATTTTATGTGGAACTTTTAATTCCTTTTTCAAACCATACTATTAGAAAACTTTTTGATTATGTCGCTTCACATTGATTTATATCTAGTTATGTGGTTAAATCTCTGCACTTAATTAGTAGTATGGTAGTGGATCCCATAGTTGTCTCAAACCCCATTGGTGGTTCGACTCATTTATCTATGATTTGTCGGGGTTTAAGGATATCTGTGTTAGGAGTCGAATTTGAATGTGACACATATGTGCTTGGGTTTATGGGCTATGGGTTGATTCTAGGAATGGATTGACTTACCATATATGGTGCTATTCTAGATTGTGAGAAGAGGGTCGTTAGGCTCCTGACTTGTCATAGGAGGACCTTCGAGATTTCTTGTGACCCACAAGGATCGGTTATTCTTAGTTTCCCAGAATTTCTTGATGCATCTATAGATGATCTGCAATCTGTTCCAGTAGTCCAAGATTATACTGATGTTTTTGATGAGGTACGAGGCTTACCTCTAAGGCGCGAGATCGATTTTCGTATATATCTGGTGGACAATGCAAAACCAGTTGCATTGCCAGTGCGCTATATGGCTCAAAGGGAAAGGGGGGAGCTGAGTAAGCAAGCAGGGGAGCTACTTGAGAAAGGATTTATAAGACGAAGTATATTTAAATGGGGCGCTCCAGTTGTATTCGCAACTAAGGTGGATGGTTCGCTTCGTTTATGTGTCGACTATAGAGAGTTGAATAAACTCACTAAGAAGAATAGGAACCCGCTCTTGAGGATTGATGATTTATTTGATCAGCTTGTTGGTGCCTCGATATTCTCTCAGTTAGACTTTGCTACGGGGTTTCATCATTTGAGGGTGGCTATTGTAACAACCCGAAAATCTGGGCCAGTTTAATTTTTTTTTTTGGCAATTTTAGCGAATTTTGATTATTTAAAATGAATTATTTTAAATAATATCGACGAGAAGTTTATTTTGAATGGAATTAGAACGTATATATTATATACGTCGTCGTTAGAATATAAATAATTATTTATAATTATAAAAGGAATTGAAAATGGCGCGGTAGTTCGATAATTTGATTTCAAACTTCAAATGAATGTACCGGGTGCAAAACAATCCGGATTTTAGTGAAACCAAAAATAATAGGATCTATTTGATGATATCTTTCCAACAAATCCGAAAAATCGAAATTTCATAGCGGGAATCAAAAGATATGTCCAGTTGAAAATTCTAAATAGTCGCTATGGAATTCAGGCCCTTAAAAATGGAAATTTTGCAACGACCTCGGATTTCGACAAAACCACTTGTGTTGGATCCGGGATGTAAAGTTATTGCTAGGTTTCAAATTTCATAATTTTTCGAATCAATATGTGAGCGTGGCAAAGGAAAACGCGTTTGACCAGTTTAAGTTGATTTTAATCGACTGGAAATTGGCCATTTTTCAAACTGTCTTAGAATTTGACGAAACTAGTTTTGTTAGTACCGTATCGTCAATACGAAGCTAGAAAATATTTTTCGGGAATTTTTAGAGTTCGTATGTGACCCCGGTGAATTGAAATGCGCGTTCAAATTCAATATATAGAGTTATATGTTGATTTTAACGAAAACTGATCGTAACGATCGAATTGGCTAGCGGGACATATCCCATTGTGTTCCTAATAGGGGTATTTGGCTAGGGGCGACAGTCGTTGGGTTCGATTTTGAGTTTGGTACAATAAATAATTAATTCGTGAATTAAATTATTAAATTATTAAATATATACTATATAGCCATATATATTCAAACCCTAGTTAATGGTCAAACTAAGAATCGCGGTCAACAGAAAATCCGCCGTCCTCTTCAAACCATAAGGCAGAAATCACTCCCAATTTTCTCCCGAAATTCTGGCTAAATCACTCGATGAAATTCAGAAATTATAAAGCGGAAATTGTAGAGCTTTCTGAGCTCCTTCCATCTAAACCACATTGATCAGATTTGGTCAAGGACAGAGCTCGATTTTGCCCAGGGACCTCCAGACTTCGCATGCGATTCGAGGCTCAGGGAGGAACACAAGTGAGGCCAAACCCACGGTGGAGGAACGTCGCTCGAAGGCGGTTTGACTGGTGCGAGGCGATGGTGGTCCGGACCATCGTGGTGGCGGCGCACGTGAGGAACTGAGGTCGAGATAGGGATTTCAGCATTTGAACGATACAGGAAGGGAACTGTGAGTTTTTTTAGTTTATTTTATTTATTTTAGTGTAACTAATTTAAGTTAAAAGCATAGTATAAAATCAGTCTTGTTTTAAAATAGAAAATATTATTGTTTTAAAATATAAATGGCATGGATTTCTTTTTAAATAAAAATTAGCATTGTTTCAAGATCAAAATGTATTGTTTTTGAAGATAAAATTAGCAATGTTTTTAAAAATAAAATTAGAATTACTTTTGAAAAATAAACATCTGTGATATGAAAATATAAACTAGGGTATGATCTTCGAAAATATAAAATAGAATTTTTTTGAAAATAGAAACAGGATTGTTTTTTAAAATAGAAACAGGATTGTTTTTGAAAATAGAAACAGGATTGTTTTTGAGAATAGAAACAGGATTGTTTTTGAGAATAGAAACAACATTGCTTTTGAAAATATAAAATAGCATTAATTTTGTAAAATAAAATTGCATTGTCTTGGAAGATGTGATTTAAAAATAAATAACATCGCATAAAAATATGATTTTTATATATTGAATAGCGAAGTAAAAATTCGATTTTTATATATTGAATAGCGAAGTAAAAATTCGATTTTTATATATTGAATAGCGAAGTAAAAATTCGATTTTTATATATTGAATAGCGAAGTAAAAATTCGATTTTTATATATTGAATAGCGAAGTAAAAATTCGATTTTTATATATTGAATAGCGAAGTAAAAATTCGATTTTTATATATTGAATAGCGAAGTAAAAATTCGATTTTTATATATTGAATAGCGAAGTAAAAATTCGATTTTAACATATGTAGAGAATACGGGCAACGAAGATGACAAAAAGGCGAGGACGATGAAGATTTCTCTAAATGAAGAGTCGTGGTATTGGATAGCTATTAGTGAGAACTTCTCACCTTTCAATTTAATTTTTCTAGTTATATATATATACTAGGATGCAGACGGTGTTTAGTAGCACCCGACACCCGTCATCCACAGACCATGGATGGCTTGTTTGTTAAATTGTTTAGTTGTATGTCGATCGATTGATTGACAGGCTGCTATAAGCGTTGAATATTTATATTTGATGCTTGTACAGTGTAGAATGCACTTTGGATGATAGTTGATTATTCATCGTTGTTGATATATTCATGTGTTGTAGAAAATCCATATAATTAACATTATATGGTAATTGATTGGGCCTCATTCCAGTTTTAAAATAGAAATATTTGAAATAGAATATTTGAAAATGGGAATATATGAAGCCGTATTGATTAGATTGACGCCATTTTGACGTGAACGATATTTATATCGATTTTATTCATTTTATAATGAATATCGAAAGTGATTTCAAAATCTGTTATTTTGTAAAGAATTGAATATAAATGAATTCGATTTGAAATTGAAAATAAATGAATTCGAATTGAGAATTGAATATAAATGAATTCGAATTGAAATTGAATATAAATGAATTCGAATTGAAATGATATAGAAATGAATTCAAATTGAAAATGAATTGAATTGAAAACGAACTGAAATTGAATTAGAAATCAATTTGAATTGAAATCAAATTGAAATCAATTTCAAATGAATTTAAATTGGAATATTCAATTTTGATTCGAAGTTGAATATGAAGTTGAAACCATTTTGAAAATGAATTTAAAACGATTTATAAAGCACGTTTTGAATTGAAATCGACGAAGTATATATTATATATAATATAATGGCCTGAATAGAACGCGCCACACCGCGGCAGTTCACGGATTTCGACCATTAACTTCAAATGGACATTGCGGGAGATCCGACCGTCGGATTCTCCTGAAACCGGAACCGTTGGGTTCGTATCGAAAAGAGCTTCCTAACGAATATTAGAAATTTGAAATATAACGGTTGGATTTGGAATTATGTCCAAATCAAATTTGAAAAAAGGTCGCTGTAAGTGCAGTTCGATGACCGTTGATGGAAATCGACTGTACGGGCCTTGATAAAATTATTAAAAATAGTAATAATTTGTGTAAAATCATAAGAAATGATTTAGAAAGGATTGGGATGGAAAAACCCATATTTGAAAAGATAAAAATAGAATTTTATCGAAATAAACTAGTTTTGAACTAGAATTATAATTCTATTTATTTTTAAATAAATAAATTGAATTTGAAAAGGGTTTTAAAAATAACCAGAATTTCCAATGATTGCATTGGAGTGGATTTGAATCGAAATTGTCTTCGGAATATATCGATGTTGGAATTCGGGATTATACAGATGTTGTTATGGAAATTTGAAAGATATATATATTTATATCGTTATTTCCGATACGACATTTGTTAATCGTAGAATTTGATATTGAATATAAGCCGATATATTTTCTATTCAGAGCCTTGTATTTAATATCAAATGTGATATGGGTTTGTCGTGAATGGTGTCTTCACTAACACTGTTCTTGAACCCAGCTGAGAAAAGATTAAATCTTTTTATTTAGATTTAATGAAGTATGCCAATTTAATAATATTTAATTGGAAATGAATTGATATTGATTTTTGGGTTTATCGTGGACAGTGTTTTAAATAACACTCGTTCTTTAACCCGATAATTAATGGAATGTGATTTTGGGTTTATCGTGAACTGTGTTTTAAATGACACTGATTCTTTAACCCAGTTAGCGATTAAAACTAAGTGGAGTTTTAATGAATCTTTAATTAGATTGAAATGATCGATGATGGAGTATCACCAGTTTTGCTCCAGGCGGTAGTTAAATCTTTAATTAGATTTGAACGTGAAATGGTAATTGAATTTACCGATAACACCGTGGTGTTAGATTTGAAGTATTACCAGTTTTACTTCATGGGATGAATAGGTTGGGATTGGGAAATTAAAATAAATGATTACTTCGGTAAGGTTCGTTAATCCCGACTAGTTGAATCGAAATTCAAAAGGATAGATTAAAGAATAAATATAAAGAATTTATCTTTTATAAAATTAATGGGAACCTTTCCCTATGAATGTGAATTTAGAAACTAACTATCGGTTAGCCAAGCAGAATGGTTTTCTGGATATTGATCTGATGTTGGTTTCGGCCTTCGGGGTTAATATTTGGGGAATTATTCTCTTGATTAATTCACGGTTAGTTACTGATGAATTGGAATGAGGCGTATGTTGGGTTTGTGTAACACTTATTTAAAATATACGCGAGTTATTCGGGAAGACCGGGTTTATCCTATTCTGAATAACTGATACGACGATAAGTCGAAGATGAAGACGATGGTCGAAGACCGGAGGTCTTCACGTCGTTTGGGTAATTACTGATGATCTTGATTGGGTTGTACACCCAAGAAGATGGAAACAGTTAGTGATCGTCCAGACGTACTTGGAGATCGATGGATATGCGGGGTACTACGTGCCTCCGGTTTCGTTCAGACCCAGAACGGACTTGTAAATGGACTGTGTGTCTGACATTGGATTTTAGTCCGTGTGATTGATCTCTATTAAATATATATCTGTTTGGCGGCGGAGAATTTATTCTCTTGCTTAACGCCCTTCTCTGAGACGTACGAGCTTAGGGGTTATATATTGATGGATATCAAACGCATGGAGTGAATTGCCTGTGTGGCATGCCTAAGTGGCAATTGATCGAGGCTTCTGTTGAAAAGCAAAGTCTTGTGGTGATGATCAAAGCATGACCTTGTGGCGTAGCTTTATGTAATGTTTACTTCGCGAGTTTCGCACCCCGGTTGTGAACCAAAAACGGGAGAGGACCTCAGGGAGGGCATGCGTTTCTTTCTAGCTAGGGTGGTGTCAGTGACCTTCCAGCCCTGACATTTATATACTTTTCACCTGTGTGGTTGTTGCTGTTGCGAGGTGCCTCGGTTTGATCGGACGATCCGGGTCCGATGGAGTCATTCATTGGCACATTTACGCCCCAAAGGGTGGGGAAACGTAGTGTTCAGGCATAATAATCCACATCGGTGGACCGACCCTGACGATCTAAAGGGTTGATGCGTTCTGATCCTGAGGCTCGGGCTAGAGAGTCTCGAATCGGTTGAGGACTATCTTTTGCCTCGGTTCATAGATGGAAATCCAATTTCCAAATACGCGACTTTGCGATTTTGATTGTATAACCTATATATGGCGACATAGTGTTATGGGGCATTCATGCCGCCTATGATTGATACTTATGATTTGAAGTTGTTTTATACACTATGCACTTATAATAGTATCAAATGATTTGTTTTAAACGTATCAAGCATTCTTGGCTATTATAAGGTAAAAACCCTATCCCCCGGCTTGCGTTGCATTGTGTGATAGGACCTGGGTCTTATAATAGCTTCATTTTTCTTTATTTAGCATTGCACAGTTTGTTTTATGCACTGGTATTCTTGGGAGGAAACCCGTTCCGTGTTATACGGCGTGGTCCCTTGATTTACCTAACTTTAAAAATAAAGATTATTAACTGTTTTAGTTCTCACACCAGTCACATGACTGACCTAGAGTTTATTGTTTTAACCTAAACTCTGGGTGCCCCTATTTTGACCCGGGCAGCTAGTAGTTTTGGTTTTGCAGATTTATATTCACAGGATCCTGGTTTACAGCTGGAATGATATCCGAAAAGCTTTGTATCCGTATATCTCTTCTAGTTGCGTATTGTATTATTTTCCGCTGCTATGTATTTAAATGTAATTTAAATCTCTGATATTTCTGTGTAATATTCATTTATACTCTGTATATTCTTGTAATCGGATGGCATTGTTGCAATATACAATGAAATGTTATTTCGTATGCGTTCTGTTTTGTCCTGTTCTCAAACGATAGGGCGTTTGGAGCGGTCTGGGTCGGTTTAGCGACTGGTTCGGACCGAGCGAAATTCCTTCTCGTCACAGCTGAGGACAACATAGATAAGACCGCTTTTTGAACTCCGAATGGTTTCTTTGAATGGCTAGTTATGCCTTTTGGGTTGACGAGCGCACCCACCTATTTTGTTGATCTGATGAGTAGGATATTTCGAGAGTTCCTAAATAAATTTGTCGTTTTCTTTGTTGATGATATCTTGATCTTCTCCAAAAGCGAAGAAGAGCATGCCCAACATTTGAGAGAAGTTTTGGAAACTCTCTGTGACCATTAGCTTAAGACAAAGTTCTCAAAATGCCATTTTTGGAGAAAGGAGGTGAGATTCTTAGGGCATGTAGTCTTCAAAGAAGGGATAGCTGTGGATCCCCCGAAAGTAGCTGGGGTGCAAGACTGGCAGATTCCTAAAAATGCAACAGAGGTGAGGAGGTTTCTTGGATAGGCAGGTTATTACAAGAAGTTTATTAAGGACTTCACAAAGATATCAGCCCCTCTCACCAGGCTAATAAAGAAGAATTTGGTGTTTTCATGGGATAAAGATTGTGATGTTGCTTTCCAACTACTGAAGAGGCCTTTGACAACAGCCCCAGTCTTGACCTCGCCTGATGGAAGTTAAGTATTTATTGTTTACACTGATGCATGTGGTACGGGGCTTGGTGCGGTTCGGATGCAAGAAGGGGAAGTAGTGTGTTATGGGGGTAGACAGTTGAGAGTTCATGAGAAGAACTACCCCACCCATGATCTAGAGCTGGCTGCCATAGTATTTGCGCTTAAGACATATTTACTTAGAGAGAAGTTCAAGTTATACACAGATCATAAATCTCTCAAGTATCTGTTCTCACAGAAGGATCTTAATTTAAGGCAAAAAAAGGTGGATGGAGTTCTTAGCTTCTTATGATTTTGAAATCGCTCATACCCCTGCCAAGGGTAATGTGGTGGCTGACGCACTCAGTAGGCAGAGGATGGCCTTAAGTCCTTTGTTTGTGGAGAGGAAGAGCTTGGAGTTCATATCAACCTTTGACTTTAGACCCTCCATCGAGATTTTGCCTGATTTGTTTGCATGAATAGAGATATGACCAACTCTTATGGATCAGATAGGAGCTTCGCAGAAAGGTGACCCACAGATTTTAGACTTCATGGATAAGCTCCGAAAAGGGGAGACTTCTAGTCACCTCAGTCGATATACCATAGACGAAAAGGGGTGGTTGCGACGAGATGAAAGGCTTTGTGTTTCTCAAACTGGAAGTTTGATAAAGGCATTCCTAGAAAAAGCTCACCATTCTAATATGACTATTCATCTAGGTGGTGATAAGATGAACAGGGACATGAAGAGGGTTTTCTTTTGGGCTGGGATGAAGAAATATGTGGCTGAATTTGTTTCTCAATGTTTAGTTTGCCACTAAGTTAAAGCTGAGCAAAAGAAGCCTGGTAGTTTACTTCATCCTTTGGACGTTCCACAGTGGAAATGGGAGAGCGTCTCCATGGACTTCATAGATGGGTTTCCTAGGTCAAAGAAAGGAAACACCAGTATTTGGGTGGTAGGGGACAGATTGACTAAGAGCGCTCATTTCGTTCCAGTGAAGAGTAAGAGGACGACATCATGGTTGGCAACGATTTATGTTCGTGAGATAGTTCGTCTTCAGGGAGTACCTTCCAGCATCATAAGTGATCGTGACCCCATCTTTACCAGTGAATTTTGGAGGAGCTTGCAAGAAGCATTAGGTACACAGTTGTGTTTGAGCACCACTTATCATCCTCAGAACGATGGGCAGACGAAGAGGGTGAACAGAATTCATGAGGATCTTTTAAGGTTGTGTATCCTAGACTTCGGAGGGAGTTGGTAAGAGCACCTTCCTTTAGTAGAGTTTTCCTATAACAACACCTATCAATCCAGCATCGGCATGGCACCTTTCGAAGCATTGTACGGACGACCCTGTAGATCACCAACTTGTTAGTGGAAATCTACAGAAAGATTATTAATTGGACCATGTATGTTTAGGGAAACGTCCGAGAAGATTGACCTTATTCGATGGCGGATGAAGACAACCCAAGGCAGGAGGAAATCCTATGTGGAGAAGAGAAGGTCTAACATCGAATTTGAAGTGGGAGACTTAGTTTTTATCAAAATTTCACCTCTGAGGAATGTGGTTCACTTCGGATCGGTAGGGAAGTTGGCACCTAGGTTTGTGGGACCATTTCCCATAACCGAGAGAATTGGCCAAATGGCCTATAAAGTAAAGCTTCCAGAAAAATTATCTAGTGTTCATGATGTTTTCACGTTTCCCATCTGCGGAAGTGTTTGCATAACACCGCAGATGTTGTTGAGCCAAGTATATTAGAGGAACTAGAAGTGGAACAGGAGGCAACGATTAGACGAGTTTCTACCCGTATTCTTAGATCAGAAGTTAAGAAGCTGTGTAATAAAGAGATTAAGCGGATAAAGGTTCAATGGGGAGATAACCCAAAGGATGCAACTTGGGAGACCTAAAACAAGATTCAGGCTTTGTGCCCTTTTCTTTTCAAGGGTATGTTCTTAACTCCTTTTCCAAAATTTTATCTATGCTTGTTTCCATCATCTGAATTTATCCTATCCATAGTATTTTCAACCTTTAGATAGGAATCCTATGGATGTAAACATGTGTTTGAGACATGTTATGTTTGATCGATGAAAGTGGATGCAAGTGTTTGCTAGTGGCTGCTTGTGGTCGGCTCAATCACTCTCATACTACATATGGATGTGTATGCATTTTCTTTTCTTTTATGGATGGAAATGGATGTATTAGCATATGGATGTTGCATTTGGATGAATGAGTGTGCACACATATAGAACTCACATGTTATAATAGGATTATTTGCATACATATTGGATACATGGCACTAACATACATTGCATTAAGTAGGTCGACTGAATCAGTGGACCGCCTAATCTTTGCATTAGAATAGGGACATATACACACACCTTTGCATATGTTCATATAAGCATTAGAAATCTTTAAGGACAGGGGATTCCAGTGATTGATGTATGAGTAAATTGATGATGGATGGTAGGATATGCATTCTTCTCAACTTAGAGATTTTGGGGATGAAATCCTTTAAGTAGAGGGAATGTAACACCCCGTAATTTTGTTAACATAAAAGAGGATAAACTAAATAATAATTAATTTAATATTCAGAATTAAGGGAAATGGACTGCACCATTGCGTCCGTCTCAAAATTCATGTCAAGATAGACATTTGGTTTGCGTAAAACGGACACCGTATGAAGAAGTTATGATGATTTTTAAGTTTGTATACGCGTAGAGGATTTATATATACATATGATTTAGAACTTATCTAGAAAAGGGTTCAAAAATCAAAATTTGGTAAGGTGGTAAATTTCTCGCTCTAGGGGCTCGACCCCCCTAGGGCGTGTCGGTACCGGGGTCGACCCCCCTACAAGGGTGTCGACACCAAGGTCGACCCCCCTACAGAGGTGTTAACACCCCTAGGACTGACGTGGCAGTCGGTTTCTGGAGGTTGCAGCTATATATATGGGTCCATTTCTCTTGTTTTCTTCATTGGAATTCAATGGAGGCCAAAAGCTGCCGGTGTTTGAACTGAACAAGAGTTGTTTTCTTCTATAACTATCAACTTAAGCAGACCAGCAAGAGATTCAAGATCCATTCTTTCTCTATTTTCTAATCCAAACTCTATGAGTTCTTAGTTGCTTTTAGATTTAAATATTTAAAAGTAAACCTGATATGACTACAGATTAGATTTTTCATGTGCCTATATTATACTGGATCCATTGTAAATTGTGAACATATGACATTCTAAATTGGTTATAACTTGGATCTAAATCTCTATCTTGTCGGACCTATTGTAACTTCTATGACATTCTATGATGTGGATCTTGACCTTATTTGTGTTAGATCTATTTTTAACTATTGGATCTGAATTATGTGGACATCTAAATTATTAATCAGATCTAGTTTATCACCTTATGCCTATCATATTAGATCTAAACCAGTTGGACATCTAAATTGTTAATTTATATCGTATTATTCTTATTATGACATCATAATTATGTTAGAATTAGTTAACTACCACAAGTTCATCAGATTTATGCCCATATGTCCACCTTATCACCATGTTAGTATATATTTATGCCAGTTATGTTAGAACAATCACCTTTTTCATATTTCCATCACTTTTCCCATTTTATTGTTTATGACTAGGATATTATCCAGCCTAGGCATGCTGCAAATTATGTGAATTCGCTAGTTAGGGAATATGGGAAAAAGGTTAGAATTAGCATAATTTAAATAATATTTATATGAGTTGGACATATAATTCAAAGTGGGGAAAAAGGGGCATAATCACCTATAAAGACATAGGTGAGAATTTGGATAACGATGAAATGCCTAGGACTACAATTAGAAATTGTAACTGCACTTACAGCAAAAGGTTAGGTTGCATTAGTTGTGGAAGTCTGCCCGGACTCGACCGACATATCCAGCAACCACTAATTTTGAACTTAATGTAAGAGGCCTTAGTGCACAAATACGAATCGGGTTAAGACACGAGGTTAGGCCCAACTTATGGAAGAAGTCTGCCCGGACCCGACTGACATAACCAGCATCCACAAGATGTAGGCCTAATGTGGGAGGTCTATCCCATTATAAACCATAAATGGATATGGTAATAAATTGGACTACTTAACCTAATCTAATCCATAAGGATTGTGTGGTTATGAACTAAAGTTAGGGTTAAGTAAAATTGGTTGGACAGTGGGTGGGTTAAGCAAATCTGAGGGGGTGGGTAATATTTACATATAGGCCCACAAACTTAACCCAATAAGGTTATGTAATTAAAGACACCCAGTTTTATAAATAATCGATGGAAATAATAAAGATATGTAATTAAAGACACCTAGTGGTATACATAATCAAATGGAAAACCTAGTGGGGGATACAAGACAAAGGGGAGAGCTTGTATCATATTGTGTGTGACCCATTTCATCTAGTAACCCAGAGTAAGTATCAAAACATGTACTCCCAACTAGGTCGGAGAAGGGGCAAACTTACTGGACAGATTGTAAGAGAACTAAACATGGAGTTATGTGTGGGCGGCGCAAACCGACCGGGCCATGTGTGCGCATGACCCGGGAAGAGGGGGATAAGATGACCGTGACACCTGTAGATATGGGGCTGTGCATATCAGCGGATTGTTGCCACTTTAGGACGTGATACTTCCTACGGTGGGGCCGACACAGAGTATCTACGCGAATTAGGGAGCCGATCGATTAGGGTAGTAGTTAGGGTACACTTGGACGTATGCCTAAGTCTACCACCTTATAGTGGAAGGGATCATCTCATTCTGGATATACTAGTAATAGTGCAGAGTAATCATTAGGGAAGCTTATACACCTTATCTTGTCTACCTTGTCATACGTGCCTTTTATGTAGTTATCTCTCTCTTATCCACTTTATATGCCCATCATGCTACTTTTATTTATTTACTTGTTAAAAGTAACTGGACTCGCCAGACTTTATATCTGACCCTTTAAGTTTCCTCTTCTTTCTTCCATTTCCCCCCAGGTTCTCAGGGCAGGAACTCTCAGGCTTGACCATGATTCTGCTTACTTTTGCTAGAACTGCTGATATGTAAGGCTCAAGCTCCTATCCTTGTTGCTATGGCTATATTTTGTTTTTAGGGAATTTTATTTCTTTTATGCACACTGACATTTTTGTAGTACAAGATAGTAGCTTTTACATTGTAATGGGCTTTTGTATTTCAGACCTGTGATGTTTTTGGACCACGATATTTTATGATAAATAAAGTTTTTATTCCGCTATTATTTTATATGTCTATCTTGTAATATTTCCATTCTGTTTACTATAACGCTTCATGAAACTTAATACATTCCTTTTTTGAGTGACATTAACGGACGTGGGGTGTTATAGTTGACCTTCTTAATGAAATGTATGTTAGTGCCATGTATCCAATATGTATGCAAGTAATCCTATTATAACATGTGAGTTCTATATGTATGCACACTCATTCATCCAAATGCAACATCCATATGCTAGTACATCCATTTCCATCCATAAAAGAAAAGAAAATGCACATACATCGATATGCATTATGAGAGTGATTGAGTAGATCTAGTGCTTAGTGTGTGTATATGCATCCACAAGCAACCACTGGAAAATACTTTCATCCATCAAACATAACATGTCCCAAACACATGTTTACATCCTAGGGTTCCCTACCTAAAGGTCGAAAATTCTATCGATAGGATACAGACGAATGATAGAAACAAGTGCAAATAAATTCTTTAGGAAAAAAGAGTTAAGAACATGTTCCCAAAAAGTAAAGGGTATGAAGCGTGATCTTTGTCTTCAGTCTCCCAAGTCGCATCCTTGCTATCTTCACCCCATTGCACTTTTATTAACCTAACCTGTCTGTTGCGCAGTTTCTTAACCTCTGATCCAAGTATACGGGTAGGAACTTGTCTAATTGTCGCCTCCCGTTCTACCTCTACTTCCTCACGCATGTTTGGCTCAACTACCTCTGATGTATCGTGCAGACACCTCGATAAATAAGAAATGAGGAAAAACATCATGAATATCCACACATATGCGAAGCAAGCTGTACGCCTTAGTTCCGAATACCACCAGAGCACCCTATTCAGATATGGTTCACCTAATAAACCCTTTCTCAAGCAGCTCTCCTACTTTCTTCCTAAGCTTCCTCCTTTCTTGTGGATCCATGTGGCGCATGTGTCATGCAACTTGCTTTGCATTGTCTACCAAACATGTACAAAATTCGATCTCGCGCCTTGGAGATAAACCCCGAACCTCCTCAAAAACATACGGATACTCACAGACTACCACTACCAACCATAGATCATCGATAGATGCATCAAGAGATTCCAGGAAACTAAGCATGACAATCCCTTTTGGGTTATAATAAATCTCAAGGGTCCTCCTATGGAAAGTCAAAAGTCTAGCCACTCTCCCCTCACAGTCGAGAATGGCACCGTACATGGCTAGCCAACCTATCCGTAGAATCAAACCATGGCCCATAAAACTGAGCACATACGCGTCGCACTCAAACTCGATGCCCAATATTGATATTCTCAAACCCAGACAAATCATGAATAAATGAGCCGAACCACCAATGGGGTTTTAGACAACAATGGGATCCACTATCGTACTAGTATTTAAGTGCGAATATTCAACCACAGAACTAGATATAATTGAATGCGAAGCACTAGAATCAAAAAGAGTTCTTATAGGATGATTGGAAAGAGAAATCAAACCTTCCACCTTTAACTTCCCTACCGCGATCTGGAGCATCGATCGCGAGAGCATGCACTTGCCCTCTAGAAGCTCCCACCCTTTGACCTTGTCTTTGTTTCTTCGAGCAATCCTTAATAAGATGCCCGACCTCTCCACAATGGAAACAAGTGTTCTTCCTTCTTCTGCAATATTTTCTTGCAAGACCCACGTGTCCACAATTAAAACATTTCCTTTTGTCTCGAGCTTTTTCTTTCTTTCCTTCCTTCTTTTGTGTCTCCTCAACCTTAGCTTCTTTTTTCCAGCTTTATCTTCCTCATGCATTAGTGCCATATCAACGAGTCTTTCAAAAGTGGCTCCTATTGGAATATGGGACATAGCTAACCCATGAAGGGGTTCATTTAGTCCTTTAATGAATCGCAAGGCCTTCTTATGCGGAGTGTCTACTAGTTCCAAACCAAATCTAGTTAGCTGGTTGAATATGTTCACATATTCTTTAACAGTCATGTCTCCTTATTTGAGCGCCAAGAACCTCTCCATTTGAATGTTTTTCTCAGCTTGAGAAAGAAAATTTATTTCAAACCTCTGTCTAAAGTAATCCCAAGTTTCCGCCGAATGCCCTGCTTGGGTTACTTACCACCAGAACGAAGCTTTATCCTTCAGTAGCTAGGGAGCCAACTGAATCTTCCTTCAATTTTCCACATCAAAGATTACAAACAAGTCCTTGGTCTCCTTGAGTGAATTCCTTGCCTCTACGAGTGTCTCGGTTCCATGGAATGGCTTTACTCCCATAGCACGGAAATCTTTGCAGATCTTGGAAAAGTTGTCTGCACACGGAGGAGGAGGAGGAACAACGGGTGCAACTGGAGGAGGAACCTTTCCTTGGCCTTCGGCAGGCGCCGTGGCCTCCAGATACCTACGGAACCAGCCTGGTATCATAATGCACTGGGGGATATTAGGTTCCCCATATATGCGGAAAAAGAAAAGGAAAGAGATTCAGACAAGGGCTCGAAAGATATTACTTATGGTTTTTGGGGAATGTTCTTCAAAACAGACTTTTATTTTGAAAATGCTTTCTTTTTAAAACCTTTTTGAAAATAGTTTTCAAAAACTTTTATCTAATCTAGTAACCTTCATCTCTGATACCAAGTGTTACACCCCACGTCCATTCACGCCACTCATAAAGGGAATGCATTAAGTTTCGTGAAGCATTATAGTAAACAGAACAGAAATATTACAAGACAGACACATAAAATAACAGCAGAATAAAAGCTTTACTTATCATAAGATTCCATGGTCCAAAATATCACATGTATGAAATACAAAAGCCCATTACAACATAAAAGCTACTGTCTTGTACTTAAAAAATATCAGAGTACATAAAAGAAATAAAATTCCCTAAAAACAACATATAGCCGTAGCAACAAGGATAGGAGCATGAGCCATACATCTCAGTAGCTCCACCAAAAGTAAGAAGAATCACGATCAAGCTTGAGTGTTCCCGCCCTGAGAACCTGGGGGGAAACGGAAGAAAGAAGAGGAAACAAAAAGTGTCAGACATATAGTCTAGCGAGTCCAGTTACTTTTAGCAAGTAAATAAATAAAAGTAGCATGACAAGCATATAAAGTGGATAGGAGAGAGATAACTACATAAAAGGCAAGTATGACAAGGTAAACATGATAGGGGTATACGCTTCTAATGATTACTCTACAGTACTACTAGTATATCCAGAATGAGATGATCCCCAACATGTATGAAATGGTATACCTAGGCGTACTTATGGTGAGAGGTTTTATCCCCGTACAATCCACAGGCAGCCCTAATAAGGACGCCTAAATTTACCAGAGTCTAGATGTACCCTAACTACTACCCTAATTGATCAGCTCCCTACTCCGTAGATACCCTGTGCTGGCCCTACAGTAGGATGTATCACTTCCTAAAGTGGCAACCCTTCATTTTCAAGATGTGCACAACCATATCTACTGATGTCACAATGTCTTAATTCCCATGGCAAGCCGGAACCATGCACGCACATGACTCTGTTAGGTTCCTACGCTGTTGACACCGCCCCTTCATTTTGGATCTCTTACAATCAACCCGGTAAGTGAGCCCCCTACTCCGACCTGGTTCGGAGTACTCGTTTGATACCTAGATGGGTTACTGGCTGAAACGGGTCCCACACACAAGATGATACAAGCTCCTTCTAGGCTTGCATCCCAACTACTAGGATTTCAACTGGTCCTGCCTAACAGTACAACATGTAAAACAGGTTAAGTTGTCGGGCCTGTATATGTAAATATCACCCTACTGCCACAAGATTTACTTAACCCTCACTGATCCAAGAAAGTTTACTTAACAAAGTTGCGTAACCCCAAAGTATAATATAGGTAAAGTTTGCGGGCATATATATATATATATATATATATATATATATATATATATATATATATATATTACCCACCGCCACATGATTTAATTAACCCACCCACTGTTTCAACCAAGTTTACTTAACCCTATTCCAGTTAACATGTTCATACAATCCCTATGGATTAATCTAGGTTAAGTATTCCTGTAACACCCCATGTATTCTATAACAGAGAAATTCACAAATTAAAGTATAATAAATTTCAAATCAAAGAATTAAGGGAAAGGGGATACGCCATTGCGTTCGTCTCGGAATTCTGTTTGAAATAGAGTCCGAGTTTGCGTAAAACGAACTCCGTATGAAGAAGATATGGCCTCTGGAAGTTTCAGAATTCAGTTTAAAATTCAAACAGACCAAAACAGCTTAGAAAACAAGTTTAAAATTCAAGAATCGGGCCGGATTGGCCAGGGCGGGTATTTTCCCGCCCAAGACACCCAGGTCGACTGGGTAGTCGGCCTGGGCTACCCAGGTCGACTGGGTAGTCGACCTGAGGCACCCAGGTCGACTGGGTAGTCGACCTGGGCTACCCAGGTCGACTGGGTAGTCGACCTGGGGGTCGACTCGGGGGTCGACCTGGCCCCTGAGCCAGGTCGAACCCAGCCCCCCCCCCTGGCTGGCCTGGTCTGTGTTTTGTCGATTGTCTGAGCCTTGCCTTGTCACTAGGGCTAGGTGTCAGCTCCTGGTTGGTCTCTCCTTCAGTCGAACGGCTATTATTAAACCAAGCCCCATCGACGGTCCAAATCAACTCACAAACTCTATAAAAAGGACCTAAGACTCACCCTAATTCACACAAACAAAAATGGAGATGAGACCGTCATGCTGCTAAGGAAAGACTAGGAATAGCCGTCATAAATTGAGAGACAATTAGGAGATAATTCGAAAGCTTAAAGCAACGTCAATTAAATTAAAACAACGCCTACAACAAAGGATAGCATCTCCAAATTCAGAATACAGATTCCTGAATTGAAGATTCGTCATACGTTGTAAGTAGAGTGATATTCCGATGTGAATAAGTAATTGTGTTTTGATTTGTATAAAGTGAGAAATGGAATTGTGGCGATAATAATCTATATTTGTATGTTGCTTTGGTTCTAAACGATTTGAAAATTTTGTGGTATACGATTGGGTATTTTCAAATATGTGATTTATGTTGGAAGTTAACAACCATATGTTGTAGTATTTTATTTGGAATCCATGCAAATATATGATTCATGTTAACAACCATAGGTTGTGGTATTTTATGTTGGATTCATGCAAGTATATGATTCATTATTATGCCAATATGATGTACATACTTTTACGATCACTTTTAAAGCGTAATTGGATTTGACTAAGTACTATGGTTTATGTTGGAATTGGCAAATCATACTTTTGTATTAGAGACAAAAGTAAACATTTTATGAACATGACTAAACTTTGTTTGGTGTTATGCCTAGTTGCAACCATGCTTTAGGCCTAGGTTGTTATAAAAATCATATGGTGATATATGCAACACTAAGTTAGATTTACATTCCAATTGCAAGTTTACATGAATGGATTAAAAACCATGATTCATGTTTAGGTATGTTTATTCTATGATTATAAGAATTGAATGATTCATGTTTAAGTATGCTTATGCCATGACTATATGCTATTACCATGCAAGTTCACATATGCCTAATTCTTATTAATTGGATCGTTATGTTGCAAGTTCATGCGCTCACACTTCCCATTTTATGTCACTTAGAATATTTAAACACCATGTTATAAGCCTCCCCTTTTTCATGTGGCTAAGTTGGGTTTAAATGTTAAACCCAACATATGTTATATTTTAGTGAATGTATAAAACGGGGGTAATGACGATGGGGTTAAAACATAGAAAATATGTGTTGGCATGTTTGACGCATGCCAACAACCATGAAAAACAATTAAGTGGCATAAATAAATTTTACCCAATGAAGATGAATTTGAATAATGGGCCGCAAATATTTACATATGAAAAGGAAAGAGACAAAATATGTAAAGGTAGAAAATACGATGTGTTTAACCCGAGGTTGGATTGAGTTGTGATGTAAACCTGCCCGGAACCACCCTGCTGTCCAGTAGTCACAACAATACCTATCCAATGTGGGTGGTTAAACACGGAGCCCAATAAGGACCCGAGGTTAGACTGAGTTGTGGCGTAAGACTGCCCGGACCCAACCGGCAATAGGCAACCACAACAATACCTGTCTAATGTGAGAGGTTGAGGCTTTAATAAGACAATTAAGGCTGAGTCAGGATTGATAGGATTAAGTAAATTAAATTAATACTTAATCAGAATGGAACATGCTAAACTATACAGACTGATTGGGGGTTAGGTTTACAAAACACTTAACCAACTTTGCATGTTGGCTAGAAATAGAAAACCTAGTAGCAGGGGACCCTTTTCAGCAGTAACCCTACAAGGTGTATCAGGATACCCTGAACTAGGCAGGGTGGGGCACGATTACTGGGCTGACTGTAAGAGGTCAAATCGACGACGGTGGTGCAGCAGTGTAGGTTCTAACAGGGTGCAGGCGTGCACACACTCCGGCGTAGAAAAATAAGGCACTGGGCAATAGTAGCATACCTGTGCATTCTAGGATTGTGTCGGGCCGCCACCATGGGACTTGATACACCCCATGGTGGGACCAGCATAGGTAACTACAACATCGAGAGCCGTAAGACACATGTAACTATGCGAGTAGGAGACGATCATTAGAAACGAATCACTTCACCCTGATTATGGGGTGCCTGTTGGGAACCAGTTTATATGGATGTAGAGATTAATATGGGGTACGATAGTATATTCGACTCTAGACAACTTAACTTAGTTTATGGTGCTTTCCCATTTCCAGTTTATACTTATCATACCCAGTTCTTTATTCATAGACTGAATAGTCCTAGACTTACTCAGGCTTTATGTCTGACTCTACTTTTCTTTCGTTTCTCCCCCCCCCCTAGGTCCACAGGGAGGGAATACCCAGCTTGACCAGCTTTCACATCCTGCTTGAAGAGAAAGAATGTATTGCTTGGATCTTTTTCTTTTTGGACTATGGCTTTGATCAGCAATTATGGGACTTATGCAGTTTATTTATGTTTTCTTTATGCTTCTTTAAATAATGTAATCAAGACAGTTATGAAGATGCTATGTTTTTGGAAGTATTGTAAGACAAATTATGACATGGTTTGTGTAACACGTATTTTGTTGAAATAAAAGTTGTTGTTTTCCACTGTTCAAAAATATGTGTTCTTATGTCTGTCTTGTATATCTGTGACTTATACTTATAAACCTCCACCAAAATTAGGGAATTCCCTTTGAAAGTGACCCTAACGGAGGTGGGGTGTTTCACTTGGTATCAGAGCATAGGTTTACCAGATAAGATAAAAGTTTTGGAAATTTATTTTCAAAGGAAAATTTAAAGAAGCATTTTTAAAGATAAAATATTATATTTTAAAAAGGCAAAGTCCCCCAAAGCCATAGATACTATCTTTTATCCTTCGTTTTGAATCTATCCTTTTGTTTCAGCATGTCCGAAGAACTTAACTTGCCAGAGGGTATACCAATACCTGGTTGGTTTAGACGATTCTTAGAAGCAAGGGCCACTCAGCCACGTCCTACCGTTCCTCCTCCCCCAGCTGCAGGAAATCATCCAGTTGCAGCAGCACCTCTTCCTCCACCTCCTCCGCGGGGAAATACTTTTGCTAAGATATGTAAAGATTTTAAAGCTATGGGAGGAAAGGACTTTCATGGAATCGAGTCCTTCGTGGTGGCCAGGAATTGGCTGAAAGAAACCGAGGACTTATTCGTCATTTTTTAGGTAGAGGATAGGCAGAAGGTACAGCTGGAAGTATGGCTACTTAAAGGTGAGGCTTCCTACTGGTGGGAAGTCACTAATGCAGAAAGGCCAGTGGAAACATGGGAGGACTTTAGGGCAAGGTTTGAGGCTAAATTTCTCTCAGAAGCTGAAAGGAGTCTTCAGTTGGAAAAATTCTTATTTCTTAAGCAAGGGAATATGACAGTCAAAGAGTATGTTAACCAGTTTGATCAGCTGGCTAGGTTCGGACTGGACCTAGTCAACACCCCGCACAAGAAGGCTCTCCGCTTTGTCAAGCGGTTGAATGAGCCATTACACAGTTTGGCCATGACCCATATACCCATGGGAGCTACGTATGAAAGGTTGGTGCAGATGGCATTGCTGAACGAAGAAGATAAAGGCAAGAATGAGACAAAGGCAGAAAGTTCTCAAGGGAAGAAAGAGGGTTTGCAACCTAAGAAGACAGACTTTAAGAAGGGCGGGAAAGACAACAAAGAGAAGAGGAAGTGTAATTTCTGTGGCAAAGTGGGGCACTTAGTGAAAGATTGCCGGAAAAAGAAGGCCAAGATGAATGGTGAGTGCTTTTCTTGTGGTGAGACAGGCCATCTGGCTAAGGATTGTCCAAAGAAGCGAGGGCAGGGGCAGAGGGCTGGATCCACCTCAGGGGCACAAGTTCATGCGCTAGAAGCACCGCCTCTGCAACAGCGAGGTATAAATACTTCTGTAGAAAGTGTAGTTTATCTTTATGATCACCCAGTTCGCACTTTATTCGATTTTAGCGCATCACATTCCTTTATCTCATCTGCTTTCGTAGAATCTATGCACCTAGAAACTAAAATGGTAGAGGACCCCTTAATTGTTTCAAATCCAATTGGGGGCCCAGCTTATTTATCTATGATCTGTGTGGGATTGAAAATTTCTATTCTAAGCGTAGAATTTAAATGTAGCGCCTTTGTTTTGGGATTTTCGGGATATGGTTTGATTTTGGGCATGGATTGGCTATCCAGTAATGGGGCCATCCTTGATTGTGAGAAAAGGGTTGTTAGGCTCCTGACCCAACTTGGTAACACTTTGGAAATTACTTGTAATCCCTCGTATGTGGTTATGCTTAGTTATCTTGAATCGCTAGATGCCTCTGTTGAAAGTTTGCAATCGGTTAGAGTGGTCCGGGAATATCCGGATGTCTTCGAAGAGGTGAAGGGCTTGCCTCCGAAGCGGGAGATAGACTTCCGCATATACCTTGTAGATAATGCAAAGCCCGTTGCGTTGCCCGTCAGACACATGGCTCCACGGGAAAGGAAAGAGCTCAGTAGACATATTAGAGAACTTCTAGAGAAGGGGTTCATTAGAAGGAGCATTTCAGAATGGGGTACTCCAGTGGTATTCGCTATAAAGGCAGATGCTTCACTCCGTCTATGTGTTGACTATAGGGAGCTCAACAAGCTAACGAAAAAGAATAGGCACCCTCTCCCTAGAATTGACGATCTGTTTGATCAGCTTGTAGGAGCGTCTGTTTTCTCCCAACTCGATTTAGCGACCAGATTACATCAGCTAAGGGTGGCTGAAGATAGTATCGACAAGACAACATTCAGAACCCCAGATGGCTTCTTTGAATGGCTTGTCATGCCTTTCGACTTGACAAATGCACCCGCTTACTTCATGGACTTGATGAGTAGGGTGTTCAGAGAATTCCTCAACAAGTTCGTAGTGGTCTTCGTAGACGATATCCTCATCTTCTCAAAGAGTGAAGAGGAACATGCTCAGCACTTAAGGGTAATCCTGGAAACTCTGCGAGTCCATCAGCTAAAAGCCAAATTCTCCAAATGCCACTTTTGGAGAGAGGAAGTAAGATTTCTTGGGCACATAGTATCCAAAGAAGGGTTAGCAATGGACCTGGCTAAGGTAGTAGCGGTGCAGGACTGGAAGACACCAAAGAACGCAACAGAAGTCCGAAGCTTTCCCGGGCTAGCAGGCTTCTATCGAAAATTCATCAGAGACTTTGCAAAGATATCAGCTCCGCTCACAAAGCTGACAAAGAAGAATCTAGTATTCAATTGGGACTTGGATTGCGAGTTTGCTTTCCAACGACTAAAAAGGGCCCTTACAAAAGCCCCAGTTTTTACGTTGCCAGATGGGAGCAAGATGTTCACAGTTTATACAGATGCATGTAGGACAGGGCTAGGCGCTGTCTTAATGCAAGAAGGAAGGGTAGTAGCTTATGGTGGAAGGCAATTGAAAGTGCATGAAAAGAACTACCCGACCCACGATCTTGAGTTTGCTGCCATTGTCTTTGCACTCAAGTCTTGGCGACACTATCTCCTAGGTGAGAAGTTCGAACTTTACACTGACCATAAATCATTGAAATATCTTTTCTCGCAGAAAAATATTAACTTGAGGCAACAGAGATAGATGGAGTTTCTTGCCTAGTACGATTTCGAGATCTCCTACACTCCGGGCAAAGGCAACGTAGTGGCAGACGCGTTGAGCCGAAAGAAACTAACCCTAAGTCCGTTGTTCGTTGAAAGACAAAGCCTAGAGTTTATAGCCAGCTTTGACTTTAGGCCCTCCTCCGATTTTGTACTAGGCTTGCTGGCATCTCTCGAAGTACGCCCGACTTTAGTGGACTCAATAGGGACAGCACAACGCGAAGACCCTCAGCTTATGGAGACGATTGATAAGCTCATTAGGGGTGAGACCACAAGTCACCTCAGCAGATACTCCATCGACGACAAGGGTTGGCTAAGGCGAGACGGAAGATTATGCGTCCCACAGTCAAGGGATTTAGTAAAGAAGGTTCTCGAGGAAGCACATCACTCCAAGATGACGATACACCCAGGTGGGGATAAAATGTACAAGGACATAAAGAGGACTTTCTTTTGGAACGGCATGAAGAAGGACGTGGCAGATTTCGTTTCTAAATGTATGGTGTGCCAGTAGGTTAAGGCGGAACAGAAAAAGGATGGTGGTCTGCTCCATCCTCTTGAGGTCCCGCAGTGGAAGTGGGGTAGTATCTCAATGGACTTCATTGATGGGCTGCCTAGGTCTAGAAGAGGCAACACTATCATTTGGGTAATAGTGGATAGGCTTACTAAAAGCGCCCACTTTTTACCTGTCAAGAGTAAAAGAACTGCCTCATCCCTTGCATCTCTTTACCTCAAGGAAATTGTTTGGCTCCATGGAATACCATCCAGCTTTGTTAGTGACCGGGACCCTATCTTCACAAGTGAGTTTTGGCGGAGTCTGCAAGAAGCGGTAGGCAGACAGTTATGCTTAAGCACAGCCTACCATCCCCAAACCGACGGTCAGACAGAAAGAGTGAACAGAGTTTTGGAGGACCTTTTAAGACTGTGCGTCCTTGACTTTGGAGGGACGTGGGAAGACCATCATCCTTTAGTGGAATTTGCCTACAACAACAGCTACCAAGCAACCATCGGAATGGCGCCCTTCGAAGCCTTATATGGAAGACCGTGCTGATCGCCCACTTGTTGGTGGGAGTCTACTGACAAACTCATACTTGGACCGGATATGATCCGAGAGACTTCAGAAAAAGTAGACTTAATACGGAGAAGGATGAAGACAGCCCAAGAAAGACAAAAATCCTACGCCGACAAGAGGAGGACCGACCTTGAATTTGAGGTTGGGGACAGAGTTTTCCTTAAGGTATCTCCGCTAAGGAACGTTGTTCGTTTTGGAACCACAGGAAAGCTAGCACCAAGGTTCGTAGGACCATTTCCTATTATTGAGAAAATTGGGAAAATGGCCTATAGATTAGAGCTGCCTGAAAAACTGGCCGGAGTTCACAACGTTTTCCATGTTTCGCACCTCCGAAAATGTCTACATGAATCTACTGAAGTGGTAGAGCCAAATATTCTAGAAGAAGCTGAAGTGGAACGCGAAGCAACCGTGAGGAAAGTTCCAACCCGCATATTAGGAACGGAAGTGAAGAAGCTACGCAACCGCAAAGTCAAGCTCGTCAAAGTTCAGTGGAGCGATGCCGAGGGAGACGCAACTTGGGAAACTGAAGCTAGAATATGCGCAGCCTACCCTTTTCTTTTCGAGGGTACATCTTTGATCTTTCTTTTTCCTTAAGTTGCGCTTTTTTCTATCTTTTAGGTATATCTCCTCGACCTTGTCTTTTAGGGAGAAACCCTTTGGATGAAAACATGTAATTGAAACATGTTATGGATGATGGTTGCAAGTGGTTGCAAGTGATTGCTAGTGGTTGCTCGTGGTTACATATACACACACAATCTAGGTTTTAGATCGGCTCGGTCACTTCATACTGCATATGCATAAATGTATTTATTCGTATATGGTTGAAGTTTAATGTATTGCCATATGGATGCTGCATTTATATATGAATGGTTGTGCACTCATGTAGGATCATGAATAGGAAAATTTGCATACATAATGGATTCATGGCACTTACATAATTCGTATTAAGGAGGTCAACTGAATCAGTAGACCGGTTGATTTTGCATTAGATAAGTACATGTAGACACACTTCGCATATGATCATGAAGCATTAGAAGTCTTTTAAGGACAATGGATGCTCGCGTTTGATGGATGAGTAGATGGATGTTTGGATGTTAGGACATAGATTCTTCCTGAACTTGAAGATTTCGGGGACGAAATCCTTTTAAGTGGGGGAGAATGTAACACCCCGTGTATTCTATAACAGTGAAATTCACAAATTAAAGTATAATAAATTTCAAATCAAGGAATTAAGGGAAACGGGATACGCCATTGCGTTCGTCTCGGAATTCTGTTTGAAATAGAGTCTGAGTTTGCGTAAAACGGACTCCGTATGAAGAAGATATGGCCTCTGGAAGTTTCAGAATTCAGTTTAAAATTCAAACAGACCAAAACAGCTTAGAAAACAAGTTTAAAATTCAAAAATCGGGCCGGATTGGCCAGAGCGGGAATTTTCCCGCCCAAGACACCCAGGTCGACTGGGTAGTCGACCTGGTCTACCCAGGTCGACTGGGTGGTCGACCTGGCCCCTGAGCCAGGTCAAACCCAGCCCCCCGGCTGGCCTGGTCTGTGTTTGGTCGATTTTTTGAGCCTTGCCTTGTCACTAGGGCTAGGTGTCAGCTCCCGGTTGGTCTCTCCTTCGATCGAACGGCTATTATTAAACCAAGCCCCATCGACGGTCCAAATCAACTCACAAACTCTATAAAAAGGACCTAAGACTCACCCTAATTCACACAAACAAAAATGGAGACGAGACCGTTATGCTGCTAAGGAAAGACTAGGAATAGCCGTCAGAAATTGAGAGACAATTAGGAGATAATTCGAAAGCTTAAAGCAACATCAATTAAATCAAAACAACGCCTACAACAAAGGATAGCATCTCCAAATTCAGAATTCAGATTCCTGAATTGAAGATTCGTCATACGTTGTAAGTAGAGTGCTATTCCGATGTGAATAAGTAATTGTGTTTTGATTTGTATAAAGTGAGAAATGGAATTGTGGCGATAATAATCTATATTTGTATGTTGCTTTGGTTCTAAACGATTTGAAAATGTTGTGGTATACGATTGGGTATTTGCAAATATGTGATTTATGTTGGAAGTTAACAGCGATATGTTGTAGTATTTTATTTGGAATCCATGCAAGTATATGATTCATGTTAACAACCATAGGTTGTGGTATTTTATGTTGGATTCAAGCAAGTATATGATTCACTATTATGCCAATATGATGTACATACTTTTACGATCACTATTAAAGCGTAATTGGATTTGACTAAGTACTATGGTTTATGTTGGAATTGGCAAATCATACTTTTGTATTAGAGACAAAAGTAAACATTTTATGAACATGACTAAACTTTGTTTGGTGTTATGCCTAGTTGCAACCATGCTTTAGGCCTAGGTTGTTATAAAAATCATATGGTGATATATGCAACACTAAGTTAGATTTACATTCCAATTGCAAGTTTACATGAATGGATTAAAAACCATGATTCATGTTTAGGTATGTTTATTCTATGATCATAAGAATTGAATGATTCATGTTTAAGTATGCTTATGCCATGACTATATGCTATTACCATGCAAGTTCACATATGCCTAATTCTTATTAATTGGATCGTTATGTTGCAAGTTCATGCGCTCACACTTCCCATTTTATGTCACTTAGAATATTTAAACACCATGTTATAAGCCTCCCCTTTTTCATGTGGCTAAGTTGGGTTTAAATGTTAAACCCAACATATGTTATATTTTAGTGAATGTATAAAACGGGGGTAATGACGATGGGGTTAAAACATAGAAAATATGTGTTGGCATGTTTGACGCATGCCAACAACCATGAAAAACAATTAAGTGGCATAAATAAATTTTACCCAATGAAGATGAATTTGAATAATAGGCCGCAAATATTTACATATGAAAAGGAAAGAGACAAAATATGTAAAGGTAGAAAATACGATGTGTTTAACCCGAGGTTGGATTGAGTTGTGATGTAAACCTGCCCGGAACCGCCCGGCTGTCCAGTAGTCACAACAATACATATCCAATGTGGGTGGTTAAACACGGAGCCCAATAAGGACCCGAGGTTAGACTGAGTTGTGGCGTAAGACTGCCCGGACCCAACCGGCAACAGGCAGCCACAACAATACCTGTCTAATGTGAGAGGTCGAGGCTTTAATAAGACAATTAAGGCTGAGTCAGGATTGATAGGATTAAGTAAATTAAATTAATACTTAATCAGAATGGAACATGCTAAACTATACAGACTGATTGGGGGTTAGGTTTACAAAACACTTAACCAACTTTGCATGTTGGCTAGAAATAGAAAACCTAGTAGCAGGGGGCCCTTTTCAGCAGTAACCCTACAAGGTGTATCAGGATACCCTGAACTAGGTAGGGTGGGGCACGATTACTGGGCTGACTGTAAGAGGTCAAATCGACGGCGGTGTTGCAGCAGTGTAGGTTCTAATGGGGTGCGGGCGTGCACACACTCCGGAGCAGAAAAATAAGGCACTGGGCACCAGTAGCATACCTGTGCATTCTAGGATTGTGTCGGGCCGCCACCATGGGACTTGATACACCCCATGGTGGGACCAGCATAGGTAACTACAACATCGGGGGCCGTAAGACACATGTAACTATGCGAGTAGGAGCCGATCATTAGAAACGAATCACTTCACCCTGATTATGGGGTGCCTGTTGGGAACCAGTTTATATGGATGCAGAGATTAATATGGGGTACGATAGTATATTCGACTCTAGACAACTTAACTTAGTTTATGGTGCTTTCCCATTTCCAGTTTATACTTATCATACCCAGTTCTTTATTCATAGACTGAATAGTCCTAGACTTACTCATGCTTTATGTCTGACTCTACTTTTCTTTCGTCTTCTTTTCTTTCGTCCCCCCCCCCAGGTCCACAGGGAGTGAATACCGCAGCTTGACCAGCTTTCACATCCAACTTGAAGAGAAAGAATGTATTGCTTGGATCTTTTTCGTTTTGGACTATGGCTTTGATCAGCAATTATGGGACTTATGCAGTTTATTTATGTTTTCTTTATGCTTCTTTAAATAATGTAATCAAGACAGCTATGAAGATGTTATGTTTTTGGAAGTATTGTAAGACAAATTATGACATGGTTTGTGTAACACGTATTTTGTTGAAATAAAAGTTGTTGTTGTTTTCCACTGTTCAAAAATATGTGTTCTTATATCTGTCTTGTATATCTGTGACTTATACTTATAAACCTCCACCAAAATTAGGGCATTCCCTTTGAGTGTGACCCTAACGGAGGTGGGGTGTTTCAATTCCAATTCGTTACCAATTCCATTTATGGTCATAATGGGCGAGAACTCCCACATTAGGCCTACAACTTTTGGATGCTGGATATGCTAGTCGGGTCCCGGCATACTTCTTCCACAAGTTGGGCCTAAGCTCGTATCTTAGACCAGCTCGTATTTGTGCACTTAGACCACTCACATTAGATTCAACATTTGTGGTTGCTGGATACATCGGTCGGGTCCAGGCAAACTTCCACCACAATCTAACCTCGTGTCATAAGTGCCATTATAGTTTTCTAATTACTGTAATCCAAGTCAATTTAATTATTAACCAATTAATTATACCTATGTCTTTATAGGTGTTCATGCCCATTTACCCAATTATATTCATAATGGATTATATGTCCAAATTCATACTTATCATTCTAGTTATGCCAATTCTAATGTTTTCCCCCGTCCCCTAACTAACGCATTCGCATATATTTGTCGTCATGTCTAGGCTAAAAAGTAGCCTAGCCATAAACAATAAAAGGGAAAGATGAAAATAGTGATTATTTTAACAAAAGTGATATAAACATGTAATTGGCATAGTGATATGGTGGACATATAAAAATAGATCTAGTGAGCATATGATAATAAAACTAGATCTAACATACCAAGGATGTCATAATAGGCATGAATAAATAAGGATTCATATTTCCAATTAACGATAGATCTAAATTAATCGCCACATGATAGGTAAATTTTAAGATCCACAAATGTGACATGATAAATTAACCACAAGCGAAGTAGATCTATAAAGTTAGATCTAGCATGACATGATAAATTAACCACAAACGAATTAGATCTAAAAAGATCTAGCATGACATGATAAATTAACCACAAGCGAATTAGATCTATAAAGGTAGATCTAGTATGACATGATAAATTAACCACAAGAGAAATAGATCTAAAAAGATCTAGCATGACATGATAAATTAACCACAAGCAAATTAGATCTATAAAGGTAGATCTAGTATGACATGATAAATTAACCACATGCTTAGAAAAAGGGCAAGGTCCACATATGTGACATGATTAATTAACCACAAAGGAATTAGATCTATAAAATAGATCTAGCATGATAAGGTTTAGGCTTCAAGAATATTATAGATTCACAAATTATGATAGATCCAATATGATTCAGTCATAGGCATGTATATATCCAAATCAAAGTCATATCATAAATTACTTTTAATCGTTTAAATCTAAAAGTAACTAACTCACTGTGTTTGGATTAAGAAGAGAGAACTAGAATAGAAGCTTGTTGGTTTTTAGATCAACACTTGAATTTCTAGTTGATTTGCTTTATTTGATTGTTGTAGAAGATATTTCGGTTCAGTTTAGTCATTGGCAGAGTTTGGCCCCCATGGATTCTCAAAATGAAGAAAATAAGAGAAATGGACCTCTATATATAGCTATCAGCCCCTTTGAAACCAACTGCCACCTCAACCCTTTGGGGGTCGACCTACCCCGTAGAGGGTCGACCCTGGTGTCGACAACCTCGTTAGGGGGTCGACCAAGGGGTCGACACCCCCCTTAAGGGGTCGACTTCCCTAAGTGGGGAATTTTCCCGCTCACCTCGAATTTCTGAATTTCGAACGAATATCGAGCGAAATAGAAATAAGGTAAAATATGACTTTTCCATTCAACTCTATTTATCAATACAAAAAAATGTTCTATCTTATTTATTTTTGGGATTGCGGCTCTCAGAACTGTTTTCTGAGAAAATTTTGGCTTGGCTACCATTGTGGTGGAGTTGGATTGACCGAAATTACACTATGCCAAAAGGTGACTTGAATTATAATAACGAATATATTATTTAAACGAAGTTTGAACGTATAATTATAATCGAGCTCGAAATGGTGTGGCAGTTCTAATTTGGAAATTCGAATTTTAAATGAATATACAGAATCCATTTTAAATCGGATTTCTGTGAAACAAGGAACGTTCGGAGCTGGAGAAGTATATTTTTCTAATGGAAGAGAAAAATCGAGATTTCGTCATGTAGATTGGGAGTTCCGTCCAATCAAATTTTTGAAAATTCGCTATGGAATTCCTTTATAATTTATAACAATTTATCTATACTATAAAAGGAATTTTAATATAAATTGAATATCAATTTAACCCAGATTTTTGAAATGTCGAGTTATAAATTCAGATAAGAATATTTTGGAGATGTATTATATTCTGTGTGGATATATATATATACGATAATATTTATTTATAAATATTTAATTTAATTATTTTTAAATATATTAATATTTAAATGTATTTATTTAGAGCTTTAAAAATAACCAGTTTTGCAAACGACCTCCGTTTTCGATGAAACTAATTTTATTGGATCCGCAATATTAAATTATTGCTAGATTTCAATTTTCGTGATTTTTAAAGTCAATATGTGGCCGTACAGGATTTTAATGTGAAATACAATCAATATATTGACTTTAAAAATACACTGTGTGAGCAAACGGATTTGGAATTCGACGAAACAAGTTTCATTGGGTTCGTAATGTCGAACAGTAGCTGTATGTCCATTTTTATCAAAATAAGGTATTGTATGTGATCGTATGGATTTTTAATTAACAAATGAAATAGCGGTTGATTAAAATTAAATATAATAATTGAATATAAAAATAATAAATCATCCTATAAGTACCCCTTAACTATTCCTAAACCTAAAGATCTTCATTCGGTAGTCAAACAAAAACCCGCCGCTGTCTTTCTTTTCTAGAACCCAAAAATCTGGATCTTTATAAAATAAAAAAAAAAGGAAAAATCCATAAATCATGTAATGATATTATTTGAGATCCTGTTTCAATTCTCGTAAGCTTGGTGTGCTATTTGGTGGGTTCAAACTATTTTACTTTGATGTTCATTTTGCCAGCGGCAACTAGGGCTGTGGATTATTCACGATATGGGGAGCTTTAGCTTAATTCGATATTGCGTTGGAGTTCATGGCAAGATATAGTATTGATGTTGATTTTTGGGGATTTTATTTAAATAAAAAGGATCGTTCTTTTTATACTGTGTGTGCTGAAAACTGGAGATGACACGATCATCTTCTGATGGTCATAGGCGCGAGTCTTTGTCGAGGTGGAAGAGAACTCGGGTGAGAGTTGAAACGTGAATTCATTTTCAGTTTTTATGAGAAGGTGTGAGGTTGAAGGGAGGATTCAAAGATGGCTACAGAAGGAGCAGCGTGCATGAGGCAGAGGACGGCTTTCCTTCTGGTGGTGCGAGTTCATCCAAGCGAGGTGGAAGTTGTGGAGTTTGCGACGAGGAGAAGACCGGTTCTTTTGGTTTTGGGAATCATTGAACAAGAATGGAGATTGGAAGTCATGAAGAAATCGAAAATGGCAAGTAAATGAAGGAGCAGGCGTCGGTCTGAAAGTGGAAGGAGGAATAGCGGGTCAAAGAAATAGGGTATTGGGCCAAAGAAATAATGGGTGAGGCCAAATGGAATTAAATTCTAAGTGTTTATTTAATTTAAATAACGCATTGATTTGTAAAATCGATAACTTTGTCATATGTTATCAGAATCAAGTGAAACAAGATCGTTGGGATCGTACTGACAGTGTCTTCACAATGGAATTGATTGGGAGTGAATTGGAGCTCGCTACAGTTTACGATAAAATAAATTGTCTGATCTGAATCAATGAAAATTATCATTATTTAACGATGATCGTCCAATGTGAGTAAAACTCACCAACTTTGTCGGTTCATATTTTTATAACGTATATTTAGAATTGATAAATGATCATTGATATGTGTGTGTTGATTATTTGGTTGAATTGCTGATGTATTGGTTGAAATTACAGATAACGATATATATATATATAAATCTTTAATTAAATATCGATTCTATTTATCAGAATATTTCATATTGAAATGAAATCAATGTTATTTGTATTGTTTAACATCTGTGGATGCAGGGAGACAGGTTGGAGGGATCCAACTGGATTCCTCAATATTATAATACTGTTTGTTTTCATATATTGTGATATATGATGTGATATATAATCTGTGATTGATTATGATGACACTGGTCATGTTATTTGGTATTTTAAATACCATATGAAATACTGGAATGTAAAAAGGAAATTTTCATAGTGAATATTGAAAACAAAATATTTCTGTAGAATAAATAGAATTATATAAAAAGGATTTATATGGAGTAAATAAAATTATATAAAAAGGGAATTATAAATGGGATGATAACTGTTAAAAAGAAAAAAATGAGATTTTATATAAATAATTCTATAATTAGAAGTATAAATAAAAATTGGATTTGGGATATTGTTTTAAATACGAAATCAATATGTTTTGATTGTAAAGAAGAAATATTATTTACATTTACTGTGAATAAAGGATTTAAGTAAATATTTTGCAAATAAAATATTTATTGTAACGACCCGCCTTTTTGCCCGATTCTTGCCGGTAATTAAACCAACTTAAATCGCTCTTAAAAACGAATTGTTATGGGTACATACATATACTGAACAAAATAACAGAACTTTTTCATTGCTCAAAACAAAGATTATATCAGAGTTACAACATACAATATACAGTGGAAGAAAGAAAATACTCTCTCAGCGGAAGATCAAAATCATACAGCGGAAGCTTCAACTCTAGCGTAGACTCCAACTCAGAAAGCGCTCCGAACTTCGCTCCAACGAACTATAACTGCAAAACTAAACTACTAGCTGCCCGTGTGAAAAATAAATGGGCACCCAGAGTTTGGGAAGGAGCAATAAACTCTAGGTCAGTCATGGGACTGGTGTGAGAACATAAAACAGTTACTTTAGGATTTATTTAAAGTTGGGAAATTCACCATACCACGCCGCTAACGCGGAACGGGTTTACTCCAGGTGAATACCCGCGCATATAAATACGCAATGACTTTTGGAGAATGAAGCTATCATAAGCTCGTCCCACATCACACAATGCAAGCGCACACCAGATGGTCGAGTTTTATCTTATGATAACCAAACATGCTTTCTTACGTGAAAATCCTTTTTTCAATGCCATAATACATATATAGTGTGGAAAACATTTCTCAAATAAATGTATTAATCCTAGATGGCATAATACCCCATAATATTATGTCTCCATATATATATATATATATATACACAATCAAAAACGTATGGCTCGTATTGGAGATTTGGGTTTCCAACTTGATGATTCCTGGCACGAAAGATCAATCGGAATACAGACGAAATGTAATCACAGGTTTTTCATCCAGACGCGGACACCAATACAAATCGCGAGGTAGATCAACGATTTTCGACTAGACACGCCCCCCTCCCCCCCGAACATAACCTATTCCATAAGTCATAAGTGGTTTCCCACTGCTGCAGCGGTCATCATCAATACATATATATACTCACAACCTAACCGCCAGTTTGTCATCATCCAGGGTGTGAGGTTTGTCTTTGTCACGTCATACACAAAGAATGCCTAGAAAAGCAATGCCCTGATCGTACAAGCTCATTTCCTCTCTTAAGTATGTCACATTATCCATTCACAACATGACCACTGATTTCCATCCATACATATCCACTTCGAGCTCATACGTCACAAACAAGATACGTATCAACGGAAATTAGTGTTATGCCGTCAATTACAATGTCACACACAATCCATGCAAGTCCATCCTATGTCTGAACGGAACAAAATCTGAAAATCTTCAAATATATTCAGACCTCATGCCACTTATAACCTCATATCAGGTGTACACCCTGATTTGAGACATCAGCAATCCATCCAAATAAATTCAAGGATTCCCAGTCTTCACTCGTCGATTCCAAGTCTTGAATTTGCTTCATGCATCGTATTATTACTTGGAATGGTTTTCAGACTTAAATCCAATCCCAGTCTTTCCAAGTAATACGCGTATTCTTAAAACAATAGTTATGGACTACACAGGTTTTTCAAATTCAATCTCCTTCCAATCATTATCAATTTAATTAAGGTTGGGTCCATTTCAAAATCCTTTAATCCCGTTAACATCTTAATTCCTTTACAAATCTAAAATTGGTTTAACAACCTTAAATTTAAACGTAATTTCCTTATGTTAGTTATCATTTCCAAAATTCCTTTAAAACCTTCCAAAATATTTCACACATCCCCTTGTGTTTAAACCATAGTTCACGGTTTATAGATTTCAAAATCAAACCTTTCCCAAAGAAATGTAAAAGCATTCTTGAAGCACTATGGAAAATTATAAATTGAAATTATTCAAAATCCATATTTTTTTGATCAACCATTTAAAATATGATTTAATCGAATTTTCCCAATTTTTCAATAACTCAAAACCCATCTAACTTAATTTTCTTATTACGGTCGCCAAACGGTAAATATAGCGCCCCCTTTCCAATACTTAAGAATCATATGTCGGAGTTCGAAAATTCTTTCCAATTCAAAAGTTATCATTTGTAGAAACCAACGTTTTCTTTACTTCTCATAAATCCGATTTAGCGCACTCAAATTATAGCTTTGTTCAAAAATCAATATTTGCAAACGAACGTTATACGATGTTCATTAAATTCTAAATTCAAATAGATTTCCAAATCGTCATTGAAACTTAAGAAAATATTTTATATTCCTATTCTAACTTTATTTCAAAGATCCTCATTTAATATTTGAAACTTTCATTTCAAATTAAAATAATAATATTTTCTTCAAAACCCATTTGATTATTTTCCCCAAAGCCGTTATGAAATCAATTGGTCATATAAAATTGAGTATATACGTCAAAGTCACCTTCTTCCTAGATTTCAAAACAAGTTTACTTTCAAATCGCCGTCTTTTACAAACATCGTCTGAAACAATTGAAATCTAACACAAATTTACTAATAATCAAATATTATTATTCAGTCAAAAATTTCTCCCCAATAGAAATTCCGACCAGATTATTGAACACTTCCAAACCCGCTTGTCTTTTACAAAGAACATTAATCAAATTTCCATACCGTTTGAAATTTACAATCAAACTTACTTTCCAACAATTATTTTAGTATTTAAATAATCATTCATAGGAAGGAGATTTAAATCAATTATCGACATAATTCCATAACTACGGTGTGTGCAAGACAACCAATCGATAAAAAAACCATATGAATATGGATCATTCATCACCAAGCAATTATAAATGGTGCACAAGCGTTACATTAAATAACGCTCAGTATTTGGTGTATTTATCTATGAACATCCATCGCATGAAATGGAAACCATTGAACAATCAATTTCTTTGTATGCCAACGCGTTACGTTCAATAACGCGCAATGTCTCGTGTGTGTAACTATATGAACATTTATCAACATTACATACCATAGCTATGAACATTGATAAGCAATCAACTAATGTTACCCATTATACTCATCAACCAATTAAAATATACTATTTCTACTAATTTTAAAATAATAAAAGTAATTTAAATTAGATGTTCTCACCTAATGCTCTCCATATTCTCTATCATCAAGACCCGTATCAATCGAAACCAACCTTACGGATGATCATGTACTATCTTCATGGTCGACGCTCTGAATCAACGCGACTTTGAACCAAAATGGACTGGATCAGCACTCACAATTCAGCGGTAAGTAAGCAAGTCTGAGCGAACAAAAACCAAAACCAAACGTTGGTCGCCCTTCAACATAATTCACGTGAAGGCCATGCATCTTTAAGAACCAAAAGTTTCATCATTTCTTTTTTAGGAGAAAGCACGGAAGTGCTTTGGAAAAATAAGGGTTCAGGTCACAAAGTACTATCTGCTTGCGCATTCATGCATGCTTCAGGCAAACTTTGGTCCATAATTCACTTTCCCTTCTTTTCGTTTTTGCCATGCCCTTTTTTTTAATAAAAGGAAGGAGGACCATTCTCTAGAGGAGAATTTGAGCTGTCACGGGGAGAGATGCGAAAACTGGAAAAGATGATTGGCGAAGCTACGGAGCTCGGACTGGCATTAGAAGAGGAGAAAGGAAGTGACGGTTGTGCATGGCTGTGGCTTGCATGCGGGTGGAGGTTGCTATGTACGGTGGAGTGTCAGTGAAGTGGTGGTGATCGATGGCAATGAGAGCACAAGAAAATTATTATAGCTTTATTAGAGGAGAAGTGAAGCATGCGAATTTGATAAGAGGAGAGATGGATATGTTTGAGAAAAGGAGGAGACTGAGCAAAATGGAACAGCGCGAGAAGTAGAAAGATGACCGAAAGGAATGTAGGAGGGAAGAAGAGGAAATATGGTGGAACGGGGAAACAGGAAATAATGGGTAAAGTTGCGAGTAACACATGTAAAGATTTCAGGGACAACAGGACACCTGTTGATTTTATTTTCAAATCATGTCGAGCGTCCACATTGTCTTTTATTTAATTAAATTGTATTTATGCTGAAATTTTTCTTTTTAGACGAAGAAGAGGAACATCAGGTTTAAAGAGTGCAGACGGTAGAGATATACACATGGCGACGATCCTCTCACCCATTTGAAAAATGTTTTAATGCCCCAAATTTCCCTTGCATGTGTTTAGCTCGGTGATATTTAAATGTACACGGTATTTGTTCCATTATCCTTGTTGGTAACCGATGCGTGAAATCAACCATTACAAAGTCCTAAATCGCTTTATGTAAATATAAATATACCTTATTCAATTGCCACTTTTTTTTCTTTTCATACATATATTTTTATTTGGCAACCCAAACAAAATATAGTCATGTACAATAATGTGTACCGACCATCAAATAATAATAAAACAGACCGGTAACTGGTTCTATAAAATGTAACAATGACCACAATTACCCTAACAAAAGTTAGAAAAATATATGCGTACTTACAAAATGTGAAGACCCGTAACTTCCCCGGTAAGGAAAGCACGGATACTTTGAGAACAAACCACATCGGGACACAAACAGAAAAACATTTCATTGTTAATTACAACAATTCCATCAGAATACAAGAATATACAGAGTACGAATAAATATTACATAGAAACAATCAGAGATTTAAATTAAATTTAAATACATCGCAGCGGAAAACAATACAAAACACAACTAGAAGTAATACACGGATACAGAGCTTTCCGAGTATCGTTCCAGTTGTAAATCAGGATCCTGTGAATATAAATCTGCAAACCCAAAACTACTAGCTGCTCGTGTCAAAATAAGGGCACCCAGAGTTTATGTTAAAACAATAAACTCCAGGTCAGTCATGTGACTGGTGTGAGAACTAAAACAGTTATTAATCTTTATTCTAAAATTAGGTAAATCAAAGGACCACGCCGTATAACACGGAACGGGTTTCCTCCCAAGAGTACCAGTGCATGAAACAATAGCACAATGCTAAATAAAGAACAATGAAGCTATTATAAGACCCAAATCCCATCACACAATGCAATGCAAGCTGGAGGATAGGGTTTTACCTTATAATAACCAAGAATGCTTGATACGCTAAATTTCATCTTTTATTATTACTACAAGTGTATAGTGTCAAAACAATTTCAATTATAAGTATCAATCATAGACGGCATAAGTGCCCCAAACCACTATGTCGCCATATATAAGTTAACAATCAAAACCACAAATGTCACGTATTGGAAGTTGGGTTTCCATCTATGAACCGAGGAAAGGGATCGTCCTCTACCGAATTCGAGACTGTCTAGCCCGAGCCTCAGGCTACAGCCACAACTGCACCTAGGAGCCACAGGGCCGGTCCACCGATGTGGATTAAAATGCCTGAATACTGCATTTCCCCGCCCTTTGGGGCGTAAATGAGTCCTATGACTCCATCGGCTCCACATAGTCACCGATATATCCGAGGCGCCTCGCAACAGCAACAACCACAAAGGTGAAAATAATTTAAATGTCAAGGCTGGTAGGTCACTGACACCACCCTAGCTAGAAAGAAACGCATGTCCTCCCTGGATCATTCTCCCGTTTCTGGTTCACAACTGGCGTGTGAGGCTCGCGAATCAACGTTACACAAATCTATGCCACACAGACGGTGCTTTGATCATCAACCACAAGACTTTGCTTTTCAGCAGAAGCCTTGATCAATTGCCACTTAGGCATGCCACACAGGTAATTCACACCATGCGACTGATGTCTATTGATATACAACCTCTGATCCCGTACGTCTCAGAGAAGGGTGAAGTAAGGGAATGAATTCCCCTTCACCAGGCAAATGTATATTTAATAGAGATCAATCAACACAGAGAAAAATCCAATGTCAGACACACATTCCATACAAGTTCGTTCTAGGTCTGAACGAAACTGGAGGAACCTTATTCCCCGCATATCCATCGATCTCCAAGTATGTTTGGACGATCACAAATTAATTCCCTCCTCTTGGGTGTACAGCCCAATCAAGATCATCAGTAATTATCCAAACAATGTGAAGACCTCCGGTCTTCGACCACCGTCTTCATCCTTGACACATCGTCAAATCAGTTATTCAGAATGGGATAAACCTGGTATTTCTGAATAACTCGCGTATATAATAAACAAGTGTTACACAAACACAACATACACCTCATTCCAATTCAGAATATTCTTTTACTCAAATTCTTATACTTTGGAAAAGGTTCCCATTAATTTTATCAAACATAAATTCTTTAAATTTATTCTTTAATCTTCTTTTGAATATCAATTCAAATAAGTCGTGATTAGCGAACCACACCGAAGTAATCCTTTATTTTATTTCCCAATCCCAACCTATTCATCCCATGAAGTAAAACTGGTAATACTTCATATCTAACACCATGGTGTTATCGGTAAATTCAATTACCCTTTCACGTTCAAATCTAATTAAAGATTTCACTATCGCCTGGAGCAAAACTGGTGATACTCCATTCTCGATCATTTCAATCTAATTTAAGATTCATTAAAACTCCACTTGGTTTTTGTGAAGACCCGTAACTTCCCCGTAAAGGAAAGCGTCGGATAGTTCGAGAACAAGCCACATCAGAACTTATACAGAAGAACATTTCATTGTATATTACAACAATGCATCAGATTACAAGAATATACAAAGTATAAAAGAATATTACACAGAATTATCAGAGATTAAATTTACATTTAAATACATCGCAGCGGAAAATAATACAATACACAACTAGAAGGGATATACGGATACAAAGCTTTCCGGATATCGTTCCAGCTGTAAACCAGGATCCTGTGAATATAAATCTGCAAAACCAAAACTACTAGCTGCCCGTGTCAAAATAAGGGCACCCAGAGTTTAGGTTAAAACAATAAACTCCAGGTCAGTCATGTGACTGGTGTGAGAACTAAAACAGTTAATAATCTTTATTTTAAATCATTAGGTAAATCAAGGGACCACGCCGTATGACACGGAACGGGTTTCCTCCCAAGAATACCAGTGTATAAAACAAACAGCGCAATGCTAAATAAAGAAAAATGAAGCCGTTATAAGACCCAGGTCCCATCACACAATGCAACGCAGCCGAGGATAGGGCTTTCCCTTATAACAGCCAAAGAATGCTTGATACGTTTGAAACAAATCATTTGATACCATAATAAGTGCATAGTGTATAAAACAACTTCAAATCATAAGTATCAATCATAGGCGGCATGAATGCCCCATACCACTATGTCGCCATATATAGGTTATACAATCAAAATCGCAAAGTCACGTATTTGGAAATTTGGTTTCCAACTATGAACCGAGGCTAGGGGCAAGATCCTCTACCGATTCGAGACAATCTAGCCTACCATGTCTCAGGATCAGAGCTCGAGTGACCCTAGGAGCGACAGGGCCGGTCCACCGATGTGGATTAAAATGCCTGAACACTACGTTTCCCCGCCCTTTGGGGCGCAAACGAGCCAACGAATGACTCCATCGGTTCGAGAACGACCGATCAATCCGAGGCGCCTCGCAACAGCAACAACCACATAAGTCAAACTCGTCCGGGCGTGTAAAACCACTGACGCCACTTCTAGCTAGAAAGAAACGCAAGTCCTCCCTGAGGTCCGTCTCTCGTTTTTGGTTCATACCGGGTGTGAAACACGCGAGGTAAACGTTACACAAAGCTACGCCACAAAGGCCGTGCTTTGATCATCACCACAAGACTTTGCTTTTCAACAGAAGCCTTGATCATTTGCATCTTAGCATGCCACACAGGCAAACCATCCTATGCAACCGATATCAGTCACACAGAATGAAATCCGATGTCAGACACACAGTCCATTTACAAGTCCGTTCTGGGTCTGAACGAAACCGGAGGCACCTAGTACCCCTCATATCCATCGATCTCCAAGTACGTCTGGACGATCACTAACTGTTTCCATCTTCTTGGGTGTACAGCCCAATCAAGATCATCAGTTATCACCCAAACGACGTGAAGACCTCCGGTCTTCGACCATCGTCTTCATCTTCGACTTATCGTCGTATCAGTTATTCAGAATGGGATAAACCCGGCCTTTCCGAATAACTCGCGTATATATTATAAAAGTGTTACACAAACACAACATACGCCTCATTCCAATTCATTAGTCACTAACCGTAAATTAATCAAGAGAATAATTCCCCAAATATTAACCCCGAAGGCCGAAACCAACATCAGATCAATATCCAGAAAACCATTCTACTTAGCTAACCGACAGTTAGTTTCTGAATTTCACATTCATAGGGAAAGATTCCCATTAATTTTATCAAAGATAAATTCCTTGAATTTATTCTTTAATCCATTTTTGAATATCAATTCAAACTAGTCGGGATTAGCGAACCTTACCGAAGTAATCATTTGTTTTAATTTCCCAATCCCAACCTATTCATCCCATGAAGTAAAACTGGTAATACTTCATATCTAACACCACAGTGTTATCGGTAAATTCAATTACCATTTCACGTTCAAATCTAATTAAAGATTTAACTATCGCCTGGAGCAAAACTGGTGATACTCCATTTTCGATCTTTTCAATCTAATTAAAGATTCATTAAAACTCCACTCAGTTTTAATCGTTAACTGGGTTAAAGAATCAGTGTCATTTAAAACACGGTTCACGACAAGCCCAAAATCACATTCATTAATTATCGGGTTAAAGAACAAGTGTTATTTAAAACACTGTTCACGATAAACCCAAAAATCAATATCAATTCAATTCCAATTAAATATTATTTAATTGGTACACTTCATTAAATCTAAATAAAAAGATTTAATCTTTTCTCCACTGGGTTCAAGAACAGTGTTAGTGAAGACACCATTCACGACAAACTCAAATCCCATTTGATATTCAATATAAGGCTCTGAATAGAAAATATATCGGCTTATATTCAATATCAAATTCTACGATTAACAAATGTCGTATTGGAAATAACGATATAAATATATATCTTTCAAATTTCCGTAACAACATCCGTATAATCACAAATTCCAACATCGAAATATTCCGAAGACAATTTCGATTCAAATCCACTCCAATGCAATCATTGGAAATTTTGGTTATTTTCAAAACCCTTTTCAAATTCAATTTATTTATTTTAAAAATAAATAGAATTATAATTCTAGTTCAAAACTAGTTCATTTCGATAAAAATCTATTTTTATCTTTTCAAATAGGGAGTTTTTCATCCCAATTCTTTCTAAATCATTTCTTATGATTTTACACAAATTATTACTATTTTTAATAATTTTATCAAGGCCCGTACAGTCGATTTCCATCAATGGCCATCGAACTGCACTTACAGCGACCTTTTTCGAATTTGATTTGGACATAATTCCAAATCCAACCGTTAGATTTCAAATTTCTAATTTTCATTAGAAAGCTTTTTTCGATACGAACCCAACGGTTCCGGTTTTAGGAGAATCCGACGGTCGGATCTCCCGCAATGTCCGTTTGAAATAAATGGTCGAAATTCGCGAACTACCGCGGCGCGGCGCGTTCTATTCAGGCCATTATATTATATATATAATATATATTTCGTCGATTCCTATTTAAAACGGATTATATAAATAGTTTTAAATTCGTTTCAAATTCTATTTCAACTTCTATTTCAATTCAAAGCCAAAATTGAATTCTTCTTTATAAATTCGTTTTAAAATTCATTTCTATTCAATTCGAATTTCAATTCAATTTGAATTCATTTCAATTCGCTTTCAATTCCATTTGAATTCGTTTTCAATTTAATTCATTTCGAAATCGTTTTCAATTCAATTCATTTCGAAATCGTTTTCAATTCAATTCACTTCGAAATCACTTTCAATTCAATTCATTTCGAAATCGTTTTCAATTCAATTCATTTCGAAATCGTTTTCAATTCAATTCACTTCGAAATCGTTTTCAATTCAATTCATTTCGAAATCGTTTTCAATTCAATTCACTTCGAAATCACTTTCAATTCAATTCATTTCGAAATCGTTTAAAATCGATATAAATATCGTTCACGTCAAAATGGCGTCAATCTAATCAACACGGCTTCATAAATTTCTATTTTCAAATATTCTATTTCAAATATTTCTTTTTCAAAATAGTTGTTATTATCAAAATATTTCGTTCAACACATGACCAATCTCAATGAATGAGTACTGTCAACACATGAACTTTTATTTTATAATATTCTTTATTTTTCAAATTGGAATGAGGCCCAATCAATTACCATATAAAGTTAATCATATGGATTTTCATACAACACATGTATATAATGACATTGAAAATAATCAACCATCAACCAAAGTGCACTACACTGTATAAGCATCAAATATAGATATTCAACGCTTATAACAGCCTGTCAATCAATCGATCGACATATTTAATCAATCAGGATGAGTGAACTTCAAATTTCATCCCAACACCCGTGTGGGGTTTCAAGCAATCAAACACATATTTTATTTGTGCTGTTGGGCGATGTGTAAAATTTATCGTCCCAATCAATGTCATTCAAATAGGTGTACATAAACAAACCATCTGGTTTGTAAATGAATATTTATTTATTCACTTCACTATTTTCATATTCACGTTAAAAATTATATTTTTAACGATAAAACATTTTATTTCAACCTATGAATTTCTATTCAATTCATTTATTCAATAAAATGATATTTTTATTTTTCTAACATATTTTAGAAAATTTCGGCGGCATAACGGCACGATACTAGAAACGGGACGAGGCCTAGCCTTATCCCCGGTCTAGTGAAGGCCCACGCCATTCACACATCAATCCAACCATTCAATTTCACCCAAACAATTCAATTCAATCACATAATCAAACTAATCTATGCAACCAAACAAACAAGTCCATGGTTTGTGGACGATTGTGTCGGGTGCTACTAAGCACCGTCTGCATCCTAGTATATATATATATAACTAGAAAAATAAATTGAAAGGTGAGAAATTCTCACATATAGCTATCCTAGCTCCACGGCACTTCCTTGATAGAAATCTTCATCGCTATCGCATCCTCGTCGTCTTCGTTGCCCATAGCCACTACATATGTAAAAATCGAATTTTTACTTCGTTATTCAATATATAAAAATCGAATTTTTAGTTCGCTATTTAATATATAAAAATCATATTTTTATGCCGAAGTTCAATATATAAAAATCGAATTTTTACTACTATGTTATATAGATAAAAATTATATTTTTATCACGCTATTTTCCATATAAAGATTTCACCTTTTTGAATTTAAAGATTTCACCTTTTTAAATTTAAAGATTTCACCTTTTTAGAAATCATCACTTTACTTTAACGTATATAAAATAAAAATCAGATTTTTATTTCATTACATACACAAAGATGATATCTTTATATTCTCTATCCTATAAAGATTATATTTTCAATACTTTAAAAATATAAAAATCATATTTTTAATATTCCTATATAGTAAAGACTATATTTTTAATTCTTTAAAAATATAAAAACTATATTTTTATCACTTTTAAAAATATAAAGATCATACCTTTTAAAGTTCTAATCTTTACTATTTTAAAATTCAAACCTTTTCTAAAAAAAATCTGATTTTTACTTCTTTAACATAATCAGTTTTTTTTTTTTTATCTTAGCATTTTCAGTTTTTATTTCTTTAACATAATCAGTTTTTTTTTTTTTTTTCTAAACATTTTCAGTTAAAAAAAAAACAGTAAAACTAAAAATCAGAAAGAAAAAAAAAACAGAAAACTAAAAATCAGAAAAGAAAAAAAAGTAAACTTACAGGGGGGGTTCTTGGCGTCGGCGGCGATCGACTGGAGGAGGGGCGCCTAGGGGGGAAAGCAGGAGGAAGGGGAGATGGCGCGGGGGGGCTCGGTCGCAGTCGGAAGGGGGGAAAGCGATGGGGTCTTCGCGGTTTGACTGGAGGGAAGGGGGTCGGGGAAGAAGGAGGAGGAGAATAAGGGGAGGGCGGCGGCGATGGCTACGGGGGGGGCGATCGGCGGTGGTTGGACGGTGGGCGCGCCTCCGTCTTCTTCTTCTCTTTTTTTTTCTTTTTAATTTTGATTCTGAAATAAACGAACGGGGGGGGCCTGTACGAAGGTAAAGGGGGGAGAAGGAATTTATTTTATATTTTTTTTTTATTTATTATTTAATTATTCAAAAAGGTTGACTTTCACAAACGACCCCTAAACGAGGTCCACCGCCTGTCGTCCATAGCTAATTACCCCCATTCCGAACACAATGGGATATGTATCGCAAGCTGATTTGATCGTTACAATCAGTTTTCTTTGAATTTACATTTAAATCACTAAATTGAATTTTAAACGTACATTTCAAATTACCGGGGTCACATACTAACTAGAAAAATTCTAGAAAAATATTTTCTAGCTTCGTATTGGCGATACGGTCCTAACAAAACTAGTTTCGTCGAATTCTGAGACCGTTAGAAAAATGGCCAATTTCCAGTCGATTAAAATCAACTGAAACTGGTCAAACGCGTTTTCCTTTGCCACGCTCACATATTGATTCGAAAAATTATGAAATTTGGAATCTAGCAATAACTTGGCACTGCGAATCCAACAAAACTGGTTTCGTCGAAATCCGAGGTCGTTTGCAAAATGTCCATTTTTAAGGGCCTGAATTCCATAGCGACTATTCAGAATTTTCAACTGGACATATCTTTTGATTCCCGATATGAAATCTTGATTTTTCGGATTCGTTGGAAAGATATTCACTATTAGATTCCATTATTTTTGGTTTCACTAAAATCCGGATTGTTTTGCACCCGGTACATTCAATTGAAGTTTGAAATCGAATTATCGAACTACCGCGCCATTTTCAATTCTATTTATAATTATATATAAATATTTATATTCTAACGACGACGCGTATAATATATACGTTCGAATTATATTCAAATAAAATTTCTCGTCGATATTATTTAAAATAATTCATTTTAAATATTCAAAATTCGCTAAAATTGCCAAAATAAAAATTTCAAACTGGCTCGCATTTTACGGGTTGTTACAATCTCCCCCACTTAAAACTTTTCGTCCCCGAAAAGGAACAAAGTCGAAAGTGGTTTGATTAATCAACACTACGTTCGATCTGGCTTCCTTTCTCCAACTCTTTAGTTTCTGAGAATTTTCAAAATTTCAAAAATTTGGCTAACACCCTAAATTTTCGAAAAATTTCGCCATAACCTCCCCTGCAATGGGAGCATCGGGGAATTTCAAATAGCTTCCCCGGTCCTTCAGATCTCAAAAAGAAAAAGAAAAAGCCAAGCGGCTAGCCAATAGGCTCACAAAATCATCATCACCCAAACAAAACAGGAAATTATGTAGTAAACATGTACCTATTTGTCGGGCAAACAAATTTTATTCTCTGCTCTAGCCTCCTTGCTATGACCTGTTCAAAGATATATATGCATATGCAAGCAAATGCGACCAAATTTCAATACAAGTCAATATTTGATTCAGTTAGGCATAATGGTTTAAAATTAGCAAACAAATGAACAAACAACACAAACATCAATCAATTAGTGAATTTAACGTTTCAAATTCATAATTTTGATACATATACAAAAATCTTGTTTTTGATGCCAATTCACAACAATAGGCCCTATCTAATTTTTGGTTCTCACACCAGTCTAATGGAAATATATAGATATCACACCTTCGTCACACGAATATAAATTCTGACGATGAGTACTCAACCATCAGAATCATCTTCGGGCCACTAGAGTATGATTCTATATCTATCCAATATATTAAAACTTCGAATACACGCGGATCAGACGTATACGCAAAATCTTTATATACTGGACTGTCCAACTCAATATAAATAGATAATCAGATACGAATAATTGATTTAAATTTTCAAAACAAAAATTGTTTTCATTTTAAAAATATACTCTTCACACTCGTTCTAGGATACTACTGATCCTATCTCTAACGAGTCATTCTAATTGGATATTACTAATCCAATATCTGATGAATTCTTTCATATGTTTCTAATGTGTCTTGTTCTCTGGCTTTGTAAACCAAAGCTCTGATACCAACTGTGAAGACCCGTAACTTCCCCGTAAAGGAAAGCGTCGGATAGTTCGAGAACAAGCCACATCAGAACTTATACAGAAGAACATTTCATTGTATATTACAACAATGCATCAGATTACAAGAATATACAGAGTATAAAAGAATATTACACAGAATTATCAGAGATTAAATTTACATTTAAATACATCGCAGCGGAAAATAATAAAATACACAACTAGAAGGGATATACGGATACAAAGCTTTCCGGATATCGTTCCAGCTGTAAACCAGGATCCTGTGAATATAAATCTGCAAAACCAAAACTACTAGCTGCCCGTGTCAAAATAAGGGCACCCAGAGTTTAGGTTAAAACAATAAACTCCAGGTCAGTCATGTGACTGGTGTGAGAACTAAAACAGTTAATAATCTTTATTTTAAATCATTAGGTAAATCAAGGGACCACGCCGTATGACACGGAACGGGTTTCCTCCCAAGAATACCAGTGTATAAAACAAATAGCGCAATGCTAAATAAAGAAAAATGAAGCCGTTATAAGACCCAGGTCCCATCACACAATGCAACGCAGCCGAGGATAGGGCTTTCCCTTATAACAGCCAAAGAATGCTTGATACGTTTGAAACAAATCATTTGATACCATAATAAGTGCATAGTGTATAAAACAACTTCAAATCATAAGTATCAATCATAGGCGGCATGAATGCCCCATACCACTATGTCGCCATATATATGTTATACAATCAAAATCGCAAAGTCACGTATTTGGAAATTTGGTTTCCAACTATGAACCGAGGCTAGGGGCAAGATCCTCTACCGATTCGAGACAATCTAGCCTACCATGTCTCAGGATCAGAGCTCGAGTGACCCTAGGAGCGACAGGGCCGGTCCACCGATGTGGATTAAAATGCCTGAACACTACGTTTCCCCGCCCTTTGGGGCGCAAACGAGCCAACGAATGACTCCATCGGTTCGAGAACGACCGATCAATCCGAGGCGCCTCGCAACAGCAACAACCACATAAGTCAAACTCGTCAGGGCGTGTAAAACCACTGACGCCACTTCTAGCTAGAAAGAAACGCAAGTCCTCCCTGAGGTCCGTCTCCCGTTTTTGGTTCATACCGGGTGTGAAACACGCGAGGTAAACGTTACACAAAGCTACGCCACAAAGGCCGTGCTTTGATCATCACCACAAGACTTTGCTTTTCAACAGAAGCCTTGATCATTTGCATCTTAGCATGCCACACAGGCAAACCATCCTATGCAACCGATATCAGTCACACAGAATGAAATCCGATGTCAGACACACAGTCCATTTACAAGTCCGTTCTGGGTCTGAACGAAACCGGAGGCACCTAGTACCCCTCATATCCATCGATCTCCAAGTACGTCTGGACGATCACTAACTGTTTCCATCTTCTTGGGTGTACAGCCCAATCAAGATCATCAGTTATCACCCAAACGACGTGAAGACCTCCGGTCTTCGACCATCGTCTTCATCTTCGACTTATCGTCGTATCAGTTATTCAGAATGGGATAAACCCGGCCTTTCCGAATAACTCGCGTATATATTATAAAAGTGTTACACAAACACAACATACGCCTCATTCCAATTCATTAGTCACTAACCGTAAATTAATCAAGAGAATAATTCCCCAAATATTAACCCCGAAGGCCGAAACCAACATCAGATCAATATCCAGAAAACCATTCTACTTAGCTAACCGACAGTTAGTTTCTAAATTTCACATTCATAGGGAAAGATTCCCATTAATTTTATCAAAGATAAATTCCTTGAATTTATTCTTTAATCCATTTTTGAATATCAATTCAAACTAGTCGGGATTAGCGAACCTTACCGAAGTAATCATTTGTTTTAATTTCCCAATCCCAACCTATTCATCCCATGAAGTAAAACTGGTAATACTTCATATCTAACACCACAGTGTTATCGGTAAATTCAATTACCATTTCACGTTCAAATCTAATTAAAGATTTAACTATCGCCTGGAGCAAAACTGGTGATACTCCATTTTCGATCTTTTCAATCTAATTAAAGATTCATTAAAACTCCACTCAGTTTTAATCGTTAACTGGGTTAAAGAATCAGTGTCATTTAAAACACGGTTCACGACAAGCCCAAAATCACATTCATTAATTATCGGGTTAAAGAACAAGTGTTATTTAAAACACTGTTCACGATAAACCCAAAAATCAACATCAATTCAATTCCAATTAAATATTATTTAATTGGTACACTTCATTAAATCTAAATAAAAAGATTTAATCTTTTCTCCACTGGGTTCAAGAACAGTGTTAGTGAAGACACCATTCACGACAAACCCAAATCCCATTTGATATTCAATATAAGGCTCTGAATAGAAAATATATCGGCTTATATTCAATATCAAATTCTACGATTAACAAATGTCGTATTGGAAATAACGATATAAATATATATCTTTCAAATTTCCGTAACAACATCCGTATAATCACAAATTCCAACATCGAAATATTCCGAAGACAATTTCGATTCAAATCCACTCCAATGCAATCATTGGAAATTTTGGTTATTTTCAAAACCCTTTTCAAATTCAATTTATTTATTTTAAAAATAAATAGAATTATAATTCTAGTTCAAAACTAGTTCATTTCGATAAAAATCTATTTTTATCTTTTCAAATAGGGAGTTTTTCATCCCAATTCTTTCTAAATCATTTCTTATGATTTTACACAAATTATTACTATTTTTAATAATTTTATCAAGGCCCGTACAGTCGATTTCCATCAATGGCCATCGAACTGCACTTACAGCGACCTTTTTCGAATTTGATTTGGACATAATTCCAAATCCAACCGTTAGATTTCAAATTTCTAATTTTCATTAGAAAGCTCTTTTCGATACGAACCCAACGGTTCCGGTTTTAGGAGAATCCGACGGTCGGATCTCCCGCAATGTCCGTTTGAAATAAATGGTCGAAATTCGCGAACTACCGCGGCGCGGCGCGTTCTATTCAGGCCATTATATTATATATATAATATATATAATATATATTTCGTCGATTCCTATTTAAAACGGATTATATAAATAGTTTTAAATTCGTTTCAAATTCTATTTCAACTTCTATTTCAATTCAAAGCCAAAATTGAATTCTTCTTTATAAATTCGTTTTAAAATTCATTTCTATTCAATTCGAATTTCAATTCAATTTGAATTCATTTCAATTCGCTTTCAATTCCATTTGAATTCGTTTTCAATTTAATTCATTTCGAAATCGTTTTCAATTCAATTCATTTCGAAATCGTTTTCAATTCAATTCACTTCGAAATCACTTTCAATTCAATTCATTTCGAAATCGTTTTCAATTCAATTCATTTCGAAATCGTTTTCAATTCACTTCGAAATCGTTTTCAATTCAATTCATTTCGAAATCGTTTTCAATTCAATTCACTTCGAAATCACTTTCAATTCAATTCATTTCGAAATCGTTTAAAATCGATATAAATATCGTTCACGTCAAAATGGCGTCAATCTAATCAACACGGCTTCATAAATTTCTATTTTCAAATATTCTATTTCAAATATTTCTTTTTCAAAATAGTTGTTATTATCAAAATATTTCGTTCAACACATGACCAATCTCAATGAATGAGTACTGTCAACACATGAACTTTTATTTTATAATATTCTTTATTTTTCAAATTGGAATGAGGCCCAATCAATTACCATATAAAGTTAATCATATGGATTTTCATACAACACATGTATATAATGACATTGAAAATAATCAACCATCAACCAAAGTGCACTACACTGTATAAGCATCAAATATAGATATTCAACGCTTATAACAGCCTGTCAATCAATCGATCGACATATTTAATCAATCAGGATGAGTGAACTTCAAATTTCATCCCAACACCCGTGTGGGGTTTCAAGCAATCAAACACATATTTTATTTGTACTGTTGGGCGATGTGTAAAATTTATCGTCCCAATCAATGTCATTCAAATAGGTGTACATAAACAAACCATCTGGTTTGTAAATGAATATTTATTTATTCACTTCACTATTTTCATATTCACGTTAAAAATTATATTTTTAACGATAAAACATTTTATTTCAACCTATGAATTTCTATTCAATTCATTTATTCAATAAAATGATATTTTTATTTTTCTAACATATTTTAGAAAATTTCGGCGGCATAACGGCACGATACTAGAAACGGGACGAGGCCTAGCCTTATCCCCGGTCTAGTGAAGGCCCACGCCATTCACACATCAATCCAACCATTCAATTTCACCCAAACAATTCAATTCAATCACATAATCAAACTAATCTATGCAACCAAACAAACAAGTCCATGGTTTGTGGACGATTGTGTCGGGTGCTACTAAGCACCGTCTGCATCCTAGTATATATATATATAACTAGAAAAATAAATTGAAAGGTGAGAAATTCTCACATATAGCTATCCTAGCTCCACGGCACTTCCTTGATAGAAATCTTCATCGCTATCGCATCCTCGTCGTCTTCGTTGCCCATAGCCACTACATATGTAAAAATCGAATTTTTACTTCGTTATTCAATATATAAAAATCGAATTTTTAGTTCGCTATTTAATATATAAAAATCATATTTTTATGCCGAAGTTCAATATATAAAAATCGAATTTTTACTACTATGTTATATAGATAAAAATTATATTTTTATCACGCTATTTTCCATATAAAGATTTCACCTTTTTGAATTTAAAGATTTCACCTTTTTAAATTTAAAGATTTCACCTTTTTAGAAATCATCACTTTACTTTAACGTATATAAAATAAAAATCAGATTTTTATTTCATTACATACACAAAGATGATATCTTTATATTCTCTATCCTATAAAGATTATATTTTCAATACTTTAAAAATATAAAAATCATATTTTTAATATTCCTATATAGTAAAGACTATATTTTTAATTCTTTAAAAATATAAAAACTATATTTTTATCACTTTTAAAAATATAAAGATCATACCTTTTAAAGTTCTAATCTTTACTATTTTAAAATTCAAACCTTTTCTAAAAAAAATCTGATTTTTACTTCTTTAACATAATCAGTTTTTTTTTTTTTTATCTTAACATTTTCAGTTTTTATTTCTTTAACATAATCAGTTTTTTTTTTTTTTCTAAACATTTTCAGTTAAAAAAAAAAACAGTAAAACTAAAAATCAGAAAGAAAAAAAAAACAGAAAACTAAAAATCAGAAAAGAAAAAAAAGTAAACTTACAGGGGGGGTTCTTGGCGTCGGCGGCGATCGACTGGAGGAGGGGCGCCTAGGGGGGAAAGCAGGAGGAAGGGGAGATGGCGCGGGGGGGCTCGGTCGCAGTCGGAAGGGGGGAAAGCGATGGGGTCTTCGCGGTTTGACTGGAGGGAAGGGGGTCGGGGAAGAAGGAGGAGGAGAATAAGGGGAGGGCGGCGGCGATGGCTACGGGGGGGGCGATCGGCGGTGGTTGGACGGTGGGCGCGCCTCCGTCTTCTTCTTCTCTTTTTTTTTTTCTTTTTAATTTTGATTCTGAAATAAACGAACGGGGGGGGCCTGTACGAAGGTAAAGGGGGGAGAAGGAATTTATTTTATATTTTTTTTTTTATTATTATTTAATTATTCAAAAAGGTTGACTTTCACAAACGACCCCTAAACGAGGTCCACCGCCTGTCGTCCATAGCTAATTACCCCCATTCCGAACACAATGGGATATGTATCGCAAGCTGATTTGATCGTTACAATCAGTTTTCTTTGAATTTACATTTAAATCACTAAATTGAATTTTAAACGTACATTTCAAATTACCGGGGTCACATACTAACTAGAAAAATTCTAGAAAAATATTTTCTAGCTTCGTATTGGCGATACGGTCCTAACAAAACTAGTTTCGTCGAATTCTGAGACCGTTAGAAAAATGGCCAATTTCCAGTCGATTAAAATCAACTGAAACTGGTCAAACGCGTTTTCCTTTGCCACGCTCACATATTGATTCGAAAAATTATGAAATTTGGAATCTAGCAATAACTTGGCACTGCGGATCCAACAAAACTGGTTTCGTCGAAATCCGAGGTCGTTTGCAAAATGTCCATTTTTAAGGGCCTGAATTCCATAGCGACTATTCAGAATTTTCAACTGGACATATCTTTTGATTCCCGATATGAAATCTTGATTTTTCGGATTCGTTGGAAAGATATTCACTATTAGATTCCATTATTTTTGGTTTCACTAAAATCCGGATTGTTTTGCACCCGGTACATTCAATTGAAGTTTGAAATCGAATTATCGAACTACCGCGCCATTTTCAATTCTATTTATAATTATATATAAATATTTATATTCTAACGACGACGCGTATAATATATACGTTCGAATTATATTCAAATAAAATTTCTCGTCGATATTATTTAAAATAATTCATTTTAAATATTCAAAATTCGCTAAAATTGCCAAAATAAAAATTTCAAACTGGCTCGCATTTTACGGGTTGTTACAGTTTTAATCTTCCCAAAAATCAATATTAATGATTGTTTAACTTAGGAAACCATATCCTGTATTTAACTGGGTTAAAGAACCAATGTCATTTAAAACACGGTTCGCGATAAACCCAAAATCACATTCCATTCCAATTTATTTTATTAAATTGGAAAACTTTACTTTGGAAAACCTCCTTTAAATCTTAACAAAAGGTTTATAAATTCCAAATCACATTTCACTGTAAATCGGGTTAAAGAACAAAGTCGTTAAAGCACAATTCATGATAAACCCAATTCCCATTTGATATTAAATATAAGGCTCTGAATAGAAAATATATCGGCTTATATTCAATATCAAATTCTACGACCAACAAATATCGTATTGGAAGTAATGATATAAATATATCTTTCAAATTTCCATAACAATATCTGTATAATCACGAAATCCAACATCGAAATATTCCAAAGACAATTTCGATTCAAATCCATTCCAATTAAATTATTGGAATTTCTGGTTATTTTCAAAACCATTTCAAATCCACTTTATTTATTGTAAAAATAAATAGGATTATAATTCTAGTTCAAAACTAGTTCATTTCGATAAAAATATGTTTTTACCTTTTCAAATATGGAATTTTTCATCCCAATTCTTCACAAATCATTTCTTATGATTTTACGCATATTATTACTATTTTTAATAACTTTATCAAGGCCCGTACAGTCGATTTCCATCAACGGCCATCGAACTGCACTTACAACGACCTTTTCCAGATTTGATTTGGACATAGTTCCAAATCCAGCTGTTAGATTTCTAATTTCTAATATTCGTTATAAATCTCTTTTCGATACGAACCCAACGGTTCCGGTTTTAGGAGAATCTGATGGTCGGATCTCCCGTAATATCCATTCGAAGTCAATGGTCGAAATTCGTGAACTGCCACAGCGCGGCGCATTCTATTCAGGCCATTATATATATAATATATATATATTATATATATTTCGTCGATTTCCTTTCAAAGTGTATTTTATAAATCGTTTTAAATTCGTTTTCAAAACGATTTCAAATTTATATTCAATTTCTAATCAAAATTGAATATTCCATATCAGTAATCTGTAAATGATAATATTTTCAAAACGTTATATTTTGAAATCACTTCCTTTTCTATATTCATTGTAAAATTGAATAAAATTGGTATAAATATCGTTCACGTCAAAATGGCGTCAATCTAATCAACACGGCTTTTATTCAACACATGAATGTTTTCTTCTATTCAACACATGAATATTTATTTTATTCAACACATGAATATTTATTCTATTCAACACATGAATTTATATTCTATTCAATACATGAATATTTATTTTATTCAACACGGGAATATTTATTTTATTCAACACATGAATATTTATTCTATTCTGCATATGAATTTATATTCTATCCAACACATAAATATTTTCATCTATTCAACACATGAATTTTCATTTTATAATATTCTTTATTTTCCAAATTAGAATAAGGCCCAATCAATTACCGTATAATGTTAATTATATGGATTCCATACAACACATGTATATAATAGCAACGATAAATAATCAATCATCATCCAGAGTGCACCACACAACTGCATAAGCATTAAATATAAATAATTAACGCTTACACAGTCTGTCGACCAATCGATCGACATATAGCTAAATAATTGGGATTAGTGTACGCCAAATATCATCCCAACGCCCGTGTGGGGTTTCAAATCAACAAACACAGATTTTTATTTATGCAGTTGGGCGATGTGTAAAATTTATCGTCCCAATCCATATCGGTCAAATAAGTGTACATGAACAAATCATCCGATTTGTAAATGAATATTTATTTTATTTCAACACATGAATATATATTTTATTTCAACACATGAATTTATATTCTATTCAACACATGAATATTTATTTTATTCAACACACGAATATTTATTTTATTCAACACATGAATTTATATTCTATTCAACACATGAATTTTTTTCTGTTCCACCTCAAAATCAATTTTCACACAAATAAATCAATCCAAACGCAATCAAACAAACAAGTCATCCATGGTCTGTGGACGACGGGTGTCGGGTGCTGCTAAGCACCGCCTGCATCCTAGTATATATTTCAACTAGAAAATAAATAAAAGTGAGGAGTTCTCACCGATAAGCTAAACCAAACGCCGCGACTCTTCATTTGTAGGAAATCTTCACCGTGCTTCCAACGAGATCTGTTTCACGCGGTATATGTTAAAAATTATTTTTAACAACGCTGCTTCCTATATAAAGATTATATTTTTATATCGCCACTCATATAAAAATCTCATTTTTATATTCTCTAGTATACAAAAATCATATTTTTATTATCTCTACTATATAAAAATCATATTTTTATTCGATTAAAAATTATATCTTTATACTTCCACTTCAACAATAAAAATCCTATCTTTATATAAACAAAAAACGTATCTTTCCTCCTTTGCCCTAATAAAATTATAGTCTTTATACTTATAAAGATATAATCTTTCCTGTCATAAAAATACAATCTTTTTACTGATCAAAATCTAATCTTTTTATATTTTAAAAATCTATTCTTTTTATGATTAAAAACCACATCTTTTCTTATTAAAAATCATAACCTTTCAAACTAAAAATCAAATCTTTCTATACTAAAAAAAAATAATCAAGTTTCTACAACATGATGTATATATAAAAGAAAGGAGAACAGAAATTTACTTAATTAAATAAACCAAAAACAAACAAAAAAACTCATTGTTTGTCTTGGTTATTGATTGAAGGCCGAAGATGGGAAGGGGAAGGCAGCGACTGGCCATGGAGGAGCGGATTCAGGTGGAGGCAGGCGCGTTAGGGCCAGAGCGGCGGATCGGGGTTCGCTGGGGCCGAGTTGGGGGTTCTGTGGTTGTCTAGGGTTTAGGCGGAGGATAGAAAGGGAGCGCGCGAGGGATCACAGGAGGGGGTGCTGGAGAGGGCGGTAACGGTGGAGAGAGGGTGGTGGCGGCCAGCATTGGAAGCAGCGGCGGCGTTAGATGGGCCAACGTCCATCGATTTAGGTCGTAGGTTTTTTTTTTGAAAATCTGACGGAGAGAGAGAGTAAGGGGGGCTATTATATTATAATTTAATTAATTAATTATTTTATTCTCTTTTAAGTTGACTTTCCATTTGAACTCGAAATCAAGTCTACCGATTGTCGCCCCTAGCTAATTAACTCCATTCCGAACGCAATGGGATATGCATCGTAACCCTATTCGGCTGTTACGATCAGTTTCCGCTTAAATTAAAATATAAATCTATATATATTCAATTCAAATGTACATATTAATTTACCGGGCCCACATACAAACTCAAAAATTTCAGAAAAATTATTTCTAGCTTCGTATTGACGATACGGTCCTAACAAAACTAATTTCATCAAATTTTGAGACCGTTTGAAAAAAGGTCATTTTCCAGTCGATTAAAATCAACTGAAACTGGTCAAACGCGATTTCCTTTTCCATGCTCACATATTGATTCGAAAAATTACGAATTTTGGAATCTAGCAATAACTTGACATCACGGATCCAAAAAAGTGGTTTCGTCAAAAACCGAGGTCGTTTACAAAATAGCTATTTTTAAGGGCCAGAATTCCACAAGGACTATTCTGAATTTTCAACTGGACATAACTTTTTATCCCTGCTATGAAATTTCAATTTTTCGGATTCGTTGGAATGATATTATCAAATAAATTCTAATATTTTAGTTTCGCTAAAATCCGGTTTATTTTGAATCATGTGCGTTCATTTGAAATTTGAAATCGAATTTTCGAACTACCGCGCCATTTTCAATTCCTTTTATATTTGAAATAAAATATTTATATTCTAACAACGATTCAAATAAATATATACGTTCTAATTCTATTCAAAATAAATTTTTTGTCGCTATTATTTAAAATAATTCATTTTAAATATTCAAAATTCACTAAAAATGCCAAAATAAAAATTTTAAATTGGCTTAGATTTCCGGGTTATTACACAAAATAAAATTTACAGTAAAATTCTATAAAAAAAATTAATACTGCGCGTACTGTAATTGAATGATTATTGTAATCCGATATAAATTATAGTTTTATTTTAAACAAGTTATTTAATATAAATCACATTCATTTGACAACGTGTTCACATAAATATTGCTTAAAATAAACGAAATTCCAAACATAATATTTATTTCAATGTTAATCCTTACTTTATTTTATATTCTGAGCGTCGAATTTCTTAGATTGTTATAATCTCCCCCATTTAAGGCTTTTCGTCCTCGAAAAGGAGAGTTCGTAAAATTATACATAAGTAAAATAAATCTTACCTATAAATTTCTATTTTTGAGAACTCAAGATGATCTCTCGAACATAGAATCCCCTTTTCATTTCATTGAAACAGTACATATTTATATAGAGAAACATACTTTACCTCGGGACATCCAAAACCAAAATTTTGCTTTCAAAATTTAAAATATACTATGATGAAATCTTTATGTTATTTGTTCGAGAAGTTCATCCTCATGATAGGGCAACTGAGTATCACCCTTCTCACGAAATCCAGTTCCTCATCACGACCTTGTTTTAGTCATGGTTTCTCGAACAAACCAAATCATTTCATATCCCGAAGTGTAACGCCCCGTCTCCGCTAGGGTCACTCGCAAAGGAATGCGCTAGCTTTAGAGGGGCATTATTGGTAAACATGCACAGAAATATCACAAGACAGAACATATAAAATAGCGGAAGTAAAATCAAACTTTCATAAACATTAATAATTAAGGTCTAAAGCCTTTTACACCAGAGTACATCAAATCCTGTCTTGCAATAGTAAAGAAGCATAAAGACTTTTTTTTATTATTCCCCAAGTAAAAACAGTAAAGTAGCCATAGCCAAGATAAGTCCAAGCCATCCATGATGACCTTCAAGCAGAAGAAGTCTGAACTAAACAACAGCATTTCCTCCCAGTAACCTGGGGGGAACGGAAGAAAAGAGGCGAAACAAAACGGGTCAGTCAAAAAGACTGAGTAAGCCCTATCTACTATTAGTATAAAAACTAGTAAAGTTAACTGACATGAGAAACTGAGATGAACATAAGCATGATAACAAGATAGATAAGCTAAATCAAAATAACAGGATGAACTACTGAACTCAGGTAAACTAAGGTGTCATGATAAATTACGATGTCAAGATAAAACAAGGCATCACATCGTCGGGTTTCTATCCAGTATAATATCCCAAGGTATCTATCCTGTATAACATCCCCCGGTTTCTATCATGTATATTTCTCCTGGTTCTAACATGTATATTTGCTCTGCACCTCTTGTACTAGTATCCCAACCCACGTCATGTGTTAACTATGAATGTCCCTTGCCAAATGTCATGTAATGGTCCATGCCAACCTAATATATAGCATATGTAGGTTTTCCCAACTCGTATGTTTCTTTCCATGTATAAGTTCAGTCCTTTGCCGCAGGCCATACGGGCTTTCCCATGTAAACGTTTTATCCTTGAAGTTGTTTTGGACTGCAACCCTTGATCTAGTTATGTTTCCTTACCATGAACTATCGCGCGTTCGCTTAGGATTTATGCCACCTAGGACCACTAGGGATTATGCTACCTAATGAACGTTTCCGTGTCTCGGTTTGGGTTCAGCCACCTAGGGCCACTAGGGATTACGCTAACCGCCAACCGCGCCCTTTTTCCCACGCATTCATCGTGAATTGTTTTTCCATGACTGTATGCACATGTATCACATCGTGCCATCCGAGTCCTGTCACAGGGCAGGTCAAGAAATACAGGACTCGGTCGGGAGCTTTCGGTTTATCTGCCGATGCAGATGCTAAGGTCTGTTTTTCTACACGTGGCTATGGTCCCACGCGACCCCTCCCTCAACTAGCGAAAGACAAGACAGGATAAATCCTGTACGAGAACACACTACTGGCCAACCCCCAATCCGAGCCTTACCGCACCCATAATTAGATAGCAATTATGGTCTATTGGGTGTTCTCTGCCTTTCCGTATGTACACGCTTGACCAAAGATGGAAGGTAGCCTGACGAGAAAATGCTATCTAGGGTACGACCGTGTCTCGTCGACTGTGCCCTATCCATCCCCGTCTTTAGGTTGCTCGTATAGCAACCAAGGCATACTCTTGGTCCTTCTAACGCAGACCTTAACCTCTCATGAGCCTAGTATAATTACCTGGCAGCCCACAGAGGGATCCCAAGAATATCCTCACGTTCCCCGAAGCCGCTGCTTCGTTACCCAGTTCGCTGGAGCCTTTATCTAAATCAGATACTTGCTCCTACCCGTATACTTAAACGATGACCTACCGTATCAGGTTACTCATCTATCTATGAACTGGTCTAAATTTCCTTGACTAAGAATCATTACTTAGTTATCCTTCAACTAAGGTTTACCACTTAGCCTTATTTCCGTTATCCTTGTTAATTACGGTTACCCACCTAATTCTCCGAATTAGGGTTTATATAACAGATTAAGTGTCACTTAAGTTCATGACTTAATCCCATCTACAAATCATGTCCAAATTGGCTAAGTATCCAAGTCAAGACTTAACCCGTCTACAAATCATGTCAAAATTGGCTAAGTATCCAAGTTCAAGACTTAACCCTACAAACCATGCTCAAGTTGGTTAAGTATATATTAACTTGACCCTATCAAATTTCTTAGTCAAACCGGTCAAGTGTATTCAAGCGATTCGTGACTTAGCCTTATCATGTTTTCACGTTACATTGGTTAAGTATGGGTTAACTTAACCTCAATAAATTAACGAGTTAGATTGGTTAAGTTTAGGTCACTTAACCACATCAAATTAACGGGTTAGATTGGTTAAGTATAGGTCACTTAACCACATCAAATTAACGAGTTAGATTGGTTAAGTGTTTAACTTAACCCCATTAAACTACCAAGTGGGATTAATTAAGTTTAGGTTAACTTAACCCCATCCGATTACCATGTTTAGACTAATTGAGTCTAATCTTAGCCCCATCCATTAACTGTATCTTTCGGTTAAGTGTCATTAAGGAAACTTACTTAACCTTACCAAGTTATCGTGTTGGATTGATTAAGTGTTGATTAACTTAACCCCGTCCACTAGTCGTATAAAAATGGTTAAGTGTCATTAGGCAAATCAAGTTACTTAACCTACCCAACTTTGTCATGTTTTGTTAAGTATCATTAGCCCAATCTAATTACTTAACCCACTTGTCCATGTCATATTTGGTTAAGAGTCATTAATCCAATTTTGACTTAACCCTATTATGTGGCATTAATTACTTAATGCACCTTCACCTCTCACATTAGACTTTGTTGTGGTTACTAGTTAAGCCGGTCGGTTCCGGGTAGCTTTACACCACAACTTGGTCTAACCTCGGGTTCAAGCACAACATGACCAACTTCTCATATTGGGTCCTATTGTTTGCAACTACTAGTTAGGCCGGTCGGTTCCGGGTAGTTTTACGTTGCAAACTCAACCCAACCTCGAGTTGGCCACTTTCTTGTTTAGTCTAGTGTCATGTTCATAGTCAAGTTTTCAAGCAATTGGGTAGACCTAACTTAATAGGTAAATTCCCAATGGGTAGACCTAACTTAATAGGTAAATTCCCAAGCTTATGTTTTTATGCACACTTACATGTCAACTTCCATGTTATATTTCAAATCATGTTCTCAAGTTGTATTTTCATGTCATTAGAAATTACCCATAACATAACCCAACGCTTTTAAACTCGCATATACGTTCGCAACAACGTAATGGACTAAAAGAAGAGACTTGACAAAGGCATGACAAAAATGGATATTAAGCCACAAGTTAATCATGGTGGCAAATGAGGCACAAATGTGTTCATTAGCTTGCATATTACATTCTTAAGCCTCAAAACATGCATAAAACCGAAACTTGGCACATAAGCGAATCATGGTGACAAAAGACATGGAATGATGACTAGAAACTCGCATACGTCATCATATAAGGGTTATGACTTCATATGCAAGTAGACATAATGATTATGAAGGTTCTCATGTTGCATAATGCAACATTTCAACATAAAGGTTGTAGCTTTTAGCTCATAAGATCAAGATAATGACTTCATAAACTTGCATGACATGATAGCATATATCATTCTCAATGATCAAACCCAAACTTGCAACATGAACATTTAACTTCATAGTTAATATCTAAGAGTAGGGAAGGGCTTACTTTGCTATGAAGGCCTAAATCGATTAAACTAGAGCTTGTGATGAAGCCTATGCATGCCATCACCCAAAAACCCAAAGATGAACCCTCCAAATCAATGAAAACCCCCTCTTTATGAACAAAGATCAAAGCTTTTGACTTGGAATCAACTTGAGAAGCTCTCATACTAACATAAGGACTCTCTAATACTCTCATGATCATGAAACCTCTCATAGAAATGAAGTGGAGGCTAGGATAGTTGAGTGGAGGCCATGAGAGTAGAAATTTTGCCATAGTTTAGTTACATGAGTGAATAATGAGGGTTTAGGGGAGGGTTAGGGGCTTATTTATAGAATATTAGGCTAGTTAGGACCCTTAGATTAACCCTAGGACCAACCTGAACCGTCAGATCTCAAACCAGGCCCAAAAACCTAGCCAAGATAGAAACAGGTGCACCAGGCAAGACTGCTCGTCTGAGCCAAGTCGACAGCCAAGTCGACAGGGCTGTCGACTTGGTCAGACCAAGTCGACTCCCAAGTCGACAGGGCTGTCGACTTGGGTACTGTGGCGGGAATTTTTCCCGCCTGGCCCAACTGGCCCAATTTTCCAAATTCAAGTTTGAATTTGAAATCTGTTTTTTTTTTTACTTAGAAATTTTCTGAAAACTTCGTTGGGCCTTAATCGGGTCATACGGACTCCGATTTTCGAAAACTCGGACTCTATTTCGCGTATTTTTCCGAGACGAACGCAATGGCATAGCCCGTTTAACTTGATTCAGAATTTAATTTTAAATTCTGCCTTGATTCTCGTCTTAATCATGCTATCGAAATACGGGTTGTTACATTCTCCTCACCTTTTAGGATTTCGTCCCCGAAATCTCCAAGTTAGGAAGAACATATCCTACCATCCATCATCCATCTACTCAAAACATCATCCACAAGCGACCATTGTCCTTAGATGATTTCTAATGCTATATGAATATATGCAAAACGTGTGTGTACATGTTCCTTAGCTAATGCTAATGATCAGGCCTGAATAATCTTTCTAATGCAAAAATATGCATAGTGCCATGAATCCAACATGTATGCAAATAGTCCTAGTCATATAGACACTATATGCGTGCACAACTATTCATTCATATGCAACAACCGCATGATAACACATTCAATTTCATCCATAAACAAGTATAAATACTCGTGCATATGCAATATGAAATGTGACCGAGTCGAGCTAGCATCTAATGTGTATTCGCGCATCCACGAGCAACCACTTGCAACCACTTGCAACCATATCAATCATAACATGTTTCAAATACATGTTTACATCCATAGGGTTCTACCTAGGATTCCCTGAAACAGGGTCAAGAAAATAAACAAGACAAACTCCTTACGGGGTTTGTAACAGAAAATAGGACCGAGAGGGTGTCCACAAAAGATAGCCTACAAGTAAGCTCTACAGAAAACAGGGATCAAGGATACACTCCCAAAAAGAGATATCGTGCGCGTATCTAGTCTTTGACCATCAAAGTCGTACTTCCTTGAGCTCAATTCCATTGTGCCTTGACTGTCTTTTAACTTCGCGATTTCGTAGCTTCTTATTTCCTGTTTCCATAACATGAGCTGGAACTCATTCCTTCGTCGCCTCTCGTTCCACTTGCACTTATCCTTTTTCTAAAATACTTGACGCACACATGACTGCGTACTCATGATCTCATGCAAGCTTTCCAAAATTCACTAGTGAATCTCGGACCTCGTACCATAAGGTATTCCACGTAGAAGAACTTTCTCTTGAAAGTAAACAGATGCCAACCAGGTTATCAAGCGCACTTACTAGGGTGACTTCTATAACCCATGCATAAGTGAAATAAACCATCCGTCTTATCGGCGAACACCACTCGATCGGGCTCCAAATTTCCAATAAAGGCATCCAGGGATTCTAAGTAACTAGTCATGACAAATCCTCAAAAAGGTTACACGATACTTCGAGGGTATTACCAAGGCTAGTCAAAAGTCTAACTACCCTCCTATCAAAACCGGGAGTGGCACCCCTTACTGGATAACCACTTTATCCCTAGAATCCATCCATAGCTTATAAACATAAGCATTATTTCCAAACTCAACACTTGGCCTAGACATTCTCAAATCCAAACAAGTCATGTATACATGGACTGACTCTCCAATAGGACTTTGAGACAAAAATTGGGATTCTCTATTACGCTAGTACTTAAGGTGCAGAGACTCCACTATCGAAGAAGACTTAAATGATACGATGATCAAAACAAAGTCCTAACGGGATGATAGAGAAGAAAAGCTAAACCTTTAACAAGATCGTTACCCTCCTTCCGAGGTACCCTAGAAATGAGAGCATACTACTGCCCTCCCGATGATCTTGTCCTTGTCCCATGATACTTAACTATCCACCCCGTTTTACCGTGCCAAAGGTACTCTCTCGTCATGGGTTTCATTGTTCATCTTTCTCCCTCCTTTGAGGACTAAGCTTATGCCAACAAGTTGCTCATCCTTAAGCTCGTATCCTTTATCCTCTTTCTCACTATCCTTTCCTATAACGCGACCACTGGTCTCTCGAGAACCACCTCCATCGCATGGAAAGCACTTTCGTAGATGGAAAAGACTAGTCGCAGTTAAAACCACTGTGACTACAGATGGAGGAAAGAAAGGAAAAGAGATTAAATTAAGGAAACAAGGATAGTGCTAATGGCCTTTGGGGAATAGCCTTTTTCTTTTAAAAGAAAATTTTCTTGAAAAATGCTTCTTTGTAAACAGGTTTCAAATAGTTTTCAGAAGGTCTTTAAAAACTTTTGCCCAGTCTAGTAACTTTCTGCTCTGATACCAAATGTAACGCCCCGTCCCCCGCTAGGGTCACTCGCAAAGGAATGCGCTAGCTTTAGAGGGGCATTATTGGTAAACATACACAGAAATATCACAAGACAGAACATATAAAATAGCGGAAGTAAAATCGAACTTTCATAAACATTAATAATTAAGGTCTAAAGCATTTTACATCAGAGTACATCAAATCCTGTCTTGCAATAGTAAAGAAGCATAAAGACTTTTTTTTATTATTCCCCAAGTAAAAACAGTAAAGTAGCCATAGCCAAGATAAGTCCAAGCCATCCATGATGACCTTCAAGCAGAAGAAGTCTGAACTAAACAATAGCATTTCCTCCCTGTAACCTGGGGGGGAACGGAAGAAAAGAGGCGAAACAAAACGGGTCAGTCAAAAAGACTGAGTAAGCCCTATCTACTATTAGTATAAAAACTAGTAAAGTTAACTGACATGAGAAACTGAGATGAACATAAGCATGATAACAAGATAGATAAGCTAAATCAAAATAACAGGATGAACTACTGAACTCAGGTAAACTAAGGTGTCATGATAAATTACGATGTCAAGATAAAACAAGGCATCACATCGTCAGGTTTCTATCCAGTATAATATCCCAAGGTATCTATCCTGTATAACATCCCCCGGTTTCTATCATGTATATTTCTCCTGGTTCTAACATGTATATTTGCTCTGCACCTCTTGTACTAGTATCCCAACCCACGTCATGTGTTAACTATGAATGTCCCTTGCCCAATGTCATGTAATGGTCCATGCCAACCTAATATATAGCATATGTAGGTTTTCCCAACTTGTATGTTTCTTTCCATGTATAAGTTCAGTCCTTTGCCGCAGGCCATACGGGCTTTCCCATGTAAACGTTTTATCCTTGAAGTTGTTTTGGACTGCAACCCTTGATCTAGTTATGTTTCCTTACCATGAACTATCGCGCGTTCGCTTAGGATTTATGCCACCTAGGACCACTAGGGATTATGCTACCTAATGAACGTTTTCGTGTCTCGGTTTGGGTTCAGCCACCTAGGGCCACTAGGGATTACGCTAACCGCCAACCGCGCCCTTTTTCCCATGCATTCATCGTGAATCGTTTTTCCATGACTGTATGCACATGTATCACATCGTGCCATCCGAGTCCTGTCACAGGGCAGGTCAAGAAATACAGGACTCGGTCGGGAGCTTTCGGTTTATCTGCCGATGCAGATGCTAAGGTCTGTTTTTCTACACGTGGCTATGGTCCCACGCGACCCCTCCCTCAACTAGCGAAAGACAAGACAGGATAAATCCTGTACGAGAACACACTACTGGCCAACCCCCAATCCGAGCCTTACCGCACCCATAATTAGATAGCAATTATGGTCTATTGGGTGTTCTCTGCCTTTCCGTACGTACACGCTTGACCAAAGATGGAAGGTAGCCTGACGAGAAAATGCTATCTAGGGTACGACCGTGTCTCGTCGACTGTGCCCTATCCATCCCCGTCTTTAGGTTGCTCGTATAGAAACCAAGGCATACTCTTGGTCCTTCTAACGCAGACCTTAACCTCTCATGAGCCTAGTATAATTACCTGGCAGCCCACAGAGGGATCCCAAGAATATCCTCACGTTCCCCGAAGCCGCTGCTTCGTTACCCAGTTCACTGGAGCCTTTATCTAAATCAGATACTTGCTCCTACCCGTATACTTAAACGATGACCTACCGTATCAGGTTACTCATCTATCTATGAACTGGTCTAAATTTCCTTGACTAAGAATCATTACTTAGTTATCCTTCAACTAAGGTTTACCACTTAGCCTTATTTCCGTTATCCTTGTTAATTACGGTTACCCACCTAATTCTCCGAATTAGGGTTTATATAACAGATTAAGTGTCACTTAAGTTCATGACTTAATCCCGTCTACAAATCATGTCCAAATTGGCTAAGTATCCAAGTTCAAGACTTAACCCGTCTACAAATCATGTCAAAATTGGCTAAGTATCCAAGTTCAAGACTTAACCCTACAAACCATGCTCAAGTTGGTTAAGTATATATTAACTTGACCCTATCAAATTTCTTAGTCAAACCGGTCAAGTGTATTCAAGCGATTCATGACTTAGCCTTATCATGTTTTCACGTTACATTGGTTAAGTATGGGTTAACTTAACCTCAATAAATTAACGAGTTAGATTGGTTAAGTTTAGGTCACTTAACCACATCAAATTAACGGGTTAGATTGGTTAAGTATAGGTCACTTAACCACATCAAATTAACGAGTTAGATTGGTTAAGTGTTTAACTTAACCCCATTAAACTACCAAGTGGGATTAATTAAGTTTAGGTTAACTTAACCCCATCCGATTACCATGTTTAGACTAATTGAGTCTAATCTTAGCCCCATCCATTAACTGTATCTTTCGGTTAAGTGTCATTAAGGAAACTTACTTAACCTTACCAAGTTATCGTGTTGGATTGATTAAGTGTTGATTAACTTAACCCCGTCCACTAGTCGTATAAAAATGGTTAAGTGTCATTAGGCAAATCAAGTTACTTAACCTACCCAACTTTGTCATGTTTTGTTAAGTATCATTAGCCCAATCTAATTACTTAACCCACTTGTCCATGTCATATTTGGTTAAGAGTCATTAATCCAATTTTGACTTAACCCTATTATGTGGCATTAATTACTTAATGCACCTTCACCTCTCACATTAGACTTTGTTGTGGTTACTAGTTAAGCCGGTCGGTTCCGGGTAGCTTTACACCACAACTTGGTCTAACCTCGGGTTCAAGCACAACATGACCAACTTCTCACATTGGGTCCTATTGTTTGCAACTACTAGTTAGGCCGGTCGGTTCCGGGTAGTTTTACGTTGCAAACTCAACCCAACCTCGAGTTGGCCACTTTCTTGTTTAGTCTAGTGTCATGTTCATAGTCAAGTTTTCAAGCAATTGGGTAGACCTAACTTAATAGGTAAATTCCCAATGGGTAGACCTAACTTAATAGGTAAATTCCCAAGCTTATGTTTTTATGCACACTTACATGTCAACTTCCATGTTATATTTCAAATCATGTTCTCAAGTTGTATTTTCATGTCATTAGAAATTACCCATAACATAACCCAACGCTTTTAAACTCGCATATACGTTCGCAACAACGTAATGGACTAAAAGAAGAGACTTGACAAAGGCATGACAAAAATGGATATTAAGCCACAAGTTAATCATGGTGGCAAATGAGGCACAAATGTGTTCATTAGCTTGCATATTACATTCTTAAGCCTCAAAACATGCATAAAACCGAAACTTGGCACATAAGCGAATCATGGTGACAAAAGACATGGAATGATGACTAGAAACTCGCATATGTCATCATATAAGGGTTATGACTTCATATGCAAGTAGACATAATGATTATGAAGGTTCTCATGTTGCATAATGCAACATTTCAACATAAAGGTTGTAGCTTTTAGCTCATAAGATCAAGATAATGACTTCATAAACTTGCATGACATGATAGCATATATCATTCTCAATGATCAAACCCAAACTTGCAACATGAACATTTAACTTCATAGTTAATATCTAAGAGTAGGGAAGGGCTTACTTTGCTATGAAGGCCTAAATCGATTAAACTAGAGCTTGTGATGAAGCCTATGCATGCCATCACCCAAAAACCCAAAGATGAACCCTCCAAATCAATGAAAACCCCCTCTTTATGAACAATGATCAAAGCTTTTGCCTTGGAATCAACTTGAGAAGCTCTCATACTAACATAGGGACTCTATAATACTCTCATGATCATGAAACCTCTCATAGAAATGAAGTGGAGGCTAGGATAGTTGAGTGGAGGCCATGAGAGTAGAAATTTTGCCATAGTTTAGTTACATGAGTGAATAATGAGGGTTTAGGGGAGGGTTAGGGGCTTATTTATAGAAGATTAGGCTAGTTAGGACCCTTAGATTAACCCTAGGACCAACCTGAACCGTCAGATCTCAAACCAGGCCCAAAAACCTAGCCAAGATAGAAACAGGTGCACCAGGCAAGACTGCTCGTCTGAGCCAAGTCGACAGGGCTGTCGACTTGGTCAGACCAAGTCGACTCCCAAGTCGACAGGGCTGTCGACTTGGGTACTGTGGCGGGAATTTTTCCCGCCTGGCCCAATTTTCCAAATTCAAGTTTGAATTTGAAATCTGTTTTTTTTTACTTAGAAATTTTCTGAAAACTTCGTTGGGCCTTAATCGGGTCATACGGACTCCGATTTTCGAAAACTCGGACTCTATTTCGCGTATTTTTCCGAGACGAACGCAATGGCATAGCCCGTTTAACTTGATTCAGAATTTAATTTTAAATTCTGCCTTGATTCTCGTCTTAATCATGCTATCGAAATACGGGTTGTTACACGAAGTTTTAAATCATTTTGCAACCATAACTTACAAATACTTATTGTTCCCTAAACATTTCAAATTATCGGGATTCTAGTCGTCAAAATTTCCTTTATTTATAAGTCATTCATTACATCCAAATAGTTGGAAAACTTGTTAAATCTTAGAATAAAATTTCAACTTCAAACATACAAAATTATGTTTCAAAATTTCTAAATCAAGGATCTTATTCAAATATTTTCAAATTTCTAAGTCGAATTTTTTTTAAGGATCATATTCACAAGTTTTCAATTTATTTCGAAATATCTAAATATTTACAAAAGTTAACGCTCATGTAACCATACAATTTCCCTTTAATCAAATTACCAACATGATTTCTTTACTCAACTAGTTGGAAAAATCATCCATTTAAAATAACGTCATGCTTCTGCTATGCTACTCTGATTCGGCATATTTCAAACTAGTATTGTTTCAAGCATTTATTCAACCATTTGAGTTAAATTTTCAAAATCAACTAATATTTATTAATCTAAATTTCTTGTATAAGTCAGACCCTTTTTTTCAAACGCTTTAAATTTCTACACAACGTCTATTTATTGAGATTTCGTTAACAAAATATTTTGATAGATCACCATTTATAGTTTGAATTTAAAACTTGGCTTCGTTCAAGAATTCAAATTACATGTACTCGAATCAGGTCGAGTTATAGATAAAGGTTCTATATCAGAATGAGGGTTCAAATCAAGTGATTTGATCAAGTTCATAAGATAAAAAGGGTATGAACGATTGCTTAATAAATAACTCCAGCTAACTTACTCATATCGTCTAAATAGGGAAAGAGTAGTTTTCTTCCTCACTTAAAACTTTAGTTATATATTTAAATTATATTTTCAAACAATTTCTTGCTTAAGTTAAGTTACCTTTAAATTTCTCAAGGGATCTACCTTGCTAAAATTATACTTTCAACCAAAATAATTTAACTTTCATATTACCATTTTCAATACATGCTAGGTCTCGATTTTGATTGTTACTATATTAACCTATTTAACATCCATCAAGAGGTATAATATCTTCTCTGATTACGACTTATTAGACCATAAATTCATATTCAATTGTTCGTCATAATTAATTCATTATTCTTGTAAATCTGAAATATGGTAAATTATCTTCTTTACGTGCATTTTCAACAATTCATTACCCAATTCATTAAGCGGGAATTTACTCCAAGAATATATCTTTTAATTATTCAAGTACTATTTTTACCAAATTCAAAGTTTTAAGGCTTCAAGGTCTTTAAATATTCTTAAGCTAACCTCAGCTTTCCTATCTCTTCAAAACTTCTAGTTTTGCTTTTCTCTAATTAAATTCCTATATTAAATTTCCAAACCATTTTATTAAGATTCATTCATTACAACACATAGTTAAATGGTTTTGAATATTCCTCGACGTTTAAATCGGATTTATATAGCTATCCCACCTTCAAAACCTGAAAATAAATATCAGCGATGTCGCGCTCATCCCAGAGTTTATTTCCAAGAGACTAGAGTGTGATTCTACATCTATCTAGTATATATATCGGACTTCGTATATACACTGGCCAGGCATATATTCGAAATCCTTACATACTGATAGTCCAATCATGACGTCAAATACAATACTCAAAACCCTTATCTTCAATTATATTTCAAAATAATTGTCATTTTCAAAATTATTTACCTAGTTCCAAAATAATTTATATAGATTTCAAAATATGCTCTTTCAACAAGATATCCCAAACTCTTATTCTAGGGCATTTCTGACCCTACCTCTAATGAGATGTTATAACCCTGATGAGTCCTATCTTTTGTTCAAAATATGTCATACCCTATAGCTTTGTATAACCAAAGCTCTAATAACAACTTGTAACGACCAGCCTTTTTGCCTGATGCTTGCCGGTAATTAAACCAACTTAAATCGCTCATAAAGACGATTGTTATGGGTACATACATATACTGGACAAAATAATAGAACTTTTTCATTTCTCTAAACAAAGATTATATTAGAGTTACATGAATATCAGAGTTATAACATAAAATATACAGCGGGAGAAAGAAAATACTCTCTCAGCGGAAGATCAAAATCATACAGCGGAAGCTTCAACTCTAGCGTAAACTCCAACTCAGAAAGCGCTTCGAACTTCACTCCAACGAACTATAACTACAAAACTAAACTACTAGCTGCCCGTGTGAAAAATAAATGGGCACCTAGAGTTTAGGAAGGAACAATAAACTCTAGGTCAGTCATGGGACTGGTATGAGAACATAAAACAGTTATATAGGATTTATTTAAAGTTGGGAAATTCACCGGACCACGCCGCTAATGCGGAACGGGTTTACTCCAAGTGAATACCCGTGAATATAAATACACAATGACTTTTGGAAAATGAAGCTATCATAAGCTCGTCCCATATCACACAATGCAAGCGCACACTAGATGGGCGAGTTTTACTTATGATAACCAAACATGCTTTCATACGTGAAAATCCTCTTTCAATGCCATAATACATAAATAGTGTGGAAAACATTTCGCAGATAAATGTATTAATCCTAGATGGCATAATACCCCATAATATTATGTCGCCATATATATATATATATATATATATATATATATATATATATATATACACACAATCAAAATCGTATGGCTCGTATTGTAGATTTGGGTTTCCAACTTGATGATTCTCGGCACGAAAGATCAATCGGAACACAGACGAAATGTAATCACGGGTTTTTCATCTAGACGCAGACACCAATACAAATCGCGAGGTAGATCAACGGTTTTCAACTAGACACGGCCCCCCAGAACATACCCTATTCCATAAGTCATAAGTGGTTTCCCACTGCTGCAGCGGTCATCATCAATCCATATATATATACACAACCTAACCGCTAGTTTCTCAATATCCGAGGTGTGAGGTTTGTCGTTGTCACGTCATACACAAAACATGCCTAGAAAAGCATTACCCTGATCGTACAAGCTCATTTCCTCTCCTAAGTATGTCACATTATCCATTCACAATATGACTACTGATTTCCATCCATACATAACCACTTCGAGCTCAGACGTCACAAACCAGATACGTACCAACGGAAATTAGTGTTATGCCGTCAATTACAATGTTAGACACACAATCCATACAAGTCCGTCCTAGGTCTGAACGGAACCAAATCCGAAAATCTTCAAATATATTTAGACCTCATGCCACTTATAACCTCATATCAGGTGTACACCCTGATTTGAGACATCAGCAATCCATCCAAATAAATTCAATGATTTCCAGTCTTCATTCGTCGATTCCAAGTCTTGAATTTGCTTCATGCGTCGTATTATTACTTGGAATGGTTTTCGGCCTTAAATCTAATCCCGGTATTTCCAAGTAATAAGCGTATTCTTAAAACAATAGTTATGGACCACACAGGTTTTTCAAATTCAATCTCCTTCCAATCACTATCAATTCAAATAAGGTTGGGTCCATTTCAAAATCCTTTAATCCCGTTAACATCTTAATTCCTTTACAAATCTAAAATTGGTTTAACAAACTTAAATTTAAACATAATTTCCTTATGTTAGTTATCATTTCCAAAAATCCTTTAAAACCTTCCAAAATATTTCACAAATCCCCTTTGGTTTAAACCATAGTTCACGGTTTATAGATTTCAAAATCAAACCCTTCCCAAAGAAATGTAAAAGCATTCTTAAAGCACTATGGAAAATTATAAATTGAAATTATTAAAAATCCATATTTTTCTGCTCAATCATTTAAAATATGATTTAATCAAATTTTCCTAATTTTTCAATAACTCATAACCCATCAAACTTGATTTTCTTATTACAGTCGCCAAACGGTAAATATAGCGCCCCCTTTCCATAACTTAAGAATCATATGTCGGAGTTCGAAAATTCTTTCCAATTCAAAAGTTATCATTAGTAGAAACCAACATTTTCTTTACTTCTTATAAATCTGATTTAGCGCACTCAAGTTATAGCTTTGTTCAGAAATCAATATTTGCAAACGGACGCTATAAGATGTTCATTAAATTCTAAATTCAAATAGTTTTCCAAATCGTCATTGAAACTTAAGAAATATTTTGTATTCCTATTCTAACTTTATTTCGAAAATCTTCATTTAAAATTTGAAACTTTCATTTCAAATTAAAATAATAATATTTTCCTCAAAACTATTTGATTATTTTTCCCAAAGCCGTTATGAAATCAATTGGTCATATAAAATCCATCACTTGAGTATATAGATCAAAGTCACCTTCTTCCTAGATTTCAAAACAAGTTTACTTACAAATCGCTGTCTTTTACGAACATTGTCTGAAACAATTGAAATCTTACTCAAAATTACTAATAATCAAATATTATTATTCAATCAAAAATTTCTCCCTAATAGAAATTCTGACCAGATTATTGAACACTTCCAAACCCGCTTTGTCTTTTACAAAGAACATTAATCAAATTTCTGTTTGAAATTACCGTTTGAAATTTACAATCAAACTTACTTTCCAACAATTATTTTAGTATTTAAATAATCATTCATAGAAAGGAGATTTAAATCAATTATCTACATAATTCCATGACTATGGTGTGTGCAAGACAACCAATCCATAAAAAAAACATATGAATATGGATCATTCATCGCCAAGAAATTATAAATGATGCACAAGCATTACATTAAATAATGCACAGTGTTTGGTGTATTCATCTATGAACATCCATCGCACGAAATAGCAACCATTGAATAATCAATTTCTTTGCACGCCAATGTGTTACGTTCAATAACGCGTAATGTCTCGTGTGTTTAACTATATGAACATTTATCAACATTACATACCACAGCTATGAACATTGATAAGCAATCAACTAATGTTACCCATTATACTCATCAACTAATTAAAATATACTATTTCTACTAATTTTAACATAATAAAAGTTATTTAAATTAGATGTTCTCACCTAATGCTCTCCATATTCTCCATCATCAAGACCCGTATCAACCGGAACAAACCTTACGGATGATCATGTACTATCTTTATGGTCGACGCTCTGAATCAACGCGACTTTGAACCAAAATGGACTGGATTAGCACTCACAATTCAGCGGTGAGTAAGCAAGTCCGAGCGAACAAAAACCAAAACCAAACGCTGGCCTCACTTCAACATAATTCACGTGAAGGCCATGCATCTTTAAGAACCAAAAGTTTCATCGTTTCTTTTTTTTTTAGAAGAAAGCACGGAAGTGCTATGGAAAAATAAGGGTCCAGGTCACAAAGTACTATCTGCTTGCGCATTCATGCATGCTTCAGGCAAACTTTGGTCCAGAATTCACTTTCCCTTCTTTTCGTTTTTGCCTTACCCTTTTTTTAATAAAATGAAGGCAGACCATTCTATAGAGGAGAAGAGGAGGTGTCACGAGGAGAGATGCGAAAAGTGGCAAAGATGATTGGCGAAGCTATGGAGCTCGGATTGGCATTAGGAGAGGAGAAAGGAAGTGACGGTTGGGCATGGTGGTGGCTTGCATGCGGGTGGAGGTTGCTATGGACGGAGGAGTGTCAGTGAAGTGGTGGTGATCGATGGCAATGAGAGCACAAGAAAATTATTGTAGCTTTATTAGAGGAGAAGTTATGCATGCGAATTTGATAAGGGGAGAGATGGATATGTTTGAGAAAAGGAGGAAGCTAAGCAAAATGGAACATCGCGAGAAGTAGAAAGATGACCGAAAGGAATGTAGGAGGGAAGAAGAGGAAATATGGTGGAACGGGGAAACAAGAAATAGTGGGTAAAGTTGCGAGTAACATGTGTAAAGATTTCAGGGACAATAGGACACCTGTTAATTTTAGTTTCAAATCATGCCAAGCGTCCACATTGTCTTTTATTTAATTAAATTGTACTTATGCTCAAAATTTTCTTTTTAGACGAAGAAGAGGAACATTAGGTTTAAAGAGTGGAGAAGGTAGAGATATACACATGGCGACGAGTCCTCTCACCCATTTGACAAATATTTTAATGCCCCGAATTTCCCTTGCACGTGTTGAGCTCGGTGATATTTAAATGTACATGGTATTAGTTCCATTATCTTTATTGGTAACCGATGCGTGAAATCAACCATTACAAAATCATCAATTGCTTTATGTAAATATAAATATACCTTATTCAATTGCCACTTTGTTTTCTTTTCATACATATATTTTTATTTGGTAACCCAAAAAAAATACAATCATGTACAATAATGTGTACCGACCATCAAATAATAATAAAACAGACCGGTAACTAGTTCTGTAAAATGTAACAACGACCACAATTACCCTAACACAAGTTAGAAAAATATATGCGTACTTACAAAATAAAATTTACAGTAAAATTCTATAAAATATTTTAATACTGCGCGTATTGTAATTGTACGATTATTGAAATCCGGTATAAATTATAGTTTTATTTTAAACAAATTATTTAATATAAATCACCTTCATTTGACAACATTTATAAATTAACAAAAGGGTTTACACAAATATTGCTTAAAATAAACGAAATTCCAAACATAATATTTATTTCAATGTTAATCCTGACTTTATTTTATATTCTGAGCGTCGAAATTCTTAGATCATTACATTTGTAAAGGAAATTGGGTTTGAAATCGAGATTTAAAATGGACTTAAAGGAATTAGAATCTGACTGGGAATTTAGTCGAGTTGAATAGCTTCCTGTGTGTTGATATGATGTTGCTTTCGGCCTTCGGGGTTAATACGTAGGGGGTTGTTCTCTTACTAGTTTGCAATTAGAGACTGATATATGTGAGAAGATAGTGATGCGTGAATCAGAAATGGAAACGCTTTCCAAAGTTAATAACGTATATTTTCTGAAATTAGAAAATAAGGATTTGATGAATATATGGACAGGAGAAATGGGGAAACAAATAAATTTTGATTGACGATTGATTGATGATTGAATGATAGAATTTCCATCTGGAAATCATATCGTTGTTTGCACGCGTGTTTTTCTTTGATAGTTAAATCACCGACTATCGAAGTTTTTGACCATTTTTCCGTTGTCAATACGGAGAGACCAGGATCAGATTCATTATCTGAAAACCACTCTGTATGGGTGTTAGCGTTGCGATCAAATCTGATGAAGATAATTGAAGGCGGAGTTATGCAAGGGTTGTCCTGTTTACAGAATAGTGCCTTCGGTTTGTCCAGTCCCAGGACGACCAGTATGGAAGAATGTCTGACGAAGTATATTTAATAGATCACGTAAGTTGATCTCTTCAAACGTGTTTACGTTTGGTGGCGGAGGAATTTGTTTCTCTTAGCTGTTTACCCGTTATATGTTTGGAGGAATCAATTTGTGATTTAGCGGGTATGACGGTGTGACATTCAAAGTGAATGAAGATGTTGTTTGTAAAGGATACGTTATGGCCTCTAGACTCACAACCGGAAATGGTATAAAATCGAGTAGGTCGCATGGCTAAGTGGTTAGCTGCTAATTAGGGTGTATTGTCACCTGATATAGAGAAATTCCATTTACTTCTATAATCTATTTTTGATGTTGTCCGATTCGGGAAACGGTTGCTGATCCCAACCGTTGGTGATAATACATTCGGTACACTCATGCGAAATGAGTGACCGGTCATGTTTAGCCTGGGATACAAGATGTTCTTGTTGAACCTGGTGTATTCTTCTCTAGAGATACGCTGTCGGAAGATGGTCTCATACCTTGCCAGTTGGAATTCATTGCCCAGTAAGCGCCTATGGTTTTTGATTTTATATTATATATGTGGAACGTGAGATGAAAGCGTTCCACTAGATTTATATTTATTTGATTTAGACATTATTATAATATTAGAAGAGTATGGATTTTAAAAGAAAAATTTAAAGTTAAACAAATGGTTGGCGTTTACTCACACCAGTCATATGACTGAACCAGAGTATATTTTGTTTTGTTTTCCCTAAACTCTTGGGTGCCCTATTATGTACAGGTGATATACACGTAAATGTGTATATTTTATCCGCATATTTATCTTATTTTATCTTTTAAATAATTGATATTGTGTATTTATAGCTGTGCTTTCAGATTGATGACAAGAATCATGGTTTAGAGCATTTGATGAATAAAGCATGAAGAAATTGTTGAAAAAGAGTGAAGTTAAAATTACTAAAGCTTGAAGAGTTTAAAGCTTGAAGAACGGTTGCAAATAGAGTTCAGTTGGGTAGATTTGGCTCACTAAAGACTCATATTGCGTTCACATTAGCTCCTTTGCAAGGCTTCTCATTCATGCACTGCACGCGTTCACACTGGCTCACTTACAAGGCCTCTTACTCTACAACCCCGTTCACACTAGCTTATGTGTTATTTGGGCTAATTCTTTAGTCCCACATTGTGGAATTTGCCAAGTAGCCTTTGTCATATCAGCTATAAATACACTTTATCTCATTCATTGTAAAACACACTCAGTTTTATTCTGTAATCCTTTTCTTGGAATAAAACTCTTCTTTCTCTCTTCTATTTAGTTTTTATTGCATTTTATTTATGTCGTTTATTTTCTTTTTATTTTCTTTTCTTTTAGCTATGTCTAGCTAATCCTCTTTAATTAGGGGGTGATGACGCTAATAGTTATGATTCGATATGAATCACGTAGCCAAAGGATGAGGAATTCATGTATTAGATCTAGATCTGAACCAAGGGTTAGATCTGAACCCTAATATCCTGTGTCGTTTAAGAGCTATGCTCCTTCACAGGGTATATTCGTGTTCGGTTGAACAATTATCAGATTTAGATCTAATTTTAGGGTTTTAGAAATTAATTAGTGAATCTGTCCTGATAGTCTATGGTTGTAGAGCTGAGCTCCTGCATAGGCTATGCTTGTCGTTATTTACATATTTGTTTCTAAAAACCTATAATCGTTGATTCATGTTTGTGATAGAAACATGTATTAGATCTGGTTAATCTTTTGGCTATTGATGATTATGAATCTGATCTATGTCATTATTTCCTAATTGCTTTCACTTATTGTTAAAACTCTCTTTTATTTAATTTCTGCTATTTTCTTTGTTTCCAACCAATCAAAAGTTAGGGATAACTTGATTGGATTTATTAATAAAATAATTTTGTCCCAGAGTTCGATACCCTCTACAACAATCCTTGTTGTTTAGGAAAGACGAACGAATTTTACAGTTGTTTACAATTGTATAATTTGTTCGCAAACAAATTTTGGCGCCGTTGCCGGGGACCAAAATAATTTTTGTTTTTAAATCCTTCGGGTTATAATTTTCTTTTTCTTAACATAAAAAAAACACAAAAAAATATTTTTATTTTATTTTGTTCCCTTTTGTTTTCAAGCATAGATAAAAAAAATCTTGTTGGTTGATTTGGTATTTGATTTGTGATACCGTATATCTACCAAATAAGAAGAAAAAATAAAATCTTTCCTTTTGTTTCAATTTCCTTTCCGTTTTCAATACAGGCCTCTTTCCTCTCTTTCATTGATTTCTATCCAATTTTTCTACAAATCACTTTCCTTTTTACAACATTCTTATAAAAAAAAATCTCTTTGTAAAATTTTCTGTCTCGATTTTCTCTTCCCTTTTTCTCTAAATTCTTTCCCTTTTTACACGTCTCAAATTCCATACTTCATACACCCCTAACCTAACCTTTATTCATACACAAACCCCACTGCCATCAAACCGATCATAACATTCATCTACACAATACCGCAATCCATCTTCTCAGCCATAGACCATCACGCAATACCCTTTCATAGTCCACGCGTTCGCAGAAAATCCCCTACAACCCTGAACGTCAGCCTCAACAGCCCCTTCCTTCAAACACTCATCACTTCATCAAAAAGACCAACTCTTCTTCCATAAAACTCTCCGCCGTCTCCTTACCTCACGACAAGTTCAAAACCCCCCTCCTTGCCTCACATCAAACCCCCAAAATCGACAAAACTGCATCACCGAACCGCTATAGCCATACCTCGAACCCCTGAAGCTAACGCAAACCCCCAGTTCAACGCCTCGTTTCCCCAAATTCAAATCGATAGCCTCCCCAATCGAACAGCCAAGACCCACCCAAAACCGCGAAGCCCCCGAACCAAATCGCACACGAAAATCGAACACTGAAGTGTTTTGATTTGGGATCGAACATGATATAAATGGGATTTTGATTTTGATTTTGATTTGGGCACGGTTTTGATTTGCAGACCGAATAATCGATTTTGCTATTTTCTGGAGTTTGGAGTTCTTAAAAGAAAATTGACTGATTTAATCTGATTTTGATATCATAGAAGGGATGGTACGAGTAGTTGGGGAAATATTCGATTTAGTTGTTGTGGCTATTCTGTTTGGGCCGAGTTTCACTGGGCAGTTTTAAAACTTGAACTTGCTATTTTCTGGAGTTTTAGTTTGAATTCCCTTTAGTTTGTGTTTAAGTTTCAATTATTTTAGTTAAAAAAAAAGGAAAAAGACACGGCTTCTTCTCATCTGAATAATTTTAATTTCACTAGGACCGTTGGTCTGCTTGTTTGTTTCTCCATGTTTGTTTTGTTTCTTTTGATTAATTAGTTACTTTGCTTCTGTTTGTTTTGAGTTTCATTTTTTTATTTAATCTAGTTTAGTTTTTTTTATTTTCTTTCAAAAAAAAAAATTGAAAACAGGTACAGTGGAAATTAGAAAAAGGCGAGCAATTAATAGGAGGCGACAACAACAGAACGCAACAGACAATTTAGGGTTCGAGCGGTTGCACACCAAGTGGGGTGTGAACGCGCTAGCGCTACCCAATTGCACTGGACGGACTGCCGATCAAGGTGAGTATTTTCTATCTCTATAGGGACCGCTGCTGCAAATAAAAATATATATAGACATTGCTTGTAAAACTCTTCTGCAGGGCATCGACTTGCTTGAAAAAAAAAATTCTGTTTTTTTAATTTATCTCTGCAATTGACTGTTCTGTGACTGTTCATTCTATGACTGATTAAAAAAAAAACCGCATTCATCGTAATTTTGTTTTTACTTTCTAAGGACTTCATTATATTTTGACAATTTGGTTTAGTTCTAACGGATTATTTCTCGGTGTCTAGACTACGGCAGAGTAATAACTGTTTATAAATATTACGGTGGTTCGTAAATATTATATCGGTTGTTCCTCTGATGGTACTTAAACCTTCGGCTGCATTGCTAGGGTGATTCCTGGTGCACCGATAACTCCTGTCCGTTAACTGGCTGAGAAGTATTTTGTTGAAATAAATCAAACCGTCATTATATAATTCTAGAAATTGTAAATTGCATTAGGTTCATTTAAAAAAAAATTGTGTCTAATTCTTTTTCTCTAAAAAAAAATTAAAATAATTCTCGTTTTGAAAAAAAAAGAAAAAAATTCGCTCAAATTTGTTTTTTCTCGTCCTCCCTTATTCTTCTCGCTAGTGCATGCGTCATTGGACTCGTGATCCTTCAGACAATCGTTTAGTTCGAACAAACATTTCTTTAACCATGGCCGAAGAAAATCCCCCTCGATCTCTTATGGATAGATACTTCCCCGATCGGGTTTCTATTCCTTCTTGCATCATATTGCCCGCCCCAACGGGTAACCACTTTGAAATTCATTCGAATCACATAAATACTCTTCCAAAGTTCGGCAATTTAGAATGTGATGATCCGTATATTTTCTTGACCAAATTTGAACAAGTTTGTGCAACCATGAAATTTCAACAATTAAGTGACGATGGAATCAAACTTAGGTTAATTCCATTTGCACTTACCGATTATGCTGAGAAATGGTTGTATAGCTTGCCTTCAAATACGATTGGAACTTGGGGTGAATTTGTAAACATTTTTCTAAAGAAATTTTACCCTATGGAAAAAACATCCAAAATTCGAAATGAAATCGTCAATTTTCGTCAATTTGGGGGTGAATCCTTTGCAAAATATTTTGAAAGATTTAAAGAGCTTCTAGTCAAATGTCCACATCATAATTTCGAAAAATGGACTCTTTGTCAAATTTTATACGATGGACTTGAAAATAACTCTCGAACCATGCTCGAATCAATGTGCCAAGGAAATTTTCTAGCCCAAGATCACAATGCCGCTTGGCAATTTCTCGAAAATTTGGCCGAAAAATCAGCTCAATGGGAAAGATCTAATGAGAAATCGATTTATTCCCGTTCTAACGCTCAAGCGTCTCAGACCTCATGTTACAAATGTAACGATCCTAACCACATAGCTGATCAATGCCCACATTCATTGGAACAACTCAACGCATTTAACAAAGCTAGGAATGACCCATTCTCCCCAACGTACAATCCAGGTTGGAGAAACCATCCTAACTTCTCTTGGACCCAAAACAATGCAAATTCAAATGCGGTTCGACCTCCTTTTCAATCATTTTCGAATAATCCTTCGAAATCTCCCTTTCAACAAACTCAATTCCAACATCCTGCGCCACCTTTTCAAAACCAAGCACAACAATCTTTTGTTCCCCAAGATGATAAACGATTGACATCACTTGAGAAAACTCTCGAAGAATTGACTAAAGCGACGACCCAAAATCTCCACTCGAATACCAATCTTCAAAATTTATTGACTTCGCACATGCAAAACACGAGTCAATCGATCGCTAAACTTGAAATGCAAATGAGTCAGTTAGCCACCTCTATAAGCGAACGGGGAAGAGGCACTTTCCCGAGTCAACCCATTCCAAACCCCAACCGTCAAAATCCTAACTCCAACCAAATTCGCATCATTCAAGACTCAAACATGAGTCACTTGAATGTGGTCACGACTCTTAGATCCGGCAAAAATATTGACAACCATGTAGTCAACCCAAATGCTTTACCGGACGATCTTCCAAACCCTATCGAAAATTCGACCAACTCAGATCAAAACATTGAGCCAATTTCTGACAAGGACCATCCTCAAACTCAAGTAGCCCAACCTACTGAGAAGTCTGCTCCATTTCCTCATAGACTCCGACCTAGGAAAAAGACGGATCAGCTAGAAAAAATCCTTGAAATATTTAAGCAAGTTAAAGTGAACATTCCTCTTTTAGATATTATACAACACGTTCCACAATATGCAAAATTTCTAAAAGATATGTGCACTCAAAAACGTCATACACATGTACCTAAGAAAGTGTTTCTAGCGGCAACTCTAAGCGAAGTCTTGTCCCAATCGATGCCAGTGAAATACAAAGATCCTGGCTGCCCCACAATATCATGTACTATTGGGGACAAGAAAATCGATAGATGCCTGCTAGACTTAGGTGCTAGTGTTAACTTGCTTCCATATTCCGTCTATCGCCAATTAGGGCTAGGAGACTTGAAACCCACCAAGGTTACCCTTCAGCTTGCTGACCGATCAATTAAGAAACCTGTGGGAGAAATCGAGGATGTGTTGATCAAAATTGGCGAATTCATCTTTCCAGTTGATTTCATTGTCTTAGAAACTCAACAGGTTAGCAATCCTGCAAACCAGATCCCTTTGATTCTAGGACGACCCTTCTTAGCAACCTCTAATGCTCTCATCAACTGTAGAAATGGGTCTATGAAACTTTCTTTCGGTAACATGACTGTCGAGCTAAACATCTTCAGAACTGAAAACTCTCCTAACTCTTATGTGGACCAGTTTTCTGAAATCCATGCTGTCCACGATAATGAATCCGAGCTCGACCATCTGAATAACGTAATTGAATCAGATTACGAAACTATGTTTCAAGATACTCCCGAAAATGTCTCTGATTCGATTCCTGTCGAGCCTCTCACAAATGAGTCTATCCCTCAACCAATTTCTTCGGTTGAGTCGCCCCCAAAATATGAACTCAAAGTGTTGCCCAGTCATCTTAAGTACGCTTACTTAGGAGACAATGAAACTTTTCCTGTCATCATCGCTTCTGACCTTACTTTAGAGCAGGAACAATTGCTACTTCCCATTCTTAAGAAAAATAAGGAGGTAATTGGTTGGTCCATGGCTGATATTAAGGGGATTAGTCCTTCGATAGTCCAACATCGAATCCACCTTATAGATGATGCCAAACCCACTCGTGACCCCCAACGTCGACTAAACCATATCATGAAAGAAGCAGTTCGTGCTGAAATCCTTAAATGCCTTGACAATGGAATCATCTACCAGATTTCTGATAGTCAATAGGTTAGTCCGATTCACGTTGTACCTAAGAAATCAGGGATTACCGTGATCCAAAATGAAGCTAACGAGCTTATCCCAACCCGCACCCAGACCGGTTGGCGTGTTTGCATTGACTATAGGAAACTTAACGCTGCAACACGTAAGGATCATTTCCCTCTTCCATTTATCGATCAAATGTTAGAACGACTAGCTGGTCATGAGTACTACTGTTTCCTTGATGGGTACTCGGGCTACAATCAAATCCCTATCGCTCCTGAGGACCAAGAGAAAACCACTTTCACTTGTCCGTTTGGTACATTTGCGTACCAACGTATGCCTTTTGGTCTCTGTAATGCACCTGCAACCTTTCAGAGGTGCATGATTAGCATTTTTTCTGATATGATCGAGCGATTTTTGGAAGTGTTCATGGATGATTTTTCCATATTTGGTGATTCTTACTCTGAGTATTTACATCATCTTGATCTTGTTCTTAGCCGATGCAAAGATAAACACTTAACGCTTAATTGGGAAAAGTGTCACTTCATGGTCAAACATGGCATTGTTTTAGGACATGTCATCTCTGACAAGGGAATTGAAGTTGACAAAGCCAAAATCGAAGTTATCTCTAATCTTCCCATTCCCAAATCTGTTAAAGACATCCGATCCTTTTTAGGTCATGCTGGTTTTTACCGTCGCTTTATAAAAGATTTTAGTAAAATCACTCGACCTTTGACCAATCTTCTTGGTAAGGATGTTCCTTTCGACTTCAATTCTGATTGCATTTCATCTTTTGAGCATCTTAAAAATGAACTTGTCTCTGCTCCGATCATCCGCTCTCCCAACTGGAAGCTGCCTTTTGAAATCATGTGTGATGCCTCAAATTTCGCTGTTGGCGTTGTCCTAGGACAACGTATCGATAAGATTCTTCACGTCATTTACTATGCGAGTAAGACTTTGAACGATGCCCAAATCAATTATACGACCACTGAAAAAGAACTTTTGGCAGTTGTTTTTGCTCTAGAAAAATTCAGGCCTTATCTAGTTGGCTCACACATCACGGTTTATACCGATCATTCCGCACTTAGGTATCTTTTCTCTAAAAAGGATGCTAAGGCTCGTCTCATTCGTTGGATCCTTCTACTTCAAGAATTTGACCTTACCATTAAGGATAAAAAAGGATCTGACAACGTTATTGCGGACCACCTGTCTCGTCTTCCAAATGCCCCGTCTTCTTCCCTTCCGATCAACGAGAATTTCCCCGATGAACAGCTGTTTTCTCTCTCCACTGATCCTTGGTTTGCTGACATTGTCAACTAATTAGTCACCAAGCAGATCCCTTCTTTATGGTCTAAGCAGGATAAACACAAATTCTTTTCCCAAGTGAAACATTTTTATTGGGACGACCCCTATCTTTTCAAGTATTGTCCCGACCAAATCATTCGAAGATGTGTTCCTGACACTGAAATTCACAGTGTCCTCTCTTTCTGTCATGACCAAGCATGCGGTGGTCACTTCGGTCCCAAAAAGACAGCCGAAAAGGTTCTCCAATCGGGTTTCTACTCGCCCACCCTTTTCAAAGACGCGTACGAATTTTGCAAAACTTGTGATCGATGTCAATTCTTAGGGAAAATTTCTAAACGGAATATGATGCCCCTAAACCCCATTCTAGAGGTCGAAATTTTTGATGTGTGGGGTATAGACTTCATGGGACCCTTCCCTAATTCTTTTGGAAACATTTACATTCTCTTGGCTGTTGACTATGTTTCTAAATGGGTCGAAGTTGTTCCATGCAAAACGAACGACAATAAGGTTGTTGTGCGCTTCTTAAAAGAAAACATCTTTTCTAGGTTTGGCACACCTCGCACAATAATCAGCGACAACGGGACACATTTCTGTAATCGTTCTTTTGAAGCCCTCATGAGAAAGTATTCGATCACCCATAAGTTATCCACTCCTTACCATCCTCAAACTTGTGGGCAGGTTGAAGTATCGAATAGGCAGATTAAACAAATTCTTGAGAAAACTGTGAATCGAAATCGTAAAGATTGGTCCCAAAAGTTAACTGACGCTCTTTAGGCTTACCGCACTGCTTTCAAAACCAACTTGGTTATGTCCCCTTATCGGTTGATTTTTGGTAAGCCATGTCACTTGCCAGTTGAACTAGAACATAGGGCGTTATGGGCAATAAAAACTTTGAATCTTGATTTAGAGCAAGCAGGTGAACATAGGAAGCTTCAACTTAATGAACTTGATGAAATTCGAAATGATGCCTACGAAAATGAACGAATTTACAAGGACAGAACAAAAGTTTTTCATGATAAATCAATTTTACGTAAAACTTTCACGCCAAGTCAAAAAGTTCTGTTGTATGACTCAAAACTGCATCTATTTCCGGGTAAGCTAAAATCTAGATGTACAGGACCTTACATTGTACGGACTGTTTTTCCGTATGGTGCGGTAGAAATTGAGAATCCAACTGATGGATCATCCTTTAAGGTCAATGGTCAATGCCTTAAACCTTACTTGGAACCAATACCCAACCAAGAGGAAGAGCTCATGGTCCTCCATGAGCCCTATTACATTCGATAAGACGCACTAACCCTCTTTTGTACATATGTAAATATTCATTTATTTGTTTTTCCCTTTCACTAAGATATGTCTGATTAAGACTGTGAGGACACTGTCACACTCAAGTGTGGGGGGAATTTACATTACATCAGCAATCAAATTTTATGAAGTAGGTCATTCATTGAACAAGGATTAACTTAAATTCATAAATAACACCTTGGTTCTTGTTTGATAAGTTGAATTGTTGGGTGTTGGGAATGAACATTATTTATTCATTGAATCGTAGTGTGTCTTTTTAAGATGCTAGCTTGAGACTGTGCAGACGTTAGTCGTGTTCTGGAGTAAGTGTGCCAACCTTTGTTATACATGTTAGAATGTGCAAGTAAAAATAATCAAAAAAAAAATCATGAAATAAAAGGATTTTGCACCTACATTTGTTGGATTTTCTGAGTTCGTTTTCATGCATAATATTTTCTTTTCCACTCAAATTTTCAAAATCGTAAGTTCTAAAATCCACTTGGCCTAATTAAGGAGAAATGACTCATTGTAGCGTTCTTCTTCGATACCCCACATTATTCAAACCCAAGTTTTAGTCGAATTACATCCATGTTTCGACAAGTTTTTCTTATATTGGTATACTTAAGAACCGTGTACTGATTTATTTTCAAAGGTTCAGAAACATCACTTTTTATACCAATATTACACCACCCACTCTGTACTTGTTTTAAGGTAGGATAACCGTATACCACATCTTATTTCATATGGGTTATCTATCTTACGAAACTTTGCTTATCATTCCTTTCAGCTTTTTGTATAACATCAATCCAGACTTGTGTGTTGAATTAAGGTTATAGAAGTAGAGTAACTAGGGCACAAAACTTTCCTTTCATGAAGTGTTGGTAGTAGAGGAGGAATCAAATGAAATCATGTACGTCATCATTCCATCTCCATTCATCATTCATCATGCAAAAGAAAAAAGAAAAAAAAGAAAAAGAAAAAAATAGAAAAAAAATGAAATAAAGAGAGAGTCTCTCTGAATAAAATAGTCATTCATCATTCTTGACTATAAAGCATCCATTTCCATTCCATCCGCATCCATCATACCGTACTTAGAAGCAAGGATTGTAGTTGAGGGGATGAAAGGAAACAAAATGTCCATATGTGCCTTAGTATTACTTTATCTTTTGTAGCTTGAAATTCAACTAATACACATGCCCTCTTATCTAGAATATTTTTAGAACTTACAAAAATTTTCCTTCATCTGTGCATAACTCGTATCCAATACATTACAGTTACATTGGTGCAAAATTATTAAAAAAGAAAGAAAGAAAAAGAAAAAAAAAGAGAATAAAGAAATGATTGGGTGCACATTGTCGATGTGTAGAACTTTGGTTGACACCACGCTCTTAACCTTCAAGACAATTACAGTGTTATCAAGGAATTACGATTTAGCTTGAAAAATTTTGTTCATTTTTGCACTAATTATGTGTAACAACCCGTATTTTCAATAACCTGTAATGATGTAAATCGAGGCAGAATTTAATTCTAAAATCTGAATCAAGGGAAATGGGCTATGCCATTGCGTTCGTCTCGAAAAAATACGCGAAATAGAGTCCGAGTTTTCGAAAATCGGAGTCCGTATGACCCGATTAAGGCCCAACGAAGTTTTCAGAAAATTTCAAAGTAAAAACAGATTTCAAATTCAAGTTTGAATTTGAGAAATTGGGTCATATTGGGGCAGGCGGGAAAATTCCCGCCAGAGCACCCAAGTCGACAGCCCTGTCGACTTGGGAGTCGACTTGGTTGGACTCAAGTCGACAGCCCTGTCGACTTGGCTGTCGACTTGGTCCAGCCGGGCTGTTTAGCCTGGTGCACCATTTTGAGATTGTGTTGAGCTTGGGGGCCAGATTCGGTTTTGAGGGCTGAGATTGGAACTAGGGTTTAATCCTAGGGTTGAAACTAGTCCTAATCTCTATAAATAAGGCCCTAACCTAACCCTAAATCATCATTAATCAATCCTACAACTAAACTATGGCAAAATCAATCCTCTCATGGCCTCCACTCTCTTCATAAAATTCCTAAATAAATTTCTAAGTGATTTCCATGCATACAAGTGTTTTCAAACTTGTATGAGCATCATTAGCTTGCATTCAAGTTAAGTTTCTATATTTGCATCATAAAGAAAGAGTTTTGATCATTTTGGCTCAAGGGTTTTGCTTGCATTTTGGGTTTATTTGATTTCATAAGGGCTTTGGCATTGTAAGCCCTTTTCTACTTTCATATTTAAACTCTAAAGTTAATGAATGATGCAAGTTGCGATATGCAAGTTTACTATGAAGTGTTATGCAAGTTTGCCATGTTATGAAGTTATGTTATGCAAGTTTGATATGCAAGTTAAGTTATGCAAGTTTGATATGCAAGTTTGTCATATGATATGCAAGTTAAGTTATCCAAGTTTGATATGCAAGTTTGTCATATGATATGCAAGTTATGTTATGCAAGTTTGGGTTGAACATATTGTTCATGTTATCATGTTATGCAAGCTTATCTTGGGCTCATGAACATAAAGCTTCAAGCTTTATGCTAAAGGTTGCATTTTGGCAACATGTAAGTTATCATATCCCTTATGATAACTTGCATGTGAGGCTAAATGCGAACTTATGGCCATTTCTACATGTCATTTAGCACCATGTATCACCAATATGCATAGTTTGGTTTTATGCATGTTTTTGAGGCCTAAAAATGTAATATGCAAGTGTATGAACATATGAACATTTCATATGCCACCATGTTAAACTTGTGGCTTCAACACCTTTATGTCATGATCATGCCAAGTTCCCTCTTTCTATCCTTTATGCGCTATTGCGATATGTAAGCGATGGGATTGCGTTTGGGGTTGGGTAAACTTAAAAGACATAAAAACATAAGCTTGGGAATTTACCTATTAAGTTAGGTCTACCCATTGGGAATTTACCTATTAAGTTAGGTCTACCCAATTGCTTGAAAATTTGTAACATGTTTTGGAAACATGATGGACATGACACTTAGAAAAGATAAGTGTGACCAACTCGAGGTTGGGTTGAGTTTGTAGCGTAAACCTACCCGGAACCGACCGGCTTAACTAGTTGCTACAAACAATAGGACCCAATGTGAGAAGTTGGCCATATTGTACCTTGAACCCGAGGTTAGACCAAGTTGTGGTGTAAAGCTACCCGGACCCGCCCGGCTTAACTAGTAACCACAACAAGGTCTAATGTGAGAGGTTAAGGCGCATTAAATTAATTAATGCCTCATGATTAGGGTTAAGTCATGGTCCACTAAATACTTAACCAATTTGGGCTTGGTAGATTAATCGGGGTTAAGTCGTGAACTCATCGTTACACTTAACCAAGTTAATCCATGATTAGCAAGAGGGTTAAACCGTACTTAACCCACTAGAAATCCTAGCAATGGGGGTCCACTCCAGCAGTAATCCCAAGTTTGTATCATCATGGCCCTAGGGTCTAGGTTAGGGTGTGGGGCACGAATTACTGGGCTGGAGGTAAGCGACCAATAAACGACGGCCGGGTGGTACGCCGATGTAGTTCCGGACGGACTATGGTCGTGCACGTAGTCCGTATTTGAAGAAGTCACCCATGGGTACCAGTAGATCGAGACTGTGCACTCATGTTTATGGTGTCCAGGGGTTGGCACCCTAGGGCTTGATACACCCGAAGGGTGGACCCGGCACAGTTCGACTACAATCATGTTTGGGTCGTATTGACACCAACACGTGACGAGTTAGGCTTAGGGAGCCGATCGACTAGACCGTTTGGTTGGACCGCGTATTAGGGTCACTTCATGTTATTGGACCTCGTATGAGGGTCATTTCATGTTATTAGGCCAAAGCTTGGGCCAAGGGATCAATACTTGTTTATTCAAGTCATGTTAGTTTGCTAGTACACCTGTGGTGCAAAACCTTAAACCTGATTATGCGATGACACCTTTATCTACCTTGTTAGTTAATCATCATGCCAGTATGTAGTTATCCATATGTTCATCTCAGCTTTCATCATGCCAGTTAACTTTATCAGTTTACATTGATTGTAGTAGGGCTTACTCAGTCTTTTTGACTGACCTGTTTTCTTTCGCCTCTTTTCTTCCGTTTCCCCCCCAGGTTCTCAGGGTGGGAACGTTGGAGCTTAGCTTGGATTTCGGATTGCTTGCTTGAGGGATTTCAGCTCATGTACGGTTTCGACATGAAGCTTGCTATGGTTATCACTTATTTTGGGGATAGTACTTATGTATTTCAGTATTTCAGTTGATGTTGTTTTTATCTAGACTTGTTTATTTGGAAAGCTATGTTGTACCAGACTTGTTTTGAAATGGTTTGAAATCTTCCGCTGTTTTATCTATGTTATTTACTCTGTTTACATATATACATATGTTCTTGTTCTGTCTTGATATATCATTATGCATGTTTACCTGATTCAAACGCCCCTCCAAAGTCAGAGTGCTTGCAAGAGTCACCCTGGCGGAGGTGGGGTGTTACATTTGGTATCAGAGCATATGGTTTACGAGAAGGAACAAAAAAGGTTTTTAAAAAACTTTTGGAAAACTATTTTCAAAACCAAGTATAAAGTATTTTCCAAAGAAAAGTCTAGCTTATTTTTAAAGGCTATTCCCCAAAAAGCCATTAGCAAAATTCCTTCGTTTTTCTCCATTCTGAATCTGTCTTTTTCTCCATTTTCAGTATGGCCGATAACTTTGCTATTCCGGAGGGAGTACACGTACCTGTTTGGTATAGGAGACTTTTGGAGGCTAGGGCGACCGAGGCCGGCCCCGCAGATGTCCCTCCTCCTCCTCCTCCAGTAGTTAATGTTCCTCCTCCTCCAGTAGTTAATGTTCCTCCTCCTCCTGTCGCTGAGGTTCCTCTTCCTCCTCCCCCTCAGCATCCTCAAGCTGACTTCGCAAAGACTTGCAAAGATTTCAAAGCAATGGGTGGCAAGAACTTTCAAGGCACTGAGACTTTTGTAGAGGCCAGAAATTGGTTGAAAGAGACCGAGGATTTATTTGCTATCTTTGGGTTAGACGATCAGAGGAAGATCTTGTTGGAGGTTTGGCTTATGAAGGATGAAGCCGCTTATTGGTGGGAAGTCACCAATGGTACTAGGCCTGTTGAGACTTGGGCCGATCTCAGGGCAAGGTTCGTGCTTAAGTTTCTATCTTCTGCTGAGGAGAATCTGCAAATGGAGAGGTTCATAACTTTGAAACAAGGAGTCAAAGAATATGTGAACAAGTTCAATCAGTTAGCTCGTTTTGGCTTGGATATGGTGAATACTCCTCAGAAGAAGGCTCTTCGTTTTGCTAGAGGATTAAATGAGTCGTTACAGGGATTGGCTATGTCACATATTCCCCATGGGGCCACGTTTGAGAGTTTGGTTGATATGGCGTTACTTCAGGGAGATGTCAAGAAAGAGATCAAGGTGAATGATACTCAAGCCAAGAAGACTGATTCCCAGGGGAAAGGAAATCAGGGTAATCCAAGTGGTCAGAGCAGTCAAGGCAATCAGAACAAGAACAAAAGTCAAGGCAATAAGGGGAACAACAACAAGGGCAAGAACAACAAGGAGAAGTGCCATTATTGCGGTTCAGTTGGGCATCTTGTTAAGGATTGTAAGAAGAGGAAAAGGAAGAATGGTGAATGCTTTTTCTGCGGTAAGACTGGACATTTCAGCAAGGATTGCCCGAAGAAGCAAGGGCAAGGCCAGGGTCAGACTCAGCGTGCTGGACCTTCAGGAGGGCAAGTTCATGCTCTCAATACCGCTCCAGTTCCCGATCGAGGTAGTATTTCTGTTGAGAGCCTTGTATATATTTCTGATTTTCCAGTTCGTACCTTGTCTGATTCTGGTGCATCGCATAGCTTTATCTCATCTGATCTTGTTGATAGTTTGCACCTTAGTACTAGCTTGGTGGAGGATCCCGTTTGTGTTTCAAATCCTATTGGGGGTTCCGCCCATCTGTCTATGATATGTGGGGATTTGAGGATCTCTATACTGAGTGTAGAGTTCTTGTGTAGTGCTTATGTTCTTGGTTTTAGGGGATACGGATTGATATTGGGCATGGATTGGTTGTCCAGATATGGAGCCATCCTTGATTGTGAGCATAGGGTTGTGAGGCTCGTGACTCGCCTCGGAAACACCCTAGAGATTTCTTGTGATCCGAGAGGTCCCGTCATGTTGTGCTATCTTGAATCACTCGACTCGTCAATGGAAACTCTTCAGTCTGTGAGAGTGGTTCGAGAGTATCCGGATGTTTTTGATGAAGTTAGGGGGTTGCCCCCTAAGCGAGAGATTGATTTCCGCATTTATCTGGTGGATAATGCAAAGCCGGTTTCTTTGCCCGTTCGGCACATGGCTCCGTGCGAAAGGCGGGAGCTAAGTAAGCAAGTAAAGGAGTTGCTTGAGAAGAACTTCATTAGACGAAGTATATCTGAATGGGGAGCGCCTGTGGTATTTGCTACCAAGGCAGATGGTTCTCTCCGACTTTGTGTTGACTATCGAGAGTTGAATAAGCTGACTAAGAAGAACAGACACCCGTTACCGAGGATTGATGATCTCTTTGACCAGCTTGTCGGTGCTTCTGTTTTCTCTCAGCTTGATCTTGCTACTGGATTCCATCAGCTCAGGGTAGCTGAAGATAGTATAGACAAGACTGCGTTCATGACTCCAGATGGATTCTTCGAATGGCTTGTCATGCCGTTCGGCTTGACTAATGCACCCGCATATTTCGTGGACTTGATGAGTAGGGTGTTCAGGGAGTTCTTGAACTAGTTTGTCGTGGTCTTCGTAGATGATATTCTGATCTTCTCTAAGGATGAGGAAGAGCACGCAAGGCATCTCGTGGAGGTGATGGATACGCTTAGAGTGCATCAGTTGAAGGCCAAGTTCTCCAAGTGTCACTTTTGGAGAAGGGAAGTTAGATTCCTTGGGCATATAGTATCTAAGCAAGGCTTAGCGGTGGATCCCGCTAAGGTAGTTGCAGTTCAGGATTGGAAGACTCCAAGGAATGCAACCGAAGTGAGAAGTTTTCTAGGTCTTGCGGGTTTTTACCGGGAGTTCATCAAGGACTTCGCGAAGATTTCCGCTCCTCTCACTAAATTGACGAAGAAGAATTTAGTTTTTGCTTGGAGCATAGAATGCGAGCTTGCTTTTCAGAAGCTCAAGAGAGCCCTCACATCAGCACCTGTTCTAGCTTTGCCCGATGGAGGGAAGTTATTTACAGTATACACCGATGCATGTGGCACGGGGTTAGGAGCTGTTCTGATGCAAGAAGGAAGAGTGATATGCTTTGGCGGTAGACAACTCAAAGTGCATGAGAAGAATTATCCCACTCATGACTTAGAGTTGGCAGCAATAGTATATGCACTCAAGGCTTGGCGCCATTATCTTCTGGGAGAAAGATTTGAGCTTTATACCGATCACAAGTCATTGAAGTATCTCTTTTCTCAAAAGGATCTGAATCTGAGACAACAAAGATGGATGGAATTCTTGGCGTCCTACGATTTTGAGATAGCTTATACCCCTGGCAAGGGGAATGCGGTAGCAGACGCATTGAGTAGAAGAAGGTTGACCCTAAGTCCTCTATTCGTTGAGATGAAGAATTTAGAGTATGTGGCAACCTTTGATTTCTCTTTGGCGGTTGAGTCGATGACCGGTTCTTTAGCATCTCTGGAACTCAGACCTACCCTTCTTGATCAAGTTGGGGCTTCGCAGAGAGAAGACCCTCAGATAGCTGAGATTATGGATAAGCTAATTCGAGGAGAGGCGTCTAGTCATCTCGCTCGATATTCTATTGATGACAAGGGTTCGCTGAGGAGAGACGGAAGGTTATGTGTTCCAATGGTAGAAGATTTAGTAAGAAAAGTTCTGGAGGAAGCGCATCGCTCTAAGTTGACTATACATCCGGGCGGAGATAAGATGTATAAAGATATGAAGCGCATTTTCTTTTGGCCTGGGATGAAGAAGGATGTGGCAGAGTTTGTCTCTAGATGTATCATTTGCCAGCAAGTTAAGGCCGAGTCGAAGAAGCCCGGTGGGCTATTGCATCCTCTAGACGTTCCACTATGGAAGTGGGAGAGTATTTCCATGGATTTTATCGATGGACTACTAAGGTCAAGGAAAGGGAATACGAGCATTTGGGTTATTGTGGATAGACTTACGAAGAGTGCTCATTTCATTCCGGTGAAGAGCAAGAGAACCGCATCTTGGCTAGCGTCTGTATATCTTCGTGAGATTGTGAGACTACATGGAGTCCCTTCTAGTATAGTCAGTGACCGTGACCCAATCTTTACAAGTCAATTCTGGAATAGCTTGCAAGAAGCTATGGGCACAAGGTTGAATCTAAGTACGGCTTATCACCCACAGACGGACGGTCAAACCGAAAGGGTGAATAGGGTACTCGAGGATCTGTTGAGGCTTTGTATTCTGGATTTTGGTGGTACTTGGGAAGACCATCTTCCTCTTGTTGAGTTTGCATATAATAACAGTTATCAGGCAAGCATAGGGATGGCACCATTTGAAGCTTTATATGGGAGGTCGTGCAAGTCGCCTACATGTTGGTGGGAGACTACATATGAGCTTATACTTGGGCCTGATATGATCAGAGATACATCCGAGAAGATCGAGTTGATTCGGAGACGGATGAAAGCGGCCCAAGACCGACAGAAATCCTATGCTGATAAGCGAAGAACTGATTTGGGGTTTGATGCTGGGGATATGGTTTTCGTGAAGGTTTCTCCTTTGCGGAATGTGGTCCGATTTGGAGCCGTTGGGAAATTAGCACCGAGGTTTGTTGGACCATTCCCTATTACAGAGAGGATCGGGCAGATGGCTTATAGAGTGAAGTTGCCCGAGAAGCTTGCCGGAGTACACGATGTTTTTCATGTCTCGCATCTCCGGAAGTGTTTACATGAATCAGCAGAGGTTGTTGAGCCAAGTGTTCTGAAAGATGTGGAAGTGGAGAAAGAGGCTACCTTGAGGAGAGCTCCGATTCGTATCTTGGGGACGGAGACCAAGAAGCTAAGGAATCGAGAGGTCAAGTTGGTGAAGGTTCAATGGGGTGAAGCCGAAGAAGACACAACTTGGGAAACCGAGGAGAAGATGCGTGGGCTTTATCCATTCCTTTTTGAGGGTACAATCTCAATCCCTTTTCTTTGTTAGCATATCTTTCTCTTTGCTATCCATGTTTATCTAGTTTATCGTGTTAATCTTGTCATGGGAACCTTAGGTAGAAACCCTTTGGATGAAACATGTGTTTGAAACATGTTATGCTTGATGGTTGCAAGTGGTTGCAAGTGTTTGCAAGTGGTTACTCGTGGATGCATTATACACGTTAGGCACTAGATCGGCTCACACACTCCTCATATTGCATTTGCATGAGTGTTTATGCTTATTCATGGATGAAAATTTTTGTGTTATCACATGGATGTTGCATATGGATGTATGTTATGTGCACACATATAGATGTTATACATTATGTTAGGAATTGCATACATATGGATTCATTTCACTAACATAATTTGCATTGATGATATTTGCATTAGATAAGTACATATACACACACCTTTGCATATGTTCATACAACATTTAGAATCTTGTAAGGACAATGATTGCTCGTGGATGATGTTTTGAGTAGATGGATGATTGGATGGTAGGATACGTTCTTCCTAAATTGAAGATTTCGGGGACGAAATCCTTTAAGGAGGGGAGAATGTAACAACCCGTATTTTCAATAACCTGTAATGATGTAAATCGAGGCAGAATTTAATTCTAAAATCTGAATCAAGGGAAACGGGCTATGCCATTGCGTTCGTCTCGGAAAAATACGCGAAATAGAGTCCGAGTTTTCGACGGAGTCCGTATGACCCGATTAAGGCCCAACGAAGTTTTCAGAAAATTTCAAAGTAAAAACAGATTTCAAATTCAAGTTTGAATTTGAGAAATTGGGTCATATTGGGGCAGGCGGGAAAATTCCCGCCAGAGCACCCAAGTCGACAGCCCTGTCGACTTGGGAGTCGACTTGGTTGGACCCAAGTCGACAGCCCTGTCGACTTGGCTGTCGACTTGGTCCAGCCGGGCTGTTTAGCCTGGTGCACCATTTTGAGATTGTGTTGAGCTTGGGGGCCAGATTCGGTTTTGAGGGCTGAGATTGGAACTAGGGTTTAATCCTAGGGTTGAAACTAGTCCTAATCTCTATAAATAAGGCCCTAACCTAACCCTAAATCATCATTAATCAATCCTACAACTAAACTATGGCAAAATCAATCCTCTCATGGCCTCCACTCTCTTCATAAAATTCCTAAATAAATTTCTAAGTGATTTTCCATGCATACAAGTGTTTTCAAACTTGTATGAGCATCATTAACTTGCATTCAAGTCAAGTTTCTATATTTGCATCATAAAGAAAGAGTTTTGATCATTTTGGCTCAAGGGTTTTGCTTGCATTTTGGGTTTATTTGATTTCATAAGGGCTTTGGCATTGTAAGCCCTTTTCTACTTTCATATTTAAACTCTAAAGTTAATGAATGATGCAAGTTGTGATATGCAAGTTTACTATGAAGTGTTATGCAAGTTTGCCATGTTATGAAGTTATGTTATGCAAGTTTGATATGCAAGTTAAGTTATGCAAGTTTGATATGCAAGTTTGTCATATGATATGCAAGTTAAGTTATCCAAGTTTGATATGCAAGTTTGTCATATGATATGCAAGTTATGTTATGCAAGTTTGGGTTGAACATATTGTTCATGTTATCATGTTATGCAAGCTTATCTTGGGCTCATGAACATAAAGCTTCAAGCTTTATGCTAAAGGTTGCATTTTGGCAACATGTAAGTTATCATATCCCTTATGATAACTTGCATGTGAGGCTAAATGCGAACTTATGGCCATTTCTACATGTCATTTAGCACCATGTATCACCAATATGCCAAGTTTGGTTTTATGCATGTTTTTGAGGCCTAAAAATGTAATATGCAAGTGTATGAACATATGAACATTTCATATGCCACCATGTTAAACTTGTGGCTTCAACACCTTTATGTCATGATCATGCCAAGTTCCCTCTTTCTATCCTTTATGCGCTATTGCGATATGTAAGCGATGGGATTGTGTTTGGGGTTGGGTAAACTTAAAAGACATAAAAACATAAGCTTGGGAATTTACCTATTAAGTTAGGTCTACCCATTGGGAATTTACCTATTAAGTTAGGTCTACCCAATTGCTTGAAAATTTGTAACATGTTTTGGAAACATGATGGACATGACACTTAGAAAAGATAAGTGTGACCAACTCGAGGTTGGGTTGAGTTTGTAGCGTAAACCTACCCGGAACCGACCGGCTTAACTAGTTGCTACAAACAATAGGACCCAATGTGAGAAGTTGGCCATGTTGTACCTTGAACCCGAGGTTAGACCAAGTTGTGGTGTAAAGCTACCCGGACCCGCCCGGCTTAACTAGTAACCACAACAAGGTTTAATGTGAGAGGTTAAGGCGCATTAAATTAATTAATGCCTCATGATTAGGGTTAAGTCATGGTCCACTAAATACTTAACCAATTTGGGCTTGGTAGATTAATCGGGGTTAAGTCGTGAACTCATCGTTACACTTAACCAAGTTAATCCATGATTAGCAAGAGGGTTAAACCGTACTTAACCCACTAGAAATCCTAGCAATGGGGGTCCACTCCAGCAGTAATCCCAAGTTTGTATCATCATGGCCCTAGGGTCTAGGTTAGGGTGTGGGGCACGAATTACTGGGCTGGAGGTAAGCGACCAATAAACGACGGTCGGGTGGTACGCCGATGTAGTTCCGGACGGACTATGGTCGTGCATGTAGTCCGGTTTTGGAGAAGTCACCCATGGGTACCAGTAGATCGAGACTGTGCACTCATGTTTATGGTGTCCAGGGGTTGGCAACCTAGGGCTTGATACACCCGAAGGGTGGACCCGGCACAGTTCGACTACAATCATGTTTGGGCCATATTGACACCAACACGTGACGAGTTAGGCTTAGGGAGCCGATCGACTAGACCGTTTGGTTGGACCGCGTATTAAGGTCACTTCATGTTATTGGACCTCGTATGAGGGTCATTTCATGTTATTGGGCCAAAGCTTGGGCCAAGGGATCAATACTTGTTTATTCAAGTCATGTTAGTTTGCTAGTACACCTGTGGTGCAAAACCTTAAACCTGATTATGCGATGACACCTTTATCTACCTTGTTAGTTAATCATCATGCCAGTATGTAGTTATCCATATGTTCATCTCAGCTTTCATCATGCCAGTTAACTTTATCAGTTTACATTGATTGTAGTAGGGCTTACTCAGTCTTTTTGACTGACCTGTTTTCTTTCGCCTCTTTTCTTCCGTTTCCCCCCCAGGTTCTCAGGGTGGGAACGTTGGAGCTTAGCTTGGATTTCGGATTGCTTGCTTGAGGGATTTCAGCTCATGTACGGTTTCGACATGAAGCTAGCTATGGTTATCACTTATTTTGGGGATAGTACTTATGTATTTCAGTATTTCAGTTGATGTTGTTTTTATCTAGACTTGTTTATTTGGAAAGCTATGTTGTACCAGACTTGTTTTGAAATGGTTTGAAATCTTCCGCTGTTTTATCTATGTTATTTACTCTGTTTACATATATACATATGTTCTTGTTTTGTCTTGATATATCATTATGCATGTTTACCTGATTCAAACGCCCCTCCAAAGTCAGAGTGCTTGCAAGAGTCACCCTGGCGGAGGTGGGGTGTTACATTATGGGATGGAAAATTTGGGGCTAAACCGTTACTATTGAAGTTAGGTGAAATCCTTGGAATGTGAAAGACCTTAAATATATCATTTGATTAATTCGCGTACTTAAGACGCTCTGGATTTTGTGGGTAGTATCCGCTGAAAACCCTCACGAGACAACACTCGTCCTACTGGGGACACCCAGAGGTTTAAAGGCTTGTTGCATACGTTAAATGCAACCGTGTTTCCTACGAAAGTGTGACATATCTTAGTTTAGTTTATTCGAGGACGAATAAAAAGATAAGTGTGGGGGTATTTGATATACACGTAAATGTGTATATTTTATCCGCATATTTATCTTATTTTATCTTTTAAATAATTGATATTGTGTATTTATAGTTGTGCTTTCAGATTGATGACAAGAATCATGGTTTAGAGCATTTGATGAATAAAGCATGAAGAAATTGCTGAAAAAGAGTGAGTTAAAATTACTAAAGCTTGAAGAGTTTAAAGCTTGAATAACGGTTGCAAATAGAGTTTAGTTGGGTAGATTTGGCTCACTAAAGAGTCATATTGCGTTCACATTAGCTCCTTTGCAAGGCTTCTCATTCATGCACTGCACGCGTTCACACTGGCTCACTTACAAGGCTCTTACTCTACAACCCCGTTCACACTAGCTTATGTGTTATTTGGGCTAATTCTTTAGTCCCACATTGTGGAATTTGCCAAGTAGCCTTTGTCATATCAGCTATAAATACACTTTATCTCATTCATTGTAAAACACACTCAGTTTTATTCTGTAATCCTTTTCTTGGAATAAAACTCTTCTTTCTCTCTTCTATTTAGTTTTTATTGCATTTTATTTATGTCGTTTATTTTATTTTTCTTTTCTTTTAGCTATGTCTAGCTAATCCTCTTTAATTAGGGGGTGATGACGCTAATAGTTATGATTCGATATGAATCACATAGCCAAAGGATGAGGAATTCATGTATATAGATCTAGATCTGAACCAAGGGTTAGATCTGAACCTTAATATCCTGTGTCGTTTAAGAGCTATGCTCCTTCACAGGGTATATTCGTGTTCGGTTTAACAATTATCAGATTTAGATCTAATTTTAGGGTTTTAGAAATTAATTAGTGAATCTGTCCTGATAGTCTATGGTTGTAGAGCTGAGCTCCTGCATAGGCTATGCTTGTCGTTATTTACATATTTGTTTCTAAAAACCTATAATCGTTGATTCATGTTTGTGACAGAAACATGTATTAGATCTGGTTAATCTTTTGGCTATTGATGATTATGAATCTGATCTATGTCATTATCCCCTAATTGCTTTCACTTATTGTTAAAACTCTCTTTTATTTAATTTCTGCTATTTTCTTTGTTTCCAACCAATCAAAAGTTAGGGATAACTTGATTGGATTTATTAATAAAATAATTTGGTGCCAGAGTTCGATACCCTCTACAACAATCCTTGTTGTTTAGGAAAGACGAACGAATTTTACAGTTGTTTACAATTGTATAATTTGTTCGCAAACAACGGGCAGTCTAGTAGTCGGGATTTTACAGATATACTAAGAGCTTGGAGTAGGAGGCTTCAGGATTATATAGCTATTGTTATTTCCGCTGTGTTGTAAGTGTTGTACTCTGATGATGATGTATGTTCTTCTTCTATTCTAAGTTTCTATCTTATCTATTCTCACCCTCTAATTTCTTTCATAGACTATCCGGTGTTTCTGATGCTTGGATAGTCAACATTGAGTTTATGTTGATTACTTAGGATCGCAAAAAGCCGGGTCGTTACAATGGTATCAGAGCTAAAGGTTAAGTAATTACCTTGGCTCTGTGGCTTAACTCGATAGAGATATAGTTAGTAATACCCTAGATTGAGTCTGAGTGCATATATATGAGTGCGCATTTGTTATTTGATATAAAAATGGTTTTATATTGTGGAGATTTATTGGTTGAGTTGTTTATGAGTTCTGGTCAATCGGTTTGATCCACTATATCAGTAGGAGTTTCTAAACACTTGAATACGAAGAATCGACACGGTATGTTTTGAAAAGAGGGTAAATGAAATAATTGTACCCAAAGTATATTTTGGTAATAAAGAAATATATATTGGAGTTATTATATTTAATGTGTTGGTCATTGTTATAATCGAATAAGATTATAATTGAAATGATTATAAATAACCAATTCGAATTTGTATAAGTGTAACATATGAAATCAAATGAATTAAATTTGAAATTAAAGTTAGAATTGGAACTAAAATTCCTAAAATTTGGAAAAGTGTTTGAAAATGGATTTGAGTTAAGTATATGGAAATTTTAAAATCCTGAGAGATTTTAAATTGTTTTACAAACATTGTGAAGGATATTTCAAAATGGAAGTGTTTAGAAATGGTTTTAAAAGTGATCACTACAAGAAAAACCGAGATTAGCAACAGATTTTTAGCAACGGAAAATTCCGTCGCTAATTAGCGATGGATTTCCACGGGGTTTGTAAGAGTAAATATTTTGGATTTTATTTGTCATCTTATTATAAATTATTACCGTCGAATACTAATTCTGTCACTAAATCAATGGAAATTGCAGCTCTTTACCATCATATAATATTTGACGCTAAATTCCGTTGCTAATAGAGTCGGATTACCGTCGACATAATTTTGAAGCTATTTTCCTGCAGTTTTCCAAGAGTTTTGAAATGAACTTTTATATTTATTATTTATAAAATGTTTTAAATTTGTGTTATTACTTAGTAATTAATTAGTAAAATTATATTTTAAATAATTAATGTTAATAATACATTAGTAATTAATAATAAATAATAACTATTAGAAGTAAATAAAATTCAATAGTTAATGCTGGTTTTTTTTTGAAAATTAATGCTTATTAATTATTAATTACTATATAATATACATAAGTGGTAATAGTAATTAATAAAATACATTGTTGTTCGATGTTTATTATATTTTTTTGATAATCAATGATTATTTAATCGTCTTTAATACGATTAATTAAATTAATTACTATAACGACTGCTTGTTTGTATACAGTTTTAATTCGTCATTTGTAAAAATTAGTGGTTACGCCCATATGAAAATAAACCATCGCAAAATAAACCCTTAACCCCCATTTGCAGCCGTCATCCACGAAATACAGGAAACCGCTAAAATGGAGAAACCCTAACCCGCTATCCTCCACTGCTCACCAAGTTGATACTTAGTGTTATTTTCTAATTTGTAGTATAAGACAGCTATATACATTATTAATTATTATCAAATAATTAAAAACTAATATAATAATTGATTAATATTAATTTAATTTTTTTGATAAGGCATATTAATTTGAATTTATTACTAAATAACTAATAATGAATAAATAATAAATAATTTTTAATAATTAATAATTAAGTAGTAATAATAAATATTTGTTATTTATAAGTAATAATTATTAATCAATTTCAATAATTAAGAAGCAATATTTAGAAATTAAGCAGAATAATCAATTAAAACATATTAATTAATTGAAATATAATTATTAATTAAAATTATATAATTAATATTGTATAACTAACAATTAAAATCATATTTATGTCTTAATTAAAAAAATCTCGAGTTGTTTGCGATGTGATTAGACATCAAAGTTTGGATCTTATTAAACAACAATAATTAATAAGAATAACTAATGATCAACATAGAATATTTTTTAAATAATACCTAAAGTTAAAAATCAATATTAAATAATAATAATTAATTAAAATAATAATACTAATTAATAATCAATAAATATTGGTATTAAATACATACTTTTTTTAATAAAAAGACTTTCACTCGGTTGCTTTGAATAACGAAATCTTGATCCAATTTCTATCTCTATGTTTTGGCTCCAACTGAGAAATTTTTTCATTGCCATCTGAAATTTTGGCTCCAACTCAGAATTTTTTTCCACCGCATTCTGAAATTTTGCCTCCAAAACATATCAGTTTCCCACCGTCTAGATTTATTTGCAAAATAACCCTAAAGAAACGAGACACTTTCCCATTTCTTCCGGATCCCAAATTTGATAAAATCCATTTTTCGTTTCCAGTTCAACAAAATCTAAACGTTTCCTCCTCATTCCAAATTCAAATCTGAATAAAAACCGCAAGCCATCTCACATCCTTCAGTGCTTTTCCATTTCCCTTCTATTTTCTGATACTCTATGTTGGGTTGGACAGAAATTGCAATCAGATGACAAAAATTGCAATCGAATGACAAGCTATCTCATAAGCCATCTCACATGACAGAAATTGCAATCGAAAGGCCCAAATTCGGTTATCCAAGTCTGACAGGAGGTCGTTCAGAGGAGCAGTAATGGGTTGTGGAAGGGAGTGGTTGGCAAATGTGATACAGGGATTCAAGTATGATTGGATCTGGCGTTGGTGGTGAGTATGCCAAATGTATGTCTTTCTTTAATTGGAATTTATATTGGTGTTCAAATGCAAACACAGTGCCAAGTAGTAACAAATGTCATTAACTATGAAAATGGTGTGAAATTTATTTGTTGTTTACTTACATATTCTTGCTCATACCACTGTCAAGATGATTCAATTATTTACATTGATTTTGGGTAAATCATGGAATTTATCCTTAGCGCTAATGGCTCATGCATCCATAGTTTGCGGATTTGATGCAGCTAATCAAAATAACATATAAAGTTGGGACACCACTAATTTTCAATGTCAAATTTACAGAATTGCATGTATTTGTAAGCTCAAATGGACACTGTTCAATGTCAATTATATATGTCGACAATTAGTTACAACTGTTGGTGTAACTGTATTTGCAAATTTTTCAGCTCCGTATAGTTCCATTGTTGCACTTATCATAACAGTGAGAAAATCACAGTTACAACTAAAATATGTTAACCCAAAGTGTAGGTTATTTTTTCATTAGAAGCATCTATTGTGCTTGACCATATAACCTTATATTTAACAATATTTATTAGTGTGTATTTTATATGGTATGCTGAGTGGTTGCACAATACATTCATTCATGGTTTCTTGTGCATGTCCATTTATGTATGCCATAGGAGTAACCCAACTATCACTACAAAAAAAAAACAATTTAGCCTTCTTTATATGAATACAATCTTATCAAGCGTTCTAAGACACTTGTATGGATTTACAGGAAAAATTCCCGAATTAGGGAATACCTTTCATTGTACTATATATGGATGTAAACTTATATTTCAGCGTATTTTATCCTTATCGATGGTGCTTTAATACATATTATGTGCAATTGTCTACTTATTGTCAGACGATAACTTACTCCATTGATGGAATGGCCAAGGCTTTGATCTCAAATGATGCTTGAAATGAGTTTGCTTATTTATAGGTGATGTAGAGCAATTGCTTCAAGAACTTGGGACCGAAAAAGGAAGACATACAGCTTTACATATTGGAGGTACGAAAGCACAAAATAAAAGAGCTACCGTATTTGCTATTCTTTTATAAGCAAGACCCCGAGGCAAAAAACAACCTCTTTGGATGGTGATGGAGCAGTCTTTTGTAATTCTAGGTGTCATGTTAGATGGTTATTGATCAAAGTGTTTTGTTTAAATGTATATTACTAGTGTATGCTTGGATGTAGACATATGCAGTCGTTAAAGTTGAATGTATCGAATGAAGAAATAAATCATAACTTCAAATTTAACTTTGTATTTTTGGATATGCTTCTTATTTCAATGTTTATAGTTGATAGATATTAGTTTAATAGATTTACATGTATGTATTTATGCGTGTATATGTATGTATATTATATATATATATATATAATATTTGCAGATTAGAAGGGGAACAACGACGGATTACTGGCAGATGATGCTAGACTAACTGTTTACATAAATTAAAATCTATCGCTAATCACTTGGCAATTAGTAAGGGTTTACCGACGCCTTTTATGTATAATATTTTATTGTAAATTATTTATCCGTTGGTAAATAGTCCGTACATAAATCAAAATTAAATTAATAAAATTTTATTTTTATTATATAATTTGTAAAATGATGGAAAATTGTCAGAAAACTCATTCTAAATTCCGTCGCAAAATCTGACACAATTACCGTTATGGTTTTTACCGACCACAGTGTTATGCAGGAAATCCGTCACTAATACCAAAATAGCGACGGATTAGAAGCGAAAACTGCAGCTGCTATTTGCTGTTTTTCTTGTAGTGGATATAGTATTGAACTCACTTCGATCGTTGGAAAATAAATTCTGATGGTGACAGCTGCATCATCAATGTTCATTTTCGAGTTGCTAAGTGATGGATTACTACCAAGGAATTTGTTTTTGAATTGTTTAGTGAAAAACAAGTTGTTTTGAATCTTAAAAAGGGATTTCTAGTTTTAGAAAGATAAAATGTTTAAAAATTCCCTGGGGAATATTGTTTGAATTAAAACAAATTATGTTAGAATTTGTAAAAGCAAATAGAAATAGAAATTGAATAGAAATTAGTTAAATGGAAAATGAATTGAGATAGAAAGTATCGAAATAGATTGGATTAGAGATAATCCGAAATGGAATTTGACTAGTAAGTTAAGAGTTGAAATTAAAAATGGAATCTGAGTTAAGAACAGAATTTGGCTTAGGTATAACCGAATGATTAAGATGACATTGGTATATGCAGAATTGGTAACATATGGAAAGGATGTATTGATATGCCTGACAAAAAGGTACCAGTTTATATTATATATAGGTTTGAGATTTTGATGAGCCGAATTGGCAAGCCGCTTGGCTGTTTGATTTTCTTTTGGATTGGAGAAGGCCTAGAGAGGCAAGTTGTACTTGTACCGATTGAGTCGTACAAAGGAGGTGCTGGCGAATTTTTTTGAAAAGTTAAAGTGTTAGAAAATTTTCATGATTTTTTGAAAATTTTCATTAGTCTAAATAAATTAATATTTTAATTTAAATTAAATTAGTTCAGTTGAAATTAAAAGTTAAGAAGTAAACAAATGATTTTTAACCCAGTAATAGGGTTTGTTTTCTACCTTAGCAATTTCGAGGACGGAATTATTTTAAGGAGGGAAGAATGTAACAACTCGTATTTTACGGTATATTAAATAATTTATTTAATTATTTAAAATATGGTTTGGTAATTTAAAATAACCAGAATTAAATAATGGTGAATATTTAATTAATATAAATAATAGAATAATATATTTAATTTCTGAAATAGTCGGAAATAGTAGAATTCACAATATTGTGTGAATTGGATTATTTATAATATTTAATTTAGTTTAGAATTGAATTATAATAACGAATATATTATTTAAACGAAGTTTGAACGTATAATTATAATATAATTATAATCGAGCTCGAAATGGCACGGCAGTTAATTTGGCGATTCGAACTTTAAACGAATATACATAATCCATTTTAAATCAGATTTTTGTGAAACAAGGAACGTTCGGAGCTGGTGAAGTATATATTTCTAATGGAAGAGAAAAATCGAGATTTTGTCATGTAAATTGGGAGTTATGTCCAAATCTGATTTTCTAAAAGTCGCTATGGAATTCTTTTATAATTTATAATGATTTATTTATATTATAAAATGAATATTAATATAAATTGAACATCGATTTAACCCAGACTTTTGAAATGTCGAGTTATAAATTCAGATAAGAATATTTTGGAGATGTATTATATTCTGTGTGGATATATATATACGATAATATTTATTTATAAATATTTAATTTAATTATTTTTAAATATAAATATTTAAATGGACTATTTAGAACTTTAAAAATAACCAGTTTTGCAAACTACCTCTGTTTTCGACGAAACTAATTTTGTTGGATCCGCAATATTAAATTATTGCTAGATTTCAATTTTCGTGATTTTTAGAGTCAGTATGTGGTCGTACGGGATTTTAATGTGAAATACAGTCAATATTTTGACTTTAAAAATGCACTGTGTGAGCAAACGGACTCGGAATTCGACGAAACAAGTTTCATTGGGTCCGTAATGTCGAACTGTAGCTGCATATCCATTTTTATCAAAACTGGGTATTGTATGTGATCATATGGATTTTTAATTGACAAATGAAATAGCGGTTGATTAAAATTAAAAATAATAATTGAATATAAAAATAATAAATCATCCTATAAGTACACCTTAACTATTCCTAAACCTAAAGCTCTTCATTCGGTAGTCAAACAAAAACCCGCCGCTGTCTTTCTTTTTTGGAACCCAAAAATCTGGATCTTTATAAAATCAAAACAAAATAAGGAAAAATCCATAAATCATGTAATGATATTATTTGAGATCCTATTTCAATTTTCGTCATCTTGGTGTGCCATTTGGTGGGTTCGAACTATTTTACTTCGACGTTCGTTTTGCTAGAGGCAACTAGGGCTGCAGATTATTCACGATATGGGGAGCTTTGGCTTAATTCGATCTTGCGTTGGAGTTCATGGCAAGAAGTAGTATCGATGTTGATTTTTGGGGATTTGAAACGTGAATTCATTTTCAGATTTTATGAGAAGGTGTGAGGTTGAAGGGAGGATTCGAAGATGGCCACGGAAGGAGCAGCGTGCATGAAGCAGAGGACGGCTTTCCTTCTGGTGGTGCGAGTTCATCCAAGCGGGGTGGAAGTTGTGGAGTTTGTGACGAGGAGAAGACCTGTGCTTTTGGTTTTGAGAATCATTGAGCAGGAATGGAGATTGGAAGTCATGAAGAAATCGCAAATGGCAAGTAAATGAAGGAGCAGGCGTCGGTCTGAAAGTGGAAGGAGGAATAGCAGGTCAAAGAAATAGGGTATTGGGCCAAAGAAATAAGGGGTGAGGCCCAATGGAATTAAATTCTAAACGTTTATTTAATTTGAATAACGCATTGATTGGTAAAATCGACAACTTTGTCATACTTTATCAGAATCAAGTGAAACAAGGTCCGTTGGGATTATATGGACGGTGGCTTCACAATGGAACTGACTAAGAGTGAATTGGAGCTCGCGACAGTTTACGACAAAATAAATTGTCTTATCTGAATCAATGACAATTATCGTTATTTAACGATGATCGTCCAATGTGAGTAAAACTCACCAACTCTGTCAGTTCATATTTTTATAATGTATAATTAGAATTGATAAATGATGATTGATATCTGTGTGTTGATTGTTGAAATGTTGACGTATTGGTTGAAATTATAGATAACGATATACATATATATAAATCGCTAATCAAATATTGATTCTGTTTATCCGAATATTTCATATTGAAATGAAATCGATGTTATTTAAATTGTTTAACATTTGTGGATGCAGGGAGACAGGTTGGAGGGACCCAACTGGATTCCTCAATATTATAATACTGTTTGTTTTCATATATTGTGATATATGATGTGATATATAATCTGTGATTGATTATGATGACACTGGTCGTGTTATTTGGTATTTTAAATACCATATGAAATACTGGAATGTAAAAAAGGAAATTTTCAAAGTGAATATTGAAAATGAAACATTTTTATAGAATAAATAGAATTATATAAAAAGGATTTATATAGAATAAATAGAATTATATAAAAAGGATTCATATAGAATAAATAGAATTATATAAAAAGGGAAATATAAATGGGATGATAACTGTTAGACGAGAAAAATGGGGTTTTATATAAATAATTCTGTAATTAGAAGTATAAATAGAATTTGGATTTGGGATTTTGCTTTAAATATGAAATCAATATGTTTTGATTGCAAAGAAGAAATATTATTTACATTTAATGTGAATAAAGGATTTAAGTAAATATTTTGCAAATAAAGTATTTATAAAGGAAATAGGGTTTGAAATAGAGATTTAAAATGGACTTAAAGGAATTAGAAAATGACTGGCAATTTAGTCGAGTTGAATAGCCTTTGTGTGCTGATCTGATGTTGGTTTCGGCCTTCGGGTTTAATACGTAGGGGGTTGTTCTCTTACTAGTTTACAGTTAGAGACTGATATATGTGAGAAGATAGTGATGCGTGAATCAGAAATGGAAACGCTTTCCAAAGTTAATAACGTATATTTTCTAAAATTAGAAAATAAGGATTTGATTAATATATGGAAACGATAAATGGGGAAATGAATAAATTTTGATTGCTGATTGATTGATAGAATTTCCATCTGGAAATAATATTGTTGTTTGCACACATATTTTTCTTTGATAGTTAAATCACCGACTATCGAAGTTTTTGACCATTTTTCCGTTGTCAATATGAAGAGACCGGGAACATATTCATTATCTGAAAACCACTCTATATGGGCGTTAGCGTTGCGATCAAATATAATGAAGATAATTGAAGACGGAGTTATGCAAGGGTGGTCCTTTTTACAGAATAATGCCTTCGGTTTGTCCAGTCCCAGGACGACCTGTATGGAAGAATGTCTGATGGATTATATTTAAAAGATCTCGTAAGTTGATCTCTTCAAATGTATTTACGTTTGGTGGCAGAGGAATTCGTTTCTCTTAGCCGTTTACCCATGATATATTTGGAGAAATCAATTTTTGATTTAGCTGGTATGATGAAGTGACATTCAAAGTGAATGAAGATGTGGTTTGTAAAGGATACGTTATGTCCTATAGCCTCACAACCAGAAATGGTATAAAATCGGGTAGGTCGCATGGCTAAGTGGTTAGCTGCCAATTACGGTGTAATGTTACCTGATCTAGAGAATTTCCATTTACTTCTATAATCTATTTTTGATGTTGTCCCATTTGGGAAACGGTTGCTGATCCTAACCGTTGGTGATAGTACATTTGGTACACTCAAGCGGAATGAGTGACTGGTCATGTTTAGCCTGAGTTACAAGATGTTCTTGTTGAACCCGGTGTATTCCTCTCTAGAGAAACACTGTCGTAAGGTGGTCCCATACCTTTCTATTTGGAATTCATTACCCAATAAGCGCCTACATTTTTTGTTTTTATATTATATATGTGGAACATGAGATGAAAACGTTCCATTAGATTGCTATTTATTTGATTTAAACATTATTATAATATCAGAAGAATATGGATTTTAAAAGAAAATTTTTAAAGTTAAACAAATGTTTGGAGTTTACTCACACCAGTCACATGACTGACCCAGAGTATATTTTGTTTTGTTTTCCCTAAACTCTTGGATGCCCAATTTTGTACGGGCAGTCAAGTAGTCGGGATTTTACAGATATACTGAAAGCTTGGAGCAGGAGGCTTCAGGACTATATAGCTATTGTTATTTCTGCTATGTTGTAAGTGTTGTACTCTGATAATGTTACTGTATACATATACTAGTTTTATTTCAAAGTTATGTATCTATTATATATTGTTCTTTCTGCTGTGAGTTTCGTGTTACTCTGATGATGATGTATGTTCTTCTTCTTCTTCTATTCTAAGTTTCGATCTTATCTATTCTCACCCTCTAATTTCTTTCATGGACTATCTGGTGTTTCCGATGCTTGGATAGTCGACATTGAGTTTATGTCGATTACTCAGGATCGCGAAAAGCAGGGTCGTTACAACTATGGTTGTGACAAGTCTTTAACAAAAAAATTATTCATGTAGAAAAGATTTTAAAACATTTTTCTTGTTGTTTAAAATATCAAAATGAAGGCATGCTTGTCATGAGCTTCTAAATTTAATACCTTTTGCAGTTGAATCAGGTTATTTGTACCAATAATAACAATAAATATTCACATTTGGTCAAAAAAACAAGAAAGATTCTCATTTCAAAAAGTCAAAATGATTCACATATTCATACCATTCATAAGTTGTTATATTATTACAAAACATCATTGTTGGAGTCTGAAAGCATTTCAAGCCCTTGTTGAATATAATTTCATTTTATATTTATTTTTCATTATTAACTATATAATGTCAAATTATGTGAATTAAAAAATTAGGGGTAGACGTGAAGCAGACCGCAATGCGAAAATCGTCCATACCAACCGCAAAAATGGTTTGGAAAACCGGACTGAATCATCATAATAAAGAAAATATCTCAAATCGAACTGACTCTTAATGATACTGTTCGGTTGCGGTTTGAACTGTTGACATTACCATACTAAACTGGACCGAACCAACACCTTCACTAGCAGTGTTATGATAAAATATAATTAATTCCTATCAAATTTATTATTTTGACACAACCTCACACAATGGTCACTACAAGAAAAGTTGGTTATAACATCAAATTGTCTTATCGTTTCTTCCTTTTTCCGTAATGCTAATCAAACCAACACAGTATCGGTCAAAAAATACATCACACAGTTATATTTCAGTGGGCCCAGTTAAAAAGACTATTTTACCCCCGTGAATTACACAATTTTGTACTGTTCGTATCTTTTGACCGCTGAATTCGTCGGTCTGTGTAGCATGTTCCCTTCTTTTTTCATCCCCGCTTCTTTTTTAATCCTGCTCCCCGCTTCTTTTTTTCATCCTGCTAGAATGAAACAAAAACCCTAAACAAAATTTCCCCCCTTTTTCTCTTTTCTCTTCAAATCACCGTTCCTCCCCTGTCTTCACGATATAATGCCACGTGAATTGCTAGTCAACTATTGTTCTCTGCCTTTTCCTCCAGGTTAGTTGCTCCCAGTTATGGTTTGAACTCCTTCTAATTTCGAATAAACTATGTGTACACATTTTAATTTCGCATGTTTGAATGTTGAATGATTCTGTTTTAATAACTAGAACTTTAGCCTCGATGGGAACAATTGAAACCGAAAGTTTGATTAGTCAAAAGGTCAAAGCTACTAGTTTACTTTTAGTATGATAATTTAGACGTATTATCAAAATTATTGGTTTATTTTTAGCAGCAACCTATCATGCATCAGTTTGTTTGTGGTTTTGTATATAATTATAAGGATTAAGGCTACGACTTTTGTTATATTAGTTCACACAGTGGACATGAACTGAGTAGTGTATATGAACTGAGTAGTGCATATGAACATGCGTATTGGTTGTCCGCGAGTCTAATAGACATGATTACACTGTTCTTAAGTAAGTACATTTTTGACTGTATAGGTGAAGCCATACACATTTTTTTCACAAATTATCTTACAATTAGGGCTAACAAATTTATAGCTTATGTTGATGTCGACGTTCCTAGAGGATGTTGAGTTTCTTGCTTATAGCAGTTTCGAGTTCCAGAATCTACAATATGCTGAAGTAATGACGTCAATAGGAGAGACACCTTAAAACTCGATACCGTTGTATTCAGTATCCCAGATACTGGTCTGGCTACCTGATGCAGAGAAATATGAGAACCATGTCTCCAAAATAAGATGGTTTCGAGGATGAAGGCACGTGCCGCATTGAACAATATGATTTATGCAGAGAGCAACCCTTCAACCCGACGGTAATGCCTTCTCCTTTGCATTGCTCATAACCGTATTAATGTCTGCAGCAGCAACACTAACACTTGAAATACCATATGTACATGCCCAAAATGTGTCCGAAACAGCAAGACTGGGCTTTTCGTCCACACAGCAAGCATGCGCTGTTTCGTACAGCAAGCGCAAGCTTGTAGTTTTAAAACAATGCATGCTTGTTGTTTGGATAGCGAGCTTAGGCTTGTTGTTGGACAACAAGCTCAGGCTTGCTATTTCGAAATTCTTCCTGGATTTCAAATCAGATTTTGTAACTCTACTCAAAGAAAGAGTTGTTGCAGCTAAATTGATGGCTGCTAAAGAAAGAGTTGTTGCAGCTAACCGATGTTTAACATAAGTTAAAATGCTCTTTTATGATGATTCTTATAAGGATGAAGTAATGACTCTTTGGTTTTTAAGGTTGAATGATTTTGAATAGTTAAGTTCTGGAACTGCTAAGTTTGGTATGGATGATCTATAACTTAGTCTACAAACCAGTTCTTTGTGAAATATACACAGGTGGTGACTCATGTAGAAGAAAAATGAAACCAGCGAAGTTAGGGAAAAAAATATTGTTTGTGTTGAAGTAATTATATCCACTACAAATAATAAAAGGCATAAATGTTTTAAATTCATGTAGAAATTACAGAATAGTTTGTTAGTACTAAAAGCTATTATTTAAGATACATGTGCAACTAATCGTTTAATTTTTTTAATCAGTAAGCATTTAACTTGAGTCATAGTACAAGGTGTAAGAAGTTTCAACGGTTATTCATGTTTTTGTTTTACTGTTGTCGTATTAATGAAGTTGTTTTCTTATTTGATCAACAAAAGTACATGAGATGCAAAGGTTCTTGTTCCTTATCTGTCATCACAAATTTTTTTTCTTTGCCTAAATATACAATCAGTACATAAAATCTAACATACCATTTTCTGATTATATTTCTGTTTCTGGTTAATTTTACTTATCAAGCTAGGAAAAGAACTTTTTGAAGGAAAGAGCTACTGAGATATATTAAGGTGCGTAGTGTGGTTTCCTCGTCTGATTGGTTTCGCTTCTTAACTACTCTGTCTGTTACGCAGTCTATATTAACCAAGTATGCAATGGATTTTTAGTTCGATGTCTCTTACTTGGTGAGCACTTGTTTTAGATCTGTATTTCTGTATTGGTTGTTTTTGTTGGGCTTTTCTAGGGGTATATTACTGTCTATGTTTCGCTGTATGTCGTCTTGTTGGGTAAGATCTGAGTTTCGTAGCACTGTTTAAACTGTAGAAAAGGATAACTATTCAATTTTTGAAATTGGTTAAAGTAGTCAACACCAACTTACACAGAAAATACAAGTTAAATAACATTCACGTACTCATTGACGTAAAATTGGAGTTCACAGTTGAGTTATTACCTAAAACTATAACATGAACCTAAATTCGTTGTTTCTTTCTTTGATTTGATTTATGTAAGGAGATTAGATTCCATTTCATGATAAATCTAAGTCATTTTTTTGTACGATAGAAATGTCATTTGCTCACAAAATTATAGGTGTTTTAATTGCTACCATCTGGTATTTGAGATGTCTCAGCAAACATCTTACAATGTACATTCTCAGATCTGGTTTTAGCACTTGAACTTCTTTATATCAGTTCATATTTTGGCAACAAATTTCCCTATCACTCTGGTTGTCTTTGGCACCTGTAGTTGTAGATATTTATCCTTCTACTTTTCCATATATTTTTCTGCTTAATGTATGTTCATTTTTGCTGCATTAATAGATTATACTGTTGATACACAACATACACATCTTTATATATGTGTCTCAATGGCTTCACTTATGGAAGTGTCGGTCAACTAGCCTGGGTTTGTTTGTGCCATGATTGCCAATATTTTTTTCACTTAGATTTTTAGGTGCCTATGACGTTCGCGGGAAGGAGTTTAGTTTGACTGAAGTGACATTTTAAACAACTTTTACAACAATTTATTGCTTAATTGATGCATGTTATTTGTTTCTCTTCTAAACAGTACAACAAACATGGATGCGTACATGACTCAAAAGCAGAAAGATCTACAATTTCCAAGACGTACTTTCAGCTAACAATGGGAATGGATGATTGAAGGTTTCCGTCTTAGATATTAGCTCTGCTCCTCTTCCCCTCATCATCAACTGGCAACCAAAAGCACTTTTCCAAAATCATCATCATCTCAAGTCTCATTTCATATATATTGCGAGGTATGTTTATTTACCGTTTACATTTTGTTGCTCGCCCAGTCTCATGTTCATCACTTATTGCTTAACATGATTAAAAAAAATACAAATTTATAACTACAATTGGGACTGAAATGTCAAAATTATTGCAATAGTTCTATTGTGAATCTACGATTTTGAACAACTCTACTGTGAATCTTCGATTCTTATTACTCAAGCTTATGTGAAGTAGGTTAGCTTTTGCTTGATAACTTTATATCTTTATACGAGTATACACCAATGCATATTCACCCAGTGTACTAAATGTGGTATTTTGAATATTATCGATTCTATATTGATGTGCTTTCACAAATTTATCAAAGTTGGAAAGCAAAAGTTTGACTGCTACTTCACCTGCTGTTAGCGTTGGGTCTTCCCAGCTGAATTAAATTGGTACATATGTTCAGCATTACCATGGTCACTTTCCTTCCTTACGCAGTCATTTATGTCCAATGTGGACTTACATTATGTGATAACAAATTTGAAAACAGTCGGATTGTTAGCAGTATAACCTATGCTTAACTCTTCTAAGCTTTTTAAAGGCTGAAGTTGGAAGCCTTGCATTGCCTGCTTGTTGCTCCTATGCTTTAAGTATATGTTGATGAGGCAAAGTTAAATACCATAAAAATTGGGAAAATTCCTAATTTTTATGCTATTCAACTCTTGCCTCATCAACTATATCTTACTGGGTTTGTCTCTTGCACTGCAATTGAATTGAAGTTCAACTGTATCCGATAACAAGTTGATTTCTTTGGTGCTTCTGTAGATAGTATTGTTGACCCATTAACTGTAGTAAGCTTAACAAGTGCGTATCCGAAAACTTATTCTAATGCTTTTGGTCTTTCATATGTTATTTTTTCTTGTTAGTTTGCTTTCTTATACCGACTATTAATATATTTTTCTCCTTAGGTGGAAATTGAGATGTTTCTTTATGCTGCACTTAATGAGATAGTGGCTGTCTTTATGAAATCAATCTACTAGTATATAATTTCTTACAGTTTCAGGTGCACTATAGTAGTTACATTAATAAGTAGATAAATTTCTTTCCTTATAATTTGACTGTGCTTTATTTCATTTCAAGCGATGGGTGGTAGGGAAGGTCCGATTAATGATGCAGTTTAAACTTTTGAAACTATATATATTCAAAGATGGCTTGTAAAGGATATGGAAGATATCATGGTTAAATATGATGGCACTATTAGAAATTCTCTTGGGGGATATCTAAGTAAGTTTCAGAACTTTTAAATAATTTTGATTTATAATTTTGGAGTTTTTTTGTAATTATTGTTATCGGGTTAACTAGTGTGTTACGATGTGTACTCAATGGAGTAAACTAAATTATGTAGAACCAGTAACAGAATTTAGGGGTTGGGCTCAGATGTGTGAGGATCATGAGCTGATCTGTGCGTTCTCTATGCCCATTATGTTGATTGATCTTCCAAGTTGTCTGTTATAGGTTAGTGCTTGAATTTTCTGTTTTGTCAGAAAATGCAAATATTAATGTTTTTTCCATATATGTTCAATATAAATTTCATGTAATAGCATTTTTTGTTGGTTATTTTCACAATCTAAAAGGAAAAAATTGTAGTAGAGCAGACAGTAGACATGATATGCTCAAGTTTTGCGAACCTGAATTGTTTGTTTCTGGCTTGTAGATATTAAAATCCCGATTGAGATGATTGGTTCATAGAGGACAAACCTAAACTTTGCATAGTAGATGGAATCGATGATTTAATCTCTTATGAAACGCCCTTGCTAACATCAGGATCTGAGCTTGGTTTATTCATTTCAAATACAGGATTAGGCTTGTTGATTTGTTGCTTCCTTCTCTCATGTTTGATTTGTTGCTGCGTTGAATGATTTGTTGAACCGTAAAAGGAAAAAAATGAAAAGGTAACTATTTCAATATTGGTTTAGTTACAGAATCTATTTATGGATATGTATACGATATTCATATATTTAATTTGACTAGAGTATATTTGTTACAACACTAGTGAAATTATGGAACATCTAATTTAATCTGGTTCCCTCTAAACTGTTTTCATTTGCTTATGCCATGTCTGTTTGGTGTGTTCATGTATGGTACCTATCTAATGACAAAGAAAGGTTCTTGTGAATGATGGACAAAATCATATTGTTGGATAAATGTTATGAGCCTTGTTAATGACCTAAAATCAAATAGTTAAATGATGCATAAATGTGTAAATCTGCAGCTTATGTACGTAAATCTGACCATTTCAATTATATTATCATATATTATATACAAATTTGCGTATTATGAGCTGCAAATGGTCTTAACCTGCTATACTTATACGTAATTGCTTTTTTCTTTATTTTGTACTATGAATTACTTTAGAAGATATATTTTACTATTACATCCAATATATAATAAGTAATGGCCCGATTACTGTCAATTTACAGGTTGAGGGTCCTTAGCTGCTGTAGCGTGGATCTTAAGATGCAATTGCTAAAGTACAAATGACAAGTTGTAACCGACCTAGTATGGGTTGGCTTATCCTGCCTCTTGCATAACCAGGTTAAGTTTTTTTCCTATCACTCTAAAAATCTTTCTCACTCAACCACATACAAATGTCTTAAGCTATTAAATCATTATCTAATACCTAGGATTGTGTATTATATGTTAAGTTTTTAGATTGGGATTCAAATCGTGGATCTTAGTGTTCAAACTTGGATTAGTAACAGTATGATAAAATACATGAATACGCTCATATATTCTCAATGAAGTGAATTTCCTTACTGATCTGTTTATATATAAAATTATCTTTTTCTCTCTTGTTAATTATATATAAAATTAGTTTAATATTTTTTAAGAAAAAGTGAGGTAATTTTACAAAAATTTACTAAGTTCATAATAATGATAATTTAACTAAGTTAACTAAGTATTATAAGTAATAATAACTAATTAATATTTGACGTTTTTGTTAGTGGGAAAGTTTGATTGCAAAAGAACCAAATGCTGAAGGGATAAATATGTATGTTTTTAACATGCATCGTAAATAGGTTTGTTTTCATAAGTTTGTCCAATGTTATATGACGTTTATTTATGAATGTATGTAAATTTTTTCTATGGATATTGTATTAATATCACTTTATGAAGGTGATTAATAATTATATTTTCATATGCTAGTTTCTAGTTTGACACGATGTTATGTATATTGTTTAGTTGAAATATGATGAAATGAGTGTAGATTATTGCTATAAATATGGCAACGGAACATGAAAGTAATGGAGTAAAAATATCAAAAATCAATGACAGCGTTTATATAACGCTGTTAGTTCTATGAAAGACAAAGTATATTCATTATAAAAGCATAAGAAAAATGCTGTGAAATAAAAGTAACAACGTTTGCAATCCGCTGTTGAAAATGGAAGCAACACACACTTGAAAACTAATAACAGCTCATTATAAGCGCTGTGCATAAAGTATTAACAGCTTAGAAAAAACATTATGCATAAAGTATTAACAGCTCAGAAAAAACATTTTGAAACTACTTTTTAACAGTGTTTATTTTCTACTGTTGAAAATTAGGGGCCTACAACTACATTTCGTTATACGACATTTATACTAACGTTGTTATAACTTTTAACAGCGTTTTTGAATCGTTGTTAAAAGCCTTTTGTGTTATAGTGTGTAAATTGATAGTCGATGGAGTTAATTTTCTTATTTTATATTTAATATGCGTTCTAATCATACTGAATCAAAATCAAACCATATTACACCAAAACCGAACCGTTTGAACAGTTAGCATAATCGTTTGTATTATTGATCAGTCGTTTGATGCAGTGCGTAAGCGGTTTGAACTCCGTACAACACAACATCCACCGCTAAAAAAATATACACAACAGTAAAATAAATTTATTCACTCAAACATAAGTAAACTAAAATGTTAAGATTCATTCTTGTGTTATAATATTATACTTTAACATTGTGGAATGTAATGTCTAAGACAAGCAGTTTAACATCACAATGTCTAGCAAATGAATTGTCATGTCTTACTACATAGTTAACTCATATCACCATTGAGGATTGGGTAATATGGTTAAATATTCACGTATCATCCACTTTACATTGGAGATATTTTGGATTTCAGATGTTGCAAGCCAACATAATCATAGACTACATATCAAAATTAATGCAAAAGATTTAAAATCTTAGTTGAAGCAACATTGAAGTAGACCATAAAATAAGAGTAGAGGCACGTTTCTGTTGCATTTGTGGTTCAATAGTCATGAAGATATATGAAATGACATACAACATTATTAGTCCATGAAACGAAGGCTTTAACAATCCTCCAATAAAACCATGTAACTTACTTTTGAAATATAAAACATATGTGCTTCAAATAAAATGTAGAATCTCTTGTCTATAGTCTTGATAAATTTGGATATGAAGTCTTTAGATAAAATGTTTTTGATAAATACTTCGCTATATATTGTACTAAAAATTAATTGATTTATTGTATATGGATTTATGTCCTAGAATAATTGATTTATATTTCTTTCTTAGTTTTCCACTTTTAGTTCACATACTGCCATAACTTATTGATATCCAAGTTTTGACACCTTGGCATGGTATCCAAACTTAGCGATGAGTAATTCTTGTGATTTAGAGTATCAATTAGTACGATGATTGCCTCTAAATTAATTAACTTATGCATCTATGTTTTTTGCCGGTCTAAGCCATTAGCACAGATGATATACTATTTAATCAAGAACACTGCACTTGTAATGTGGTTGTTAATTCTTGAATTCCACAAAAATCCTTCCATTTTCTAGTGCTTCACTAAATTACACCTATCAAGAAAAAATTTTGCTTTTAGATTTGTTATCTATAATATAAGAGTATAAAATACTACATGCAAGGGACAATTAAACATCATGCGTGAGGTTAATGTGGAAAATTGGTTATTTTTTCATGCCAATCCCAAAGAGTGGGTTTAGAAGAAAAAACAGATATCCAAACAACGAAAAGCAATGAAATGTAAAGGACGCACAACTTTTTATAGTGGTTCAGCACTAACGCATATGTTTAATTTATAGTAATCATTCATCATCATTATATCGATTATAGTGATTGTCTGAGCATTAGTTACAAAGTTGTACAATAGAATAACAAAATCCTTATTAAATCTCAACTTTGACCAAAATGCCCTTCTTCTTCTTCCTTATGTCGAAGTGTGTTAGTATGAACGCTAATGTCCAATGAAAAACTTCAATGTCCAAAGAAGTCTAAATATGTCAAAAAGAAAGCTAAAAGTCTAAGTGAATGCCAAAAAGCTGTATGAAAACTTCTATTGAAGTTTACAAGTCCAAAATTGTCTCAAAGTCATAGAAATGACCATGGAAACCATTAATGAGCTCCAAAGAATGCTCTCCAATATGCCTAAGGTCCAAAAATACCAAGCAAAGCCAACCTAGAACCCAACCGCTTTGACCGCAAGAGAGGGGATATTTAAGGGTGAAGTTTCCATGCATTACCCAAATTTCGTAACCCAAGTGGATGAAAAAATAGCTTAACCGACTTAGCCAAAAAATCGTGTCGCAGTGAAAATTTTCGAATCGCAGAAAAATCCTAAAGAAACAATGACCGACACGTGTTGATCACCAAAAAAGCAGTGATCAACACGCGCTTGGTAGTGATCTGCCACCTTCCCAACTTTCGTATTCGCCTTTCCCAGGGTGATTTCGTGTCCCCAAAACTAGTGATCGACCCGTGTCGATCCCCAAAAACAAGTGATCTACACGTGAACTTCCTTTGCCAAATTCTGTCTTTGCCACTTCGCATCTTCCATTGCCATAGTTTTTCTAGTCGAGTCCCTAGTGTGCACATACGAATTTTACATCGACTCCCGGTGCGGACAAAGGGTTTTTGAAGTACCAATTCGTATCTGGGATCAGGAATCCCAAGGTTTCCAAAATCCGGACCGTTCCAGGCCTGATGCATGCACACACATGATAATCGATGTTCACACCGTGTTAATCACGTAATATTGAGTGCTAAATCCTGGCCAAGCCGAAGTGGCTGACCCAACTCCAGTTGAGTTTGTACAAGCAATTTTTGGTAATCAACACATTCCGCGCAGCACTTTTTGAGTGATCAAATCCATAATTTCCCAACACCAAAATATTTTTCCTCAACGAGTTTTGCCACATGATCGTACCAAGGTGCTTAAAGATTTTAAGCTAATCGAGCCGAGTCGATCACTTATTTTTACTATGCCAGACTTTCCAAGTTTTTAATGACTTTTTCAATCCGATAACGCCAATTAGGGAATTATTGATATTTCCAACCTTTTCCGAGCAACTCGCGACTTAATCCAAATCGCTTTGCGTTTTCTAACGAACGTTCTCAAAACTTGAGCGTGCCCTAAACCATAATCTTGATGTGTGACTGCTTTGCCAAAAAGCGGATCAACAATTTTCCCTCTAAAACATATCTTTATTGATCGGAGGAAGATGTGTTTTGCAGGTAAACCAGAAATCCATAAACTAAAGCTAGGAGAAGTCCGAAGGGAATTCCATTAACCAGAAAGTCGAAGAGCCGCAATCACACCGGATCGTATTAACCGTAAAACAAGAAAATCAAAAAGCCAAAGAACCTGAAAGTCGCAATCCCCTCGGATCGTATGAATCAAAAATCCATGATCACGACGTATCGTATTAACCGTAAATCCAAAGCCTGAAATCCAATAAAAATTCAACGATCGCTCTGGGTCATTTCTTAAGAGATAACCAAGATAAATGGAAAAGAAAATAACCAATGAAATCAGAATAATCGAAATAACCAGAATTACCAAAGTAGCCACAATAGTTGAAGGACCGCAAGGGTCCGAGATCCTGAACACTAGAGTATCCAATATCGAATGGACCAAGGAGGTTTGAAAGCCTGAATAATCAGAATAGCAAATAACTGGAAAACCGGGGAAACTCGAAATTCCTAAAACTGAAGTAACTAGTAGCCAGATAACCGAACAACCAGGTTGATCATCTTTCCAGAAACAAACAAAACGTGCCAATAATCAAGAGTGAATAAACTTGTTGCATCACCGAAAAGTCCACTCGATATAACTAGATAACCAGCTGAACCGCCATGACAAGACGATCCACATCCAAGAGTGAGTAATCTCGTCATGTCGTCGACAAGACCACTTGAGCTTTAACCTAGTGAGTTATCCGCCGTGTACTGACAGAACAACCCAAAGCCGAACAAGTAAAGACCTTACCTGTCACAAATTAAGGCAACCTTGCCAGGAACTGACAAGCCGACCAGGATAGCCTAATGAGTTCAAGATGCCTTTAGCTGGGCAAGATGATCAAGTATCACCAGAGTGTGAACTTGGCTAAACAAGTCTCTGAAAGCCATGGACCAGTGTCCTTAGAGTTCGCGATCCAATTCAAGATTTCCTTACTTCGCAATTGTCGTCCAAATAAACGATATAACTTTTATTAAAGTTATAAACCTTTGGATTTTTTTAGTAAAGCTGAAGAGAAAACTTAATGGTTTATCATCCGTAAAGAGCATTCCTAGGGGCTCGCTTGTTTTTGTACATGGGTATATGGACTTGGCCATTTCCAATTTCAAATTCATTCGTGAAGGAGATTGAACGGTTTACCATTTACGAAGAGCATGCTTAGGATCTCATCGATTCCTGTTACACGGGTAAGCAACTTAGCCATTAAAAATCCAAACCATAAAGTGTTTAAGAAGGCCTTGCCAGAGTAAGACGACCAAGAAAATCTGAAGAAGTTCAAGGTGACCTTGCCTTAGCAAGATGACCAAGAAAAGTCATAAGAGTTCAAGGCAGCCTTGCTATAAAAGGACGACCAAGAAAAGCTAGAAAAGTTCAATTTTAATAATAACCAATGAGGTGATAGTGTGTTGTCGAACAAAGAGCATTCCTAAGGATTACAATAGCTCCCATACATAGGTGGGTCAACTCAACCATCTATAACTACAAAGCCAAAAGGATACATCCAAAGGGCCGAATCCCATAAAACTAAAACCACGGGCTGGACCCAGAAAGACAGAATAATGGGCTTGAGCCCAGGTAACCAAGATCCAAATGAAGCCAAACCCAACCATAACTCGGAGAAACAAAGAAAACCAAAAGCCAGAGAACCAAGAATCAGAGAAAGCCAAGTTACCAAATCCAAGAAACCAAAGAGCCATCAAAAGCCAAAAATCGGAATATCAAAAAGTTAAAAACGTGATCCAAAGAATCAAAAAACAAAACCAAATAACCAAATTATTTATAAAATCGAGGAAGACCATGACCAAGAACCAAATAACGATGAGCCAAAATATCCAAAAGACCAGAAACCATAAGCCAAAAGATACTAATTTCCGAGAGGTCTGAATCTAAGACATCAAAGCCAGAACCAACATCAATTAACAATAATGTCACCATAGGTGCTTGACCTAGGCCTATCCTGAGTAACAAGAGGGGGTGTGCATGTACTGGCACCACAGCCCGAGTCTGTACAAAACGTGCCAGCTCATTGTGTTTGACACTCTCTTCAACCATATCTCGAATATATCAAAAATCTTTTGTGTTATGACCATAAAAATGATGAAACAAGCAATGTCAACTAGAATCCTTTTCTCTTTGAGTCGACTCCCTTGTTGGAGGCTTTCTAAAAGGAGTAGTGGAATGAACTTCCAAGTAAATAACCTCGAGGGAATGAAAAAGTTTCGAGTAAGATGGGAATTTAGGCTCCCTCCAAGCCATGTTTCGATCATTTCTCGAAGTTGGTTTACCTTTGCCAGAATCCTTAGCTTTGTCTAGCAGTGATCCACCCTTAACCACATTAACCTCAAGAAGCTTTTTATTAATCCTTGCATCCTCCTCACGAAGAAACCTTTCCGCTTCAAAGTAAACCTCACTGAGATCCCTTGGAGGGTCCCGTTGCAGTGAGATTTTAAAGTCAGTCTTATACAAAACACCTGAGACTGCAACCATTAAAACCATGGACGGATCAGGTTGTCAACCAATGCCACTATCACATTAAATGTTTTCAAAAATTTGTTCAAAGTCTCTCCATACTTCTTCTTAATCGCCATTAGAGTCATAACGCTTTTTGGATGACCGATGTGAACTCTAAACTGCTTGACTAACTTTCCAACCAAACAATTCCAAGAGTGAATCAAATCTGTTTCCAGCTGCCAAAACCACATGGTAGCAATGTCTGTCAAGTAAAGTAAAAAAACTTTTCAATGACATTATATGAATCAGAGAGTACTTCGGCGCCCATATCGCATCAAGTGAGCAGTCAGATCCTTTTGATAATCATAAGCTCCCAACAACGATAATTTGAAGTCCCCGAATTCTGAGAATTCCTGATATCAAAAGAGGATAGACTGCGAGTAACACAATCTAAATCCAAAAAAGAGGTACAGCCTCGAGTAAATTGATGAATAACATCTGCGATTTAAGATCCAATAACAAAGGTGAACAACTGATTCAAATTATCCAAGATGACACTGGTGGCCCCAATGTTTAAGTCCATGTTAGCAACCAGTTGATTCGTATTAAGAATTTCCAGTTGAATCCAACCTTGAAGATCTGCATCGGGCACAATCCTTACTCCTAGAACTGTGGGAGCGCTACCACCAAACCTGTGCGCAAAGCGCTTGACCCACATTACCAATGCCGGAAACCGCGACTTGTCCAACCAAAGTGTTACAGGTTTGAGTGACATCGGTATTATTGGTGTTGTCCCCGCGTGTAGCAGGAATGACACCGGTCCGAGGATCAACATTGCCCATCTAAAGAGTTTGTGAGTTTCCCCTAAGACCTGAGTCGCGACTTGCAGAACACTAGTGCTTGACCCAACAATAAATGCCTAGCCGTTCAGCCTTTCAACGCTTTCGAGTCTAGCCTCAATCCAAGCGAGAAAAGTACCCATCGCTTCCACTTGCCACCTGATTCGAGCATTCAAAACCAAAGACAATCCTTAATCATTTTGTCAAAATCGCCTCGGGTGAAAAAGTTTAAGGGATTAACAGTTGAAGAAATTTCCTAACTTCCTTCACGACCAGTGCCATGAGCCTCGGCAATAGCGTCGAGTTTCTTCTGTTTAACTACAGTGAAAAGAGAGCGAAATCTGTTTTCGAAACAAAGCCGAATCTAAAATTCAAAATCAAACATGGGAAACAGAACCAAAGCCGAGGTCGAAGTTATCGTGTCCTCTTCCTGTCGTGCCAAAGTGTTGACATGGGCAACTAGTCACTTATGCATGCCAACCTGCAAGAGTAGGTTTAGAAGAAAATCCAATATCCAAACAGCCAAAAGCAATGAAATATAAAAGAATGCAAAACCTTTTATAGTGGTTCGGCTCTAATGCATACCTACACTTTATAGTAATCACTAATCATCATTGTATCGACTATAAAGATTGTATGAGCTTTGGTTACAAAGTTGTACAATTGAATAACTAAATCCTTGTCAATTTTCAACTTTGACCAAAATGTCATTCGTTTTCTTCTTCCCTATGCCGAAATGTGTAAGTATGAACGCTAGTGTCCAATGGAAAGCTTCAATGTCCTAGGTTGTCCAAATATGTCAAAAAGCAAGCCAAAAGTCTAAGCGAATACCAAAAACTTGCAGGTAACCTTCTATGTGAATTTTACAAGTCCAAGAGGTATCCAAAGTCATAGGAATGACCATGGAAGCCTTTAATGAGTTCTAAAGTAAGCTCTTCCATATGCCCAAGGTCCAAAAATACCAAGCCAAGCAAACCTGGAACCCAACCCCTTTAAACGCTAAGAAAGGTGGTATTTATAGGTGAAGTTCCCAGGCATCAGCCCGAATTTCGTTTCCTTAGGGGATGAGAAATTCATATCCCATGTACTTAGCCAAAAAATCGAATAGTGGTGGAAAATTTTGAATCCTAGAAAAATCCTTAAAAACAGTGATTAGCACATGTTGATCACTGCTTTCCCAGCTTTTGTATAAGCCTTACCCAGGGTGATTTCGCATCCCAAAAAGCCAGTGATCGAAACAAGTCGATCACCGAAAACCAAGTGATCCGCACTTGAACTTCACTTTGCCAAATTCCTTCTTTGCCACATCGCATTTGACTTTGCCATAGATTTTCGAGTTGAATCCCCGATATGCACATTTGAATTTTGCATCGACTCCCAGTGTGCTCAAGCGGTTTTCTAAGTCCAATTCATATCCAGGATTTCGAATCCCGAGTTTGCCAAAATTTGGACCGCGTCAAGTCTGATGTGCACACGTGAAAATGAATATTCCCACCGTGTTGATCAGGTAATTTTGAGTGCTAAATCCCGGCCAAGCCAAAGTTGTTGGCTGAGGTCCAGTTGAGTTTGCGCAAGCGTTTTTTGGTTATCAACATGTGCCTCACAAAACTTTTTGAGTGATCAAATCCATAATTTTCCATTCCAAAATATTTTGCCTTGATGAGTTTTGCCACGTGATCAGACCGAGGTGCTCAAGGATTTTGAGTTGATTGGGCTGATTTGATCACGTATTTTTACCACGCTAGATTTTCCAAGTTTATAATGACTTTTTCAGTCCGATAATGCTGATTCAAGAATCAACGTTATTTCCAACCTTTTCCTAACACTTCGCGACTTCGATTAAATCGCTTTATGTTTTCGAACAAACATTCTCAAAACTCGAACCCGCCGCTGATTGTAATCTTGACTTGTAACTGTTTTTTTCAGAAAGCAGGTCAATACGTAATATCAAAGGTTTATAAAAAAAATCTATAGTATTACCAATATTTGTTTAATTAAATTTTGAAGTGTATAACATATAACATGCAATTGTTAGTAATATTCAACAATCAAGCTGAACTATAACTAGCACCATAGTTAGAATAATTATTTGCTTCAACTTTGATGTGAGAGTTCATATGTTCGAACTTGCATAGCATGATTCAAACATAAATTAAATAAAAGTACATATATGTGTGTGTATTTATGTATGTGTATTTGCATTTATGTGTAATAACCCGAAATTTTGTCAATTCTATTTTTGAATATTAAATATATTTAATTATTTTGTTTCTGTTCTAAATCATTAAATTTTCATTTTAAAAGTTAGATAATAATAAAGAATTCGTTTTATTCATTCAAATATTGGTTTTGATAGTTTATAGCCTTTTTAGAACATATAATCTTAATATAGGATATTTAATCTAAAATTTTGTTATAAATATTGATATGTATTTTAAAGTAAAATATTATTTTGAAAATATGTTTAAATTCATATATGAAAATGTGACAAGATTTTAATGGTTTTGAGTTATATTTGTGAAATCAAAATGTTACTTAATATAATATTAAGATTTAAATATTTATATTTTTGAAAATATGTGATTTAATGTTTAACACATATATATTAACTTAATAAAAATAGTTTAATAATATATTTTATATTACATAAAATTTAATTTGATGTTAGTAATAAAATACACAAAAATACATTTATAATATATATTTTATATTGATTTAAAGCTCGAATTGATGGTAAGTGAAATGAAAAGGGAAATTTTCAACTTAAGGTACATGTCATTATGCACAAGTACATTAATTTCTTCTTATAAACTACCCATCCCATTAATATTTGTACTAAGTGCATAAAATAATATTTGTAATGATAATAAGGGTAAACATGGATTTTACTTAGTTTATTTAGTTATATTTTGTATAACATTTCACATCTTATATAAAGGATTTACACTTATTTATCTTGTTCATTCCTTCACTTTCATTTGCATTTTCTAGTCTCCTTCTCAAAACTTATTAATGGAAACAACTAAAAAAAGGGACTTGCAAAGAAAAATGAAGAAAAGAATTTTGCAATAAAAAATGAAAGAAAGAATGAAACCCATTGGCAGTGAGAAAGCTGTGTTAGTTCAGATAGAAACCAAAATTCATAATCTAGGTAGATGCTTACTTTAAAATCGTGGCATTTGTCTTATTGGAATTCTATCACATTATTCTTTGATCTGGTGGGGTTTTTTGTTGTTCGAGATTAAGATAGGGATAAAGGTCATAATAGCCATAACCTGGTAGTCAAGAGAGTAGCTAGGGTTTTCATGTGTCTAAGAGAGAAGTAGTGAGGATGGAGTTCAAGGGTACGATCGAGTTTCTGGTGGTGCGGAACTGCTTTTGCCAAGTTTTCATCGAGCTTGGTTCATTTTGGGTTGTCGTGAGATTTTTTGGCAATGGCAGGGATTGTGGTCGAATTTAGTTGTGTAGGTTTGAAGGCATGGCAAGGGTGACCAATGTGGAGAGGAGATGATAAGGGATCAGACGACGGCATTGCTGGTGGGTTTTGACTAGCAATTGAAGGTGTTAGGTGCACCATTGTGCACGATTTAATGGGTACATCGCCTTTGAATTGTAGAATAAGAAGAAGAGAGAGAAGAGAGGGGGAGTGGATGCGGGTTTGGTTCGTGTTTTTTGGGCTTGGGCCATTTTTTGGGTGAGAGTACTGCATTTGGTTATTTAATTATAATGACTATTCAGTTGCTAAAATCCATATCTTACTCGTTTGACATCTAATCGATGAGCGGATTTTATGTTGAATTCATATTGATGAAGACAACACTACAACACGTATAATTTATATGTTTAGATAAGTCAAAATTTCTGTTATTTTATAATGGATAGTGTAACAACCCGGAAAATCTAAACCAGTTTAAATTTTTTTATTTGGCTATTTTAGTGGATTTTAAATATTTAAAATAAATTATTTTAAATAATAACGATGAAAAATATGTTTGAATTGATGTTTGAAAATAAATATAATTACTTTGATTATAAACAAGGCCTGAAATGGCGAAGCAGTTTCAAAATTTGAATTCAAACTTTGACTGACTGTACCGGGTGCAATAAAACGGATTTTAGTGAAACCAAAAATAATTAAATCTGTTTATGAATATCTTTCTAACGAATCTGAAAAATCGAAGTTTCATAGGGGGAATCAAAAGTTATGGCCAAATGAATTTTCAGAAAGGTCGCTAAAGAGTTTATATAGCCCATGAAAATAGACATTTTGCAAACGACCTCTGTTTTTGATGAAACCACTTTTGTTGGATCCGGGATGTCAAATTATTGCCAGGTTTCAAATTCCATAATTTTTGAAGTTAATATGTGAGCGTGGCGAAGGAAAATGTGTTTGGTTGATTTCAGTTAAATTGGATCGACCAGAAAATGGTCATTTTTCAAACGGCCTCAGAATTCGACAAAACTAGTTTTGTTGGGACCGTATCGTCAAAGCATAGCTAGATTTATTTTTCTGGAATTTTTGGGATCAGTATGTGGCCCCGACAAATTGAAATGTACGTTCAAATTAAATATTGTATGTTTTATATTTTAATTGAAAGAAAAACCGACTGAAACAGTCGAATGGGCCTACGAAACATATCCCATTGTGTTCAGAATGAGGGTATTTAGCTAGGGATGACAGTCGTTGGGTTTGTGTTGGAGTTAGTATGTGAAGAGGGGTATTTTTAAGATTTCAAAAATATATAAATAAATAAAAAATCGGCCAATCCCATTCATTCTCTCTCCCTGATCTATCTTCCAGCGGACGACGGAAATCACTCAATTTCTTCCCCTTCTGATTTCTCCTTCCACAGTAAATAAAAACCCATGCCCTAATGCAATTTTTTGCAGATCGTGACCTCCTCTTCAAATCCATATAAGGGTTGGAAATTTTCGTTCGGTATTTAAGAAGATCCGACGCTAGGAAGTCCAGACCTTCGAGCCGCCACCGTAATGCCCTGACGTCATCGATCTCGACCAGAGGGGGACCCGTTGGTGCGCCATTCCACGTGCTTCGACGTGGTGCAACTGGATTTCTTCCTCGTGCCTTGGATTTCGCGAAAAACGGAACCCTAGTTCGGAACCAAATAGCAGAGGTAACAGTGATAATATATTTGAACTGTTTTCATACTTTAAAACTATCGCGGTTTATTATTTTAGAATAAAAAATCATATCTTTTTCATACGGTAACGAAATTCGATGAAACAGGAAATATTGGACTCGTAGCGAAGTCCTTTACATTCTAGGAGAGACCGGGGAATTTTCTGAGCCTTCTACAATTTTTGGAGGAGTGGAACCCAATGTGATATTTCTAATTTATAAACGATTTGGAAATGACGATGTGCAAATTATATAGTCGATGTATGAGTTATATAAGCGTTGTACACCTCATGTATAAGCGTTGTATGTTCGATGTATAAGTTATATATGCGTTGTAGAAATCATATATGCGTTGAAATGATATTGAAATATATTAATATACGTATATCTATATATATATACTCCCTCGTCCACAGACCATGGACGATATATATTGGTTGTGATATTGTTTGGATTATTGGTTGATGTGAAATTTGGTGAATTTCATGAATGGTTGATTGGAAATGATTGATTGTGGTTGAAATCCCAATAGGATTAGTATATGGGAAAATTCGTCTGCGTACGAACTAGATATTGAAATCCCCATTTTCATAAGTTGTGAGGCTTTAAGGTAGAGCTAGGAGCCGTACTTGGGACGGTGCCGGTTTTAACTACCCTACAGTTTTGCTGTCGAAATTTTCAATAATATTCATGTTTTAGAATTATTTTCATGTGTTGAAACTATATTCATGTGTTGGATAAAATTCATGTGTTGAATGACATTCATGTATGAATAAATTCTTTGAAAGATAAAAATAACATTGTTATCATATATATAGACTACATAAAATATTAGTGTTTTACATAAATTGTTTTAACACCAAAAATAACATTTTTACCTTATGTACGAAATATATAAAATAATCGTGTTTTGAAATAAATTGTTTGACAATAAAAATCACATTTTTATTATATATATGAATTGTTAAAAATAATGATGTGTTGAAATAAATATCTATTGGATAAAAATATCATTTTTATCAAATATATGAAATGAATATGGTTTTGAAATCGAAGAAAGGATTATATTTATATATATATATAAATATAATTAAAATAAATCGAATAACGAAGATGTAGTTCGTGTTTTGAAATCGTGATTTCAAACGATCATTGTGGGAGATCCGACCATCGGATTTTCCCGAAACCGAAACCATAGGGTTCTCTTTGGAAATATCTTTTCAACGACACCAACTTTGTAAAGATCCAACATTTGGGTTGTCTGGAATGCTTAATTCAAATTTGAAGAAAAACAACGCCGGAATTGATTATATATATATATATATATAATTAAAATAAATCGAATAACGATGTTGTAGTTCGTATTTTGAAATCGTAACTTCAAACGATTGTACCGGGAGATCCGACCGTGGGATTTTCCTAAAACTGGAACCGTTGGATTCGTTTTGAAAAGATCTAATGATATAAAATTTGTAAAGATCCAACGGTTGGATTTTCAGATATGTGTAAATCAAATCTAAAGAAAAACAGCGCCATGGCTGCGTTATGGCTTGAAGCGTCGTTTGAATGAATTGGCTACTTTTAAATGAATAAAAATTGCGATAAATTGTTATAAAATATTATAAATGATATGGAATGGAAATAAACCGAATTTACCTGGTTTTTTGGACATTTGATGGTTGAATGTGTTTGGTGTGAAAATTACATTAAAAAATAGAATTATTAATGTCGAATAATTTAACCATTGAAATGAATTAATTTAAATTCTAAATATACGTGAATTATTTGAAAAGGCCGAGTTAAATCTCATTTCAAATAATTGATCGATGATAAGAAGTCGATGATAAAGACGGTGGTCGAAGAACGGAGAGCTTCACCTCGTTTGGATGATTAATGATGCCTTGATTGGGAGGCATCCCAAGATATAGATAATAAGTGGTGATCATCAAGACGTACTTGGAGATCGACCAAATATACGAGGAATAAGGTGCCTCCAGTTTCGTTCAGACCCAGAACGGACTTGTAAATGGACTGTGTCTGACATTGGATTTCATTCTATGTGATTGATAGCCATCAGTTGCATGGCGTGAATTGCTTGTGTGGCATGCTGAGATGCAAAGGATCAAGGCTTCTGTTGAAAAGCAAAGTCTTGTGGTTGATGATCAAAGCATCGCCTATGTGACATAGCTTTGTGTATAGTGTTAATTCGCGAGCCTCACACCTCGGTATGAACCAGAAACGGGAGAGGACCTCAGGGAGGGCATGCGTTTCTTTCTAGCTAGGGTGGTGTCAGTGACCTACCAGCCCTGACATTTATATTATTTTCAACTGTGTGGTTGTTGAATTGCGAGGCGCCTCAGATATATCGATGACTACGTGGAGCCGATGAAGTCATAGGACTCATTTACGCCCCAAAGGGCAGGGAAACGCAGGGTTCAGGCATAATAATCCATATCGAGCAGACCGGCCCTGACATCCAAGGCTTGCCTGCGCGCTTGCCTGAGGGGCGGGCTAGAGCGTCTCGAATTCGGTAAGGACTATCTTTTGCCTGGGTTCATAATGGAAATCCAACTTCCAAATACGACATTGTGTGGTTTTGATTGTAAATATATATGGCGACATGATATATGGTACTCATGTCATCTATGATTGATACTTATGATTGAAATTGTTTTTAAAACATATAAACACTAGTAATAATATCAAATGATATTGTTTCATACGTAACAAGCATATTTTGGTCAATATAAGGTAAAACTCTATCCTTAAGTTTGTGTTGCATTGTGTGATGGGACTTGAGTCTTATATTGGCTTCATTCTTTCTAAAAAATCATTGCGTTGTTTAAAAAAGATTTGCTTTGTTACCTGCACTGGCAACCACTGGAGTAAACCCATTCTGCGAAAGTGGCATGGTCTTATGATTTGCCCTATTATTATTGTTTAACCAATTAAGTAGATTTCTCATACCAGTCCCATGACTGACTCGTAGTTTGTTTCACTTGCAAACTCGGGTGCCCTTATTTCTACATGGGCAGCCTTGTATTCAGGTTTTAGCAGGCTCTTTCTGGATAGCTATGGAGCTGAAGATGGATTCTATCATTTATCTCTTTTTATGTTGTTCAGCTCCTATTGTACATATTATGTTTTGTTTTCCGCTGTAGACGTTTTATGTAATGCTGAACTGTATTTGTACTAAGTATGATCTTGTATACTGTGTAACTCTGATGTTTATATTTATCCAGTGTATTCCGTTGTACATTATCTGGTGTATTTATATATTTCTGTTCTGCTGTTATTTGTTTATGTGTTATATTCCAAAGATTACCCTTGCCACCGTGGAACGGGGTAATGGGGTCGTCACACGTGGTATCAGAGCTTTGATTAATCTTAGCTCAGGAATATAACATATTAACGAACTCATCAGAAATAGAACCAGTAGTGTTCTTGGACGAATAACTCATTACAGATAGGATCAGTAAGGTCCTGGTATGAGTATAGCAGAATAAAATACACCCCAATAGATGCATCTACATTCAAGTATATGTCTCTATGCTTTACAATATCCTTTCTGTTGACCTGACACTTTGTCTTCTATTTGCAGACGTACAAAAAAATTGAGTGGCAGAAACAGAAGAAGGAATACCGAACCAGATATTGAAGGTCTAGTAAAGAGGTATCGAAATTTGGGTGGATCACCATTCTTGGGCAAAGAATCCATTATGGAAACACAAGCTTGGATTCGTTCTGCTAAGAAAATCTTTGAAGGTTTAAAGCTGAGTGATGACCAGAAAAAATTATTGGCATCTTGGGCGCTCAAAGAAGAAGCTTTGTTCTGGTGGGATTCGATTATTAAGGATAATCCAGAAGGTAATATTACCTGGGATAGATTTAAAGATATTTTCAGTGAAATATTTATTCCTTCAGAGGCAACTTAGCGATTATGTGATGAATTCTATTATCTGATACAAGGAGATATGACCATTCCATAATATCATAAGAAATTCAATGAACTTTCTCATTTTGCCGCGCATCTAATTCAAAATCTAAAGAGGAAGAATCTGAAGTTTATTAACGAGCTTCAAAGAAAGTACCAAAGTTGTGTAATGGGGCATGTGAAGCTTCCTTTTTCTAAAATAATATACATGGCTTATCAGTATGAAGTTCTCCATAAAAAGGTCTTTTGAACAACGAAGAGGAAGTCAGTTCTAGTAACAAAAAGAAGTTTGAAACTGATAGCCCAGAGACAAGTACGCAGCCTGAGGCAAGTACGAATTCTGAGGTCAGTAGGAAGCCTAAAGCCAAGAGGAAAAGGGCAAGATCCGGGAAAGAACCAGTAACGACTGCCACATGCTCAAGCTACAATAGGCAAGGACATTTGGCGATAAGTTGCAAATCTTGGAACAAACGAAAGAAGGATGAATCTAAATCTAAGAGCAAGTTTCAAGTGACCCGAGAGTGCAATCTTTGTCATCAGGCTGGTCATATAAAATGAGATTACTGGCTTTTGAAAGAGACCAAGGGGGCTCAAGTTAATAACACCGCAGAAACTCCAGGACCCTCAGCTAGTCAGGGAAGGCCTGATGTTTTGGAAGGCACACTTACTGTCAAAGATATACCAGTAAAAGTACTGTTTGATACAGGCACGTCGCGAAGCTTTATTGCAAGGAACTCAGTTAAGAAGTTGGATTTGAATTTGAAAAAGCCCAAAGAACCCATCACTGTCCATAATCCGGTTGGGGGTTCTCTAGATCTTAGTTGGATTTGTGGGGTGCCTGCCTCTTTCTCCCATTATCGGTTCCCTACTATCTCGATCGTCATGAATTTTACCGAATTTGATCTTATTTTGGGATTGGATTGGTTAACCAAATATGAAGCTGAGGTTAAATGCGCCAAGAGAGTGGTTAAGGCAAAGATTAAATCAGGGGATTATATAACCATACCATGTGAATGTCCGAATTCAGATAGAAAAGAATTTTGGTCAGCTCTTGATGTTTCTCCCGCTCAAATAGAAAATATCCCTGTAGTCACAGAGAATATTCTGGACATCATAAAAGATATTTGTGTCATCAAGAATTATGCGGATGTGTTCGAAGAAGTTGTTAGCTTACCTCCAAAGAGAGAAATTGATTTCAAGATCGCTTTAATTCCGAATGCAAGGCCAGTAGCGCACGCTATTCGGAGGATGACTCTAAAGGAAAAGAAGAATTAGACAATCAAACTCGACAGCTTGTATGGAAGGGTTTGATCAGGCCTAGTTTCTCTGATTGGGGAGCAGCAGTGGTGTTTGTCCCAAAGTCAGACGGTACTCTTCGACTATGTGTGGATTATCGTGACTTGAATAAACAGGCATTAAAGAACAAATATCCATTGTCGTGGATTGATGATTTGTTAGATCGATTGAATGGCGCGCAAGTATTTTCACGAATGGACCTAGCTACAAGCTTCCATCAGCTTGCCGAAGAGTGTGTTCCTATGACAACATTCAGATGTCCCGATTTATTCTATGAGTGGTTAGTAATACCGTTAGCTTATGTAATGCTCAAGCGTATTTTGTTGATCCGATGAACAGGGTATTCAGAGAAGTCTTGAATAAATTTGTACTGGTTTTCATCGATGACGTATTGATCTTCTCTAAATCAGAGAGCGAACATGCAAAACATTTGGAACAAGTGTTAGAGATTCTGCGAAGGAATGTTTTAAAGGCCAAACTTTCCAAATGTATATTCTGGCAAGAAGAAGTCAAGTTTCTTGGCCACGTGGTATCAAAAGAGGGAATTCCTGTGGATCCCGGTAAAATCACCGCTATTCAAAATTGGAAGCAGCCTAGTACTCCCACAGAAGTCCGAAGTTTTCTTGGATTGGCTAGTTATTATCGGAAGTTTGTTAAAGATTTTTCGAAGATATCTATTTCCTTAACAAAGCTTACAAAGAAGCACGCAAGATTCAAGTGGACTCCAGAATGTAAGGAGGCTTTTCAGAAGCTAAAATTAAGATTAACAACAGCTCTAGTGTTAACGATTATCGATGGCAATCAAGACTTGAAAGTCTGGACAAATGCCTCTAGAGAAGGCCTTGATGCAATATTAATGCAAAGAGGTCAAGTGGTTGCTTATGCTAGCCGTCAGCTGAAATCGCATGAGAAAAATTACGTTACTCATGATCTTAAGTTGTTAGCCATCGTATTTGCTTTGAAAATCTGGAGGCACTATCTTTTGGGTGAGAAATTCGAACTGTATACAGACCATCAGTCATTGAAGTATTTGTTCACCCAGACAGACTTGAATCTGAGACAGCAGCGTTGGCTAGAATTTCTTGCAACATACGATTTTGACATTTTGTACACTCCAGGGAAAGCCAATGTTGTGGCTGATGCGCTAAGTAGAAAGAATGTAATAATCGCCAGTTTTGTTATTATGACTTCATTGATTGATAAAATATCTGCTCTTCAGAAGGGCGATCACTTCGTTCAGAGGATCAGAGAAAGAATACAGAAAGACGAACCCTTGAGCTTCCGGATTGATAACCAAGGGGTTCTAAGGCAAAATGTCGAATTTGTGTTCCTAACATTTCTGAGCTACGAAGGGAAGTACTGGATGAATGCCACAAGTCAAAGCTTAGTATCCATCCAGGAGTGAGAAAAATGTATAATGATATCAAGTGTACATTCTGGTGGAGATCGACGAAGAGAGACATTTCTTTATATGTTAGCAGGTGCTATACTTGCCAACTAGTCAAAAGCGACCAACAGAAACTTGCCGGATTGTTGCAACCATTGGACATTCCAAGTTGGAAGTGGGAACATATTTCCATGGACTTCATAGATGGTTTGCCCCATACCAAGAAGGGAAATGACAGTATTCAGGTGATCGTAAATCGTTTCACGAAGACCGCCCATTTTATACCTATCAGATCCAATAGAACCGCTCAAAGTCTAGCACAGATTTATTTCAGAGAAATTGTTAAGCTACATGGAGTAACGATCAGTATAGTTAGTGATAGGGACCCGATTTTTGCTAGTAAATTCTGGGAAGCATTCCAAGCAGAATTGGGGACGAAACTGAACATGAGCACCGCATATCATCCTCAAACAGATGGTCAAACTGAGAGGGTGAATCTTATTCTAGAAGATTTATTACGAGCTTGTGTTACTGATTTTGGCGGATCATGGGAAGACCATTTGCATTTGGCTGAGTTCACATACAACAACTGCTACCAAGCGAGCCTGACAATATCACCATTCGAAGCATTGTATGGTAGACCGTGCCGATCTCCTGCTTGTTGGGTAGAACCTGGCAATAGACTTGTATTGGGGCCCAATATGATTCGCGAAGCTGCGGACAAAGTCGATTTCGTTAAGAAACGATTACTAGCCGCTCAAAGCAGGCAGAAGAGCTATGCAGATAAGAGAAGAAGAGATTTATCGTTCGCTGTGGGAGGCCACGTGTATTTGAAGGTATCTCCGATGAGAGGAGTAATCCGGTTCGGTAAAACAGGGAAATTGGCGCCCAAATTTATTGGTCTGTTTCCTATTCTAGAACGGATTGGAACTCTCGCTTATAGGGCTCAATTATCAGACTGGTGGTCTGGAGTACATGATGTGTTTCACGTATCTCAACTTCGAAAGCATGTTCATGATCCAGATTTGATCGTGGAGGAAGCCGCGCAATGGGATATAAAAATTACTCCAGAATCGGCCGTGAGAAGAGAGCCGCTAAACATTATTGGCAAAGAAACCAAAGAGCTGAGGAACAAGAAGGTTCACTTAGTCAAAGTGCAATGGAGTGGAGATTCGCGAGATTGTACTTGGGAAACTGAGGAGAGCATTGAGAAAGCCTATCCCTAGTGCAGGGTGAATATCTCTGATTAACTCTAGTGCAAGGTACATTTACCATATTTTGCATTTCCATTTTGTTCTCTACTTTTTTGTTGTTTTCTTTTCATGGATGTAAACTTTTTAATTGTATAGTCTGATTATTTTAAGAAGAGTATATGAACTAATTAGTATATTTTTGAAAAGTTAATCAACAAATTGATTGTTTTTTATGTTGTGTTATCGAGAATTTGATTAATTAAATTATTGGAATAATAATTAATTAGATCAATAAGAGAATGAATGGTAAATTTATTCGATTAAATCACACATTGAACTGATTAGAGAATTGATTAGAAATATTTACATGTACATTATATATGTTTGAACAGGTAAATGGATTTGCTGTTCGGTAAAGAATTTATTTGCGTGCCAGACAAATAGGTAAACCTTAATGAGTTGGTTGCACAATTTTATTATTATATCAACTCCTATGAATGCCATTGGATGCGGAGTGCTGGTCGTTCTGTGTGTAATAATAAACGTCACCATAGGATAGTAACAATTAATTTTGAACTACATTACATGGCATACTTCGTGAAGATGGCATACTTCATCATATACCACACAAGCATTTGGAGCTTATGTGACGAGGTTGAAGATTTACCACACGAGCGAGAGGCTTGTATGGCGATGACTATATATTACAGGTTGAACTGATGACTGATATGGACTATATAAAATGTAACGGTAAATTGCATGATTAATAAAAACCCCACACGGGTCTGGAGATGACAATAAACACGTCTCTTTGGTCATTAAGGTACAAAAACCATTTATATGGTGATAAGAATTTATTCTTTGGAGTTATGATCTATACACATTCCCCTGTGGACACCAGAATATATCACTATAAATATGTGCATGATTATTAGGATTTATTGGGTACCTAATACGGCCCAATAAAATTCCAAACCCCTCCCCGTACAAAGGAGGTTATGGTGAAATTTTTCGAAAATTTAGGGTGTTCGCCAAATTTTTGAAGAATTTGAAAATTCTTAGAAACTGAAAAGTTGAAGAATGAAAGCCAGAATGAAAGTTGAGTTGGTTAATTAAACAACTTTCGACTTCGTTCCTTCTTGGGGACGAAAATATTTTAAGGGGGGAGATTGTAACAACCCGGAAAATCTAAACTAATTTTTTTTATTTGGCTATTTTAGTGGATTTTAAATATTTTAAATAATAACGATGAAAAGTATGTTTGAATCGACGTGTGAAAATAAATATAATTATTTTGATTATAAATACGGCCTGAAATGGCGAAGCAGTTTCAAAATTTTAATTCAAACTTTGATTAACTGTACCGGGTGCAAAATAAAACGGATTTTAGTGAAACAAAAAATAATTAAATCAGTGTGTGAATATCTTTCTAAAGAATCTGAAAAATTGAAGTTTGATAGGGGGAATCAAAAGTTATGGCCAAATGAATTTTCAGAAAGGTCGATATAGAGTTTATATAGCCCGTGGAAATAGACATTTTGCAAACGACCTCTGTTTTCAACGAAACCACTTTCGTTGGATCCGGGATGTCAAATAATTGCTAGGTTTCAAATTCCATAATTTTTGAAGTTAATATGTGAGCGTGGCGAAGGAAATTGTGTGGTTGATTTCAATTAAATTGGATCGACCAGAAAATGGCCATTTTTCAAACGGCCTCAGAATTCGACGAAACTAGTTTTGTTGGGACCGTATCGTCAAAACATAGCTAGATTTATTTTTCTGGAATTTTTGGGATCAGTATGTGGCCCCAAAGAATTGAAATGTACGTTCAAATCAAATATTAGATGTTTTATATTTTAAATGAAAGAAAAACTGACTGAAACAGTCAAATGGGCCTACGAAACACATCCCATTGTGTTCAGAATGGGGGTATTTAGCTAGGGACGATAGTCGTTGGGTTTGGATTGGAGTTAGTATGTGAAGAGGGGTATTTTTGGGATTTTAAAAATATATAAATAAAAAAAATCGGCTAATCCCGTTCGTTCTCTCTCCCCGATCCATATTCCAGCCGACGACGGAAACCACTCAATTGCTTCCCCCTCCGATTTCTCCTTCCACAGTCAATAAAAACCCATGCTCTAGTGCAATTTTTTGTAGAACGCGACCTCCTCTTCAAATCCATATAAGGATTGGAAATTTTCGTTCGGTATTTAAGAAGATCCGATGCTAGGAAGTCCAGACCTTCGAGCCGCCGCCGTAATGCCCTGACACCGTCGATCTCGATCGGAGGGGGACCCGCTGGTGCGCCATTCCATGTGCTTCAACGTGGTGCAACTGGATTTCGTCCTCGTGCTTTGGATTTCCCGAAAAACGAAACCCTAGTTTGGAACCAAACAGCAGAGGTAACAGTGATAATATATTTGAACTATTTTCACACTTTAAAATCGTCGCGATTTATGATTTTAGAATAAAAAATCATATTTTTTCATACGGTAACGAAAGTCGATGAAACGGGAAATATTGGACTCGTAGCGAAGTCCTCTACATTCTAGGAGAGACCGGGGAATTTTCCGAGCCTTATACAATTTTTGGAGGAGTGGAACCCAATGTGAGATTTTTGATTTATAAACGATATGAATGACGATGTATAAATTATATAGTCGATGTATGAGTTATATAAGCGTTTTACACCTCATGTATAAGCGTTGTATGTTCGATGTATAAGTTATATATGCGTTGTAGAAATCATATATGGTTGAAATGATATTGAAATATATTAATATATGTATATCTATATATATATATATATACACTCCCATTGTCCATAGACCATGGACGATATATATTGGTTGTGATATTGTTTGGATTATTGGTTGATGTGAAATTTGGTGAATATCATGAATGGTTGATTGGAAATGATTGATTGTGGTTGAAATCCCAATAGGATTAGTATATAGGAAAATTCGTCTGCATACGAACTAGATATTGAAATCCCCATTGTCAAAAGCCGCTAGGCTTTAAGGTAGAGCGAGGAGCCGTACTCAGGACAGTGCCAGTTTTAACTACCCTGTCGTTATGCTGCCGAAATTTTCAATAATATTCATGTGTGAAACAATATTCATGTGTTGGATAAAATTCATGTGTTGAATGACATTCATGTATGAATAAATTCTTTGAAAGATAAAAATAACATTGTTATCTTATATATAGACTTTATAAAATATTAGTGTTTTAAATTAATTGTTTTAACACCAAAAATAACATTTTTACCATATGTAAGAAATATATAAAATAATCGTGTTTTGAAATAAATTGTTTGACAATAAAATTCACATTTTTATTATATATATGAATTGTTAAAAATAGTGATGTGTTGAAATAAAAATCTATTGGATAAAAATATCATTTTTATCAAATATATGAAATGAATATGGTTTTGAAATCGAAGAAAGAATTATATATATAATTAAAATAAATCGAATAACGAAGCTGCAGTTCGTGTTTTGAAACCATGATTTCAAACGATCGTTGCAAGAGATCCGACCATCGGATTTTCCCGAAACCGAAACCGTTGGTTCGCTTTGGAAATATCTTTCCAACGACACCAACTTTGTAAAGATCCAACGGTTGGGTTGATTGGAATGTTTAATTCAAATCTGAAGAAAAATAGCGCCGGAATCGATTATATTTATGTATATATATTTACATAATTAAAATAAATCGAATAACGATGCTTCAGTTCGTATTTTAAATCATAACTTCAAACGATTGTACCGAGAGATCTGACCATCGGATTTTCCAAAAACTGGAACCGTTGGATTCGTTTTGAAAAGATCTTTCTAATGATATAAAATTTGTAAAGATCCAACAGTTGGATTTTCAGAAATGTGTAAATCAAATCTGAAGAAAAACAACGCCACGGCCGCGTTATGGCCTGAAGCGTCGTTTGAATGAATTTGCTACTTTTAAATGAACAAAAATAGCTATAAATCATTATAAAATATTATAAACAATATGGAATGGAAATAAATCGAATTTACCCGGTTTTTTTGGATATTTGATGGTTTAATGTGTTTGGCATGAAAATTACATTAAAGAATAGAATTATTGATGTCAAATAATTTAACCATTGAAATGAATTGATTTAAATTCTAAATATACGTAAATTATTTGAAAAGGCCGAGTTAAATCTCATTTCAAATAATTGATCGACGATAAGAAGTCGATGATGAAGACGGTAGTTGAAGACCGGAGAGCTTCACATCGTTTGGATGATTACTAATGTCTTGATTGGGTGGCATCCCAAGATATAGATAATAAGTGGTGATCGTCCAGACGTACTTGGAGATCGACCAGATATACGAGGAATAAGGTGCCTCCGGTTTCGTTCAGACCCAGAACGGACTTGTAAATGGACTGTGTGTTTGACATTGGATTTCATTCTGTGTGATTGATAGCCATCAGTTGCATGGCGTGAATTGCTTGTGTGGCATGCTGAGATGCAAAGGATCAAGGCTTCTCTTGAAAAGCAAAGTCTTGTGGTTGATGATCAAAGCACCGCCTGTGTGGCATAGCTTTGTGTATAACGTTAATTCTCGAGCCTCACACCCTGGTATGAACCAGAAACGGGAGAGGACCTCAGGGAGGACATGCGTTTCCTTCTAGCTAGGGTGGTGTCAGTGACCTACCAGCCCTGACATTTATATTATTTTCACCTATGTGGTTGTTGGATTGCGAGGCGCCTCGAATATATCGGTGACTATGTGGAGCCGATGGAGTCATAGGACTCATTTACGCCCCAAAGGGCAGGGAAACGCAGTGTTCAGGCTTAATAATCCACATCGAGTAGACTGGCCCTGACATCCAAAGCTCGCCAGCGCGCTTGCCTGAGGGGCGGGCTAGAGCGTCTCTAATTCGGTAAGGACTATCTTTTGCCTTGGTTCATGATGGAAATCCAACTTCCAAATACGACATTGTGCGGTTTTGATTGTAAATATATATGGCAACATGATATATGGTACCCATGCCATCTATGATTGATACTTATGATTGAAATTGTTTTTGAAACATATAAACACTAGTAATAATATCAAATGACTTTGTTTCATACGTATCAAGCATATTTTGATCAATATAAAGTAAAACTCTATCCTTCGGTTTGCGTTGCATTGTGTGATGGGACTTGAGTCTTATATTGGCTTCATTCTTTCTAAAAAATAATTGCGTTGTTTAAAAAAGATTTTCTTTGTTACTTGCATTGGCAACCACTAGAGTAAACTCGTTCCGCGAAAGTGGCGTGGTCCAATGATTTGCCATATTATTATTGTTTAACCAATTAAGTATATTTCTCATACCAGTCCTATGACTGACTCGTAGTTTGTTTCACTTGCAAACTCGGGTGCCCTTATTTCTACACGGGCAGCCTTGTATTCAGGTTTTAGCAGGCTCTTTCTTGATAGCTATGGAGCTGAAGATGGATTCTATCATTTATCTCTTTTTATGTTGTTCAGCTCCTATTGTACATATTATGTTTTGTTTTCCGCTGTAGATATTTTATGTAAAGCTGAACTGTATTTGTACTAAGTATGATCTTGTATACTGTGTAACTCTGATGTTTATATTTATCCAGTGTATTCTGTTGTACATTATCTGGTGTATTTATATATTTCTGTTCTGATGTTATTTGATTAGGTATTATATTCCAAAGATTACCCTTTCCACCATGGAACGGGGTAATGGGGTCGTCACAGATAGGATGTAAACAACATTGTTGACAACAAAAAAGGCCGTAACACCCAAAGATTCTCTTTTACTTAGAGAATTATGTTTCGCATGGTTAAGTAAGTGCAGAAAGTAGTAAATAACACAATAGATTTATAGTGGTTCGGTCCCATGAAGGGCCTACATCCACTTTGAAGGTGTTCGCTGATATTTCATTCACATTAATAGATTACAAGCTTTGAACATCATCTAGGTGTTTGATTACAATCATTTCCACATAATTTGGAGTCATATTTGTCATATACGAATCATGGGAAGAAGTAGTTTTTATGCTTCTTCTTCCTCAAAGCAAGGCTGCCATTAATGCGTTCTTGGAGCTCTATGAGATATCAAATTAGTAAAAATCCAACCAGTTTAAAGTGTGATCATGGGTTTATTTATAGTGGAAGTATTAGGTGGGAATAGGTAGGATTAGGGGACCACACAGATAAAATCGCGTCACAGGCCCACACATAACAGAAACTCGCATCACCCATTGCTGGTATGTGGAAAAATTGCATCCCCCGTATGGAATGCGATTTTCGCATCCCAAAGGATGCAATGTATCACATTGAGGCGTCGCCTCCCCTTGATGCGATGGCATCGCATCCCAAGGGATGTTATGGCATCGTATCCAGTGGGTTGCGATGGAATTGCATCCCGAGGGATGTGATAGCATCGCATCCCAGAGGATGCGATCCCATCGCAACTGATGTAGGCTATTACCATCATATCACGATGGATGCGATACAAAAGGGGTGGGTGATGCGACGGAGCCATGTGGCATGGTGCGAGGAGAGCGGGACGAGCTAGTGTGATGCGGTGAAGCTGGTGTGATGGGATGCAAGCTAATGTGATGCGGTGTGGGTGTTTTGAGAAGATGTGAGGCTTCCACTCATTTGATCTTTCCTCAGCTTGATCCTTCAACGTCTTGGTGTCACTCCGAGTTTTGGTCCACGCGACATGTTAAGTCGAATGGATCATTTATATCTTCGGGAATCGGACTAAAATGCCGGTTAACATTTACCCCCCAAAGTACATCTTGTATTGACATGATGTTCTTTGTGTTGAAAGGAAAACTTCTGGGAAGTGGGAAGACTTCCATTTAGTTGAATAGTTGGTCGTGATCATTTGTCAAGTGCGCAGAGAATTCTGATTCAGCAGTAGCTCATTTGATAACATAATTCCTGCTCATTCATGAAATAAGACATTAGTTGTCGATCTCATTCACGTCATAACGTAAATGAGCTGTTGTCGGCAGTTTGTCACGTGTGCACTTATACGTCTTTATGTGGTTTTGAGCGATTTGTTCAGGATTTGGAAGTAAAGTACAAATAATAAAAGGAATGAGTGTATGTCCTTGCGAGTGAGATCTCAAGGAGCTCTATCGAGTTATAAATTCAGGTCTTCGACCTATGCTCTTGAGTTATTACAAGGGCACCATCGGTTAAAGAGCCGAATCTGTCGCGATGTAGAGGACTCGCATGCGTGGACATAACTAAAATTTAGAGTCAAAAATCCCTCAGAGTTTGGGAACCTTATTCTCGGTTGTCCGTTGTTCAACTCAACGTACACATATATGCGTTTGAGGTATGTTAGCACAAACAAGTACACACGGGCACGTATTTTATAAACGTATGTAAGTATGTATATTATTGTTTTTTTAAAGAGTACCTTGCATCCTGAGGTGAGGTACGAGGAATCGCATCCCGATGGGATGCAAGAAATTGCATCCCTGTGGGATGCGAAGAGTGGCATCCCGATGGTATGCAGAGAACCGCATCAGCAAAGGGTTGCAATGGGCTCTAAGTGGGCTGAGACCTATCTTATTCCACTCCCGCTATATAAGCCTATCTCCCCTTTTCTCTTACTTTTTCTTTCCTTAATCTTTGCACCAAATCTTACACACCTTCGTCCAAGGAAAACAAACCCAACTCAAACTCATAGGTGGGTGTTAGATTCTTGGTTGTTAGGGTTGAGCTCGAAATTGAGTTCATGCCTGAAGCTATTGATTTTGAGTTCACAAACTTGAGATCTAGAGCTCGATTGGAGCTCAGTTTTGGAGTTAATGGCGGAGGAAGAGAAAAAATGGAGTGGAAGCAGAAGAGGTAGAAGGCATACCATCTCTCTTTTGAGTCACAGATCGCACCTTTATGATGCTAGTTCATTGCGTCATTTGTGTGATACAAGAACTTGCATAACAGTGGATGCAAGACTTTGCATCTAGGTGATGTGAGGTCTTGCATCCAGAGGATGTGAGATCTGCATCACAAGGATGCGATACTTCGCATCTAGGTGATGCAAGGTCTCATATCCTGGTGATGTGAGATCTCACATCACTTGTGGATGCGAGATCTCGCATCCGGGTTATGTGAGGTCTCACATCCCAGTGATGCGATCTTGCATCACTCTAGTGGTGCGATATCTTGCATCGCTTGTGGATGCAAGACTTCGCATCAGGGTTATGCGAGGTCTCGCATCTTGGTGATGCGATCTCACATCACTCTTCTAGTGCAGGATTTCGCATCATAATGGATGTGATCTTGCACTGCTTAGGTAAGGCGATTTCTGGCATTTGTTTGATGTCAGATGCCTTGCCTCGCGTTGATTTTACGAAGTTCTCGTGATCGAACAGGATTTGGAATCTGCACACATGTTTTAAAGCATGTAACTTGGACTATGGACAAGAACTTGGACTATTGAACTTGTTTCCCGATCCCAATCACAATGTGACCGTGACTCAATGCAAGTTTGACGACATCGGTCGATGATGACGAGGGTTACTATTTTAAAGAAACAGCGATTGTCGCTGTGTCCCGAGTCTATTTATTTATAGTAGCATTGCCACCGCATTTCACTACACTTTTGCATGTCAGTTTACACTAACATGAGGGATACAAGTTTTAAATATGATGTCTACCGCAACTATATTGAAGTATAGCTAGCAATGGAGACACATTCCAAAACACAGCAACACTTAGAGTTGAAGCTTCCCAACACTCGGCTTAACTAATAGCACTAGTTTTGGGGGGTATCAAGCTTGAGGCTTCTTTAGAATCCACCCCTTCTCCAATTTTAGGCCTGCTAAAAGCACTTGACCATGTCTTATATTTAGGAAACAGACGACTGAGAACTCGGCTGATGGGTCAGTGCTGGGAGGGGTTACTGTAGTCAAAGAGAGACCTGAGGAGGAAGATGTAGATATTGAGAGGATCGACTACCCTGAGGCTCCGGATGCGTTGGAAGGTGCCGTCATAGTCGGTAACCCATCGGTAACCCATGGCCTGAAGTTTGAGTTCCTCGGAAGAATGACTGGGCGCATACTCTACCAGAAGGATACACCACATGGAATAGACACATTTGTATTTATGGATGCATGGCCCCGTCTTATGACTTCGTCTGCGATATGCTTTGCTATTTCCGCTTAGCGCCTACGCAACTTCACCCAAACGGACACGCCTTTCTCCTCAGCACCTGCCTCTTGTTTAGAGAGTTCCTACATAAGGAACCTGCCAGAGAGGACATCTGGTCCTTGTTTCAGATTAAGAGGAAACCCATAACCACACATTTCCTCTATTTCCTATAGGAAATGCATAACACTCGATGAATCGAAGGGTCACGGAGCAGACTTGGTATGTTCAAGCATGAATGGTTCTTCGTTAGCCATCCCCGGGATTCGCGAGACGTTGGTTGGAAGGAATTAAGTATCTTTCATTGTTTTTTTATTTGGCGTTTTTCAAGTCCTAGGCTTTGCATTAACCTTGAGTTTCTGTAACAGATATCCCGCCAGTGCCGAAGGGTGATGTATACCAAGAGTGCATCATGCGGTTGAAAGCTATCCCGAAGGAAGTTGCTCCACGGAAAAAATCTTGGATGAAGAAGCTCTTTGCCGAAAGGATTAATCCCAAAAAAGCATACAATGTTCATGGTGGTTACATATGGAAAGGGGAAAGAGGAGCCTAAGGGAGAAGGAATTTCTCTTGGCTGCAAGAGGAAAACTCCAAATACCGTGACTAAATGACCAAAAGTCGCAAAGATTCCGGAAGGAGCTAGTGCGAGCGGCGTTGGCGGTGATGAGACGGTTGTCAGAGAAGAGGGTCTGTCGTCTGCCCATGTCCTACCTACGAACACTGAGACTGGGGCAGGAGTGTCGGCAAGGCCGATTTCGCCAATAACTATTTCTGGGACCACCACATCGTTGGAGGGGGCGGATCAGTTCAAAGGGTTGGATGATATTCCAGTCGAGCCCTGTCTTATCCTGATGGCACAAGCTCTTGAAGCTTGACTTTAACTGTTGGGGAGATAAATCCTTCAAGCGGGCCTCAATCTGGTATGTGGAGAGCGCACTTAGGGCACACAACCATAAACACTACATAACACAACATTTGGCTATGTGTACGAGGGGTTTAAGTCTGACCTTGAATATGTTTTATGTATGTGAAATGGTTTGTGGAAGCGGTGGTGGAAGATATTGAGATCATGGATCGGAAGGTCAGCGAGCAAAAATAAGCTCGATCAGGAGTAGCTTTAAGAAAGTAGCTAAATTTCACTAGTACTCTCGCTCTCATGTTCGCGGTGGTGATCACCGATACCAAGACGTTCAGAATCCCCGCCACCTCTTTGATTGTCGGGGGCAGATTCAAGGCTTGAGATCGCCGGCACCACACCGCAAGTTTCGACGTTCCCCCTTCCTACCCCGCTGGCAGTGCCTGTCCATAAATCTACCAGTTACGCTGTATAGTCGGTAGAAAGCAGGCCACCAAAGATGGGTACGTTAAGGTGAAGGACGGAAGCTGCGCAGATAACCAACGAGGATAATATGGCCATCTTGAAAGAGAAATTTCCAAAACATTACTTTGAAGAGTTAAAGTGGGTGCCAAACCTTAGTTCGACTTCTCGCGAAGACATCGCTTACATATGGAAAAAAGTGTATCATGCCGATCACCAGGCCGCATAATTCAATAAGTATGCTGAGAACCTCTCAGACCTAATCCGGAACAAGAACATATTCTTGTAGAACTATGAATTCGCTCTTAAGGCTGATAAGGACAATGTCTGAAATCGGGACATATTATTAGGTGAGACACCTCTCTAGGTTGCTATAGTTTTTGCTTGTACTAGCAGCACGGTCGAGCGTTAAGTCTTTGTTGTTTGAACATGTGAGATGAAAAAGAAGTATGAGAGGCTTGAGAGAGAAGCCAAGCATGCCAGCGAAACATTCAAGGACACTACAACATCGTAGATGACAGAGAACACGCAGCTCGAGAAGGACAACTCAGAGCTGATAGATGAAAATGCTCGCTTGATGAAGGTCGATGACATCGTGTTCTAGCTTGAGAATGATAACAAAGCCTTGCTAAAGGATAATGAACCGTTAATGGCTAAGAATGCGGAGACCCAGAGGTTAATGCATGAGAATGACGAGTAGAAAAGGTAGATCGAGGAGGCCAAGAAAGATTTGGAAAAGGATGAGGACATGGCTAAGAATGCATTAGGCCAGCTAGATGGGGTAAGATTCGAGCATGAAAGAGAGCTGGAGGAGCCCAAATTGCGGTCGAGGATGCTACAATCTAGGCGGAGCTAGATATGGAGCTTTATGTTTGGGACATGTACGTCATAGTGCTAAAAAACTGAGAACTTTCGTGGGTCGATGACTACCCCAGGGCACTGACCAAGGTGCGGGATAGGCTGTTGGAGTTTGATGCCGACTTTCAGAAGGTGGATGTTATAGATGAAGTTGATTTCCTGTTCTCCTACTTAAACGAGAAGGAATGCTTGACGCTGTAGGAGGGAAGGAAATTGTTGAGGGATGATGCTCAAGCTGCAAGGAAGGCAGAGCAGGTCGCAGCAAAATGGAAAATGATGGCTACTGACAGTTTGGTAGGGCCCAAAAGTTCAATGGAGGTAGCACTTCTCAACAACCGGCTATGCCATTCGCCTCAACAACTAGCTCACAAGTCTCAGCTCCCGTCGTAATTAAATACAATCCTCATCAACCGGGGTTGGGACTTAGAGTTAAACTCAAAACCAGGTAGAAGCATGGTGCCTGTTGCAACTGCACCTCAGGTGTCGATAGGTAAAGTCACGTCCTCATGAGTGCTTAGAAGTGTGGCCACTTAGGGATTAAGGAGACCAACAAGCCATTCTTTTGGCTGTGCAGGCCCCTTCAGAGCAGAAGTGACAATGAGCTTAGATTTGACACAGTTTGGATAGCCCGGGATAGGAATGGAGGGCTTTGTGGGTCAGCTTGGTGAAGGAGGCGGTGTAGTGTTTAAATTCTCTGAGGAGGAGATAGTATTCTTTAGGCAATTGGAAGGAAAAGATAGGTAGGTAGGGAAGGTAATGGAGACAGTCGAAGTGAGTGAGCACACTATTCATGAGATGCTTGAAGAACGACAGGCTGAGCCATGTGTCAAGGCTAAGGAACAAGAGCAGAAGAAGGTAGCTGACGAGTTGACCAGGCACACGACATTGGTAGAGGCTAGGCAGAAGGCTGAGCATGATGTTGCTGCTAAGATTTAGTAAGACAAGGAAACCGAAGCCAATGAGCAACAGGATCTAAAGAAGAAAGCTAACACTTAAGCTTCTAAGAAGAAGGCAGGCGAGCAAAAGGTGGTTGCGAAGACCGGACCAAAAGTAAAAGGAGATACGCCGGTAGTTCCGAGAGAGATCCCACCCAACGACGATATCACGGAGATTATGAGCGATGACGATGAGGAGGAGATCCTGCTGGCATCTCTTAGATCCTCTTCTCCGTCCAAAAATAAGAAGGGAATATGAGCGGGCAACTCTAGGAGGCAGAGGAAAAGAACAGGTGATGACTCATCGAGCGACGACTCGGGCTAAAAGAAGAAGCAGAAGGAGAAAGAGATGGAGCCCAAGGAAGTGGAAGAGGGAGAGCTTCCCAAGTGATTGTTAGAATTGTCTTAGGTATTTTGGTTATATAGGCTGATTGTATATTTGAGCACGACCCTCGCTTTTGGAGGCATTGTTTTCCTGTATGTCATGTCTTTAGAAAGAAAAACATATAGATATATGTAGCTTGCTTTTGGGTGTGAATGAAAGCATTAGTTCACTTTTCTTATGTCAAAACTTGTGTTAAGTGTTCAGATTTTTGACTTATGCTTTCTGTTTTTTTGTACTTGTATAAATGTACTTTAGTTACACTGAAGAGAGCACTATCCAAATCTTTGCGTTCGGGTTCTCCCTTGGTCGGGAGTCCCCAGGTTGTGCGAGGTGTGTCAGAGTGGACTTTGCTCTCGAAATCTCCTTTGGTCAGGAGCTCTGAGTCGTGCGAAGATCGCTTTTGTTGCCTTCTCTCTCGGGACCTCCCTAAGGTAGTGGTCCTGAGTCATGAGAATGTGTGGATGCGGTCTTCAGTCTCGGAAGTCCCAAGTCGCTCGAGGTTCCTCTTTGTTGCCTTCTCCATCGGGATCTCCTTGAGTCGTTGGTCCCGAGTCGTGAGAAATCCTGGATGCGGAGTTCGCTCCCGGAAGTTCCAAGTTGCACGAGGTTCAACATTGGTGCCTTCTCCCACAGAACCTCCCTGAGGCCGTTGGTCCCATGTCGTGATAATGCGTGGATGCGTACTTTGCTTTCGTAAGTTCTGGGTTACGCGAGGTCCGGCTTTGTTGCCTTCTCCCTTGAGACCTCCCTGAGGTAGTTAGTCCCGAGTTGTGAGAATACGTGGGTACAGAGTTCACTTTCGGAATTTCTGAGTCGTGCGAGGTTCGACTTTGGTGCCTTCTCCCTCGGGACCTCCCTGAGGTCATTGGTTCCAGATCGTAAGAATGCGTGGATGCGGACTTCGCTCTGGGAAGTTTCAAGTCGTGCGAGATTCGGCTTTGGTGCCTTCTCCCTCGGGACCTCCCTAAGGTCGTTGGTCTCATTTCGTGAGAATGCGTAGATGTCGTTGATTCATCCTTTAGTCTCCCCCATCGTTTTGTTTTGGTTAGAGTTTGTGGGCGTTGTTGATTCGCCGATTGTTGCCCGGATCCGGATCCTTTGGGTCGAATGGAACCAAACATGTGGTCGATGTTACATTCGTTTGGTTGATGGGCTACCTCCAAATCCGGAGGCTCGGAAGCCAGGTTGGGTACTCAAGTAAATGAACATCTTGAGTTTCTCACACTCGGCTTCGTCGTTGATTCGAGGCTCGAGTCGAGTGGGATCGGTTCCTCGCTCTCGGGTACCAATCCAGTGTTGTGTGCTCGTGCATGCAAGTCAGTTGTAAATGTTAGCTGGACTTATTATGCAGAAAGTGAAACACCAAGAGCACAAAGAACTGAAAACTATCTTTACTAATAAATGTGGCAGCTATAACCTTTACAATGCCTTGAATTTAAAGAAAACAAAACAATGTTGGAAAGAAATAAGTCTATACACTAAGTTATGTGAAGTAACGACGGGGATGTTCGATGTTCCATGCCCTTAGGAGTTCGGCGCCATCAACAGTCGTTAGTTTGATGGTTCCATCTCCGTGCCTCCATTTTTTGAAGAACGGCCCTTCCCATCGTGGACTAAAACTAGTCAGTGTGGGAAAGATCTATTTCAAGACGAGGTCACCGATGTTGAGGTCCTTAAGGTAGACTCTGGAGTTAAAGTATCGGGCGAGTCGTTGGTGCTGGTTGGTAGATCTGAGTTTGGCCTAATCCCTTTTCTCTTCGAGTAAGTCAAGTGACTCCGGGAGGATATCTTGTTTGGTCTTTGGATCGTAGTAAGCGACACAGTGAGATTGGAGTTTGAGCACAATGGGGATGACGACTTCAGATCTATAGGTGAGAGCGAAGGGAATATGGCCAGTCACTGACTTATTGGTGGTCTAGTAAGCCCATAGGGCCAGAGGGAGATTATCTACCTATAAGCCTCCGGCTTTTTCGGAAAGCTTCTTGATGATGGACTTTATTACTTGGTTGACAGCCTCAACTTGCCCATTGGCATGCGGATGAGCTGATGCAAAGAATCTCTTCAAGATTTTTTGTCGTCGACAGAAAGTCTTGAACTCAGCGCTCTCGAACTGGGGCTCGTTGTTGGAAATGATAGCTTGAGGGACTCTGTATTGAGTGATGATGTTGCGGATGACGAAGTAGATCACTTTCTTGGTAGTGATAGTGGTGAGGGACTCGTCTTTGGCCCATTTGGTGAAGTAATCAACTACAACAATAGCATAGCTTGCCCCGCCTCTGGCCATCGGAAGAGTCCGGATGATATTTATTCCCTACATGGCGAATGGCCATGGGCTGACAATATGTGTTAGCTCGGTTGGTGGTGCTCTTCGAATCTTGGAGAACCTATGGCATTTGTCATACTTGCGGGCATAGCTGGCGGCATCTTTATCGAGTGTGGGCCAAAATTAACCATATTTGAGAATCTTCCTTGCCAGGGTTTGCCCCCCATGTAGTCACCGCACTCGCCTTCGTGCACATCATACAACACACGATCAGCATCGTCTTGGGCTACACACCAAATTAGTGGAACAGAGAATCCTCTTTGGTAGAGCACCCTATTTTGAATGATGTATTGGGCTGATTTTCGGGTGAGTGCTTGACTTTTCTTGTAGCGCTCTGGGAGGATTCAACGCTATAAACAGTTCTTTATCTGTGTCATCCAAGGCTCGGGCTTGGGCTCCGTTGTTATATTTTGATAAATTGTTTATTTCTAACGAATTATTTCTCGGTGTCTAGACTATGGCAGAGTAATAGTTTTTTATAAATATTACAGTGATTGATCCTCTGAAGGTACTTAAACCTTCAGCCGCATTGTTAGGTTGATTCGTGGTGCACCAATAACTCATGTTCGTTAACTAGCTAAGAAATATTTAGTTGAAATTAATCTAACCGTCATTATATAATTTTAGAAATTTGTAAATAAGTAAGATGCATTCATATAGTTGCATTAGGTTCATGCATATATAAAAAAAACAAAACAAAAATTCGAAAAAAATGAAAATTGATTTTCTTTTGTAAATACCTATTTCCTTTTCACCTTTAAAACCAAAAAAATATCCATTTTCTTGGAAATGTCTAAATTTCCATACTCGCCAAAATTTACCATAGTTGTGAAAATCAAAATAATCCATATAATTTTACACCAAATTCATATGGATATTTTAATAACAACTATTATACAAAAAATTTGGATTTTGCAACATGAAATTTTGAAAATAACAATCTACCCTCATCTTTGGCAATAAGTATTCAATCTTTACTTGAACAAAGTCAAAGAATGAATGAATGGTCTAATTCATACTTGTGCAACAATTCAAGTCAAAGTTTTCAAAATAATCAAAATTCAAATTCAAATGATTTTGATTATAACCCGTGCCAATTCAATTTCGAACTCAAAAATGAATTTCAAATTCAAAATGGAAATATGAATTAATTTTCAAACGACTTTGGAAATGGGAATAATTTCAATTATGATGCAAATGAAAACTTTTGTTCTCAATAATTTCAAATTGAAACTTCTCAAGTAAATAATTATAAATTTGATTTTGTTGAGCAAATAAACAAAGTTCTTGATAATTACACGGATTTGTTGTATGAAACATACTTGAATTTTCGTGAGAAACAAATTCAAATCCAAACTTGTGATGATTCGAATAATAATCCCTCTTTTACCAAAATCAAGGATTTTCAAATAACATCTTTTGAAATTGAAAATAAAAACCTTAATGAAGTTGTTGAAAACATGGTAACTGATTTGGGTTTTAATTCTTTTGAGAAGGTGGAATGAAATCTAAAATTCAATCTTCCTTTTTCTAAAAATAATGAATCTCAAACAACATCTTTGGAATTTGAAAATGATATACGCAATGAAATTGTGAATAATTCAAAAGAAGATGAATTAATGAACACAAATTATTTGGTCTTTTCGTGGAAGATTTGTCGAGTTGTAAAGGAATAGATTTGAAACACCATTTGAATTCTGAAATCAGTAATTTGAACAATTTTCCGATGATAGGTTTGAATTTCAAATTGGTGATAGTAAACATGAACTTCAATCAGTTATTCAATCTCCCTTAAAAATCATTGAAAAGGAATCAACTCATTCGATATTTAATAAAACAATACTCGTTTTTCCAAATCAACGTTCAGCTTCGATATTTTTTACGATTTGATTTTTCAAGCTTAATTTGTGTCTCTCATACTTGAAGAGACAAATGAATCGGTCTTTAGAAAACCGTTTCATTTACTTCTTGTCAATATATTTTCTTATAAACTATAGATATTTTTTTTTGTAAATATAGAGCATATTTTCAAAATTTTATTTTCTTTTTCTTTTCTCCTTCCACTTGGGTTGCCTACAGGGACACAGTCCATGTCAAGTATGGGGGGTTTCATATCTATTTTAGTTTTGCATAGATTTCTCTTTTCCTTTTTCAACTGAAAAAAAATTTCAAAAAAAAAAATTTGAATTTTAATTTACTTTTCGATTGGCACGATGAAGTAAATATACGGTTTTGGTCGTACGATTAAAATGTTTGGAATTTTTCTTCTCATAAAGGATAATGAAAGAAAAGTTTGAATTTTGAGCAAATTTAGTGTAATTGGTATATAGGTAGATTTGTATGTGATGAGTATGAAGTGCTTTCTAAATTGTAGTCTAATTAATAGAGTGGTTGATTTAGACTACTTGCGATAACATTTTAGATCTTTTCAGTAAATTTGTGCTAAGATATTCTCACTTGACTCTCTCTTTTTAAAAAAAGAGGAAAAATAGAAAAAAAGAAAAAAAGAGAGAAAAAAGAAAATAAATATAGTATAAACAATCCAAGTGTATCCAACGTTGCTTGTAAATCTATCGTTGGTGTGCAAACCCGCCAATCATTGTCCCAACTCTCACGTCGGTCCACGAGGCAGTGCATGGGTGGGATACCTTGATTTCATTTAATGAGTTGGACACCTAGGGATTGTCGACATCTTGTTGACAACGTCAGCGTCGGTCTTCACAATCCGCCAAGCTCTGTCCCAACTATGGTATACCTTGGTCATTTTAGCTAGGTGTTTGTAAATAATAATAATGTAAATATTTTTCAAAATAAAGAGAGAGTAAGCACTTGAAATCCAAGCGCTTTCTTCACCTATTTGACCTAACTTGTTAACCAAAAGGAAATTAAAATGCCACTTTACTATTGTTGATAATCGATTATAGAATTCATTTCATAATTGCACTATGTTTCGACCAAAACAACTGGCCAAGCTGGAGGAGTTTGTAACGATAACATGACTTTTTGGTTTGAAGTTTTTATTAGTAACGGACTAAAATTTCATAGTGACAACCCAAACTTGTATTAACTCACTCATGTTAAATTTAACAGTAAAATACCCATTTGTAATTTTTTTTTTTGAAAACTTGCATTCTTCTTGTAAATATTTTTGATTCTTGCATTTTTTAAATATTTTTTGCATTTAACATTTGGATTTTGTTGGTAGTATCCACTGAAAACCCTCATGATATAGCACTCATCCTACTGGGGACACCTAGAGGTTTAACCACTTATTGCATACGCTCAATGAATTCGTGCTCCCTACGAAAACAGATTTATCCCAGTTTTTCAGTTTATTTGAGGACGAATAAAAAGATATGTGTGCAGGTATTCGGTATGCACGTAAATATGCACATTTATATTCACACATTTACTTTTGTTTTAGTTAAATAAATAACATAAGTGGGATATTTTTACATGCTTTAACCAAAAAAAATCAAAATTCTCAAATTATCGTGCATTCACCTTCATATTGAGGAATAACGTTCATTTGTTTATGTGTTTATTTTTGATAAAATTTACTTGTTCATTTTCATGTGTCTTGTAGGAATTTAGGTGCAAAATGTAGTGTGCGCATGAAGTTTACATGGAGATATGCATGCACAAAGTGGATACAAAGGAATGATGATGGAATTTGTTCACACACAACTTAATGGAGGACCCAACCCATCATCACTCTTTCTTTAATGGAACAACTAGAGGCTAATATATTGGCAAGTAGAGACAAAAAAGGCTTCATACAATTTTAATGAATCATTAATAGCTAAAGACAAATGAAATCTTCATGAAGGGGCATTTTTGGTAGTCCCCAACAAAATGGATTAGGTTTAGGGTTGTATAAACATGCATAAATACCCCACATATGTTCATTTAAATATCCTCTCTTTTATTTAGTTTAGTTTGGAGGATCAAAGCTATTTTTCTCTTTAATGGCTTCTTAGCCATTTCTCTTTTTTTGTAATTTCTTTTACTATGCAATGTAATTAGTCTTCTCTTTTATTTACATGTGCTTTTTCTTCTATGTTAGTAGTGTAAATTTACATTTCGTGCAAGTAGATTAATTTAGTTTATGTTTGTTGATTAGCTTTCTTTTTATTTCCATAGCTTGCATTTTCCTTTTTTTTACGTTGAAATCTACATTTATTAGCATGATTACATACTTGAGTAGCTAAACCCCTTCAACTTAGGGTAATGAAGCTCTCTTGATTATGTAGATGCAACATATTTTGATTTTTATGCTCTCTTTTTGTGCTTAATGAAAATATGATTATGGCAAAGAAATGAATGTTTAAATTGAAATTTGATGGCCTATATTTCTAAACAATATTTAATAGGCAATGCTTAAAATAAATTTGATTTTCATCTTTTTGTCATTTTTTGTGAGATTTAAACAAGTGGGCTGGTGGTTGTGTTGAAGTCTGATGGTTTATGTTGGGCTAATCAATAGAAAAAAATATGTCGTGCTTAGGATAAGCATATCAACTGATCACACTTATGACCAAAAAAGAGAGATCATAATTTTATATTTTGTTGAACTATATGATCTAGAAAGTGGATTTGCTTCTAATTTGATATTAAAATCTCTAGTTTTTATGTATCTTAGTTTGTTAGTTTAGTTTAGTTGTAATTAGTTAAATTTTTACTCGATTTTTTTTAATTTGATTGAATAAAATTAGAATTATTTCTTTCTCGGTGGATCGACCCGTACTTGCCACGTATTACAAGTGTACCTTATGCGCTTGCGGTTTTATACACTTCGCGATAGATTTCTCATCGATAGAATATTCGTTGTCGAACATCTACTGAATCAATCTGCATCTGATCGACGCTTAGGAAGTCGAGCAATACGACTGGTCTAGTCCCATAAGTTGCGCATCTCCGGAGCTTGACAACTTGACGAATGAATTTGGTTTTTCGTTTTTCCCCCATGGGACGTGTGTGATGATGAAGTGGTCGAAGTTAGCGAGAAGTTCTCGGACCCGAGCAGAGTAGGGAGCGAGTCATGCCCCCTTGGCTTGATATTCGCCCTGTAGTTGGCGTACAATGAGTTGTGAGTCAGAGTAGATCTGGATAGCATTGATATTAAGTCCGATTGCAATTTTGAGTCCAGTGATCAAGGCTTCATATTATGCATCGTTGTTGGTAGCATGAAATCTACCTTCAGAGCATAGCATATCGAGCATTCCTTAGAAGTAACGAGCACGACTCCGGCGCCAGAACACTGATTGTTGGAAGACCCATCCACGAATAGTTTCTGTTGAATTTCTTGATTCTTGATGTCTTCCGGAAGGGGGTCTTCAGAAATGGTGAACTCCACTATGAAATTCATGAGAGATCGTCCGAGGATGGCTCAACGAGGAATGAATGTGATACCAAATTATCTCATCTTTATGTTCCATTTTAAAAGTAATTCAGATGCCTCAGGTCGATGCAACACTAGTCGTAGTGGTTGGTCAATGAAGACTTTGATTAGATGGGAATGAAAGTTGGGTCTCATCTTCCTGGATGAGATCAATGGGCAGTAGGCTACCCTCTTGAGCTTCAGATAGTTCTTTTCTGCCCATATTAGTCTCTTGCTGATATAATAAATAGGACATTGGACACAATCTTCGATGTGCACTAGCACTGATCTAATTGGCAGCATAGAAATAACTAAGTAGATATATAAGTTATCATGATCCATAAGTTTTGACAGGATAGGTGGTCGTTCCAAGTGATTCAGTAAGTCCTAAAATGCGCCAATGCTCACCGAGGTCCATGTGAAGTTGCGCATCCCCTTTCTAGGCAAGTCGAAGAAGATAATGCACTTGTCAGTAGCTTTGGAGATGAATCAACTTAGGGCGGCCCCTTCCCCATTTAAGAGTTGGACATATTTCATGCTCCGAGGAATCTAGATATCCCAGATAGCTTTAATCTTATCTCGGTTGGCTTCGATACCCCACAAATTGACAATGAAACCCAAGAATTTTCCCGACGCAATGCCGAAAGAGCATTTCAAGGGATTGAGCTTTATGCCATATTGGGGAGGACATTGAACATCTCAGAGAGGTCACATACATGGTCATTCGATAATCTCATTTTCACGGGCATATCATCCACGTAGACCACCACGGATCTCCTGATCTGGTCCTTAACATGCGATTAACCAGTTATTGATAGGTGGCTCCAGCTTTTTTAAGACCGAAGGGAATAATGACTTAGTAGTAGAGCCCGAGGTCAGTTATGAGAGAAATGTGTTCCTAGTCTAGACGGAACATTAGAATCGGATTGTAGCCTGAGTATGCATCCATGATGGACAGGAGTTGGTAGCCGGCGGTTGAATCAATAAGCTGTCGATTTTTAGAAGCGGAAAGCTATGTTTAGGGCATGCCTTGTTCAAATCTTGAGAAATCGACACACATTCGTCACTTGCAATTTTCTTCCTTGACCAAGACTAGGTTGGAGACCCATTCAGAGTAGTAGGTGCCACGGATGAAGCCAATATCGAGTAGCCTATCTACCTCTTCTTTAAGTGCAGTCGATCTTTCGGTTCCTAAGAATCGACGCTTCTGTTTGACCACGAGTTGCCATGGGTCGATTTATAGCACGTGACAATAGAATCCTGGATCGATGTCACACATGTTTGAGTGGGTACAAGCGCCCATCACTGAGTTCTAATGGGTGGTCGATTATTCCTATGGATCGGTTGGAAGAATCATTGAAGCCGTGAATCATGTCATGACAGGGGTAGAAGTCTTTGGCCTCTAGTTCCATTTCATTGTAGGCTGCTTTGAAGATGATGTTGACTAAGCTTTCTGAATCGATTAGGATTCTTCGAATGAAGGCAGGGCCAATCTATGTAGAGATGACGAGAGGGTCTGTGGTTGGGATCTCAATTCCCTTAGATTTCCTTTCACAGAAGACATTGTCATCTCGCATCATCTTTTGGAGCTTGGCGGGGATAGGTTCGTCCAAAGTATGGCAGGCTTCGTAGCTAGCATGCTTGATGGTGTTGGCATATTCCTCCATCTTTAGGAGGCTCTCATATGTGGGTGAGATCCACCGCAGATGGTGTTAATCACAATGCAACGTGGTTTTCTATCAGACAGCCCTGGGGCAGCGTTAGTTGGAGAGCGGGCATTGAGAGGCGCGCGACTGCTTTAGAGGGAGCAGGGTCCTAAACGTACTGCTCCAGATGTTTCTCATGGATGAGATTTTTAATCGCATCCTTGAGGTAGTTGCAGTCGTTAGTGGTGTGCCCATATATGTCATGGAATCTACAATACTTGCCGGAGTTTTTTTCCTTGTCCGCGAATTCCCGGGAGTTGGGCATCTTCTGCTGATGAGTATTACAGGTCTCCAAGTAGATTATATCCAGATCTCGATTGAGAGGAGTGTAGTTCCTATAATTCTGGTAGCAATCGTGCTTCTTGGGGTCACCAGGAGCTTGATTATTGCGACCGCCGGCCTTTCCTTTGTTTTGCTTGGTCTTGTACTAGGCCGCCCCCCTCTTTTGTCGGAAGATTCACTGACATGTTTTCCATTGACACTGTCCTCGATGGTGCCAGCTTGTTGGTTTTTGGGTTGACTTCCTTGAGTAGCCTTGTTGCATCGAGCTTCCTCTTGACATAGGTTGCGACACTTTCTCATAGAAATCTTCAAGAGTCTTCAGTTGCCTTTGGTCTATCCATGCTCCAAATTCAGAGTTAGTGCGAACACGCTTGGAGAGCTGGATGAGGACCATGCGGGGTTACTGATCATCAACCTCGGTGAGGGTGGTGTTTAAGCGCTCGAGGTAACTTTTGGGGCTCTCTGTCAGGACCTGGTAGACGTTGGAGAGGGCAAGAGAGTTCTTTGGTGTGGGGACATGCTTGCTGAACTGTCTGACCATCTCGGTTGCCAGTTGGTTAAAGTTGTTGATGGAAAGGAGTGGAAAGCGGGTGAACCATAGTAAGGTTGTTCCATCCAGAAAGATCGGGAAGCATTTACACTTCATTGCATCGGTGGCTCGGCTGGAATCCATATGCCATTCGTAGCGATTTGGGAAAGCACATGGGTTGGTGATTCCTCCGTAGACTGCAAGTTTTGGCACGTTGAAGCGCCATGGCCATTCAGCTTCATGTACCGCCCGGGTGAAGGGATAACGCCTCAAGTGGGTTTCCCATACGTCGTTGGCATTCCCTCACATATTCCTCATGATTTTCCGGATCATGTTAGGGAGATATGTCGGTTGAACATTTTCTGGCGGGATCTAGCAGTTGTGATTCGCCTCGGGAGTTCGGGGCTGTGGACGCCGCATATGGTGGACATCAAGCTCGCCTCATCTATATCATCATCACTGTTGACATGGTTCTGATATCACTGATGAGGTTGAATGGGTTAATGTAGGTTATGATTGGGTAGGTCTTGGACTTATTGGGTTGCTGGACGCGTAGGGCCCAAGTTTAGATTAGCGACAGTTGTATTCTACCGAGGAGGGATTAGTTACTTGGCCCTGGTTCATCATTGATAACCAACTGGGAACGGTTGCGTTGACACATTCCTTCACCGATGGTAATGGTGGTCCCATTACTATTACCGTTGTTGTTTGTATGGGTTTTGGTGCAGGTAGCGGCATTTGTGTTATGAGTAAACCTTCTTCTTTGACTTCGGCCCCGTGTTACAAAGGAGGCACTTTCTAAAAAATAGTGTCATGGTCGGACGCAGTTCCGAGTGAGCTGAATTTGAGCGATGAGACGTTTACTCTCTTGGATTTGACGAATAAGGTCGATGTTGTTTTTCAATGCCTCATTGAGCTCAAGAGATCAGTTTTCCAATCTTTTGTTGGGCATGTAAATCTGCGCCTGAGGGTCGGAGCATGGGGGTCCATTGGAAGAATGAGATCTACATCGACCTGGTCTGCCGCCGATTGAAGTAGTTGAGTAGTACCTGCTTCAGCTGCTGCTGAAGTTCCAATCATCAAGTTTTTTACTCGCTTAACCATCGTAAGCGGACTCGAGGATTAGTTTAGGAAGGAACCTGTGTAGCACGTGAAGTTGAGATGGAAGTGTGCACCAGAATGTTGACAGCAAAAATCGTTATAACACCCAAAGATTATATGTTACTTAGAGAATTATGTTTCACGTGGGAAAGTAAGTGCATAAAGTAGTACATAATACAATAGATTTATATTGCTTTGGTTCCGTGAGAGGCCTACGTCCACTTTGAAAGAGTTCACACATATTTTATTCACAATAATAGATTACAAGCTTTGAACATCATCTAGGCATTTGATTACAAGCATTTCCATGTAATTTGGAGTCATAAAGTAGTTTTTATGCTTCTTCTTCCTCAAAACAAGGATGCCATTAATGAGTTCTTGGAACCCTAGGAGATGTCAAATCAACAAAAATCTAGCCACTTTAAAGTGTTAGCATGGGGGTATTTACAGTGGATGGGTTAGGTGGATGTAGGAAGGATTTAGGAACTATAAAGCCGAAAATCGCATCATAGAGCCACGCATAATAGAAAACCACGTCACCCTTTGCTGGTATGCGGAAAAATCAGATCCTTCATGTGGAATACGATTTTCGCATCCCAAAGGATGCGAAAATCGCCTCCTAGAGGGATGTGGAGTGCACATTGAGGCGCTGCCTCCACCTGATGCGACGACAACACATCCAAGGGATGCGATGGCGATGCATCCTGAGGGATGCGATGGCGATGCATCCTGAGGGATGCGATGGCATTGCATCCCTAACGATGCGAGCCCATCACAACTGATAAATGTTATTGCCATCATATCACGATGGATGTGATACAAGGGGGAGGGTGATGCAACAGAGCCATTGTGGCATGGTGCGAGACGAGTGTTGCAATCTATTGTGATGCAATCTGTTGTGATGCGATGCGAGCTGATGCGATGTGAGTTGGTGTGATGCGGTGTGGGTATTTTGAGAAGATGTGAGGCTTCCGCTCATTCAATCTTTCCTCGGCTTGAAACATCAACATTTTAGCGACACTTCGGGTCTTGGTCCCATGCAAGGTGTTGAGTCGAGTAGATCTTGTATGTCTTCGGAAACAGACTAAAATGCCGTTTAACAAACATCATTTTAAATAATGACATAGTTTAGAATTACACACTTAAACTTCTGCTATTTATTTGTCCAAATAAAATACTTTCAAGTTAAATTGAATAGTATAAATCGTTATGTACATCGATTGAGCAGAATAAAACCCCATTTAGTGTTTGCAAAGTGACAATTTAAGTTAGGCGATCAGTTGTTATTCATATTGATTGATAAGTTATATAACCATTGAGGTTTGATTGTTGTTCCGTAGAACCTTCGTAAACTGACCGTATTGTTTGTGACATTGATATGTGAACTTGGAAATTTATGGTAACTTATCTAAATACCATTGTGGTCGTTAAGCCTCAAATGTGAAACTAATTTCAGTTATATAAATTCCTAAATGGAATTGCTTAAACAACTAAATTTCCATCTAGGAATATTTAAAGTGTACTTATAAAATATTTAAGAACTTATTTAAGCACTTCTAAAAATGGTTTAAGTTGATAAAATTTTATTAATCAAGTACTACTTAATATGTTTTAAGTTGATAAAATTATCAAGAATAATTTTATTGCTTAAGTCATACGGTTGTTCATTAATAATGGGTTAACACTTAATATCTATGTGTTAGTGACATTGGATATACTAATTACTTAAAGATGAAGTTTTAAGTATAATTTACACCTAAGTTTGAAATAAGAAGTTAATTATAATTATTATAGTTACTTAACGTTTAATCATTGTTTAATGGCTAATAAAATAGATTATTTATCATTAAATCATTTGATTAAGGTATAAGTTATTTATTTAATAAGTGTTTTAAATACTTATTTATTTATTAATAAAGGTTTTTAATTATCAAATAAAGGTTATTTGGACCTTTAAATTATTTATTTAATGAAGAACAACTATTTAATTATATACTTAAAGGTTAAATAGACACTTAATTCTTTAGGATAGGTAATTATTTAATTACTATATAATAGTCAATAATTATTTAATTAACAATCGTTTAGTATTATTATTATCTTAATTTAAAAGTGATTAAGTTATTTAAATTCTGTGATTATCTTAAGTTTAACTAACTTATTAATCAATGATGCTTTAAAGTTAACTAAATATTTCAAATAAAGGATTTAAACTAATTAATTGTTTCAATAGAAAGGATAAAACTTGTTAATTTCTTTCTAAATTGTGGTTCAAAGGTGAATCAATTTATGTAATAACGAGGTTTGAATTTGAAAGAATCATTTTACGAATGGTACTTAAGACAAATAGTTATTATTTTAGTTAATCAATCTATTAACTACTAAGGTGCAAGTTAATTATATTAACATCAGAATAAGCTTTAAAATCTACTTTTGATTTTGAAAATGGATCTAAAGCTAATGAGTGAATTTCAACAAAGGGATTTGTTAAAGTGAGACAAACCAAGTTAAAGATGGTACGAATACATAAGAGAATGAAAGAATGGACTATAGAACTTATTTTGGAATGAATTTCATTCAAAATTTGGACAACTTAAGTTAGAGGATTTAGAATTGGATATAGTTAACTTGTGACACCCCATATCCGTTAATGTCACCTATATGAGGATGCATTAAGTTCCGCGAAGCGTAATAGGTATAAAGTAATAATACAGAGGCTAAAATTCACATGATATAAAATGCAGCGAAAAACTTTCAAAACAATTATTTTTTATTAAACCAGCATCACAACATTAAAGTTTCAAATACCATAGAGTCATAATAATAAAATATCCATCTCGTGGAAAGTAAGTCATCAGCATACTAGTACAAAACCATAAAAATCATATCCCTCATGAGTCATAATAATACTCGTAGAACAGAAATCAAAACAATACATGGAGTAAAAAATGGTCCAAGTCCAAGATGATTCAAAGAGTCACGGTCACTGCTATAATCTACCACCATGACAACCTGAGTGGAAAAGGAAGAGAGAAAAGGAAAAACAAAGCAGGTCAGACATAAAGTCTGGCGAGTTCCAGTGATTTTTAGCATAAGTATAAGATAAAGAAGTATCAAGATAGGTCAATGGTACTGGATATGAAAATATAGTGAAATAAGAAAGATGGAATAAAACAAGATAAGGTAAGATAAGCTTCTCATTCATATCCCAAAACAAAATTTTGCACCAACTATTAGAAAATCAGGATTAAGTTTTACCTAATTACTACCTAGTGCTCGGCTCTCTAAATAGACACGAATAACCTATGCCAGCTATGGTATTCGGGGATATCATTCCTCACCTAACAACTAAAATAACACGGCCGTAACCGCCGGTGTTGCATCGTCTTATCTTCCCCAATCGGACTAACGCACGCTTGTGACTCCGCTAGAACACACATGTACCCACCTCCAGAATTTGAACATCTTATAATCATCCACCTGTAAAGCGTTCCCTAGTCTCTACCTAGTGCGAAACTCATTTGATAATAGGAGGGTACTGATTGATATGCGTTACAGACAAGTAAACAAACAACAAATTGACACAAGCGACCCTTAGGCTTGGCTGTAACAACCCGTATTTTCAATAACCTGTAATAACATAAATCGAGGCAGAATTTAATTCTAAAATGGGAATCAAGGGAAACGGGCTATGCCATTGCGTTCGTCTCGGAAAAATACGCGAAATAGAGTCCGAGTTTTCGAAAATCGGAGTCCGTATGACCAAGATATGGCCTCGCGAAGTTTCACGAAAATTCCCAAATTAAAGTATACTTAATTAAGTGAAATGGGTTGTGTAGATATATATATATATATATATATTGATATATATATATATATATAATTGAAAATTTAATAAATAAATATGCAAAAATGCTCAAAACAGCGAATTGGGAGAGGGGAATAACCGAACCGGCCGATTTTTGAAGTCGACCCGAGCCCGCTGGGTCGACTAGGGGTTAATCCAGGGTGTTTGGCTGTCAACCCGTGGGCCGATTCGCTCAAGTGCAGATTTTGCATTTGAATGGTTCTCATGGTCCATCTTTAATCTAAAGGCCCTAGATGGTTCCTACACTTGACTTCTTCCCCAAGACATGCTTTGATGGCTTGGATTGAATCTAGGGTTAATCCTATGGCCTAAAACACTTGCCTAATCTATAAATAAGACCCTAACCTACCCTAATTCATTCATAATTAAACCTAGTGACTAAACTATGGCAAAATGCTAGCTCTCATGGCCTCCACTAATTTTATGAAGAGGGTTGCATACTAATCACTCTCTAATCAACTTCTAATCCCTTCTTAGCATCTTAATCTTCTTCATTTGGTGTTCAAAGTTGCTAGTTGTGAGTTTCTATCACTTTGATGATCTTTTGGTAAACTAATTAGATGAGATGTGATGAGATTTATGGTTTTGTATGTGGGTTAATGAGCTTTGAATCATATGATATGATGTTAGCATTAATCTTATGTTTATGCATGTTGAGTATGTAAGCTTATGCAAGTTTAATATGATGTATGTTATGTTTGCATGATGCTAAATATGCAAGTTGTGGGCTATGTAAGCATATGCATGTTATGCAAGTTCATGGTAATATGCTATGCAAGTTACATGTATGTAAATATGCAAGTTACATGTTTGTTAATATGCGAGTTACATGTATGTAAATATGCAAGTTACATGTTTATTAATATGCAAGTTCATGATGACACATTATGCAAGTCTATAAGCTAATATGCAAGTTTGTTATGCAAAATGAATATGTAAGTTATGTGACATATTATATGCAAGTTATGTGACATGTTATGCAAGTTCATATGCAAGTTATGTGTTTGTTAATATGCAAGATGGCACCTTTGAAACATGTTCATTCATATGCAAGTTGACACCTTTTATATGTGTTATATCATGAACGAAATTACGTGGGAACGATGGGGTAATTAAATGCATAAGTTAATAAGATTGTGTGAAATTAATAGAATTATGCATAACACAAAATAAATAAACATAGTATGGGAATTTGCCTATTTGGTTAGGTGTACCCATACTATGTGTTGGGAATTTACCTATTGAGTTAGGTCTACCCCATGGGAATTTACCTATTAAGTTAGGTCTACCCATGTTAAGAAAACTTGATTAATTAGGGATAATTAATATAAAATTATGAGGGTGATTAATTAGGTGTAATTAATTGACTAAGACACGAGGTTGGACTCAGTTGTAGCGTAAAACTGCCCGGACCCAACCGGCTTAACCAGTTGCTACAAATGTTAGCCCAATGTGAGAGGTCTTAGGCACAAACTAAATACGTAATTAATGTAAAGACACGAGGTTAGACTCTGTTATGACATAAGGCTGCCCGGACCCAACCGGCTTAACCAGCGGTCATAAAAGACAGTCTAATGTGAGAGGTCTTTACAAAGGTTACGTTCTTAATTAATTAATTAAGAAACACTTAACCACATTACCATGTAGAGGGACATGAGGGGTTAAGTGGGTGCCTCGGGTGGCATGAGAAAATCTAGTGGTTGCCTTGGGTGGCAATAGAAAATACGATTAGAATACTTAACCAAAATGGAACATGTAATTAAAACATGATTAAAGGGTTAAGTGGGATATACTAGAAAAAGGGACAAGCTTAGGTGGGTAGCTTGTGGAGGCCCATTTCAACCAGTAACCCATACGTATCTTTGTGGGCTCGACCCATGTCGAGGACGGGACACGCATACTGGGCTTGACTGTAAGAGGCAAACGGGTTAGCGGTGGCAACGCAAGTCCAACGGGCTTCATATGCGTGAGTGGGCCCGGGCTGGTAGGTAAGCCGTTGTTGCATCGAGTAGATATAAGCCGTGCACCTTTAGTTCCATCCGGTTGCCACATTGGGGAATGATACACCCCACGGTGGGGCCAGCACGGGTATCTACGTTAGGGAGCCGATCGAATGGGAAGTAGTGTGTACACCTAGTGGATTGTAGGGCCCCGTGGCGCCTACTTGGTCACCTAGGGGTACGCAGGTACTAATTAGTAAATTTTATAAGTCCTTGGGTGGGATCAACCTTTAAGTTAGGAACGACTGGTGTGGTGCAGTTTAGTAATTTACCTTAGGGAGGGTAGATGCGTCTTTATCCTTTATCTTCGTTTAGTTGACTGCTTAGGGTAGCCATTCATCCCTATATGTTACCGTATATCAGTTTATGTCTTCTCTGGTTACTTTAACGATTGTATTGTTAAAGTTATAGGACTCGCTCAGACTTATGTCTGACCCTGTTGTTTTTATCTTTTTCCCAACCCTCAGGTCCTACGGTGGATCCTAGCAGTAGTGGAGCTTGATCGGATTGCAGTTCCAGTCTTTAGGAGCTTGGATAGATGTAAAGCTCCAGTTATCCAGTTATCTTTTCTTTTGTTTGGCTATTGTATGAGAGTGGGATTATGTACTTCTTTATTTTGATGGATATTGTACTTGACCTTTATTGTGGTTTTATGATGTAACCAGACATGTTTTACTTCCGCTGTTATGAGATGATGTTTTAAAATTTCAAGTACTATTTATATCTGTCTTGTTGTAATTTTTCTGTTCTATATTCACTAAAATACTCCACCGATGCTATGGCATTCCCTTAGTGAGTGATCATAGCGGGAGTGGGGTGTTACACGTGGTATCAGAGCTTAAGGTTACCAGAACAGATAAAATTTTTGAGAAAAACTACTTTCTAAGAGTATTTTCGAAGAAAGTATTTTTAAAAGCATGTCTTCTAAGAGAAAAAGTTTTTGAAAAAGAAAAGCATAATCCCCAATAGCCATATCTTTATCTTTCGGAATCTCCTTTTTGAATCTTTCCTCTTTCGTTTCAGCATGGCTGAAGATCTTAACATCCCGGAGGGTTTAGTTATACCACTATGGTATAGGAGGTTGCAAGAGGCTAGGGCCGCGGCTGCGGGTCCGGCCAATGCTACTACACCAGAGACAACCGCTCCTCCTCCTCAGCCTAGAGTGGATAATTTTGCTAAGGTTTGCAAGGAGTTCAAGGCTATAGGAGGAAAACCTTTTCTTGGTTCAGAGACTTTCGTAGAGGCTAGAGATTGGCTTAAGGAAGTGGAAGAGTTGCTAGATATCTTTGAAGTGGAAGAGGGAAAGAAAGTCAAGTTGGCGGCTTGGTTAATGAAGGGAGAGGCCTCATTCTGGTGGGAGGTCACTAATGGAGAACGCCCTGTTGACTCTTGGGCAGATTTTAAGCAAAGGTTTGGGGCTAAGTTTCTCTCAAGGGCGGAAGAGAATCTGTTTATGGAGAAGTTCTTGAATTTGAAGCAAGGGAATCTCACGGTGAAAGAATATGTCAACAAATTCAATCAATTAGCAAGGTTTGGCATAGAGTTGGTGAATACACCGGAGAAGAAGGCTTTGAGGTTCGTTAGAGGCTTGAATGAACCATTGCAAGGAATAGCTATGACTCACATTCCTATGGGGGCCACTTTTGAGAAGCTTGTCTACATGGCACTTATGCATGAGGATGATAAGAATTCTAAGGCACCAGAGAAAAAGGGGGATCAGAAGAAACCGCAACAGCAACAACAAGGCAAGGGCGGAAAAGGCAATGGTGACAAAAAGAAGACGAAGAAGAAGTGCTTCAATTGTGGAACACCAGGACACCTTAGTAAGGATTGTCGCAAAAAGAAGAAGACCGGTTGCTTTCATTGTGGTGAAGCAGGGCATCTTGTGAAAAACTGCCCAAAGAAGGGGCAGAAGACGGGGTCTACCTCAGGAGGCCAGGTGCAAGCTCTTATAGCACCACCTCAGTCAGGGGGGCAAGTTCAGGTTCTCTCAGTTCCACCGATTCAGCAGAGAGGTAGAACTATTTCCGTTGAAAGTCTGGTTTTTCTGTTTGATCATCCAGTTCGTACTTTGTTTGACTCTGGCGCATCGCATTCTTTTATCTCATCATCGTTAGTTGAGTCACTGCACTTAGACACCAGTCTAGTTGATGATCCCTTGGTTGTCTCAAACCCAATTGGGGGCTCCATATATCTGTCTATGATATGTTTGGGTTTGAAGATTTCTATACTTAGCGTTGAGTTTAGATGTGATGCTTTTGTATTGGGCTTCACGGGCTATGGGTTGATCTTGGGCATGGACTGGTTATCCAGTAATGGTGCCGTTCTTGATTGCGAAAGGAGAGTTGTCAGGCTCATGACCCGCTTGGGTAACACTCTCGAGATCTCTTGCAATCCCATGGAATCTGTTTTGCTAAGTTATCTTGAATCGCTCGATGCTTCGGTCGAGAGTTTGTGTTCTGTCAGAGTAGTCCGGGAATATCCGGATGTGTTTGAAGAAGTAAAGGGTTTGCCTCCGAAGCGGGAGATAGATTTCCGAATTTATTTGGTGGATAATGCCAAACCAGTGTCTTTGCCAGTACGCCACATGGCTCCTCGTGAGAGAAGAGAACTTCATAAGCAAGTAGGGGAGTTGCTTGAGAAGGGGTTCATAAGGCGAAGTATATCGGAGTGGGGAGCTCCAGTAGTGTTTGCCACGAAGGCGGATGGGTCCCTCAGACTTTGTGTGGATTATAGAGAACTTAATAAGCTCACGAAGAAGAATAGACACCCATTACCGAGGATAGATGATCTCTTTGATCAGTTGGTTGGCGCGTCAGTATTTTCGCAGATGGACTTAGCTACAGGGTTTCATCAGTTAAGAGTGGCGGAGGACAGTATAGAGAAGACTGCTTTCCGGACTCCGGATGGTTTTTATGAGTGGCTAGTGATGCCATTTGGGTTGACAAACGCCCCCGCATACTTTGTTGATCTCATGAGTAGAGTGTTCAGAGAGTATCTGAATAAGTTTGTAGTAGTTTTTGTGGATGACATCTTGGTCTTTTCCAAGAATGAAGAAGAGCATGCCTTACATCTCAAGGAAGTGTTGGAGACTCTTCGAGCGCATAGTCTTAAAGCTAAATTCTCTAAATGCCATTTTTGGAGAAGAGAAGTGCGATTCTTAGGGCATGTGGTCTCTAAGGAAGGGATAGCTGTGGATCCCGCAAAGATAGTATCTATCCAGGATTGGAAAGTTCCTAGAAATGCTACCGAGGTAAGAAGTTTCTTGGGGTTGGCAGGATATTATAGGAAGTTCATCAAAGACTTCGCGAAGATATCAGCCCCATTAACCCGCTTGACGAAAAAGAATCTGGTTTTCTCGTGGGATGTAGATTGTGATGATGCTTTCCGACGGTTAAAGAGAGCTTTGACCACCGCTCCAGTTTTAGTGCTCCCGGATGGGAGTAAGCCGTTTGTTGTTTATACCGATGCTTGTGGAACAGGATTAGGCGCAGTCTTGATGCAGGAGGGAAGGGTAATAGCCTATGGAGGGAGACAATTGAGAGTGCATGAGAAGAATTACCCTACCCATGATCTAGAGTTGGCCGCGATTGTTTTCGCACTTAAGTCTTGGCGCCATTATCTTCTTGGTGAGAGATTCGAGTTGTTCACCGACCATAAATCATTGAAGTACTTATTCTCTCAGAAGGATTTAAACTTAAGACAGCAAAGGTGGATGGAGTTCTTAGCATCCTATGATTTCGAGATAGCGTATACCCCTGGTAAGGGTAACGTGGTGGCAGACGCCTTAAGTAGAAAAAGGCTATCTTTGAGTCCATTGTTCGTGGAACGACGAAGCTTGGAGTTTCTTTCTTTGTTTGACTTCAGACCTTCTGTTGATTTTGTACCTGGTTTGTTGGCATCCTTGGAGGTTAGACCTACTCTTTTGAGACGGATTGGCGAGGCTCAGCGAGACGACCCACAGTTGGTTGTGTTGGTAGAGAAGCTTATAAGAGGGGAGTCGTCCAGCCATTTGGGTAGATACACCATAGATGATAAGGGATGGTTGCATAGAGACGGTAGACTTTGTGTACCGCAAGATGAGGGTTTGAAGAAGGCTATTTTGGATGATGCACATCGTTCAAGAATGACTATTCATCCCGGTGGAGACAAAATGTACCAAGACATGAAGAGAGTTTTCTTCTGGGCCGGTATGAAGAAAGATGTGGCCGAGTATGTGGCTAGATGCTTAGTGTGCCAACAAGTTAAAGTGGAGCAAAGGAAACCCGGTGGGTTGCTACACCCATTGGAAGTTCCACAGTGGAAGTGGGATAGTGTCTCGATGGATTTCATCGACGGGTTACCGAGATCGAGGAAGGGCAATACGGGAATTTGGGTTGTGGTAGACAGACTTACCAAGAGTGCCCATTTTATACCCGTAAAGAGTAAGAGGACCGCTCCATGGCTTGCTTCAGTCTATGTTAGAGAGATTGTTAGATTGCATGGCGTACCATCCAGCATTGTGAGTGATCGAGATCCTATTTTCGCTAGTGAGTTTTGGAGAAGTTTGCAAGAGGCGGTAGGGACTCAGTTGTGTTTGAGCACCGCATATCATCCTCAGACGGACGGTCAGACTGAGAGGGTGAACCGTATCTTAGAAGATCTTTTGAGGCTTTGTATCTTGGATTTTGGAGGTACATGGGAAGAACATCTTCCTTTGGTGGAGTTCGCATATAATAACAGCTTTCAGTCCAGTATTGGTATGGCTCCTTTCGAAGCTCTTTATGGAAGGCCTTGTCGATCTCCTACATGTTGGTGGGAATCTACGGATAAGATCTTGCTTGGGCCGGATATGGTTAGAGAGACTTCAGAGAAGATTGATTTAATTCGAAAAAGGATGAAAACAGCGCAAGATAGACAGAAATCTTATGCGGATCGGAGAAGGACGGATCTTGAGTTTGAGGTTGGGGACATGGTTTTTGTCAAAGTATCTCCATTGAGAAATGTTGTTCGCTTTGGGTCCGTAGGGAAGTTAGCACCGAGATTTGTTGGGCCGTTTCCTATTAAGGAAAGGATTGGACGGATGGCATATAGGGTGGAGTTGCCCGACAGACTTAGTGGTGTTCATGATGTATTCCATGTATCACATTTGAGGAAGTGCTTACATGAGACCGCGGAGGTGGTAGAGCCGAGCTTGCTTAGAGATGTAGAGGTAGAGCGTGATGCGACGATTCGACGAGCTCCTACTCGCATCCTTGGGTCAGAAACTAGGAAGTTGAGGAACAGAGAAGTTCAGCTAGTTAAAGTGCAATGGGGAGATGACGAAAGCAATGCTACTTGGGAGACGGAAGCAAAGATGCGTTCTTTGTATCCATTTCTTTTTGAGAGTATGTCTTTTAACTTCTCCTTTATTTCTTGTCTAGTACTTATCTTATCTTTAGTATATCCTCTCGCTAATACCTATGACCTTTAGATAGGGTAAAACCTATGGTTGAAACATGTGTTTGAAACATGTTATGGTTGATGGATGCATATGGATGCAATTGTTTGCTAGTGGTTGCTCGTGGATGCATATACACACACATTAGGCACTAGATCGGCTCAGTCACTTCATGTTGCATATTGCATAAATGGATGTGGTAGTTAGATTGATGGATGTATCATGGCTGTGTTATCATATGGATGATGCATTTTTGTGTATGGTTGTGCACGCATGTAGAAATTTGTATGTGTCAATAGGGTTTCGCATACATATTGGATGCATGGCACTATCATGGTTTGCATTAAGGAGGTTTACTGTATCAGTAACCGCCTGATTTTCGCATTAGGTAAGTACATATACACACACTTTTGCATATATCCATCCAGCATTTAGAATCTTGTAAGGACAATGATTGCTCGTGGATGATGCTTTGAGTAGATGGATGATTGGATGGTAGGATACGTTCTTCCTAACTTGAAGATTTCGGGGACGAAATCCTTTAAGGAGGGGAGAATGTAACAACCCGTATTTTCAATAACCTGTAATAACATAAATCGAGGCAGAATTTAATTCTAAAATGGGAATCAAGGGAAACGGGCTATGCCATTGCGTTCGTCTCGGAAAAATACGCGAAATAGAGTCCGAGTTTTCGAAAATCGGAGTCCGTATGACCAAGATATGGCCTCGCGAAGTTTCACGAAAATTCCCAAATTAAAGTATACTTAATTAAGTGAAATGGGTTGTGTAGATATATATATATATATATATTGATATATATATATATATATATATAATTGAAAATTTAATAAATAAATATGCAAAAATGCTCAAAACAGCGAATTGGGAGAGGGGAATAACCGAACCGGCCGATTTTTGAAGTCGACCCGAGCCCGCTGGGTCGACTAGGGGTTAATCCAGGGTGTTTGGCTGTCAACCCGTGGGCCGATTCGCTCAAGTGCAGATTTTGCATTTGAATGGTTCTCATGGTCCATCTTTAATCTAAAGGCCCTAGATGGTTCCTACACTTGACTTCTTCCCCAAGACATGCTTTGATGGCTTGGATTGAATCTAGGGTTAATCCTATGGCCTAAAACACTTGCCTAATCTATAAATAAGACCCTAACCTACCCTAATTCATTCATAATTAAACCTAGTGACTAAACTATGGCAAAATGCTAGCTCTCATGGCCTCCACTAATTTTATGAAGAGGGTTGCATACTAATCACTCTCTAATCAACTTCTAATCCCTTCTTAGCATCTTAATCTTCTTCATTTGGTGTTCAAAGTTGCTAGTTGTGAGTTTCTATCACTTTGATGATCTTTTGGTAAACTAATTAGATGAGATGTGATGAGATTTATGGTTTTGTATGTGGGTTAATGAGCTTTGAATCATATGATATGATGTTAGCATTAATCTTATGTTTATGCATGTTGAGTATGTAAGCTTATGCAAGTTTAATATGATGTATGTTATGTTTGCATGATGCTAAATATGCAAGTTGTGGGCTATGTAAGCATATGCATGTTATGCAAGTTCATGGTAATATGCTATGCAAGTTACATGTATGTAAATATGCAAGTTACATGTTTGTTAATATGCGAGTTACATGTATGTAAATATGCAAGTTACATGTTTATTAATATGCAAGTTCATGATGACACATTATGCAAGTCTATAAGCTAATATGCAAGTTTGTTATGCAAAATGAATATGTAAGTTATGTGACATATTATATGCAAGTTATGTGACATGTTATGCAAGTTCATATGCAAGTTATGTGTTTGTTAATATGCAAGATGGCACCTTTGAAACATGTTCATTCATATGCAAGTTGACACCTTTTATATGTGTTATATCATGAACGAAATTACGTGGGAACGATGGGGTAATTAAATGCATAAGTTAATAAGATTGTGTGAAATTAATAGAATTATGCATAACACAAAATAAATAAACATAGTATGGGAATTTGCCTATTTGGTTAGGTGTACCCATACTATGTGTTGGGAATTTACCTATTGAGTTAGGTCTACCCCATGGGAATTTACCTATTAAGTTAGGTCTACCCATGTTAAGAAAACTTGATTAATTAGGGATAATTAATATAAAATTATGAGGGTGATTAATTAGGTGTAATTAATTGACTAAGACACGAGGTTGGACTCAGTTGTAGCGTAAAACTGCCCGGACCCAACCGGCTTAACCAGTTGCTACAAATGTTAGCCCAATGTGAGAGGTCTTAGGCACAAACTAAATACGTAATTAATGTAAAGACACGAGGTTAGACTCTGTTATGACATAAGGCTGCCCGGACCCAACCGGCTTAACCAGCGGTCATAAAAGACAGTCTAATGTGAGAGGTCTTTACAAAGGTTACGTTCTTAATTAATTAATTAAGAAACACTTAACCACATTACCATGTAGAGGGACATGAGGGGTTAAGTGGGTGCCTCGGGTGGCATGAGAAAATCTAGTGGTTGCCTTGGGTGGCAATAGAAAATACGATTAGAATACTTAACCAAAATGGAACATGTAATTAAAACATGATTAAAGGGTTAAGTGGGATATACTAGAAAAAGGGACAAGCTTAGGTGGGTAGCTTGTGGAGGCCCATTTCAACCAGTAACCCATACGTATCTTTGTGGGCTCGACCCATGTCGAGGACGGGACACGCATACTGGGCTTGACTGTAAGAGGCAAACGGGTTAGCGGTGGCAACGCAAGTCCAACGGGCTTCATATGCGTGAGTGGGCCCGGGCTGGTAGGTAAGCCGTTGTTGCATCGAGTAGATATAAGCCGTGCACCTTTAGTTCCATCCGGTTGCCACATTGGGGAATGATACACCCCACGGTGGGGCCAACACGGGTATCTACGTTAGGGAGCCGATCGAATGGGAAGTAGTGTGTACACCTAGTGGATTGTAGGGCCCCGTGGCGCCTACTTGGTCACCTAGGGGTACGCAGGTACTAATTAGTAAATTTTATAAGTCCTTGGGTGGGATCAACCTTTAAGTTAGGAACGACTGGTGTGGTGCAGTTTAGTAATTTACCTTAGGGAGGGTAGATGCGTCTTTATCCTTTATCTTCGTTTAGTTGACTGCTTAGGGTAGCCATTCATCCCTATATGTTACCGTATATCAGTTTATGTCTTCTCTGGTTACTTTAACGATTGTATTGTTAAAGTTATAGGACTCGCTCAGACTTATGTCTGACCCTGTTGTTTTTATCTTTTTCCCAACCCTCAGGTCCTACGGTGGATCCTAGCAGTAGTGGAGCTTGATCGGATTGCAGTTCCAGTCTTTAGGAGCTTGGATAGATGTAAAGCTCCAGTTATCCAGTTATCTTTTCTTTTGTTTGGCTATTGTATGAGAGTGGGATTATGTACTTCTTTATTTTGATGGATATTGTACTTGACCTTTATTGTGGTTTTATGATGTAACCAGACATGTTTTACTTCCGCTGTTATGAGATGATGTTTTAAAATTTCAAGTACTATTTATATCTGTCTTGTTGTAATTTTTCTGTTCTATATTCACTAAAATACTCCACCGATGCTATGGCATTCCCTTAGTGAGTGATCATAGCGGGAGTGGGGTGTTACATTGGCCCTCAAGTTAACTAGGATTTTAAGAGTCCCTATATATTTTACTAGAAAAATGGACATCTTAGCTTATTAATCATATACGTTTAACATAGCAGCTTTAAGTTCATTAATAAGCTTAATATAACCCTATGTTATATTCCATGGTTGTACATAACGTTTCTTATTAAATGTAATTCTCTACACAATCCTTCCCCAAGTCACGTAGGCCTGTTCTCATATGTTTACAGATACATATTACAGTAACATGTTCTTCTTACTATACATCTGATTAACATATTTTCCCATGACATGTTAACTTAAAAATTAAGTCCAACCTGTTAAGATTTACATGTTTGCATATTCTTCCTTTTATTATCCCAATTCTACACTCCGTAGTTCGCAAATTCCAATACCTTTTTCGTTATTGCATATTATTCCAATTTTATGCAACTCAAACAGTAAAGGCCAGCTCTCGTTGGCCTAGGCTTAGTTCAAAACAAAAGAAAAAGGAGTAACAGGACCATACTAAGAAAAAGACAAATTTAATAAATAGGCATAATAAGAATGTAAATAAAACAATGACAGGACGGGGATAAGGAAGAAGGATGTCCATATAAGTAAATAGTAACTGAAAAAGGGATTGGTAACTAATAGTAATTAAAATGAACAACATGCTAAAGAGAACATATGCACATTGATTTTAAGATCCAATATATTTCACTATCAAAAATCCTTTTTTATTTAGATTGCTAATCTAAAAATAATGTAGAACTCATAGAGATTTGTAGTAGATCCAAAATAGGCCTTTGAAATTTAAGTAGAAGAAGAAATATTCTATCAATCTATATTTTGACAGCACCCCAACCATTTTTCAAATTTTATTTTTGAACATGATAGAGTGGAGGAGGAAGATGAAGAAATATTTGGTGTTGGAAAATAGTAAGGGTTGCTAGTCTATTTATTGGTGTGATAGGATAGTATATGACATAGGATCTTAGGGTTTCAATCCAAACTATAGAATAAACTTCATACCGAGTCATCAAAAAGATTCCTCTAGAAACAAGCTAAGTCGACTAGTTGCTGGCTCGCTGCCTAGCCACGGGTGGGTCGACCCACCTCTTGTGTGAGTCGACACTAGTGTTGACCCATAGGTCAACATGTTGACCCGTGGGTCGACCCCTGGGCCCAACCCATATAGGGCCGGGGTCGCCCTTTGACCGTTGTGTTTTTCTGAATTCACTATTTAAATTATTTATTTTAATTCAATCTTCGATTGATCATAACTTGTTCGTATTTAATCTGATTTACGCAAACCAAAAGTCTATTTGAATCATAATTTCGTAACGAACGCAATGGTGAAGTCCATTTTATCCAATTTTGAATATTTTATTAATTAAATATTAATTTGTTTATCTTCTTTATGTAATTAGTGTTTATTAAGTTTTGGGGTGTTACATTCTCCTATCCTAAAGGATTTCATCCCTGAAATCTTCAAATTAAGAAGAATGTTATTAACCATTTCCTACACCCATCTACTCATCCTTCAACCACTGACATACATTGTCCTTAAAATTTCTAATGCTTTATATGAACATATGAAAAGGTGTGGTGTATATGTCGCTAAGATAATGCGAAAATTAGGTGGTCCACTAATTCAGTTGACTTCCTTAATGCATTTTATGCTTGTGCTATGTATCCAGTATGTATGAAAAAGAATCCTAATAGTACGCATAAATTCTATATATGTGTAATAACCATTCACCAAAATGCAACATCCAAGTGATGTTTCAACCATTTCCATCCATTAAAAATTAAAATGCGCACGCATCCATATGCAATATATAAGTGCTTTTGTTAAGCCAATCTCTAATCTAGTGCCTAGTGCGTGTACATGCATCTACTACATCCACTAGCAAACACTTACATCCACTAGCGTCCACTTGCAACCATCAAACATAACATGTCTCAAACACATGTTTTCAACCATTACTATCATCTATAGGCTTCTACCTAATAATCGAGATTCAAACAATAGGAAAAACTGATCCGAATTAAAAAGTTTAGAAAGGAATTAAAAATGTACTTTCAAAAAGAAAAGGGTATGAAGCACGTATCTTGTATTCAGGTTCCCATGTCACATCATCACGATCTTCTCCCCATTGTACCTTCACCAACCTGATCTCCTTGTTTTGTAGCTTCTTAACTTCCAATCCAAGTATACGATAGGAACTTTTCTGACTAATGCCTCCTTTTCAACTTCAATATTCTCAAGGGTACTCGGCTCTACTACCTCTACGGATCATGTAGACACTTCCTTGGGTAGGAAACATGGAACACATCGTGAACTCCCACTAGTATCTTTGGTAGTCTAACTATGTAGGCCATCTTACCTATCCTCTCAACTGTGGGGAATGGCCCTAAAATCTTGGTGCCAACTTCCCTACTGACCCAAAGTGAAAAACGTTCCTCAAGGGTGCACTAAGCCATAAATGGCCTAACACAACACAAAAAAATTGTTGGCGTAAGCCTAAAAAAATGTTAGCATAAGTCTTTAGCAACATTTTTAGGGTGATGCAATTTTCACCGTTGCTGCAGACTACAAAAGCAACATTTTGACTATCTATGGCAACACAACAAATATTGTTACATTAGAACCCTATTTAGGTCTATAGAAACATCCTTATGTGTCTGTAGCAACATCCAAAAATGTTGCTAAAGATATTAATTTTCTGAATTTGTTTGGGTCCACATCTTGTATATTATACTATTTCGCATCTCATTAACAATATATATTAACATTGAATAATAATACTATTGAAAAGAATTTAAATAATTCAAACAATATTTTATTCAATATAATATTTCAACATTTAAATAGTACAATATTTTGCATCTCTCTATAATACAAGTCACATTCACACCTCACTACATACACTCAAACACTCAATACACTGTTTGTCTTTGTATTTGCTTCACACTTTTGGTCCAGCTCCTTCTTTCGCTCTTTATCTTATCTACCAGTATAATAAATAACTAGAGAGGTAATCTGAAAATAAACAAATTTAAATTTGCAAAAATATAAATTTATTTGTGTGTTTATTTGCCTTAGGTATTCGAGTATTATACTAAAATGCAAATTCTTCTTCATTCTCAAGAGGTAAAGGCAACCCTCTTTCCATGGTATCTCTAAGTATAGCTACAGTCGAATCACTGATGCCAAGCAAATACTGAAGCCTGCTTAGTTTCTCTGGTTAGTGCAGTCGGTTACAGCATACAACGGTCACATGTATGGTCAATCTTTTACCACTGTCAACAACATACCTGTTATTTATCCTCAGTATGCGTTCGGGGTTCAGTGACAGTGCATACTTCATCAAGTTTACAAAATAAGCTTGGTTCTTTAGGCAGTCTATCCACGAACCGATCCAGCAACTCAATCTATCGAAGTTTCAAGGTCATATCTTTAGTGACCTCATATAAGTTGACTTGACCATGAATGTGACCTTTAACTAAAATTATATTTTCAGACGAACTTTTCAGATTCTTGTCCTCCTTAAAATGAAACACAAGAATAGTTCACTTTTCCGCAATGCCTTTCACCAAACTGGACTTAAATATTGGATTAGCAACAAACTTTTTCTTGTTCACAACTCTCCTCCACAAGAACTTTTTCTTAGCTGTAGGGTAAGGGCATTATTTCTTCTTTATTGGTCTAAGTTCAACTTTGACTTCGTTGGGATTATTGCATACAACATCACTATTAGGAACTGCATTGTCAGAGCTAGGAGTAACATCAGACAAACTAACTCTACCAGTTTCACACAGCAAACTCATACGACCAAAAACACAACACTGCTCACGGGCCTTGGGCTTCCACAAATAGTTAACAAATACAAAATAAATAGAATAATTAGGGAGTTATACAGGAAATTCATTTGGCAAAGCATTTTTAGGGGATACATCGACCATACATTTGAAAAATTCTAACCTGTCTATTTTCTCCATTGAAGCATCCACGCACAAGAAGTTACCTACTCTTGAGGCCAACCAGCTTATACTGAACATAGACCAAAGCAAACAGTGGGATGTTCAACATCTTAATCCACACAAGCACACACTTAATACATTTGGCATTATTACTAATCTCGATGTCTAATGGTCTAACTAAAAAGAGTTTGTTTTGGATGGAAAACTTAATACGATCCTCAGCATTTGAAAATAGAAAAAAAGAATATTTTGCCATTTAATTTAACTTTGATACCTCCTGCGGGATTCCAAATCCACTTAATGTAACACCCCGTATTTTCTATGAACGTATATGTAACAAATCAGAGAATAATTTATTTTTAATGTAAGAATTAAGGGAAACGGGTTCTTCCATTGCGTTCGTCTCGAAATTCTGCTTGAAAACGAGTCCGAGTTTTCGAAAAACAGAGTCCGTACGATCAAGTTATGACCTTCAGAAGTTTCAGGAATTTGAATAAAATAAAACAACTCAAAATTCGAATTCGAAATTCGAATTCAAACCCAGAAGCGGACTGGGCGGGAAATTTCCCACCCAGGACCCAGGTCGACTGGGTGGTCGACTGGGTAGTCGACCTCCTCCTGACCAGGTCGACTGGGTAGTCGACCTCCCCCAGACCAAGTCGACCATAGTGTCGACCTGGGGGTCGACCTACTCTGAAACCCAGTTTTTTTTAACCTGGTTCACTCTGATGTATCCGGTCTCGTTTCTATCTAGATTCGTCCGCCAAATCCTATATAAACAGCCCTCTAGCCTCATTTTCTCTACACAATTTCATTCTGTCTATATTCTGCCTCTGTTCTAATTAAAAATAAAAATGGCGTCGCTACCCTGCTGGAATCAAAACTTGGACTGATGCATCTTCTTCCAACCTGAATAGAATTAAAAGCTAAATCAAATCTCAAATCCAAGTTTAGAGCTACGACAACAATTAAAGAGGAATAATTCAGCATTTCTGCATCAACAACAGTTTATTATCCTTTCTTAAAACCACGAAAGGCAAGTACAGTTATTTTCCGCTATAAACGTTAATTATGGTTGTAACATGAATCGTAAATCTGAATTTGAGGTTATGTCTGTTTTGTTTAGATCTATCTTATTATGTATCTCTTTCTTATTTCTGTTCTATAGCCAGGCTACCATGAGCCTAAGCCAAATTTCATAAGAGATTAACGCACGAATGCTAAAATGTTTGGGACAAATAATGAATGATGCATAATTGGACAAGACTGATTTGAGTACATGACATAAAATTTGAGGCATATAATTGGACATGTGGCATATTTAACATATGACTTGAGATTGAGGAATAAAATATATTGGACTTATGACTTGGGATTCGGGGCGTAGATTTCACCATAAAAATGAAACTAATTTAGATACATAGTACATGTTGTAATCTAGATCTGTAGTTAATTTGAGAAATAAACATATGTTAGATCTAGATCTGTTCATACTAGGTATGATAATCTGTGATTTAGGAGAAGGGGAATTATAGGACAACTTGAAACTTGGGGGCATAATGCATGTTTTAAATCAAGGTCTGATGTTAGAGTTTAAAGACAATTTACAACATGTTATGCATGAATGGTAATGCATGTTGAGAACATACTACATGTTATAGTTTAAAAATCTAGATTTTTGGACATATTCTTTTATGTAAAAACTCTTGACTTGAAAAAGGAATACGTGACTTAGGCATAGAGACCTATACAAAAACAGGATAAATATTAATGTGAATGCGACTAAATAAGGGTTTTTGGATATCTGGCATCATAGGCTATAATTTGGCATAATTCATATTGTGTATCGTGATTTATGGAGAATATTCTGTACTGTGTAATGTTTAACTAAAAATTAGGAGCAAGATGTGGTATTATGAATTATGACCATGATTTGGCAAGTGAGTTTAGGCTAAATTTATGATTAGGCAAGATATGATATATATATATAAATATATATATATATATAATCTGCTAAATCTGTTATCCGCTAAATCTGTTATATTGCCTAATCCGCTAGTTATGTTATATTGCCTAAACAGCTAATTAGATTGAATTGCCTAATCTGCTAATTATGTTTAATTGCCTTATCTGCTAAATCTGCTAAATAGCCTAATCTGCAAGATCTGCCATCTGTTTAATTTGTTGAATGACGTAATCTGTTGGAACTGAAATGCTGAAAATTTGAAGTATGTGAATCTGTAGGCTCGACTTAAAATTGAGCAAAACTTGTTAATAGAACCTCGAATAATCTGCTGTAACTTGTACAGAAGTTTAATCTGTTAAATAAACAGAATTAGTCTGATATCTGAAAAATCTGTATTGGAATGAATTGGCTATGACACGAGGTTAGACTCTGTTTGCGGTAGAAGCCTGCCCGGAACCAACCGGCTTAACCAGCGACTGCAAACTGTCAGTCTAATGTGAGAGGTCGTAGGCATAACTAAAAAATATGCTTAGACACGAGGTTAAGTCTGGCTTGTGGCAGAAGTCTGCCCGGAACCGCCCGGCATATCCAGCGTCCACAAGCTACCGACCTAATGTGAGAGATCCGTGCATTAATATTAATGCAAATCTGGGATAAATATGATGTCTAAAAGGTGTTGGGTGGATAAGGTTAAACCAATTGGACTGATGAATTAAACAAACCCGTTTCGTGAATCTGTAGGCCCAATTACAAAGTTAGACAAATCTGGAAATCTGTTAAATCTGTATATCTGATCCGTTAGTCTGAAAACTTGTCTGATCTGTGAACTAGTTGATCTGAACTCTGTATGCCTGAACTTGTAAACAAGTTAATCTGAAATCTGTTAGTCTGGGGACACAAGGTTAGGAGGGAAATTACTTGTGTCATCTGTTGTTTGGGACCCGTATTAGTCAGTAACCCTTTCTGGTATCAAAACTTTGAACAAACAGTAGGTAGGATCCGGGCACGCTTACTGAACTAATTATAAGTGGTTCATTCTGATAATGGCGAGGGGTGTTGATGGTGCGTTCCAACCGGGTCATGTGCATGCATGGATCCCGGTCTGCCTCTGAGGATGTAAGACGCCGTGACATCTGTAAATAGGTCTGTGCCAATTGGTTGTCACTTTAGGGAGTGATACAGCCTATCGTGGAGCCGACACAGGGTATTTATGTATTAGGGAGCCGATCGCTTGGGGTAGGGTTTTAGGGTACACTTAGTTCTATTTGTTTCTGTTGGTACCGTCTGTTTCTGTTGGGTGGCAACACCTGTCTGCGTGGTACCGTCTGTTCGGGTGGTAAAGGCCCATTTACTAGTGTACACCTAATTCTACATTCTGTTTCCATAGGGATTAATCTGTTTCTGTACCTTCTGTTCGGGTGGTAAAGGCCCATTATAAGCATTCTGTTTCTGTCTGTCTCTGTTCGGGTGGTAAAGGCCCATTATTAGCAATTCTATTTCTGTCTATTTCTGTTGGGGTGGTAAAGGCCCATTACTAGCATTCTCTTCTGTGGAAATTATTCCGTTCCCGTTTCTGTTTCAGTTTAGACATTAGGGTGACACCTAATCCTGTTATACTAGTATTAGTGCAGAGAAATGAAAAGTAATATTATTCTATTTCTTTTGTTTAACCTAAGTACATCTACTGCTCCTGTTACTGTTATCTCTCATCCGGTTTTATTTGCATGCCATGATTATTATTATCTGTTCATATGCTGAAAGTCACTGGACTTGCCAGAATTTATGTCCGACCTTGCTTGTTTTCGCCCCTTTTCTTCCGTTCCCCCCAGGTTTTCCAAGGAGGGAACACTTTAGCTTGATCCAGATTTCTTCTGCTTGAAGTACTTAGAGTGCTTAAAGTATGGCTTGACTCCTTATGGAAGCTTCTGTGGTGATTATGATTTTAAAGTTTTGTACTCTGATGATATTCTGAACAAGGCTGATATTTATGTACTTGAGTTTTTGGGAAAGATGTAACCAAACTAATTTCTGTTTTCCGCTGTAATAAAGTTATAATTTCTCAAGTATTGTTTATCTGTCTTGTAAATTTCTATTCTGTCTACTAAAACGCTCCACCAAAGTTAAGGCATTCCCTTTTTGAGTGACCTTAATGGAGGTGGGGTGTTACACTTAAGGTGTAAAATCACAACGGTGTATCCCAATGGCTTGTCTAGGAAGAACGCTTCTTGATAGTCTTGCCACTGTTCCATAGCAGCACGGAAAATATCATCTGAAGGGACGAAATACCTACTTGAGAAGTTGAGCAAGATCGGTGCTGGAATGTAAGCACCTGCATTTTTGGGGTTTGCCAAGAACAAAGTCGACCATTTATTTAGACAGAGGAATGACATGGTTCGGGGAAAAGTAAGAGGAGAAGGACTGGAAAAGGAAACAACACTGACAAATAGGCCAATGCGTGCGGTTTTGGTGACAGAGATCGCATGCGGGTTTGGCAATGGAGTTCTGTGCTAATAGTTGCAAAGCAGTGACTGGAAAATGGTAAGCTTGTGGCCGCACAACAAGATTTGGAGAGGAGAGAAGTCGTTCCAAATGGGGAAGAGGGATCTTGTTTTTATCAAAAGAGAAAGCACCATGAAACAATTCAAGTAAGAATGGAAATTATGGATCGCTATTGAGATTTGGGGGTGAGAACGAAAATTAGGGATTGGAATGATTTTGGGAATTTGGAGGTGCAAACGAAATGAAAAGAAAAGCGGATGAACGAAAATTAATGCGGGAAATAGAAATAATGAAGGTGCGGATTGATGGTGTGGATTGATGGTTGAGATTTTATTTTAAACAATGGTGTAGATTACTAGTGTGTAATTTTTTTAATTTTTTAATTTTCAAGGTCTACTATAGCAACACTATACAAAATGTTGCATCGTGTTACACTTTTTTATCTAGAGCAACACTTTTTTATGGATAAGGTAACACTAAAAATAGAATGTTGTAGTAGGACCAAAATAGTATAGCTATCGTTACATTTTGGCTGACAAAACCTTGCAAATTCATTGCATTAGGCCATTTATGGCGTAATGGCGACACCTTGGTGAAGACCATATCTCCTACCTCGAACTCTAAGCCAATCCTCCTCAGATCAACATATGACTTATGCTCATCCTGAGCATCTTTCACTCATCTGCGAATCAGGTCTGTCTTCTTAGAAATCTCTCTAACCATCTCATGCTCAAGTAGAAGTCTGTCTGTGGTCTCCGACCAACATATATGTGATATGAAGGGTTGTCCATAAAGTTCCTCGAAGGGAGCCATACCAATACTCATTCGATAACTGTTGTTGTAGGCAAACTCTAGCAATGGAGATGCATCTCCCATGTCCCTCCAAAGTCTAGGATATGCAATCTCAATAAATCCCCTAGAACCCTATTGATCCTCTTAGTTTTTCCATCCATTTGGGGTGATAGGTGCTGTTAAGTCGTAATTGCATCCCTAGTGCCTCGTGCAAGCTCCCAAAACTCATTTGTAAAGATAGGGTCACGGTCATTAACAATATTGGAGGGTACCCCATTAAGTCGGACGATATCTATAAGATATACTGATGCTAACCAAGTTGCCGTCCTCTTGCTCTTGACTGGGATAAAGTGAGCATTCTTAGTCAATCAGTCAACTCTAAACCAAGTATTGGTATTTTCCCTTTCTTCATCTAGGCAACCCATCAATAAAATCCATAGAGGCACACTCCCACTTCCACTATGGTATGTCTAGAGGCTGAAGCAATCCACGAGGTTTCCTCTGTTCATCCTTCACCCGCTGGCAAGTCAAACATCAGGCCACATACTCTGCCGCGTCCTTTTTCATACCAGTCCAATGAAAAACTCTCTTCATATCTTGGTACATTTTGTCACCGCCCGTATGGATAGTCATCCGAGATTGATGAGCCTCATTAATAACTGATCTCAAAAAATTACCAACTCTATGAACACACAATTTCCATCTCGACGTGGCCACCCTTTCTCATCCACAAAATATCCAACAAGGTGGCTAGAGGTCTCTCCTGCACTAAATCGATTTAAGATGCCCATAACTACTAATCCTCGCTTTTAATGGATCCAATGAGCTCCAAAAGAGTAGGTCGCACCTCTAATGATGCCAACAAACTGGGTGTAAAATCCGCAGATGGTATAAAATCAAATGATGAGATAAACTCCTAATTCTTCCAAACACGAATAATGGACTCAAGGCCATCCTCTACCTACTTAATGTGTCTACAACGACATTCACCTTCACTGTGGTATACTCCATCTCAAAATCGTAGGACACAAGAAACTCCATCTAATGCTATTGCCACAAATTGAGATCTTTCTGCGAGAACAGGTACTTGAGCGACTTATGATCTGTGTAAAACTCAAACCTCTCACCGAGTAAGCAGTGCCTCCAAGAATTGAGTGTAAACACTATCATTACTAGCTCTAAATCATGGGCAGGTTAGTTCTTCTCATGTACCCCCAACTGCCTAATCCTATGGCAGACTACCATATCTTCCTACATTAACACTGCACCCAAACCTGTTCCATAAGCATCCGTGTAACAACCTTCTTTAATCTAGAGAATGCATCCTCGCAATATATATCCTAAGCAAAAACCAGGTTCTTCTTTGTCAGACGGGCAAGAAAAGTTGAGATCCGTGCAAAGTCCTTAATGAACTTTCTGTAGTAACCCGCCAATTACAAGAAACTCCTAACCTCTGACACATTCGTAGGGGTTTCCAATCTCGAATTGCAGCGACCTTCAAGGGTCCACCTCTATTCCATCTTTGGAGACAACATGCCCGAGGAACCTTACTTCCTTCCACCAGAAATAATACGTAGAAAATTTAGTCGCTAGCTGATGTGATTTGCAAGTGCGGAGAACCTTTCCTAAATGTATGGCATGCCCGTCCTCGCTCCTCAAGAAAACCAGAATATCATCCACAAATACCACTACAACCTTATTCGGGTACTCCCTAAATACCCGAATCATCAAATCTACAAAGTACGCGGGTGCATTGGTTGGCCCAAAAGGCATGATCAACCATTCAAAGAATCCATCGGGAATCCGGTAATCAGTCTTGTGTATACCATCATCTGCTATTCTTTGCTGATGAAAACCTATGGCTAGATCCAACTGTGAGAAAACCGAAGAGCTCACTAACTAGTCAAACAAGTCATCTATCCATGGGAGTGGGTGTCTATTCTATTTGGTGAGCTTATTCAACTCCGTGTAGTCCGCGCACAGACGGAGAGAGCCATCTGCCTTAGTCGTAGAGACGAATGGTGGCCCCCACTCAGAAATACTCCATCTAATGAATCCCTACTCGAATAACTCACCCACTAACTGAGCTCTCTCCTCTTTCTAAGGGCCGTGTAGCGCACTGGTAAAGAAACATGACTTGCATTCTCCACCAGGTATATCAAGAAATCTATCTCTCATATGAGAGGTAATTCTCTCACCTCATCAAACACCTCTAGAAAGTCTTTGACTGTGGGTACTAAACTAAGATCATCGACAGAAGCATCAAGTGAATCTAGGAAACTAAGCATAATAGACCCCTTGGGTCACAGGAAATCTCGAGAGTTCTATAGTGGCATGTCAAAAGCCTAACAACTCTCCTCTCATAATCAAGAATGACACAATATATGGCTAGCCAATCCTTTCAAAGAATAATCTCGTAACCCATAAAGCCCAAAACATATGTGTCGCCCTAAAACTCGATGCCAAGAATAGAAATTCTCAAACCCCTACATACTATAGACAGGTGAATTGTACCTCCTACGGGTTTGGAGACCACTACAGGATCAGAAACTATATAAGTATCTAAGTGCATACTATTAACAATAGAATTGGATAAGAAATAATGAGAAGCACTAGAATCAAACAAAGTCTTAATAAGAGAGTCAAAAAGAGAAATCAAACCTTCTACGGTGACTTCCCTACCTTGGTCCTGACGGCCAGTCTGAGCTGCCTTTAGTGCATGAACTTGTGCTCCCGACGGTCTTGCGTTCTGGTTATTAGGGCACTACTTGGTGTAATGTCCAACTTGTCTGCAATTAAAACAAGCATTCTTAGTCTTCCTACAGTCTCTGACAAAGTGTCCCATACTTCCGCAGCCATGACACTTAACTTCTGTCTTGATTTGCGCCTTATCGGGTTTTCCGCCTTTCTTCACTGCACCCTTCTTCGGCCAACACTTTTCTTTTTAGTCGTGGGCTTGGCCTCTTCAGTCTTCACTTCTTGCTTGTCTTTTTTCCCATCCTCATGCATCAAGGCCATATCCACTAGTCTCTCAAATGGTACTCCCACAGGGGTATGTGTCAATGTCAATCCTTGGAGAGGTTGACTCAGCCCTCTTTCGAATCTTAAAGCCTTATTATAAGGAGTGTATACTGAATCCAATCCAAATCTTACCAATTGATTAGAGATATTGACATATTACTTCACCGTCATACTTCCTTGTTTCAGACTTAATAACTTCTCCATTTTCATTCCTACCGAGGCTTGTGATTAGAACTTCATTTGAAATCTATTCTTAAACTCATCCCATATGGCCACCATCTTCCCTGCCTGAGTTACCTTCAACCAATATGATGCTTCATCTTTCAACTACCAAGCGGGCAACTGAATCTTCCGCCAATCGTCTAGCTTCAAATATCCAAACAAATTCTCTGTCTCCCTAACCCAATTGCGAGCCTCCACGTAACTCTCCTTTCCCCTAAATGGATTGTCGCCCATCGCACAAAAATCCTTACAAAGCTTAGAGAAGTTAACTATTGGAATGGGTGGAACTACCACGGCTGCAGTTAGGGGTAGGGTATTTCCTTGCACTTCGGCAGGTGTCATAGCCTCTACGTATCTACGAAACCATGTCGGAATGGGAATCCCTCTGGGAAATTAGTAGCCCTAGACATGTTGAAAAGAGAAGAGACAAGGAATTAAAAAGAGATCAAAGGAATACTGTAATTGGCTTGAGGGGGTATATTTCTAAAAAATAGGTTTTACTTGAAAATTCTTTACATCGAAAACTCTTTTTCAGAAACTTTTTCTCTAATCTTGTAACCTTAGGCTCTAATAAGAAATATGACACCCCAGATCTCTTAATGTTACCCATATGAAGATGCATTAAGTTATGTGAAGCGCAATAGGTATAAAGTAATAATACAGAGGCTAAAATTAAGGACATAATATAAAATGCAGCGGAAAACTTTCAAAACATTTATTTTTATTAAATCAACATCACGACGTTACAGTTTCAAATTCCATAGAGTCATAATTATAAAATATCTACCTTATGGAGAGTAATTCATCAGAATACAAGCACAAAACCATAAAAATCATATCTCTCACGAGTAATCACAATAGTCATAGAATAGAAAAAAAACAATACATGGAGTAAGAAATGGCCCAATTCCAAGCTGAATCACAGAGTCAAGGTCAATGTTGTAATCCACCGCCCTGAGAACCGTGGGAGGCAAAAGTGAAGAGAGAGAAGGAAAAACAAAATAGGTTAGACATAAAGTTTGGCGAGTTCCAGTGATTTTTAGCATAAGCTTAAGTAAAAGAAGTATCAAGATAGATCAATAGTACTGGATATGAAACTACAGTAAAATAGATAGTATAGAATAAAACAAGATAAGGTAAGCTTCACATTTATATCCCAAAATAGAATTTATGCACCAATTGTTAAAATATCATGATTAGGTTTTTCCTAATTACTACCTAGTGATCAGCTCCCTAAACAGACACAAATAACCTGTGTATGCTATGGTATTCGGGGATATCAGTCTCGATCCCATCAACTATAAAGACACACCCTTAACCATCGGTGTTACAACGTTTTTTCTTTCCCAATCGGACCTATGCACGCTCATGAATCCACCGGAACGCGCCCATATCCACCCACATAAATTGAACCTCTTATAATTGTCCATTAGTAAAGTATGCCCTAGTCTCCACGTAATGTGAGACTCATTTGATAATAGGAGGGTACTAATTGGTATGGGTTCCAGGTAGATAAACAAACAACAGATTGACACAATCCACCCCCAGGCTTGGCTTTCAAGTTAACTAGGATTTTAAGATTCCCTACATATTTTGCTAGCAGAATGGACATCTTAGCTTATTAATCATACATGTTTAACTTAGCAGGTTTAAGTTCATTATTAAGATTAATATAACCCTATGTTATATTCCAAGGTTATACATAACATTTCTTATTAAATGTAATTCTTTACACAATCCTTCCTCAAGTTAGATATGCCCCAGCTCAGATGTTTACGGATATAGATTACAGTAACATGTTCTTCTTAGTATACATCTAATTCACATACTTTCCCGTGACATGTTTACTTAATATAAAATTAAGTCCAATCTATTCAAATTTACATGTTTGCATATTCTTCCTTTTTAATTATCACAATTTTACATTCCGTAGTTCCCAATTCCAGTATGCCCAAATCCCTTTTTTTTGTTATTACCGATTATTCCAAATTTATGCAACTCAAACGGTAAAAACTTAGGCTCTTGTTGGCCTAGGCTCAACGCACAAAAAAAAGGAGAAATAGATCCATACTCAGAAAAGAACAAATTGAATAAATAAGCATAATAAGACTGTAAATAAAACAATGATAGAAAAGAAATAAGAAAGTAGGATGTACATATAATCAAATAATAATTGAAAAAGGAATACGTAACTAACAGTAATTAAAATGAACTATATCATGTTAAAGATGAACATATGAACACTAATTTTCAGATCCAATATATTTCACTATCAAAAATACCTTTTTATTTAGATTGCTAATCTAAAAATAAAGCAGCACTCACAGAGATTTGTAATAGATCCAGAAAAGGTCTTTGAAACAGAAGCAAAAGAAGAAATACTCTTTCAATCTATATTTTCACAGCACCCTGAGCCTTTTTCTAATTTTTTTTCTGAACATGTTAGAGTAGAGGAAGAAGATGAAGAAATGTTTGATGTAGGAAAATAGTGAGGGTTGCTAGTCTATTTATAGGTGTGATGGGATAGTCTAGGCCATATGATCTTAGGGTTTCAATCCAAACCATAGATTACACCTCATGCTGAGTCATCAAAAATAATCTTCTTGAAACAAGCTAACCCGACCAGATGCAGACTCACTGCTTGGCTCGGGTGGGTCGACCCACCTCCTATGTGGGTCGACACTAGTGTCGAACTATGGGTCGACCACTGGGCTCAACACATGTAGGGTCTGGGTGGCCCTTTGACCATTGCATCTTTTCTAATTTTTTTATTTAAATTACTTATTTTAATTCAAACTTCGTTTGGTTATAACTTGTTCATACTTAGCCTGATTACGCAAACCAAAAGTCTATCTGAATCAGAATTTTGTAACATACGCAATGGCAAACTCCATTTTATCCAGTTTAGAACATTTTATTAATTAATATTAAATTTGTTAATCTTTTTTATATAATCATTATTTATAAAATTTTGGAGGGTTACATAACTTCTTTTTTTTTTTGAAAGGCAAGCACAATTTTTTTTTATTACTTAACACAAGTTACAATATTTACAACAAATATATATATACGACTATGCATCCATAGTATTCCTAAACATAGACTGCCATATTCCTATCCCAATATTTCCCAGTAAATCACAAAGCACACAATTACACTACTTGAATTACACTTGTATACATCAAGATCAAAGACACATCAACAATATCAATACACTATAACCAATCACCAACAACATGAATGGAAAACTCATGCAACTATCTTCAGACAACCACTTCTACAAACCAACAACTTCAAAGGCAGCAGCATCCCAAAAATAAACTCAACTGTACTGAGCCTAATCATCCCAAAACAGATTATCCATTGAACAAGAAATCACCATTATCAAGCACCTCCACCACCAACTAAATTTCTACAAAGCCAGTTCAAACTGGATTCCTCCTAGTGTGCCTCCTATTAGATTTTAAATTGCTATTCAAAGGCATCACATCCTCCTGACTGTAGTCGGTTCCCTTATCTAAATCATCCTAGAATTTGCCTTTTAATTTGTTACTTTTATTTTTAAATAAGGGAAAGGAACATATAGGCACAGCTGAAGATAACAAGGAAGTTTCAACATTAGGGAAAGTTAAACCAGAGCTTGATACTTGAGTTGAAGCAAAGAAAGAAGAAAAAGAAGTTTACAAGCAGGTGGTAAGATTACATGAGATGGAGGTGATAACTTGGCATAAGAGAATGCAGAAGTCTTACCAGAGAAACCCATTAAATTACGATCACATGATGAAGAAGGGGCTTTTACTGATGGTCGACACACATGACATTGTACTTTTTGAGTTAACAACTGCTGTATTGGATAAAGATGAAGTTGTGCCGTTCATACGCTCTACAACAAGTGCATATTCATTAAACAAAGAATTTAAACCAAATTCCCCAATAGGATCCTTATCACTAACACCAGTCTCTCGAATTTCATTGACTTGATCACTTGCCTTATTTTTATCACTACAGATATTAGCATTTCCAACATACTTGTCTTCTTCATGTACATTAAAAACCTTACTACCATTATCCAACCCAGAAGTAGGTTTATCCTTCCTTGCAATGTCCTCATCAATAATTGATGCACCCTTATCATTCACTTCTGGCTCCTTGTCTGCGACATTTTACTTCCTCCAGATTATCTTCTTCTTGGAGATAACTTTGGTCCATCCATTCTCACTAATGTCATTATGATCAATGCTTCTAAACTACTTGTTATTCATTGTATTATCCACATTATTATCTTCACTGTATTCTTCATATTGCATTCCATCATATCCATTTTCCTTACTACCTTTAACATAGTCAATGGTGCAATGACCAAAACATTTACAGATGATGCAAATATTTGGCTTCCAGCCATATGATAGCTTTACAAAGGGAAAATCACTTAAAATTCAGCCAATTCGATAAAATCAGGCAAATCAACAAGGGTAATTTCCACTAATGACTTTGCATACCTGAAACGTTGTAGTTTATCAGTGCAATAATCAAAGCAGATTAATCTACCAATGTGACACGCTAACCAATTTATTCATACCAATGTCCATAAAATTAGTGGAATTTTGGAAAAATGGATCCAGATAGGAACCTTTTTAATCTTCCTTTGAGAGCTACCGATAGTAGGATCCCATTGAGTATGATAAATATTTGAACTCTAATGAAAATTGGATCTAACTGAAGGATCTTTGCTCTATCAATATCAATAGTAAATTTGAAGTAAAACTAGAAACCATCTGATTTAACACTAAATTCCCCAAGCAATTTCCAATGGTATTTAAAAAAATTAACTATAGCATGATAAGGAAGCATACCATTTAAGTAGAAACCTAACAGATGATTTGTAACACCCTGTATTTTATCAGTGCAATAATCAAAGCCTATACCTATTTACCATGCCAGATCTTCCTTTGTTTATAGATCTAATTCACTGTTTAGATCACATCATGTATGTTCCTATTATGTTTGCAGCTGAATCTGATCTGTTATAAGTTGGTTATCTAATTCACTGTTTAGATCTTATCATGCCTATGATGTCCCTATTATGTTAGCATCGGTTTTATTATCACATGTTCATCAGATCTGTTCCTATATGTCTATCTTGTCATTATTCCACTATATGTTTATGCCTATTTCTACCATTATATGTCGATCTTGTTAGTATGATCATTTCTATCCTCTTCCCTTTATCCTTACCCTTTATTTTTATAGCAAGGCTACCTTCGAGCCTTGGCATGATGCTGAAATATGTGAATGCGTTAAATTGGTAACGAGGGCGAAACAGTAAAAGTTGGGCGTAACTCGTAATTGGAAATTTGGGAATAACTTGAATGAAATATATAAACATGAATTTGGGGCATAAATCAACTTATGATTAAAGACCTTAATTTGGGATATATGGTACATTATGAACATAACCTGAGAAAGGGGCATGAAAACCTATAATGACATAGGAATAATTAATTAATAATGGAAATGCGTAGAATTACAGTAATTAGAAACTGTAACCGCACTTAGATATGAGGTTAGATTACACTTGTGGTGGAAGTCTGCTCGGAACCGACCAGCATATCCAGCGACCACAAGTGGTGAATCTAATGTGAGGGGTCTAAGTGCATAAACATGAGATGTGCTAAGACACGAGGTTAAGTCCGACTTGTGGAAGAAGTCTGCCCGGAATCGACCGGCATATCCAGCATCCACAAGTGGTAGGCTTAATGTGGGAGGTCTAGCACATTATAACTATAAATGAATATGGTAATAAATTCAAATACATAACCTAGCTGAATCCATTGGGATTGTACGAACATATAACTTGAGTAGGGGTTAAGTAAACTTGTTTGAAATAGTGGGTGGGTTAAGTAAATCTTGGGTGGGTGTGTAATATTTATATATATAGGCCCACAAACTTAACCTGTGGGGTTATGCAATCTTTTACTCTGGTATGGAATAACCTGTGGAAAGCCTAGTGGAGATGGAAGCGTAGGGGGAAGCCTGTATCATCTTTTGTGTAGGACACGTTTTAGTTAGTAACCCATATATAGGTATCAAACAAGTACTCCGAACTAGGTCGGAGTTGGGGTACGCTTACTGGGCTGATTGTATGAGATTCAAACGTGGGTGAATGTGTGGGCGGCACATTCCGATGGGATCATGTGCATGCATGGATCTGGCAAAGGAGGTTTAGACGCCATGACACCTGTAGATATGGTTGTGCACATCTTGAAAACAAAGTGTTGCCACTCTAGGGAGTGATACACCCTATTGTGGGGCTAACACAAGGTATCTACGAAGTAGGGAGTCGATCAATTAGGGTAGTAATTAGGGTACATCTAGACTCTGGTATGGTTAGGGAGCCCGTTAATACCCTTCGGGGTATCTCCGGTATGTTGGGTTGCCTGTTGATTGTATGGGGTGAAAACCTCTCACTGGAAATACACCTAAGTCTACCATCTTATTCTTGCTGGGGATCATCTTGTTAATAAAACACTAGTATTGATGTAGAGAAATCATTAGAGAAGTGTAGTATACTCTATCACGTTATCCTGTTTACCTTGTCATACCTGCCTATTATGATGTTATCTCTCTTGTCCACTTTATATGTATGGCATGATACTTTCACTTATTTATATGCCAAAAGTAACTGGACTCGGCAGACTTTATGTCTGACCCATTTTGTTTCCTCTTCTTTCTCTTCTGTTCCCCCCTCCAAGGTTCTCAGGGTGGGAATACTCAAGCTTGATTAGGATTCTGCTTTCATCTTTCTTGGATCTGCATAGATGTACTGCTCGATTTCTTGTTTCTCTACTATGGCTATGTTTTGGGGATTATGCTACTTTTATTACTGTACTCTGATGGTTTTAAGTACAAATCAGAAATTTTAATGTTGTACTAGTTTTATGTTTTTCAAACATATGATGTAACCATGTTTGGACCACGATGCTTTATGATTAATAAAGTTTTAAATTCCGTTGCTATTTTATATTTATCTTGTAATATTTTTGTTTCTGTTTACCTATAACGCTTCACGAAACTTAATGCATTCTCTTAATGACTAACATTATTGGGCGTGGGGTGTCGCACTTGGTATCAGAGCTGAAGGTTCCCAGATCGGATAAAGTTTATGAATATTATTTCCAAAAAGGTTCTAAAAGAAAGCATTTTCAAAAGAAAGGTCTGTTTTGAAAAACATATTTCCCAAAGTCATTTATAATATCTTTCGATCCTTTGTCTGAATCTCTTTCCTTTTCTTTTCAGCATGTCTGAGGAACCTAATATTCCTGAGGGCATTACGATACCTGGCTGGTTCCATAGGTATCTAGAGGCCACAGCGCCTGCCAATGGTCAAGCTGACATTCCTCCGCCAGCTGCACCCGTCGTTCCTCTTCTTCCTTGTGCAGATAATTTCTCTAAGATCTGCGAAGATTTCTGTGCTATGAGAGGAAAGTCATTACGTGGAGCTGAGACATTCATAGAGGCAAGGAATTGGCTCAAAGAGACGGAGGATCTGTTTGGAATTTTCAAAGTGAATGATATTAGGAAGATTCAGTTAGCCGCGTGGTTACTGAAAGATGAAGCTTCGTTCTGGTGGGAAGTGAAGAAATCTGGGCATCCAGTGGAGATTTGGGATGATTTTCAGAAAAGGTTTGAAATGAAGTTTCTTTCACTAGCTGAGAAAAGCATGCAAATGGAAAGGTTTCTGACACTCAACCAAGGAGGCATGACTGACACTCAAGCAAGGAGGCATGACTGTCAAAGAGTATGTTAACAAATTCAACCAACTAGCAAGGTTTGGATTGGAGCTGGTAGATACTCTGCATAAGAAAGCTTTGCAGTTTGCTAGAGGACTGAATGAACCCCTTAATGGGTTAGCCACGCCTTATACTCTGATGGGAGCAACTTTTGAAAGGCTTGTTGATATGGCCTTGATACATGAGGAAGATAAAGATGAAAAGAAAGAAATTAAGGTTGAGGAAACACAAAACAAGAAAGTATGTCCCAAGAAGGGACAAAAACAACAACAAAATAAAGGCGGAAAGAATGACAATGCTAAGGATTAGAGGAAGTGTCATAATTGCGGATGCGAGGGTCATTCGATCAAGGATGGCAAAAGAAGGAAGAATGCTTGCTTCAGTTGTGTAGAGGTCAGACACTTTTCTAAGGAGTTCCCGAAGAAGCAAGGATAAGGTCAAAGGGCAGGATCTTCTGGAGGGCAAGTTCATGCTCTTGTGATCGGTTCTCCAGATCAAAGTTGGAAAGTTTCCGTGGAAGGTTTGATTTCTCTTTCTAATCATCCTATTAGAACTCTTTTCGATTCTGGTGCTTTGCATTCATTTATATATGATTCTGTAGTTGAGTCTTTGCACCTTAATACTAGTATGGTAATAGATCCCATTGTTGTCTCAAACCCCATTGGTGGTATGGCTCATTTGTTCATGATTTGTCGTGGTTTAAGAATATCTTTGTTAGGCGTCAAGTTTAATTGTGACGCATATGTGCTCCGTTTTATGGGCTTTGGTTTGATTCTAGGGCTGGATCGGCTAGTCATGTATAGTGCCATTCGGGATTGTGAGAGGAGGGTCGTTAGACTTTTGACTTGACATGGGAGGACCCTCGAGATTCCTTGTGACCCTAAGGGGTTTGTCATGCTTAGTTTCCTAGTGTCTCTTGACGCATCTATTGATGGTCTGCGATCTGTACCAGTAGTCCGTGAGTATTCTGATGTTTTTTGGAGTTTCAGGGCTTACCTCTAAGGCGCAAGATTGATTTTCGTATATACTGGGTAGACAATGCAAAGTCAGTTGCATTACTTGTGCGCCATATGGCTCCAAGGGAAAGAAGGGATCTTAGCAAGGAAGTAGGGGAGCAACTTGAGAAAGGGCTTATTAGGAAGCATATCTGAATGGGGTGCTCCGGTGGTATTCGCAACTAAGGCGAATGGTTCTCTTTGCTTATGTGTACGCTATAAAGAGTTGAACAAACTCACCAAGAAGAACAGGCACCCACTCCCAAGGATAGATGATCTGTTTGACCAACTTATTGGTGCATCCGTATTCTCTAAGTTAGACTTAGCCAAGGGGTTTCCTCAGTTGAGGGTGATAGAGGATAGTAGACTCTAGATGGTTTCTTTAAATGGCTCGTTATGCCTTTTGGGTTGACGAATGCACCTGTCTATTTTTTTTGATCTGATGAGTAGGGTGTTCTGGATGTTTATAAATAAGTTCATTGTGGTCATTGTTGATGATATCCTGATCTTCTCAAAGAGCAAGGAAGAGCATGCTCAACATTTGAGAGAGGTTTTGAAAACTCTGCGTGCGCAACAGCTCAAGGCAAAGTTGTCCAAATGTCATTTTTGGAGAAAAGAGGTGAGATTTCTGGGGCATGTGGTCTCTAAAGATGGGATAGCAATAGATCAAACAAATGTAGTTGTAGTTCAAGATTGGCAAATCCCAAAGAATGCAACGGAGGTGAGAAGCTTTCTTGCATTGGCAGGCTATTATAGGAAGTTCATTAAGGACTTCGCAAAGATATCCGCCCCACTTACCAGGATGACGAAGAAGAATTTGGCGTTTTCATGGGATGTAGATTATGATGTTGCTTTTCAATGATTGAAGAGGGCTCTAACAACAACCCCAGTCTTGACGTTGCCCAATGAGAGCAAAGTGTTTACAGTATACACTGATGCATGTGAGACAAGGCTTGGTGCAGTTCTGATGCAAGAGGGAAGGGAAATATGTTATGGAGGTAGACTGTTAAGGGTTCATGAGAATAACTAACCAACCTATAACTTAGAGCTAGCTTCCATAATATTCGCGCTTAAGACATAGCATCATTATTTGCTTAGAGGGAAGTTCGAGTTCAACACTGATAATAAATCTCTCAAGTACATGTTCTCGTAGAAGGATCTTAATTTAAGGCAACAAAGGTGGATGGAGTTCCTAGCATCTTATGATTTTGAGATTTCTTATACCCCTGGCAAGGGTAATGTGGTGGCAGATGCACTGAGTAGGCAGAGGATGGCCTTAAGTCCTCTGTTTGTGGAAAGGAAAAGCTTGGAGTTTATATCGACTTTTGACTTTAGACCCTCCACCGAGTTTTTTCCTGGCTTATTTGCGTCACTGGAGGTGCGTCCAACTGTTACGGATCAGATATGAGCTTCGGAGTGGAAGGATCCATAGTTTTTGACATCTTGGATAGGCTCAGTAAAGGGGAGACTTCTATTCACCTCATTAGATATTCCACAGATGATAGAGGGTGGTTGCGACGAGACGGAAGGCTTTGTGTTCCTCGAATTGAGAGTTTTTTGAAGACAGTCCTAGAGAAGCCCACCATTCTAAGATGACTATTCATCCAGGTGGCGACAAAATGTATAGGGATATGAAGAGGGTTTTCTTTTGGGCTAGGATAAAGGAAGATGTGGAGGAGTTTGTTTCTCAATGTTTAGTTTGCCAGCAAGTTAAAGTTGAGCAAAAGAAAAACGATCGTTTACTTCATCCTTTGGTGGTCCTGAAGTGGAAGTGGGAGAGCTCTTGATGGATTTCATAGATGGTTTGCCTAGATAAAATTAAGGCAACACTAGTATTTGGGTGGTAGTGGACATACTTACTATGATCGCTCATTTCATTCCAGTTAAGAGTAAGAGGACGACAGCATGATTGGCAGTAGTTTACATTCGTTAGGTAGTCCGTCTTCATGGATTACCTTCCAGTATCGCAAGTGATCGTGACCCCATTTTCACCAGTGAATTTTTGAGGAGCTTGTAAGAAGCATTAGGTACACAGTTATGTTTGAGCACCGCTTATCACCCTCAAACCGATGGACAGACAGAAAGGGTGAACAGAGTTCTCGAGGATCATTTAAGACTATGTATCCTAGACTTCGGGGGAACTTGGGAAGAGCATCTTCCTCTAATGGAGTTCGCCTACAACAATAGTTATCAAGCTAGTATTGGCAAGGCACCCTTCGAAGCATTGTACGAACGACCCTATAGATCACTAAGTTGTTAGTGGGAATCTACAAAAAGACTTCTACTTGAACTGGATATGGTTAGAGAGACGTCCAAAAAGATTGATCTTATCCGCAGACGAATGAAGATAGCCCAAGATAGGAAGAAGTCCTACGCAGATAAAAGAAAGACTGACATTGAGTTTGAGGTGGGAGACATGGTTTTCATTAAGGTGTCACCTTTGAGGAACATGTTTCGCTTTAGATCTGTAGGGAAATTCTCACCAAGATTCGTATGGCCATTTACCATAACATAAAGGATTGGCCAAATGGCCTATAGAGTAAAGCTATAGTGAGACTATCCGGTGTTCATGATGTTTTCCACGTTTCTCATTTGCGGAAGTTCTTGCGTGATACTGTAGAAGTAGTTAAGCTGAGTATATTGGAAGAAGTAGAGGTGGAACGGGAGGCGACAACTAGGCGAGTTCCTACCCGTATCCTTGGATCAGAAGTTAAGATGTTATGCAATCGAGAAGTCAAGTTAATGAAGGTTCAATAGAGAGATAACCCAGAGGATGCAACTTAGGAGGCCGAAGACAAGATTCGTGCTTCGTACCTTTTCTTTTCAAGGGTATGTTCTTAACTCCCTTTCCAAAGCTTTTATTTAAGCTTGTTTCTATCATTTGAGTATATCATATCGATCAAATCTTTGACTTTTAGGTAGGAAACCAATGGATGTAAACATGTGTTTGAAACATGTTATGTTTGATGGATGCAAGTGGTTGCTAGTAGTTGCATGTGGGTGCATATACACACACATTAGGCACTAGATCGGCTTAATCACTCTCATATTGCATATGGATGTGTGTGCATTTTCTTCTCTTTTAATAGATGAATGTGGATGTATCATCATATGGATGTTGCATTTGGATGGATGATTGTGCACACATATAGAACTTACAAGTTATAATAGGATTATTTGCATACATGTTGGATTCATGACACTAACATACATTGCATTAAGGAGGTCGACTGAATCAGTAGACCACCTGATCTTCGCATTAGTACTGGGACATATATACACACTTTTGCATATGTTCATATAAGCATTAGAAAACTTTTAAGGATAATAGATGCTATGATTGGTGGATGAATAGATGGATGTGGATGTTAGGATACACATTTTTCTTAACTTGGAGATTTCGGGGACAAAATCATTTGAGTAGTGGAGAATGCAACACCCCGTATTTTAACAACACTAAAAGATGATAAATAAAAGAATAATTAATTTAATATTCATAATTAAGGGAAATGGACTGCGCCACTGCGTTCATCTTGGAATTTTGGTCAAAATAGACACTTGGTTTGCATAGAATGGACACCGTATGAAGAAGTTACTAAGGTTTGAAGTTGTTTACACATAAGAAGAATATATATGAATAATTTAAGTCTAGAAATTCAAAACTGTTCAAATCCAGAGAATTGGGGGAGTAGGAAAATTCCCACCCAGGGGTGCCGACGCCATCAAGGGGGTGTCGACCTTGGGGCCGACCCCATAAAGGGGGTGTCGACCCATGGGTCGAACTCCCCTATGACAGATCTGGGAAAATTAGGGTTTCTCCTAATGGCTATATATAGCCTCATTTCTCTTGTTTCTGAGCACCAAAAATAATGGAGAACTAGATGTTGCCTCTTCCCAGATTAAATCAAATCTTTTCTTCTTCAACAATCCACTAGAGTTGTTCAAGTTTAGAGATCTGTGATTCAGCATTAGCAATTCTTTCTTCTATTTTTCTAGATCCAATCACAGTGAGTCTATGTTAATTTTAGATCTAAATGTTTAAAAGTAAATCATGACATGACTATAACTTGGATCTATGCCTATGACCATTTGAATCATATCAGATCTGCTATAACCTGTTTATCTAAGTTATTCTGACATGACTATGAACTAGATCTAAGCCTATACCTATTTACCATTTCAGATCTGCCTTTGATTACAGATTTAATTCTCTATTTAGATCACATTATGCCTGTTCCCATTATGTTTGCGGCTAAATAAGATCTATTATTAGTTGGTTATCTAATTCACTGTTTAGATCTTATCATGCTTTTTTATGATGTCCCTATTATGTTAGAATCAGTTCTATTGTCACATGTTCATCAGATCTGTTCCTATATGCATATCTTGTCATTATGCCACTATACGTTTATGCCTATTTCTGCCATTATATGTTGATCTTGTTAGTATGATCATTTTTGTCCTCTTCCCTTCATCTTTTCCCTTTTATTTTTATAGCCAGGCTACCTTTGAGCCTAGGCTTGCCGCTGAAATATGCGAACGCGTTAAATTAGGAACAAGGGGGAAACACTAAAATTTGGGGTGTAACTTGTAATTGAAAATTTGGGCATAACTTGAATGAAATACATGAACATGAATTTGGGTAATAAATCAACTTGTGATTAAAGACCTTAATTTGTGGTATATGGTTCATTATGAACATAACTTGGGAAAGGGGCATGAAAACCTATAATAACATAGGAATAATTGGTTAATAATGGAATAAATGTCTTTAATTACAGTAATTAGAAACTGTAATCGTGCTTAGACACGAATTTAGATTGCACTTATGGTGGAATTCTGCCTGAAATCAACTGACATATCCAACAACCACAAGTGGTGAATCTATTGTGAGGGGTCTAAGTGCATAAACCTGAGATGTGCTAAGACACAAGGTTAAATCCGACTTATGGAAGAAGTCTGCCTAGAACCGACTGACATATCCAGCATCCACACGTGATAGGCTTAATGTGGGAGGTCGAGCACATTATAAGCATAAATGAATATGGTAATAAATTGGAATACTTAACCTAGTTGAATTCATAGGGATCGTATGAATGTATAACTTGAGTAGGGGTAAAGTAAACTTGTTTGAAACAGTGGGTGGGTTAAGTAAATCTTGGGTGGGTTGGTATAACCAGTGGAAAACCTAGTGGGGATTCAAGCGTAGGGTGAAGCTTGTATCATCTTGTGTGTGGTATCCGTTTCATTAAGTAACCCATATATAGGTATCAAAGAGTACTCCGAACTAGGTCGGAATCGGGGCACGCTTACTACGCTGATTTTAAGAGATTCAAATGTGGAGGATGGTGTGCGCGGAACATTCCGACGGGGTCATGTGCGTGCAGGGGTTCGGCAGAGGAGCTTTAGATGTTGTGACACCTGTGGATATGGTGGTGCACATCCTGAAAACGAATGGTTGCCACTTTAGGGATGATACACCCTACTGTGGGGCCAGCATAGGGTATCTTTGAAGTAGAGAGCTGATCGATTATGGTAGTAATTAGGGTACATCTAGGCTCCGGTATGTTGGGCAACCAGTTGATTGTATAGGGTGAAAACCTCTTACTGGAAATACACCTAATTCTACCATCTTATACTTGATGGGGATCATTTTGTTAATAAGACACTAGTATTGGTGCAGAGAAATCATTAGAGAAGTGTAGTATACTCTATCATGTTATCCTTTTTACCATGTCATGCCTACCTATTACGATGTTATCTCTCTTGTCCACTTTATATGTCTGTCATGATACTTTTACTTATTTATATGCTAAAAGTAACTAGACTCGACAGACTTTATGTGTGACCCATTTTGTTTCCTCTTCTTTCTCTTCCGTTCCCCCCTAGGTTCTCAGGGTGGGAATACTCAAGATTGATCAGGATTCTTCTTTCTTCTTGCTTGGAGCTGCATAGATGTACTGCTCAATTTCATGTTTCTCTACTATGACTATGTTTTGGGGATTATTCTTCTTTTATTACTGTACTGTGATGGTTTAAAGTACAAGACAAAAAATTTAATGATGTACTGGGTTTTGTGTGTTTCGGACATATGATGTAACCATGTTTTGAAACACAATGCTTTATGATTAATAAAGTTTTAAATTCTGCTGCTATTTTATATCTGTCTTGTAATGTTTCTGTTTCTGTTTACCTATAATGCTTCACGAAACTTAATGCATTCTCCTATTGAGTGACATTAACGAACATGGGGTGTTACATGATTACTCCAATATTCGGGACCCTCTTCCTTAACCATTTCGGGTAGCTTCTTAGGTAATCCGTCCTTTTCAATTTCAAAATGAATCGTCTTATAATGACCATCATTTCTAGGAAGGGATTGAAACAGAGAAGCATAATCCGACTTAGCCTAGGTTTGCTCTGCTTTAGGAGGATTCGCCGAAACTCCAGGATTTGAATTTGATGCAGTCTGATTAGGATCGACCCTAGATCGATTATCTTTCGATCTATATCAACGAGAAGAGACAGAAGGGAAGGGAGGATGTGGGACGGGAGGTATGGAAGGCTTAGTGGTTGGAAGAGGAGGAAATGATGAGGAATTGAAGGCAAAGGTAGAGTTAGAAGAAGGGATCGCCGTGAATCGCCATTAACGTGAAATAGTCTCATTAAGTAGTCTTATTTCTTAACTTCTATTATTCCAAAGATGATGGAAAGGTATTGTCAAGGTATGAGAGGTAATAAAATACCCCAACTTAAACGAGTTCGTGGTTATCTAAAGAATTATATTAGTTTGAGACCGAGAGCTGATTTTGGAAATTAAATCATTTTTTCGTTAAATGATTTGTTACTTAAAAGATAAGATCTTAAAAGTTAAATGAAGTGATTTGGGTTCTAGTAACCCACTAACTGTAAATTAGAAATAAGAAACATTATCAACTAGTTTTAAGTACATACTTATATTGAGAAGTTAAGTATATGAATGTTTCGGTCATAAGAGATTTGAAATTTATTCAACAACAGACTAAATAAAAGAAGATTAGTGGTTATAATAGGAATTAAACATTAATCGTTTTGTGTGTGTCATTTGATAGTTAAGTAACCAATAATCAAATCTGGACTGAAAACTACTTTATAAATATTTAAGGGTAATATGTAACGACTTGGATTTTTGACCGTTCAAAATCGACAATAATCCAAACATGTCGACCAAAACGAATCTCTAATACAGGTAGTTATTGAGAAAGCAAAATAAAATCAAGGAAGAAGGAAAAACAATAACAGAATCTCACAGCGGAAGCACAACGTATAACAAATAACTAACAGTTCAGTAGCAGTTGAAATATATACATTTGATTATAACATACAATGATTATCAGAGTTACACATACACAAGTATATACAACAAGGAAGCGGAACAAGGTGCAGTGGAAATACATATATATAATAGATATTTACCAACTCTTCATCTTCACTCTCCAGGGCAAAGTAATCTTCGCTATCTGCAACTTTTGTTGATCTGAGCGTGTTGCATAAAAAGAAACACAACAAACACTCGGTTTAGAACTAAATCATTCTCATATTAGTCAAATTAAAATACGAAATAACATGAGTGTCATGCATGCAGTAACTTAAGAAATATTATGAGAAATTCACTGGACCATTTTGCTAACACGGAACGGGTTTACTCCAGTAAATTTCCATGCATAGAAATTCAATTATGATTTTGGAAAAATGAAGCTATCAAAAGCTCGTCCCACATCACACAATGCAAGCGCACACCAAATAGGCTAGTTTTGTTTTATGATAACCAAAAATGCTTTCATACGCGAAAATCCCTTTTTAATACTAATATTAGTGCATAGTGTTGAAAACCATTACGCAAAAAAATATTAATCTTAGCGGGCATAGTAACTATACCCACATACATAGTTTACAAACAAAGTGAAGGCTCGTATTGGTTATCAGGTTTTCCAACATGACGGTTCCTGGCACGAAAGGTTAATCAAGGACACAAAGCTAAGTTTCTCCCGGTTAACATCAGATCACGAACACTGAATACATAGCACGAAGTATATATCCCGGTTTTCATCCAGACTCGGACACCGTATATACTTTATTACCTCGGGTTTCGCAAGTAGATCTACCGCCGAAGCTTTCTTGTTTTATTAGAGATTGTGTATATGTATACAACCTAACCGCCATTTTACCATCAATCCGGGGTATGAGGTTCGTCGAGGTCATGATATACACATAGTTTAGCTTCAATAAGCCAAGCTTTGATCATCACTAGTTCATTTCATAACTCGAGTATGTCACATTGTCAATTCACGACGTGTCACTGGTTTCTATCAATACATTACTTCCAAGCTCATATGTCTTAGAGAGAGAATAATTTATTGCCACAAAAACAATATATATTAACAGAAATTAGTGCTACACAGTCAATTTCAATGTCAGACACGCAATCCATACAACTTCGTTCTGGGTTTGAACGGAACAACAACCCGAAAACCTCTAAATATATTCAGATCACATGTCACTTATAACCTTGTATCGGGCCCAAACGAGACATCAGCAATCAATCAAAACAATTTGAAGATTCTCGGTCTTCACTTATCGATTTCCAATTCTTTAATTTCTTAATAACATCATATTATTACTTGGAGTGGTTTTTCGAACATATATTCGATGCCGGTCTTTCCAAGTAATAAGGGCATTCTTAAAACAAGCTATGGATTATACAAGTTTCGATCCAAATCTCCTTCCAAATCGTTGTAAATTTATTTACAAACCAAGTTGGATCCATTCAAATTTCATAAAACTCCGTTATTGCATTAACCCTTCCTTGAAATTTAATATTCATTTTCAAGCATTATATTTCAAAACATAATTCTTTTATTCGTTGTTATCATCTTCATAAGTTTCAAAATTACCAAATCTTAATTAGATTTGGATTCCATTCACGATAGTTCAGACATTTCATATTTCAAAATAGAATATACTTCTCATATTAAATATCATAGTCATTCCAAACCATTTTATATTCAAAATATAATATATTTCATATCGAGATATCATAATCATTACAAATTCGATTTTATATTCAAAATAAAATATAATTTTGTTTCAAAACATCATAATAATTTCAGAATCGATTCGTATTCAAAATAGAATATAAATTCATATCAATATCATGATTATTTTAAAATTGATTTACATTCAAAATAGAATATTCTTTCTAATCATAACCCCAAAGGCCTTTCAAAATCGGTTTATATTCAAAGGAGAATACATTTTTATTTCAAATCTCAATTTGAATCAATGCTATAAATCGAGAACAATTCCAATTCAGGAAGAAATTACAAATATTTAAATAACCTAAAAAAATAGTTAATTATAAATAAAAACCCTTTTATGAAAATATATAGTAAAGTAATTAGAGTATAATAAAATAATTTAAATCACTATATATATACGTATATTAAATGCTTTACTAAAATAATCTTTAAATAATAAATAATGTAATATAATTTATTTCAAAACTATTGGTATATATATATGTATGTTAACTATTTTAAAACCGTAATTGTTTCCTTCTTCCAAATTACAATAACTTAACATTTTTGTTCCAGCTTCGATAAAGTTTATTTCATTTCCATATCTCAATTTCAACCAACATTCAAATTCGACCTTTCAAATTAAAAGGATTTTAATTTCATATTAAATCTAAATCTCGAACAATTCCAAGTATCATCGAATACTCTTATTTTAAATAAAATTTAAAGAGAATTATCAAATTCAGCTTTAAACAATTAAATTTGAGTAATCAAAATATTATTTAAATCCCATTTCCAAATTCCCAATTTATTTTGGAATAATTTCCTTAACAAATTCGATGAACATTCTAGTTTCCGATTTAAAGGAAATACATATATATATATATATATATATATATATATATGTATATATATTTTCAATCTCGTCATATTTCTTGCGAATGTGTTTCACAAATTTAATTTTCAAATAAAACATCCATCACAATCATTTCACCCAAATGGTAAATATTATCTCGTTTCACTAGTTAACCAAAGTTGGTAAAATTTTACTAGAAATTTAATTTAATTAATATAACTAGTTATCGAATTCAATTTGCACATCAACTCGCTTACATGTCAATTTTAAGCAACCAATCAACAATCAATTACAACCTTACAATCAAATTTATTTCATAATCTAATTTAGTAAATACAGGGATAATTCAGTTAATTGTGAGTGAGAAATTCACTCACCTTTGGGTCTTTAGTCGATCGAACGTCCAACCAAAGGCATAAAATTTATAGTCTCCAAATGCAACCAAATCAATACACAAACGCCCGCAATTTCAACACGATCCCAACGTAATAAACCGCGTCAAAATCCAACGTCGTATGCAATAGTGCAATAGTTATTACGATTAGAATGATCAATATATATATATAATAACCAATAAGTTAAACCACCTCAGCAACTTTCCACGTCATCTCTTTCCCTCAGAAAGAAACTCCTGTTCTTCACCGTATGCTGCACGAAGCCGAACTCCATAGGCTGAACTTTGACCATGCCTTTCCTCCACCATAGCTCACCGGAGTTCTCGAGACCACCCTCAAATTGAAGCTTGTCCAAAACCGCACCTCCCCATAGTGACGCCACCCCCACCGGTGAACGGTGCCATCGGTCACGATATAGGGTACATGAAATCCTAATGCACCCAAATCCGATGATTTCCATCACTTTTAGTGATGTCGAACCCACTGCTGACCTCGAATGATCCTCCTCTACAATACCCATATCTTCGATTCTCCAATTAACCCAAAGAATAAAAACCCAAAATATTATATCTAAAGTTTCGATTTCCAACCCCTTTGACCTTGAATTCAGGCAAAACCGATCACTGCATGTTGCAATAATTGGTACCAGCAGCTTTGTATCATCAATAGTTTCCCAACAATATATAATACGATATGGTTTTGTAAAGAATTTATTTCAAAATTTGAATTTTAGTTTGATCTAGTGTTTATAATTTGTGTTCTTCCATTAGAGAAAAAGAATAGGCAGATGGAAAAAATACACGTGAATGAGAAATATGCTGGTTAAGGTTAGGAAAGAAATTTATGTACATAGGCAAGGTTTGATAAGAGAATAAGAAAATATTAAATCACAATGATTTTCTTCACGTTTCAATCCATACGATTAAACGACAAGTCCGATTGTTACGAAATTTGAAATTCTACAATAATTAACCGTTCCAGATCCAGTGAAACTGGTTTCGTCGAATTCCAAGATAGTTGCCAAAATAACTAAATTTCATGGTTAACTAAATAATTAAATATTCAATTATTCGTTTAACTATTTTAGTTCAATTTATATACACATTAAATTCCATTTAAATCCAATAACAGTTTAAAAATAATTTTTATAGTCGATTTCAAAAAATTTTAAGTTCCCAAATTTTTCGAGTTTAAATATGAGTTGCAATTACAGATAAATGAACTCGATATATTTTCAATTATTATAATATTAAACTTAGAATTCCACCATTTACCAATTTAAATTTGAATTCCAACTATAAATTTGAATTGCAATTATAAATTAAACAACTCGAATTTATTTAATTTTTTAAATATTAAATTCCAAATTACGGCATTTCTAAATATAAACTCAATTTAAAATCCGACTATACTCAATTCAAGCCATCATCATTATTATAATCAACCAAATTTGATTTTTAACCAATATTATTCAATTTATTTATTTTAAATCTAAATTCAAATATATAGAAAATTATAGGGCGTTACATTCTCCCCCACTCAAATCTTTTCGTCCTCAATAAGGGAACGAAATAAGGTATTGTGCATATATATATATATTCAAATCCATAAATTATAAAATAAAATTTAAGTTACAAAATCTCAAATATTTTATCTTCTGAAATCACGAAAATTTCGGCAGCATCTCCTCTGTATGGAGAGGCATGGAAAAATCACAATATATATAAACTCAAATATGCATTCCATCACACGATGAGGCATCCCAAACAATGGGGAAAACAATATATATATATATATATATATATAACCATAACACTAAATAACACAAATATGTACCTTCTTTAGCGTTATTTACAAATTTATTTATTTAACAATTTAGCATTTAGCTTAAAGCATGCTCCAAAGCGTAGCGCAAACTCCTTACACCTGCTAAATACTCCAATATGCACAAGAATCAAACATATATAGGATAAATAGCAAATGTACACAACTTGCACAACATATATTAATCATTTCAACTACAAAACCAAAATATTATCAACAGGCCAGCGAACAAATCGAGGTTTATCACCATTTAACTGATAGAATTTCCCAAAACATACTAAGCAAAAGTTGTTGCATTCGTTTTATGCTTTTCGAATTGCTCGGATTCATCGAATTTGGATAATCCTTTCAATATTTTCGACCATTTTAGTGAAAGCGAATGTTTCAACCCACACAAATAGAAATGCAAGCCTAAGTTGTTCAACCCAGTTTTCAGCCCTTTAAACATTAAAATTTCACAAGCATGTTGAAGAAAAGTTTTATCTTAGATCCCGAGCTTTCCGGATTGTATAAGCTCATCAAAATCCGATAATCGATTCAGAAGTTATGGTCAAAACAAAAATAGATATACGCTTCAGGTTTTCATTTTCTGCGCATAGGACTACTACTAACACTCGGATTTCAACCTAATAAACGTGTAAAATTTGACAAGGCACTATTAACAATGTTTTTAGTTCAGTGTCAAAGGTTTCCAAAAAGTCCAAAATCGTCGAATTCCGATTAACCACTTAAAAGTTATGCCTTATTTGCTTCATCTTATACCAAATATTTCATATTTTTATATAAACATCGATTTTAATTTACTTAAATTTCTAATTCTCCAATTCCCATTCTCATAAAACTTGACTAAGTCCATATCATGGTTTACCCTATTATTTCCTCAAGATATCCATACTTGATCTCACACATATTACATCGATTATCGTTCCATTTACTTATACTCGATTAATCATTTATTTAAGTTAATTTCGATTTTGTTCATTCCAATTATTATTTACTCACCTCATATCACTCTCCTCGTTCCAATTTACCCCATTTCATCCCTTGTAGAAGGAAACAAATTTCTTTTTATTAATTTAACTTATTTAATTTCATGTTTGTTTTATTTCATTTATTAGATTCCAAATTTTTAACGAGAATTGATGCCAAAACTTCAAACTCTTTCTACTTTTAATACTCATCCAAATCTATTTATGATTTTGCGGACTAGCTCCATTTGGTTTCATTCATTAAGCTCAATTTACATCCAATCTCATTTCACTTCTTAACTCAATATTGCTTTTACCATTTATTCAACCAATTAGATTCTATTTCATAAATTTTCTCATTATCTTCTATTTCTAAGAGTTCAACCATAACTTATATTTCACTTAATGCTTATTTTATTTACTTATCCACACTTTTCAATTCCCAATAATCCTTGTTTACCTTTGTTCAATGTTGAAATTCTTAGTTATTAAAGAACGTAGGAATTGCGATTATGGTTTTATTTACATTCAAACTTTAAACTAACATACACTAATACCATTATATAGAAAATTATGCCATAGAAAACCTAAACCCAAAATCCTTTATCAACCAAGTTATAAAAATTGCTGAGTGGTCACCCCCACTCAGAATTTTCAAAATTAACGTCGATAATGCGTGCACTCATTGTCGAAAATATATTTTAAGGTTCAAGAAGGGATTACGCACCCAATTCTTTTTAAAATCCTTTAAAAACCATTTCCTTCCAAAATAATTAACTTATAACACCATATTGTTTCAAACTCTTTACAAAATCTATTTCCGAAAGTTCCAGAATCAAATTCTTAAGTTCCTATCTATATTTATTTCAATTGCAGATTATATATTGCAACCAATTATATTCAAAAGATTCACCCTCATTTTTATTTTCTTTCAAAACCTTTTTAGTTATCCCTTATTATGTTTATTATTTAATCAATCATAATTGGTAATAACTTAATATTACCACTTATTAACAACAAAATCATCTACACTTAAAACCAATGATATAATTTATATGTTTAAAATATAGTCCAAACAATATTATGTCAATCCATTCTATTCGATTATTTAGAAATTCCTATCGATACCATGGCGTCCTATATATCGACCAGAATTTATAAATATTCAACAGAACAAAATTTACAGAATATAAAATCGTTTTATATCAAAAATACAAATACGCTCTCTCAAAAATACAAATATGCTCTCTCATATATACTCTCAAACTCATTCTGGGGAATTACTAACCCTATCTCTAATGGGTTAATTCCCAAACAGAGCCAAGGTTATCGCAAACCTGGCTTTGATACCACGTTGTATTGACTTGGATTTTTGACTGTTCAAAATTGACAATACTCCACACATGCCGACCCAAACGAATATCCCATACAGGTAGTTATTGAGAAACAAAAGAAAAGCAAGGAAGAAGGGAAAACAATAACATAATCTCACAGCGGAAGGACAACGTATAATAAATAATTAACAGTTCAAAAGCAGTTGAAATATATAAAATATATACATTTGACTGTAACATATAAGATTATCTTAAACATACACAGGTATATACAACAAGGCAACAGAACAAAGTGCAATGGAAATACATATATATAATAGATATATACCAACTCTTCGTCTTCTCTCTCCAAGGCAAAGTAATCTTCGCTATCTGCAACTTCTGCTGACCCGAGCGTATTGCATTAAAAGAAACACAACAAACACTCGGATCAGAACTAAATCATTCTCATATTAGTTAAATTAAAATACGAAATAACATGAGTGTCATGGGTGTAGTAACTCAAGAAATGTTATGAGAAATTCATCGGACCATATTGCTAACGTGGAATGGGTTTACTTCATGTGAATCCCGTGCATAGAAATTCGCTTATGATTTGGAAAAAATGAAGCCATCATAAGCTCGTCCCACATCACACAATGCAAGCGCACACCAAATAGGCGAGTTTTGTCTTATGATAACAAAAAATTCTTTCAGACATGAAAATCCCTTTTTAATACTAATATAGTTCATAGTTTTGAAAACCATTTCGCAAATAAATATATTAATCTTAGTAGGCATAGTAATTATGCCTACATACATAGTTTACAAACAAAGCGAAGGCTCGTATTGGTTATTGGGTTTTCCAACATGACGGTTCCTAACACAATCGAGGACACGAAGCTAAGTATCTCCCGATAAACATCCAGACACGGACACCGAATACATAGCTCGAAGTATATACCCCGGTTTTCATCCAGACTCAAACACCATATGTATCGACTCGGATTTTGCCTGGACCTAATCGATCGCAAAATCGACCAAGACCGCTCAAAACCCGAATATGCTAACTATGAGAATACAATACATTAGAACAAGTAACAGCAGACCTTTATAAACATTATAATAATGTTACATCATAGTACAATGATAAAATACAGCAGAAGATATCTTACAATAATTTAATACATTACAGCGGAAATGAATAAACTGATACAACGGAAGTCTATCAATGCTCTAGACACAGCTTTAAGCTTTGATCCAGAATCCTGCTCAATATATCTGCAAAATAAGCTACTCGACTGCCCGTGTGGAAAAGAGGGCACCTGAGTCTGCAAAGTGAAACAAACTATGAGTCAGTCATGGCACTGGTATGAGAAATCTTTCCTAACTTATCTAATAATAAAGATAATCACAGGACAACGCCGCTAACGCGGAACGGGTTTACTCCATTTGATTGCCAGTGCATGGAATAAAGTAAATCGTTTAAAAAAACACAATGCTTTTTAGAAAATGAAACCATTATAAGACCCAGGTCCCATCACACAATGCAGCGCAAGCCGGAGGATAGGGTTTTACCTTATAATGGTCAAAAATGCTTGATACGATAAAACGGATTGGATATTATTATTAGTGTGTATATGTTTCAAAATAATTTCAATCATAATGTATCAATCATAGATGGCATAGTACCCCATCCTACAATGTCGCCATACTAGTTCTACAATCAAAACTGCATGATGTCGTATTGGAAGTTGGAATTTCCATCATGAGTCAAGGCTAGGAACGATCTCCTTACCGATTCGAGACACTCTAGCAATGTCTTAGGATCCCCTGCAGTGAACTTTTCGATCCTGCTGGGCTGGTCCACAAATATCGTTAGTGGATCGGCAATTCCTGAACTCACGTTTCCTAGTCCTATTGAACCTAAAAAATGGTCACAATCAACCAATAAATCCGAGGTGCCTCATACCATCAATCACATAAGTAAAAATGTCAGGGCTTGTAAATGCGTACACCACTTCTAGCTAGAAAGAAACTTGTGCACTCCCTGCGTTCCCTTGTCATGTTTCTGACTCTTACCACGGTGTGAGGCTCATGAGGTAACGTTATACACAAAGCTATGTCGAAAATAGGCTAGGCTTTGATCATCATCCACAAGGCTCTGTTTTTCAACAAAAGCCTCGATCAATTGCAACTTGGCATGCCACATTGACAATTCACGCCATGCGATTGATAACTACCAATATATAACATCTGAGCTCGTGCATCTCTGTAACACCCCATCTCTTTTAAGGTCATTCACAAAGGGAATGCTTTAACTTTGATGGAGCGTTTTAGTAGACAGAACAGAAATTTACAAGATAAATAAAAGAGTACTTGAAAAATTTATAACTTTATTACAACAGAAACCAAAGCAAGTTTGGTTACATCTTTTCAAATCACAATTTCATAATTCAAGTACAAAAATATCAGTCTTGTACAAAAACCTTCAGAATGCATTTTTTTTTAAAATCATAATCCCCTACATAAACTGGCATGGAAAGATAGAGCCAAGGCCAAGCGATACTTCAAGCAGAGAAAGTCCAAATCAAGCTCCTAGATTTCCTCCATACAAACCTGAAGGGGGGGGGGGGGACGAAAGAGAAGAGGCGAAAACAAGCAAGGTCAGACATAAAGTCTGGCAAGTCCAGTGACTTTCAGCATATGAATAGATAATAATGTCATGACATGAAAATAAAGCTGGATAAGAGACAATATCAACAGGGATAACTAATATACTTAAGCTAAACAGAAGAAACAGAAGGATATAGCCCAAGTTATGCTTCTTACTTATATTATACTTCTCTGCACTAATACTAGTATAACAGGATTAGGTGTTACCCTAATGTCTAAACAGAAACAAAATAATGGGCCTTTACCACCCGAACAAAAGGTACAGGAACAGAAACAGAATAATCGTTACGGAAACAGAATGTTAGAATTAGGTGTACACTAGTAAATGGGCCTTTACCACCCTAACAGACGGTACCACGCAGAAACAGACAGGTGTTACCACCCAACAGAAATAGACGGTACCCCAACGGAAACACATAGAACTAAGTGTACCCTAAATCTACCCCAAGCGATCGGCTCCCTAATACAAAAATACCCAGTGCCAGCCCCACAGAAGGGTGTATCACTCCCTAAAGTGGCAACCTTTGAACGACACATACCTATTTACAGATGTCACGGCATCTTACATCCTCAAAGGCAGACCGGGATCCATGCACGCACATGATCCGGTTGGAATGCACCATCAACATCCTTCGCCATTATTAGAATGAACCGCTTATAATTAGTTCAGCAAGCGTGCCCGGACCCTACCTACTATTGGGTCATAGTTTTGATACTAGAAAGGGTTACTGATTAATATGGGTCCCATGCGACAGATGACACAAGTATTTTCCCTCCTAACCTTGTGTCCCCAGACTAACAGATTCTAGATTAACTTGTTTACAAGTTTTAGGCCTACAGAGTTTAGAATCAACTAGTTCACAGACTAGAAAATCAAGTCAACAGGTTTTCAGATTAACGGATCAGATGTATTGTTTTAACAGACTTACAGATTGTCTAACTTTGTATTGGGCCTACAGATTCACGAAACAGGTTTATTAATTCATCAGTCCAGTTGGTTTAGCCTTATCTACCCAACACGTTTTAGACATCATATTTATCAGATTTGCATTAATTAAATATTAATGCGCAGACCTCTCAAATCAGGTCGGTAGCTTGTGGCCGCTGGATAAGCCGGGCGGTTGCGGGCAGACTTCTGCCACAAGCCAGACCTAACCTCATGTCTAAGCATATTTTAGTTATTCCTACGACTTCTCACATTAGACTAGTAGTTTGCGGTTGCTGGTTAAGCCGGTTGGGTCTGGGCAGGCTTCTACCAAAAACATGAGTCTAACCTCGTGTCTTAGCATTTTTATTATAACCCATTTATTCATTACGAATGATACAAATATCAGACTAATTATGCCAATTTAACAGATTTGACTTCTTTTCAAGTCGCAGCAGATTAATCAAATTAACATGTTTTACACAAATTACATCATTAATCTTTTCCACAGATTTAACAGATTTAGTAGCTCAGGCGGTTCAACAGATTTAGCAGATTAGGCAACTCAACAGGTTTATCAGATTGGGCATAATTAGCAGATTAGTCGATTCAACATATTTAACAGTTTAGGCAATTAAACATGCAACAAATTTAGCAGATTAGGCAAATTTAACATATTAAGCAGATAACAGTTTTTGCGATTTTAAACATTTCTCAAAGTCTTATTCACATAACTTGCCTAATCATGGAGTGAGCCTAAACTTATATGCCTAAGTTATGGCCATAATTTACCATATGTCCCAAATTTTGGAAAAACTTGCATCGTTCAGAATATTCTCTAAAGGCCCTAATTGAAACACCCCACCTCCGTTAGGGTTACTCTCAAAGGGAATGCCCTAATTTTATTGGAGGTTTATAAGTATAAATCACAGATATACAAGACAGATATAATAACACATATTTTAGAACAGCGGAAAAAACAACAACTTTTATTTCATTCAAATACGTGTTACACCAACCATACCATAATTGTCTTACAATACTTCCAAAAACATAACATCCTCATAACTGTCTTGATTACATTATTTAAAGAAGCATAAAGAAAACATAAATAAACTGCAAAAGTCCCATAATTGCTGTCCAAAGCCATAGTCCAAAACGAAAAGATCCAAGCAATACATTCTTTCTCTTCAAGCTGGATATGAAGGCTGGTCAAGCTGCAGTATTCCCTCCCCGTGGACCTGGGGGGGGGGGGAACGGAAGAAAAGAAGACGAAAGAAAAGTAGAGTCAGACATAAAGCCTGAGTAAGTCTAGGACTATTCAGTCTATGAATAAAGAACTGGGTATGATAAGTATAAACTAGAAATGGGAAAGCACCATAAACCAAGTTAAGTTGTCTAGGGTCGAATATACTATCGTACCCCATATTAATCCCTGTACCCATATAAACTAGTTCCCAACAGGCACCCCATAATCAGGGTGAAGTGATCCATTTTATGATGATCGGCTCCTACTCGCATAGTTACATGTGTCTTACGGCCCCCGATGTTGTATTTACCTATGTTGGTCCCACCATGGGGTGTATCAAGTCCCATGGTGGCGGCCCGACACAACCCTAGAATGCACAGGTATGCTACTGGTGCCCAGTGCCTTATTTTTCTGCGCCGGAGTGTGTGCACGCCCGCACCCCATTAGAACCTACACTGCTGCAACACCGCCGTCGATTTGACCTCTTACAGACAGCCCAGTAATCGTGCCCCACCCTGCCTAGTTTCAGGGTATCATGATACGCCTTGTAGGGTTACTGCTGAAAAGGGTCCCTCGCTACTAGGTTTCCTATTTCAAGCCAACATGCTAAGTTGGTTAAGTGTCTTATAAACCTAACCCCAAATAGTCTGTTTAGTTTAGCATGTTCTATTTTGATTAAGTCTTAATTCTCTTAATCCTATCAATCCTGACTCAGCCTTAATTGTCTTATTAAAGCCTTGACCTCTCACATTAGACAGGTATTGTTGTGGCTGCCTGTTGTCGGTTGGGTCCGGGCAGTCTTACGCCATAACTCAGTCTAACCTCGGGTCCTTATTGGGCTCCGTGTTTAACTACCCACATTGGATAGGTATTGTTGTGACTACTGGACAGCCGGGCGGTTCCGGGCAGGTTTACATCACAACTCAATCCAACCTCGGGTTAAACACATCGTATTTTCTACATTTACATATTTTGTCTCTTTTCTTTTTATATGTAAATATTTGCGGCCCATTATTCAAATTTATCTTTATTGGTTAAGATTTATTTATGCCACTTAATTGTTTTTCAAGGTTGTTGGCATGCGTCAAACATGCCAACATATATGTTCTATATTTTAGCCCAAACGTCATTACCCCCGTTTTACACGTTCGTTCAAATGTAAGGTGTGTTGGGTTTAATACTTAAACCCAATTTAGCCATATGAAAAAGGGAGGCTTATAACATGGTGTTTATAAGGTAACATAAAAGGGGGGTGTGAACGCATGAACTTGCAACATAACGATTCAATTAACATAAGGTAGGCACATGTGAACTTGCAATTGTAACAACATATAATATAAGCAATACTTAAACATGAATCATTCTATTCACATAATCATGGTATAAACAAAACATGAATCATTCTATTCGTGTAGTCATGGCATAAATGATACTTAAACATGAACCCTTCTAATCATATAATTATGGCATAATCATAATTGAACATGAGTCCTTTTATTCATATAGTCATGGCATAAACATAATTGAACATGAATCCTACTATTCATATAATCATGGTTTTTATCCTACCTATGTAACTTGTAAGTGGGATGTAATCCTAGTATAATTTCTAACGTAACTTATGTGCCAAATATATTATCATATGATTATGGTAACAACATAAGCCTAGAAACATGTTTTTAACTAGGCATAATAACAAACATAGTTTAGTCATGTTCATAAAATTAATACAAGCTTACAAAAACGCTTGCTTTTATCATAAAATCATGATTTTTACACTTGAACTATGATGCCAATTCCAACATAACTTTAATATGAATCATGATACTTAAGTGGATCAAATTACACTAAAGGTGACCATAGAATTATACATCATGTTGGCATAACAATAAATCATAGACTTGCATGAATTTCAAATAAACAATTACAACATATAGTTGTTATTTTCAACATGAATTATACACTTGCAATTATCAAATGGGTGTTGTAAATAACCACCACAAACATGTAGTTTTCAATTTGAATCATATGCTTGCATGAATCCCAATTAAAATTCCACAACATGTGGTTGTCAACATAAACCATATACTTATATGAATCAAATCGTACACCATAGCGTTGCCAAATCAAAATAACATGTAAACATAAGTTACTATCACCACAATTCCATTTCGTTGTTAACTTTCAACGCAAATCGCGTACTTGCAAATATCCAATCGTATATCATAATATTCTCAAATCGTTTAGCATCAAAGCAACATACAAATGTAAATTATTATCGCCACAATTCCATTTCTTACATTACACAAATCAACACAATTATTTAATTCACATCGGAATAGCACTCTACTTACAGCGTATGACGAATCTTCAATTCAGGAATCTGAATTCTGAATTTGGAGATGCTATCCTTTGTTGTAGGCGTTGCTTTAATTTGATCAACGTTGCTTTAAGCTTTTGATTTATCTCCTAATTGTCTCTCTATTTTCTGACGGCTATCCTCAGTCTCTCCTCAGCAGCATGAAGGTCTCATCTCCATTTTAGTTTATGTGAATTAGGGTTAGACTTAGGTCCTTTTTATAGAGTTTCTGAGTTGATTTAGACCGTCGATGGAGCTTGGTGTAATAATAGTCGTTCGTTCAAAGAAGAGACCAACCAGGAGCTGACACCTATCCCTAGTGACAAGGCAGGGCTCAGAAAATCGACCAAACACAGACTAGGCCAGCCAGGGTGGGCTGGGTTCGACCTGGCTTAGGGGCCAGGTCGACTCCCAGGTCGACCCCTAGGTCGACTGGGGAGTCGACCTGCCTGGGCAGGTCGACACCCAGGTCGACTCCTAGGTCGACCTGGCCTGGCAGGTCGACCCTAGGGTCGACCCCCAGGTCGACCTGGTGGGTTTGGGCGGGAATTTTCCTGCCTGCTTTGATTGGGCTGAATTTAAATTCTGTTTTCGAAATTTGAATTTTCTGAAACTTCGTCGGGCCATAATTTGGTCATACGGGCTCCGTTTTTCGAAAACTCGGACTCTATTTCGCGTATTTTTCCGAGACGAACGCAATGGCATATCCCGTTTCCATTAATACTTTAACTAGAATTTATTATACTTTAATTTGTGGATTTCACTGTTATAAAATACACGGGGTGTTACATTCTCCCCCACTTAAAAGGATTTCATCCCGAAATCTTCGAGTTCAGGAAGAATGTACATCCTAACATCCAAACATCCATCTACTCATCCATCAAACACGAGCATCCACTGTCCTTAAAAGACTTCTAATGCTTCATGATAATATGTGAAGTGTGTGTGTACATGTACTTATCTAATGCAAAATCAGGCGGTCTACTGATTCAGTTGACCTCCTTAATGCAAATTATGTAAGTGTCATGAATCCGTTATGTATGCAAACTTTCCTATTCATGATTCTACATGAGTGCACAATCATTCATACAAATGCAACATCCATACGACAACACATTAAAGTTCAACCATATTCGAATGCAAACATATATGCATATGCAATATGAAGTGATTGAGCCGATCTAAAACCTAGATTGTGTGTGTATATGCAACCACGAGCAACCACTAGCAATCACTTGCAACCACTTGCAATCATCATCCATAACATGTTTCAATTACATGTTTTCATCCATAGGGTTTCTACCTAAAAGATAAGGTCGAGGAGATATACCTAAAAAGATAGATAAAAGCGCAACTTAAGGAAAAAGGAAAGATCAAAGATGTACCCTCGAAAAGAAAAGGGTAGGCTACGCGTATTTTAGATTCAGTTTCCTAAGTTGCATCTCCTTCGGCGTCGCTCCACTGAACTTTGACGAGCTTGACTTCGCGGTTGCGTAGCTTCTTCACTTCCGTTCCTAATATGCGGGTTGGAACTTTCCTTACGGTTGCTTCACATTCCACTTCAACTTCTTCTAGGATATTTGGCTCTACCACTTCAGCAGACTCATATAGACATTTTCGGAGATGTGAAACGTGAAAGACGTTGTGAACTCCGGCCAATTTTTCGGGTAGCTCCAATCTATAGGCCATTTTCCCAACTTTCTCAATGATAGGGAATGGCCCTACGAATCTTGGTGCTAGCTTTCCTGTGGTTCCAAAACGAACAACGTTCCTTAGCGGAGATACCTTAAGAAAAACTCTGTCCCCAACCTCAAATTCAAGGTCGGTCCTTCTCTTGTCGGCGTAGGACTTTTGTCTGTCTTGGGCCGTCTTCATCCTTCTTCGTATTAAGTCTACTTTTTCTGAAGTCTCTCGGATCATATCTGGTCCAAGTATGAGCTTATCAGTAGACTCCCACCAACAAGTGGGCGATCGGCACGGTCTTCCATATAAAGCTTCGAAGGGCGCCATTCCGATGGTTGCTTGATAGCTGTTGTTGTAGGCAAATTCTACCAAAGGAAGATGGTCTTCTCACGTCCCTCCGAAGTCAAGGACGCACAGTCTTAAAAGGTCCTCTAAAACTCTATTCACTCTTTCTGTTTGGCCGTCGGTTTGGGGATGATAGGCTGTGCTCAAGCATAACTGTGTGCCTACCGCTTCTTGCAGACTCCGCCAGAACTCACTGGTGAAGATAGGGTCTCGGTCGCTAACAATGCTGGATGGTATTCCATGGAGTCGAACGATTTCCTTGAGGTAAAGAGATGCTAGAGATGAGGCAGTTCTTCTGCTTTTGACAGGTAAAAAGTGGGCGCTTTTAGTAAGCCTATCCACTATTACCCAAATGCTAGTGTTGCCTCTTCTAGACCTAGGCAGCCCATCGATGAAGTCCATTGAGATGCTATCCCACTTCCACTGCGGGACCTCTAGAGGATGTAGCAGACCACCAGGCTTTTTCTGTTCCGCCTTAACCTGTTGGCACACCATACACTTAGAAACGAATTCTGCCACGTCCTTCTTCATGCCGTTCCAAAAGAAAGTTCTTTTTATGTCCTTGTACATTTTATCGCCGCCTGGGTGTATCGTCATCTTGGAGTGATGTGCTTCCTCGAGGACCTTCTTTACTAAATCCCTTGTCTGTGGGACGCATAGTCTTCCGTCTCGCCTTAGCCAACCCTTATCGTCGATGGAGTATCTGTTGAGGTGACTTGAAGTCTCACCCCTAATTAGCCTATCAATCGTCTCCACAAGCTGAGGGTCCTCGCGTTGTGTTGTCCCTATCGAGTCCACTAAAGTCGGGCGTACTTCGAGCGATGCTAGCAAGCCTGGTACAAAATCGGAGGAAGGCCTAAAGTCGAAGCTGGCTATAAACTCTAGGCTTTTTCTTTCAACAAACAGTGGGTTTAAGGTCAGTTTCTTTCGGCTCAACGCGTCTGCCACTACGTTGCCTTTGCCCGGAGTATAGGAGATCTCGAAAACATACGAGGCAAGAAACTCCATCCATCTCTGTTGCCTCAAGTTAAGATCTTTCTGCGAGAAAAGATATTTCAACGATTTATGGTCAGTGTAAAGTTCAAACTTCTCACCTAGGAGATAGTGTCGCCAAGACTTGAGTGCAAAGACGATGGCAGCTAATTCAAGATCGTGGGTCGGGTAGTTCTTTTCATGCACTTTCAATTGTCTCCCGCCATAAGCTACTACCCTTCCTTCTTGCATTAAGACGGCGCCTAGCCCTGTCCCACATGCATCTGTATAAACAGTGAACATCTTGCTTCCATCTGGCAATGTCAAAACTGGGGCTGTTGTAAGAGCCCTTTTCAGTCGCTGGAAAGCAAACTCGCAATCCAAGTCCCAATTGAACACTATATTCTTCTTGGTCAACTTCGTGAGCGGAGCTGAGATTTTTGCAAAATCCTTAATGAACTTTTGATAAAAACCTGCTAGTCCTAGAAAACTTCGGACCTCAGTTGCATTCCTTGGTGTCTTCCAATCCTGTACCGCCACTACCTTAGCAGGGTCCACTGCTAACCCTTGTTTGGATACTATGTGCCCAAGGAACCTCACTTCTTCTCTCCAAAAGTGGCATTTGGAGAATTTGGCTTTTAGCTGATGGACTCACAGAGTTTCCATGATAGCCCTTAAGTGCTGAGCATGTTCCTCTTCACTCTTTGAGAAGATAAGGATATCGTCCACGAAGACCACTACGAACTTATTGAGGAAATCTCTAAATACCCTACTCATCAGGTCCAAGAAGTAAGCAGGTGCATTTGTCAAGCCGAAAGGCATGACAAGCCATTCAAAGAAGCCGTATGGGGTTCTGAATGCCGTTTTATCGATACTATCTTCAGCCACCCTTAGCTGATGAAAACCGGTCGCTAAATCGAGTTGGGAGAAAACAGACGCTCCTACAAGCTGATCAAACAGATCGTCAATTCTGGGGAGAGGGTGCCTATTCTTTTTCGTTAGCTTGTTGAGCTCCCTATAGTCAACACATAGACGGAGTGAACCATCCGCCTTTGTAGCGAACACCACTGGAGCGCCCCATTCTGAAATGCTCCTCCTAATGAACCCCTTTTCTAGAAGCTCTTTAATCTGTTTACTGAGCTTTTTCCTTTCCCGTGGAGCCATGTGTCTAACGGGCAACGCAACGGGCTTTGCATTATCTACAAGATATATACGGAAGTCTATCTCCCGCTTCAGAGGCAAGCCCTTCACCTCTTCGAAGACATCCGGATATTCCCGGACCACTCTAACCGATTGCAAATTTTCAACGGAGGCATCTAGCGATTCAAGGTAACTAAGCATAACCGCATACGAGGGATTTCAAGAAATCTCCAAAGTATTACCGAGCTGGGTTAAGAGCCTAACAACCCTTTTCTCACAATCAAGGATGGCCCCATTACTGGATAGCCAATCCATGCCCAAAATCAAACCATATCCCGAAAAGCCCAAAACAAAGGCACTACATTCAAATTCTACGCTTAGAATAGAAATTTTCAATCCCAAATAGATCATAGACAAATGAGCTGGGCCCCCAATTGGGTTTGAAACAATTACGGGGTCCTCTACCATACTAGTTTTTAGGTGCAGAGATTCTACTAAAGCAGACGAGATAAAGGAGTGTGATGCGCCAGAATCAAATAAAGTGTGAATGGGGTGATCATAAAGATAAACTACGCTTTCTACAGAAGTATTTATACCTCGCTGTTGCAGAGGTGGCGCCTCTAGCACATGAACTTGTGCCCCTGAGGTGGATCCAGCCCTCTGCCCCTGTCCTCGTTTCTTTGGGCAGTCCTTAGCCATGTGGCCTGTCTCACCGCAAGAAAAGCACCCACCATTCATCTTGGCCTTCTTTTTCCGGTAATCGTTTACTAAGTGCCCCACTTTGCCACATAAATTACACTTCCTCTTCTCTTTGTTGCCTTTCCCGCCCTTCTTAAAGTCTGTCTTCTTAGGCTGCAAACCCTCTTTCTTCCCTTGAGAGTTTTCTGCCTTTGTCTCCTTCTTGCCCTTATCCTCTTCGTTCAGCAACGCCATCTGTACCAACTTTTCATACGTAGCTCCCATGGGTATATGGGTCATGGCCAAACTGTGTAATGGCTCATTCAACCCTTTGACAAAACGGAGAGCCTTCTTGTGCGGGGTGTTGACTAGGTCCAGTCCAAACCTAGACAGTTCATCAAACTGATTAACATACTCTTTGACTGTCTTGTTCCCTTGCTTAAGAAATAAGAATTTTTCCAACTGCAAACTCCTTTCCGCATCTGAGAGAAATTTAGCCTCAAACCTTGCCCTAAAGTCCTCCCATGTTTCCACTGGTCCTTCTGCATTAGTGACTTCCCACCAGTAGGAAGCCTCGCCTTTAAGTAGCCATACTGCCAGTTGTACTTTCTGTCTATCCTCTACCTCAAAGATGATGAATAAGTCCTCGGTTTCTTTCAGCCAATTTCTAGCTGCCACGAAGGACTCAGTTCCATGAAAATCCTTTCCTCCCGTAGCTTTAAAATCTTTACATATCTTAGCAAAGGTGTTTCCCCGCGGAGGAGGTGGAGGAAGAGGTGCTGCTGCTGGATGATTTCCAGCAGCTGGGGGAGGAGGAACGGTAGGACCTGGATGAGTGGCCCTTGCTTCTAAGAACCGTCTAAACCAACCAGGTATTGGTACACCCTCTGGCAAGTTAAGTTCTTCGGACATGCTGAAACAAAAAGGATAGATTCAAAACGAAGGATAAGAGATAGTTCCTATGGCTTTGGGGGGGGGGCTTTGACTTTTAAAATAAAAAAAATATTTCATCTTAAAAAAGCTTCTTTAAATTTCTTTTTGACAAATAAATTTTCAAAACTTTTTATCTTATCTGGTAAACCTATGCTCTGATACCAAGTGAAACACCCCACCTCCGTTAGGGTCACTCTCAAAGGGAATGCCCTAATTTTGGTGGAGGTTTATAAGTATAAATCACAGATATACAAGACAGATATAATAACACATATTTTAGAACAACGAAAAAAACAACAACTTTTATTTCATTCAAATACGTGTTACACCAACCATACCATAATTGTCTTACAATACTTCCAAAAACATAACATCCTCATAACTGTCTTGATTACATTATGTAAAGAAGCATAAAGAAAACATAAATAAACTGCAAAAGTCCCATAATTGCTGTCCAAAGCCATAGTCCAAAACGAAAAGATCCAAGCAGTACATTCTTTCTCTTCAAGCTGGATATGAAGGCTGGTTAAGCTGCGGTATTCCCTCCCTGTGGACCTGGGGGGGGGGGGGTAACGGAAGAAAAGAAGACGAAAGAAAAGCAGAGTCAGACATAAAGCCTGAGTAAGTCTAGGACTATTCAGTCTATGAATAAAGAACTGGGTATGATAAGTATAAACTAGAAATGGGAAAGCACCATAAACCAAGTTAAGTTGTCTAGGGTCGAATATACTATCGTACCCCATATTAATCCCTGTACCCATATAAACTAGTTCCCAACAGGCACCCCATAATCAGGGTGAAGTGATCCATTTTATGATGATCGGCTCCTACTCGCATAGTTACATGTGTCTTACGGCCCCCGATGTTGTAGTTACCTATGCTGGTCCCACCATGGGGTGTATCAAGTCCCATTGTGGCGGCCCGACACAACCCTAGAATGCACAGGTATGCTACTGGTGCCCAGTGCCTTATTTTTCTGCGCCGGAGTGTGTGCACGCCCGCACCCCGTTAGAACCTACACTGCTACACCACCGCCGTCGATTTGACCTCTTACAGTCAACCCAGTAATCGTGCCCCACCCTGCCTAGTTTCAGGGTATCATGATACGCCTTGTAGGGTTACTGCTGAAAAGGGTCCCTCGCTACTAGGTTTTCTATTTCTAGCCAACATGCTAAGTTGGTTAAGTGTCTTATAAACCTAACCCCCAATCAGTCTGTTTAGTTTAGCATGTTCTATTTTGATTAAGTCTTAATTCGCTTAATCCTATCAATCCTGACTCAGCCTTAATTGTCTTATTAAAGCCTTGACCTCTCACATTAGACAGGTATTGTTGTGGCTGCCTGTTGCCGGTTGGGTCTGGGCAGTCTTACGCCACAACTCAGTCTAACCTCGGGTCCTTATTGGGCTCCGTGTTTAACCACCCACATTGGATAGGTATTGTTGTGACTACTGGACAGCCGGGCGGTTCCGGGCAGGTTTACATCACAACTCAATCCAACCTCGGGTTAAACACATCGTATTTTCTACATTTACATATTTTGTCTCTTTTCTTTTTATATGTAAATATTTGCGGCCCATTATTCAAATTTATCTTTATTGGTTAAGATTTATTTATTCCACTTAATTGTTTTTCAAGGTTGTTGGCATGCGTCAAACATGCCAACATATATGTTCTATATTTTAGCCCAAACGTCATTACCCCCGTTTTACACGTTCGTTCAAATGTAAGGTGTGTTGGGTTTAATACTTAAACCCAATTTAGCCATATGAAAAGGGGAGGCTTATCACATGGTGTTTATAAGGTAACATAAAAAGGGGAGTGTGAACGCATGAACTTGCAACCTAACGATTCAATTAACATAAGGTAGGCATATGTGAACTTGCAATTGTAACAACATATAATATAAGCAATACTTAAACATGAATCATTCTATTCACATAATCATGGTATAAACAAAACATGAATCATTCTATTCGTGTAGTCATGGCATAAATGATACTTAAACTTGAACCCTTCTAATCATATAATTATGGCATAATCATAATTGAACATGAGTCCTTTTATTCATATAGTCATGGCATAAACATAATTGAACATGAATCCTACTATTCATATAATCATGGTTTTTATCCTACCTATGTAACTTGTAAGTGGGATGTAATCCTAGTATAATTTCTAACGTAACTTATGTGCCAAATATATTATCATATGATTATGATAACAACATAAGCCTAGAAACATGTTTTTAACTAGGCATAATAACAAACATAGTTTAGTCATGTTCATAAAATTAATACAAGCTTACAAAAACGCTTGCTTTTATCACAAAATCATGATTTTTACACTTGAACTATGATGCCAATTCCAACATAACTTTCATATGAATCATGATACTTAAGTGGATCAAATTACACTAAAGGTAACCATAGAATTATACATCATGTTGGCATAACAATAAATCATAGACTTGCATGAATTTCAAATAAACTATTACAACATATAGTTGTTATTTTCAACATGAATTGAACACTTGCAATTATCAAATGGGTGTTGTAAATAACCACCACAAACATGTAGTTTTCAATTTGAATCATATGCTTGCATGAATCCCAATTAAAATTCCACAACATGTGGTTGTCAACATAAACCATATACTTATATGAATCAAATCGTACACCATAGCATTGCCAAATCAAAATAACATGTAAACATAAGTTACTATCACCACAATTCCATTTCGTTGTTAACTTTCAATGCAAATCGCGTACTTGCAAATATCCAATCGTATATCATAATATTCCCAAATCGTTTAGCATCAAAGCAACATACAAATGTAAATTATTATCGCCACAATTCCATTTCTTACATTACACAAATCAACACAATTATTTAATTCACATCGGAATAGCACTCTACTTACAGCGTATGACGAATCTTCAATTCAGGAATCTGAATTCTGAATTTGGAGATGCTATCCTTTGTTGTAGGCGTTGCTTTAATTTGATTAAAGTTGCTTTAAGCTTTTGATTTATCTCCTAATTGTCTCTCTATTTTCTGACGGCTATCCTCAGTCTCTCCTCAGCAGCATGACAGTCTCATCTCCATTTTAGTTTATGTGAATTAGGGTTAGACTTAGGTCCTTTTTATAGAGTTTCTGAGTTGATTTAGACCGTCGATGGAGCTTGGTGTAATAATAGCCGTTCGTTCAAAGAAGAGACCAACCAGGAGCTGACACCTAGCCCTAGTGACAAGGCAGGGCTCAGAAAATCGACCAAACACAGACTAGGCCAGCTAGGGTGGGCTGGGTTCGACCTGGCTCAGGGGCCAGGTCGACTCCCAGGTCGACCCCCAGGTCGACCCCCAGGTCGACTGGGGAGTCGACCTGCCTGGGCAGGTCGACACCCAGGTCGACCTGGCCTGGCAGGTCGACCCTAGGGTCGACCCCCAGGTCGACCTGGTGGGTTTGGGCGGGAATTTTCCCGCCTGCTTTGATTGGGATGAATTTAAATTCTGTTTTCGAAATTTGAATTTTCTGAAACTTCGTCGGGCCATAATTTGGTCATACGGGCTCCGTTTTTCGAAAACTCGGACTCTATTTCGCGTATTTTTCCGAGATGAACGCAATGGCATATCTTGTTTCCCTTAATACTTTAACTAGAATTTATTATACTTTAATTTGTGGATTTCACTGTTATAAAATACACGGGGTGTTACACTAATCATGATTCACACTATGCCAAATATAGTCATTGACTACAATGCTTGTCACATATCCAAAACCCACTTTTAGGCATGTTCACATTAATGGGTATCCTAATTAATATAGGTCTTTACGCCTAAGTCATATACAAAATATTTCTCCTTCTTCTAAATTACAGACTATAACATATAAAGTTTGTCCAGATCTAGAATTACAACTTATGTCCTTTATATTCTAAGTCATAAACAATCAAATATAATATGCTTCCAATTTATGTCCTGAATTACAACATGTGCTTTGCATCTAAATCAATTACTTATTTACAGTTAAATCTTTACGCCCAAAACCCAAGTCATATGTCCAATATTCATCTATGCCTCAAGTCATATGTTCAATACACTTTATGTTTCAAACATGTCCAACCATATGTCTTAGATTTATGTTCTAGCTACAGCCTATATTCTTTCCTCAAAATCAGTCATAGATCAGTCGTGCCCAATTTATGTGTCATTCATTATTTGCCCCAAAAGTTTGGCATTCGTGCGTCAATCTCTTATGAGATTTGGCTCAAGCTCGTGGTAGCCTGGCTATAGAACAGAAAGAAGAGAGATACAGAATAGTTACAATAGGATAGATCTAAACAGAACAGAATATACATAACCTCAGATTCAGATTTACAACCATGTCACGATCATAATTAAAATTCACATCTAAAAATAACTGTACTTGCCTTGGTTGGATTATAGAAGAAGAATTGCAGTTGTCCTCTTTTTAATCTTATTCGGATTTGGAAGAAGTTGCACTATTTCTAGTTTTGATTCCAGCAGAGTAGCGATGCCATTATTTTATTTATTTATAATATTTCGGAGGCAGCATAAGGAGAGAATGAAATGGTGTAAAGAGAATGAGGCTAGGAGGCTGTTTATATCGGATTAGGCAGATGAATCTAGACTGAAAACGTGACCATATACATCAGAATGAACCCAGGCTCAGAACTGGGTTCTGTCACCAGGTCGACCCCCAGGCCGACCATAGGGTCGACCTGGTCCCTGGGAGGTCGACCATAGTGTCGACCCCCAGGTCGACCTGCTCTAGGGCGGGAAAATTCCCACCCAGTCTGCGCTGACGTTTGAATTCGAATTTCGAGCTGTTTTCGGTTCTGAAAATTCCTGAAACTTCGGAGGGTCATATCTCCCTCATAAGGACTCTGTTTCTTGAAAACTCTGACTCGTTTCCAAACAGAAATTTCGAGACGAACGCAATGGTGCAACCCGTTTCCCTTGATTCTTATTTTAAAAATTAATTATTCTCTGATTTGTTGCTTATACGTTCACAGAAAATACGGGGTGTTACATTCCCCTCCTTAAATGATTTTGTCCCCGAAATCTTCAAGTTAAGAAGAATGCATCCTATCATCCAATCATCCATCTACTCAAACATCATCCACAAGCAACCATTTTCCTTAAATAATTCCTAATGCTGTATGAACTTATGCAAGAGTGTGTGTATATGTAATTATCTAATGCAAAGATCAGGCGGTCTACTGATTCAGTTGACCTCCTTAATGCGAATTATGTCAGTGCCATGAGTTCCACATGTATGCAATTTTCCTATTTGATACAAATCATTTCTATATGAGTGCACAACCGTTCATTCATATGCAACATCCATGTGCTGAGTCAATCATTTTGCATCCATAAAAAAAATGCACACACATCCATATGCAGTATGAGAGTTTTTTTGAGCCGATCTAGTGCCTAGTGTGTGTATATGCATCCACGAGCAACCACTAGCAACCAATTGCATCGACTTGCAACCATCAAACATTACATGTCTCAAACACATGTTTACTCTATCTAAAGGTCGAAGGATAGTGATAGAAGCAAGTATAATTGAAACTAAAGCCAGGTTCCTATTAGACATCAGTTTAAGAGAATAACTCCCTAAGTATCAACCCCTAAGACCGAAATCAACATCAGATTAATACTCAGAGAATCACTCCCACTAAACAAATGCCCAACTAGAAATCTATTTCACACTTTGAGTAAAAACTCCTATAAACTACTGATACAGATCAGATCACCAGATGATTCTTAGGAAGCTAAGCATGATAAAAACTCAGAATGTATGCGTCATAGCTAACTTAACGCTCAACACAGATACCCAACTTATCACAATTAGATGAGTCATAACCCTTATGGGTCTGAGTCTATAGCGGAATTAGGAGCAATACTAGTATTAAAGTGCAGAGTATCGATTACAGAAAAAATGCCAGAATCAGAAAATAGCTCTAACTCAACAACCAGATAAAGAAATTAAACCTCCTACAGAAAGTTTTCTTATTCCTATCCTATCCACTAGCCTCGAGAGTGCTCGTCTGCCCTCCAGAAGTTGGTCCTGCTCTCTGCCTTTGCCCTCGTTTCTTCAAGCAGTCCTTAGTGAAGTGTCCCATCTCACCATAGTTGAAGCAAGTGCCCTTTCTTTTTCTGTAATCCTTGTTCAGATGAGTCGAGCTTCCACAAGTAAAGCACTTTTTCTCCTTCTTATCTTCAGACTTCTCATCCTTCTTTTGTGTTTCCTTTTTGGGGCAAGCTTTCTTGTTCTGTGGTTCTTCCTTCTTTGCCTCTTTCTTGCCCTTGTCTTCCTCGTGTAGTAGTGCCATGTCCACCAATCTCTCGTAAGTCGCTCCCATGGGTACATGGGTCATGGCTAGGCTATGCAGTGGCTCGTTCAATCCTTTAACAAAGCGGAGAGCCTTTTTATGCTAGGTGTTGACTAAATCTAGTCCGAACCTAGCCAGTCGGTTGAACTGGTTGACGTATTCCTTGACCATCATACTTTCTTGCTTAAGAGATAAGAACAATTCTAGTTGTAGACTTCGTTCAGCTTGCGAGAGGAATTTCGTCTCAAACCTTGTTCTGAAATCCATCCATGTTTCAACCGGCCTCTCGGCATTAGTGACTTCCCACCAATAGGAAGCTTCGTCTTTGAGCAACCATACCGCCAACTGTACCTTCTGCCTATCGTCCATCTCGAAGATAACGAACAGATCCTTTGTTTCTTTGAGCTAGTTCCTCGCTTCTACGAATGATTCAGTTCCCTTGAAATCCTTTCCACCCATGGCCCTAAAATCTTTACAGATCTTTGAAAAAGAAATTGCATGAGGAGGGGGGCGGAGGAGGGGGAATGGCTGCGGCTGGAGGAGGAATGTCTGCAGAGCCTGCATCGTTGGCCCTAGCCTCTAAGTACCTCATGAACCAGCCAGGTATTGGCACCACCTCTGGAAGGTTAAGATCACCAGACATGCTGAAACGAAAGAAAAAGGAAATATTCAAAACAAAGGATAGAAAGATGGGCTATGGCTTTGAGGATTATGTTTTTCAAAAAAAACTCTAGCTCTGTTATCAAATCTGGTAACCTTCAGCTTTGATACCAAGTGTAACACCCCACCTCTGTTAAGGTCACTCACAAAGGAATGCCTTAACTTTGATGGAGCGTTTTAGTAGACAGAACAGAAATATACAAGACAGATAAAATAGTACTTGAAAAATTTATAACTTTATTACAACAGAAACCGAAGCAGGTTTGGTTACATCTTTTCAAATCACAATACCAGAATTCAAGTACAAAAATATCAGTCTTGTACAAAAGCCTTCAGAATGCATAGTTTTTTTTTTAAATCATAATCCCCAACATAAACTGCCATGGAAAGATAGAGCCAAGGCCAAGCGATACTTCAAGCAGAGAAAGTCCAAATCAAGCTCCTAGATTTCCTCCCTACAAACCTGGGGGGGGGGGGGGGGGGACGAAAGAGAAGGGGCGAAAACAAGCAAGGTCAGACATAAAGTCTGGCAAGTCTAGTGACTTTCAGCATATGAACAGATAATAATGTCATGACATGAAAATAAAGCTGGATAAGAGACAATATCAACATGGATAACTAATATACTTAAGCTAAACAGAAGAAACAGAAGGATATAGCCCAAGTTATGCTTCTTACTTATATTATACTTCTCTACACTAATACTAGTATAAAAGGATTAGGTGTTACACTAATGTCTAAACAGAAACAGAATAATGGGCCTTTACCACCCGAACAGAAGGTACAGGAACAGAAACAGAATAATCCTTACGGAAACATAATGTTAGAATTAGGTGTACACTAGTAAATGGGCCTTTACCACCCCAATAGACGGTACCACGCAGAAACAGACAGGTGTTACCACCCAACAAAAACAGACGGTACCCCAATGGAAACAGACTGAACTAAGTGTACCCTAAATCTACCCCAAACGATCGGCTCCCTAATACATAAATACCATGTGCCAGCCCCTTAGAAGGGTGTATAATTCCCTAAAGTGGCAACCTTTGAATGACACAGACCTATTTACAGATGTCACGGCGTCTTACATCCTCAGAGGCAGACCAGGATCCATGCACGCACATGACCCGGTTGGAACGCACCATCAACACCCTTCGCCATTATCAGAATGAACCGCTTATAATTAGTTCAGTAAGCGTGCCCGGACCCTACCTACTGTTGGGTCATAGTTTTGATACCAGAAAGGGTTGCTGACTAATATGGGTCCCAGACAACAGATGACACAAGTATTTTCCCTCCTAACCTTGTGTCCCCAGACTAACAGATTTCAGATTAACTTGTTTACTAGTTTTAGGCTTACAGAGTTCAGAATCAATTAGTTCACAGACCAGAAAATCAAGTCAACAGGTTATCAGATTAACGAATCAGATGCATAGTTTTAACAGACTTATAGATTGTCTAACTTTGTATTGGGCCTACAGATTCACGAAACAGGTTTATTAATTCATCAGTCCAGTTGGTTTAGCCTTATCTGCCCAACACGTTTTAGACATCATATTTATCTCAGATTTGCATTAATTAAATATTAATGCGCAGACGTCTCACATTAGATCGGTAGCTAGTGGCCGCTGGATAAGCCGGGCGGTTCCAGGCAGCCTTCTGCCACAAGCCAGACCTAACCTCGTGTCTAAGCATATTTTAGTTATGCCTACTACCTCTCACATTAGACTAGCAGTTTGCGGTTGCTGGTTTAGCCGGTTGGGTCCGGGCAGGCTCCTACCGCAAACATGAGTCTAGCCTCGTGTCTCAGCATTTTTATTATAACCCATTTATTCATTACAAATGATACAAATATCAGACTAATTATGCCAATTTAACAGATTTGACTTCTTTTCAAGTCGCAGCAGATTAATCAAATTAACATGTTTTACACAAATTACATCATTCATCTTTTCCACAGATTTAACAGATTTAGCAGCTCAGGCGGTTCAACAGATTTAGCAGATTAGGCAACTCAACAAATTTATCAGATTGGGCATAATTAGCAGATTAGGCGATTCAACTTATTTAACAGTTTAGAAAATTAAACAGGCAACAGATTTAGCAGATTAGGAAAATTTAACATATTAAGCAGATAACAGTTTTAGCGAATTTAAACATTTCTCAAAGTCTTATTCATATAACTTGCCTAATCATGGAGTGAGCCTAAACTTACATGCCTAAGTTATGGCCATAATTTACCATATGTCCCAAATTTTGGTAAGACTTGCATAGTTCAGAATATTCTCTAAAGGACCTAATCATGGTTCACACTATGCCAAATATAGTCATTGATTACAATGCATGTCACATATCGAAAACCCACTTTTAGGAATGCTCACATTAATGGGTATCCTATTTAATATAGGTCTTTACGCCTAAGTCATATACAAAATAATTCTCCTTCTTTTAAATTACAGACTATAACATATAAAGTATGTCCAGATCTAGAATTACAACTTATGTCCTTTATATTCTAAGTCATAAACAATCTCATATAATATGCCTCCAATTTATGTCCTGAATTACAACATGTGCTATGCATCTAAATCAATTACATATTTACAGCTAAATCTTTATGCCCAAAACCCAAGTCATATGTCCAATATTCTTCTATGCCTCAAGTCATATGTTCAATACACTTTATGTTTCAAACATGTCTAGCCATATGTCTCAGATTTATGTTCTAGCTACAGCCTATATTCTTTCCTCAAAATCAGTCATGCCCAATTTATGTATCATTCATTATTTGCCCCAAAAGTTTGGCATTCGTGCGTCATTCTCTTATGAGATTTGGCTCAGGCTCGTGGTAGCCTGGCTATAGAACAGAAAGAAGAGAGATACAGAATAGTTACAATAGGATAGATCCAACCAAAACAGAATATACATAACCTCAGATTCAGATTTACAACCATGTCACGATCATAATTAAAATTCACATCTAAAAATAACTGTACTTTCCTTGGTTGGATTATAGAAGAAGAGTTGCAGTTGTTCTCTTTTTAATCTTATTCGGATTTGGAAGAAGTTGCACTATTTCTAGTTTTGATTCCAACAGAGTAGCGACGCCATTATTTTATTTATTTATAATATTTCTGAGGCAGCATAAGGAGAGAATAAAATGATGTAAAAAGATTGAGGCTAGGAGGTTGTTTATATAGGATTAGGCAGATGAATCTAGACAGGAAACGTGACCAGATACATCAGAATGAACCCAGGCTCAGAACTGGGTTCTGTCACCAGGTCGACCCCCAGGTCGACCATAGGGTCGACCTGGTCCTTGGGAGGTCGACCATAGTGTCGACCCCCTGGTCAACCTGGTCCTAGGCGGGAAAATTCCCGCCCAATCTGCGCTGGCGTTTGAATTCGAATTTCGAATTCGAATTTCGAGCTGTTTTCGGTTCTGAAAATTCCTGAAACTTCCGAGGGTCATATCTCACGGACTCCGTTTCTCGAAAAATCGGAGTCATTTCCAAGCATAATTTCGAGATGAACGCAATGGCGCAACCCGTTTCCCTTGATTCTTATTTTAAAAATTAATTATTCTCTGATTTGTTACTTATACGCTCATAGAAAATACGAGGTGTTGCAGTCTCAAAGAAGGGTGTTAAGCAAGAGAATAAATTCTCCGCCACCACAGACATATATTAATAGAAATCAATTTAATTTACATGGAGTGAAATCCAATGTCAGACATACATCCATTTACAAGTCCGTTCTGGGTCTGAACGAAACCGGAGTCGCCTTATTCCTTGTCCCGTATGTCCAATACAGAAGAGAGGTGCTCGCATATCCGGACAATCAACAAGTACGTCTGGACAACTACCACTTTAACCCTTTCCTGGGAGCAAATCAGTCCAGGGCATTAGTTGTCATCCATTCAATGTGAGGATCGCCGATCTTCAACCACCGTCTTCATCTTCGACTTTTAATCGTCGCAGTAATTATTCAAAGTGGGTTAAACCCGGTCTTCCCAAATAACTTGCACATTTTAAAATCAAAGATCAAGTGTTATAAAAACACATCAAACGTCTCATTCCAATTCAGAAATTCTTTTAATAAAATATTCACATTATTCTATCAAAGATAAATTCTTTAAATTTATTCTTAAATCTTTCTTTTAAAGATTTATTAAAACTCCAATTTGATTTTAATATCAAAAATCATCGTTTAATGATTATTTAAATTTAAGATCTTAATCTTATCTTTAATTGGGTTAAAAAACTAATATCATTTAAATCCCAGTTCACGATAAGCCCAAAATTATCTTCCATTAAATATGGAATTTTCACAGAAATCAAATCAATATATAATCGATATAAATTTCTGTATCAGACCAATAATATAGATGGAACAACAGCAAAGCCTCTTAAATTCCATATATAGTGTCGGTCTTCTTTTACGAAATCTTATCTCGATTATTATTAAATCGAATTCCATTCAATTCCAGTTTAATATATTTATTTGGAAAACTTTACTTTGGAAAGTTTTCCATTAAATTTAATAAAAATATTTATAAATTCCAAATCATATTTTCACTGGAAATCGGGTTAAAGAACAAATGTCGTTTAAAACATAGTTCACAATAAACCCAATTCACATTTCATTTTATTCCAATTACTAAATATAATTGGAAACTCTAATAATCTTAATTAAAAGATTTATTCTTTTTCTCAACTGGGTTTAAGAACGGTGTTGTGACGACCCCAAACCTCGTGGAGTGGGGTTTGGGGTCGTCACAGGTGTTATTGAAGACACCGTTCATGACACACCCAAAAATTCAACTTATTTATTTAATTCCAAATAAATATTAATTAATTGGAAAACTCCATTAAATCTTAATTAAACATTATTCTATTTCTTTATTAAAATAATGTTTCAAAATATTAGATTTTGGAAATTACTACTTTTTATTCTATTCATTATAAAATGAATAAAAACTATTGATAAACCCGTTCGGGTTAATATGGCGTTTCAACTTATAATGGGCTAAATAGTCCAATTCATTACCATGTCCATTTGTTGTTTATAATGGGCTAGACCACCCACACTAGGCCTACAACTTGCGGATGCTAGACATGTCGGTCGGGTCCAGGCAGACTTATCCCACAAGTTGGGCTTAAGCTCATGTCATAGCCCGCTTTGTATTTGCGCACTTAGACCTCTCACATTAGGTTCAACAGTAGTGGCTGCTGGATATGCCGGTCAGGTCCGGGCATATTTCTACCACAAATGCAACCTAAGCTCGTGTCAAAAGTGCAATTATAATTTATAATTGTAATTATTTCACTGAAAAATATTCATTATTTTAAACTATTCTTTATTTAAAATATCTTTATTCTAAAATATTCTTAATTTAAAATATCCTTTGAAACGACCCGAACTTCCGCGGTAAGGAAAGCCCGGATTGAGTTGAGGACAAGCAACATCGGAATATAAATAGAAGAACATTTCATTGTTTATTACAACATTTACATCAGAATACAAGAATATACAGAGTATGAATGAATAAAATACATTTGATAAATATAAGAGATTACAATACATTACATATCAGTGGAAATAATACAATACACAACTAGAAGTAATACACGGATACAGAGCTTTTTGAATATCGCCTCAGCTGTAAATCAGGATCCTATGAATATAAATCTGCAAAACCAAAACTACTAGCTGCCCGTGCGGAAAATAGGGGCACCCAGAGTTTAGGTTAAAACAATAAACTCCAGGTCAGTCATGTGACCGGTGTGAGAACTAAAACAGTTATTTAAAACTTTACTTTAAATTAGATATATCAAGGGACCACGCTGCATAACAGGGAACGGGTTTCCTCCCAAGAATACCAGTGCATATAACAAAACATCACAATGTTTTTTTTGGAGAAATGAAGCTATTATAAGACCCAGATCCCATCACACAATGCAACACAAGTCATAGGACAGAGTTTTCCCTTATAATAGCCAAACATGCTTGGTACGTTAAAAACAAATCATTTGTACTATTATAAGTGCATAGTGTATAAAACAACTTCAAATATAAATGTATCAATCCTAGACGGCATGGGTACCATATATCATGTCGCCAATACTAGGCTCTACAATCAAAACCGCAAATTTCGTATTTGGAAGTTGGGTTTCCATCTGTGAACCGAGGCAAGGGATTGTCCTTACCGAATTCGAGACGCTCCAGCCCGCCCCTCAAGCAGGTACTCAGTCAAGCCTTTGGATCGTCAGGGCCGGTCCATCGATGTGGATTAAAATGCCTGAACACTGCGTTTCCCCGCCCTTTGGGGCGTAAATGAGTCTGATGACTCCATCGGCTCCACATAGTCATCGATATATCCGAGGCGCCTCACAATCCAACAACCAGGTGAAAATAATATAAATGTCAGGGCTGGTAGGTCACTGACACCACCCTAGCTAGAAGGAAATGCATGCCCTCCCCGAGGTCCTTCTCCCGTTTCTGATTTACAACCGGGGTGTGAGGCTCGCGAATTAACGCTACAAAAAGCTATGCCACACAGGCTGTGCTTTGATCATCAACCACAAGACTTTGCTTTTCAATAAAAGCCTTGATCATTTTCATCTTAGCATGCCACACAGGCAAACCACTCCATGCTACCGATATCCATCAATCAAACAGAATGATATCCAGTGTCAAACACACTATCCATTTACAAGTCCGTTCTGGGTCTGAACGAAACCGGAGGCACATTGTACCTCGCATATCCATCGATCTCCAAGTACGTTTGGACGATCACCAACTGATTCCCTCCTCTTGGGCATACAGCCCAATCAAGATCATCAGTAATTATCCAAACGATGTGAAGACCTATGGTCTTCGACCACCGTCTTCTTCCTCGACACATCGTCGAATCAGTTATTCAAAATGGGATAAACCCGGTCTTTCTAAATAACTCGCGTATATAATAAACAAGTGTTACAAAAACACAACATATGCCTGATTCCAATTCAGAATATTCTTTTATTCAAATATTCTTATACTTTGGGAAAGGTTCCTATTAATTTTATCAAAGATAAATTCCTTAAATTTATTCTTTAGTCTTCTTTTGAATATCAATTCAAACCAAATTATGCTTTATCCACACTAGTCGGGATTAGCGAACCTTACCGAAGTAATCAGCGTTAAATTTTCCAACCCCAACCTATTCATCCCATGATGTAAAACTGGTCTTACTTCATATCTAACACCACGGTGTTATTGGTAAATTCAATTACCATTTCACATTCAAATCTAATTAAAGATTTAACTATCGCCTGGAGCAAAACTGGTGATACTCCATTCACGATTTTCTTAACTTCGTTGGATCTATGAACAGTATTATTAAAAATACCGTTAACGACAACCCAAAATCACATTCCATTTACAATGGAATCTTCATGGAAAACAAATCGATATATATAATCGATATAAACTTCCATATCCGACTAATAAATGGAATAACGGCAAAGCCTTTTAAATTCCGGATATATTAGTTGTCTTCCTCCACAGGAATTCACTTCGATTATTACCAAATTGAATTCCATTCCATTCCAATTAATTTTATTAAATTGGAAAACTTTACTTTGGAAAATCTCCTTTAAATATTAACAAAAGATTTATAAATTCCAAATCACATTTCACTGTAAATCGGGTTAAAGAACGAATGTCGTTAAAACACGGTTCACGGTAAACCCAATTCACATTCCATTAATTATCGGGTTAAAGAACAAGTGTTATTTAAAACACCATTCACGATAAACCCAAAAATCAATTCAAATTCAATTCCAATTAAATTTCATTTAATTGGTATACTTCATTAAATCTAAATGAAAAGATTTAATCTTTCTCTCAACGGGGTTTAAGAACGGTGTTAATGAAGACACCATTCACGACAAACCCAAATCCCATGTAATAACCCGGAAAATCTGGGCCAGTTTAAAATTTTTATTTTGGCAATTTTGGCGAATTTTGAATATTTAAAATAGATTATTTTAAATAATATCGACGAGAAATTTATTTTGAATATAATTAGAACGTATATATTTATATACGTTGTCATTAGAATATATAATATTTATATGTAATTATAAATAGAATTGAAATTGGCGCGGTAGTTCGATAATTCGATTTCAAACTTCAATTGAATGTACCGGGTGCAAAACAATCCGGATTTTAGCGAAACCAAAAACATTAGGATCTATTCGAGGATTTCTTTCCAACAAATCCGACAAATCGAAATTTCATAGCGGGAATCAAAAGATATGTCCAGTTGAAAATTCTGAATAGTCGCTATGGAATTCAGGCCCTTAAAAATGGACATTTTGCAAGCGACCTCGGATTTCGACGAAACCACTTTTGTTGGGTCCGTGATGTCAAATTATTGCTAGATTCCAAATTTCATAATTTTTCAAATCAATATGTGAGCGTGGCAAAGGAAAACGCGTTTGACCAGTTTTAGTTGATTTTAATCGACTGGAAATTGGTCATTTTTCTAACGGTCTCAAAATTCAACGAAATTAGTTTTGTTAGGACCGTATCGTCAATACGATGCTAGAAAATATTTTTATGGAATTTTTAGAGCTAGTGTGTGGCCCCGGTAAATGAAAATGTGCATTTAAATTGAATATATGAAGATTTATATTTTAAATTCAACAGAAACTGATTGTAACGATCAAACCAGCTTACGATACATATCCCATTGTGTTCGGAGTGGGGGTGAAACGCTATGGACGACAGGCGGTGGGCCTCGTTTAGAGGTCGTATGTAAAAGTCAACTTTTTGCAAATTAAATTAAATAAAAAAAAATATCTTCTCTCCTCTCCCCTTAAATCCTCCTGCCCCTCCCCCCCCCCCGTTCAAAAATTAAATTCAGAATAAAAAAAAGGAAAAGAGGGCGGAGCCCTAAATCGCTCGACGGAGCCACCATCGCCCCGCCGCGCGAGGCGCCCCCCTCCCTCCATCTTCTCCGTCGAAGCCTACCCTCCCACCCCTCTACCTCGATCGTCAGGACAGCCCCCCCGATCGACGCACCCGCTCCCGCTACCACCCACAGTCGCCCCCCCGTTGGCGACTTCCCTCCGACCTCCGCTATGCCGCCAGGGCCCACCAAGACCGGTGCCGTACCTCGACAGCAACCCCCCCTTTCTCAACAAATACAGTAAGTTTTTCTTTTCTTTTCTTTTATGATTTTTAGATTATATAAAAACTGATTTACATAATGGAGAGTTTGAATTTTTAGCATAGGAAAAATCTAATTTTTATATATATTTTTAGCATAGGAAAAATCTAATTTTTATATATATTTATAGCATAGGAAAAAAAACTGATTTTTATAAACAAAAGAATTAGATTTTTACTTAGAAAAAGATTTGATTTTTAAAGGTAAAAAGAAATGATTTTTATCGTTGAAAGAAACCATTTTTGATAAGTTGAAATTATTTTTAAAGGAATAAAAATATGATTTTTATACTTATAGCTAATTAAAGATATGATCTTTATATAGTAGATGATATAAAAATATTATTTTATATAGGTAGAGTATTAAAAATAGGATTTTTATATTACAGGAAGGTTAAAAATATAATTTTTATATAAGCGAGAAGTTAAAAATATGTTTTTTATATTTTTAAAGTATTAAAAATATAGTCTTTACTATATAGATGATAAAAATAAAAATATGATTTTTGTTTAGGTAGAGAATTAAAAATATAATTTTTACATGATAGGAAGATTAGAAATATCATCTTTATATGTGTAGAAAGATAAAAATGTGATTTTTATAATGATATTTTTGAAAAGGTGAAATCTTTATATGAAGAATTGCGGGATAAAAATAGAATTTTTATCTATATAACATCGTTATAAAAATAGGATTTTTATGTATTGAATAGCAAAGTAAAAATTCGATTTTTATATATTGAATAGCATAGTAAAAATTCGATTTTTATATATTGAATAGCATAGTAAAAATTCGATTTTTATATATTGAATAACGAAGTAAAAATTCGATTTTTACATATGTAGTGGCTACGGGCGACGAGGATGACAAAGATGCGATAACGACGAAGGATTCTATAAAAGAAGTGTCGTGGAGTTAGGATGGCTATTGGTGAGAATTTCTCACCTTTCAATTTCTTTTCTAGCTATATATATACTAGGATGCAGACGGTGCTTAGTAGCACCCGACACAATCGTCCACAGACCATGAACTTGTTTGTTTGGTTGCATAAATTAGTTAGATGATTTGATTTGAATTTGGTTGTTTGGTAAATTTGATTGATATGTGAATGGCGTGGGCCTTCACTAGACCGGAGATAAGGCTAGGCCTCGTCCCGTTTCTAGTATCGTGCCGTTATGCCGCCGAAATTTTCTAAAATATGTTAGAAAAATAAAAATATCATTTTATTGAATAAATGAACTGAATAGAAATTCATATGTTAAAATAAAATGTTTTATCGTTAAAAATATAATTTTTAACGTGAATATGAATACAGTGAATGTGAATAAATAAATATTCATTCACAAACCGGACGGTTTGTTTATGTACACCTATTTGACTGATATTGATTGGGTCGATAAATTTTACACATCGCCCAACTGAAAAAATAAAATCTGTGTTTGATTGTTTGAAAACCCCTCACGGGTGTTGGGATGAAATTTGAAGTTCACTCATCCTGATTGATTAAATATGTCGATCGATTGATTGACAGACTTTTATAAGCGTTAGATATTTATATTTGATGCTTATACAGTGTAGTGCACTTTGGTTGATGGTTGATTATTTTTCAATGCTATTGTATGCGTGTGATGTATGAAAATCCATATAATTAACATTATATGGTGATTGATTGGGCCTCATTCCAATTTAGAAAATAAAGAATATTATAAAATAAAAGTTCATGTGTTGACTGTACTCATCCGTTGAGATTAGTCATGTGTTGAACGTAATTTTTTAACAATAAATTTTATATCTTTATCACTATAAAATAAAGGTTCATGTGTTGACTGCACTCATCCGTTGAGATTAGTCATGTGTTGAACGAAGTAATTTAACAAAAATAGTCATACGTGGACAGTACTCATTCGTTGAGATTAGTCGTGTGTTGACAAAAATAAATATTCATTTGTTGAATAGAATGAAGGAATATATGAAGCCGTGTTGATTAGATTGACGCCATTTTGATGTGAACGATATTTATATCGATTTTATTCATTTTAAAATGAATATTGAAAAGTGATTTCAAAATCGAATATTTTGAAATGAAATTTAAATTTGAATAGAATAGAAAATCAATTGAATTTGAATAGAAAATCAATTGAATTTGAATAGAATAGAAAATCAATTGAATTTGAATAGAATAGAAAATCGATTGAATTTGAGTAGAATAGAAAATCAATTGAATTTGAATAGAATAGAAAATCAATTGAATTTGAATAGAATAGAAAATCAATTGAATTTGAATGGAATAGAAAATCAATTGAATTTGAATAGAATAGAAAATCAATTGAATTTGAATAGAATAGAAAATCAATTGAATTTGAATTGAATATAAAACGATTTCGAAATAAATTGAATATAAAACGATTTCGAAATGAATTGAATATAAAACGATTTCGAAATAAATTGAATATAAAACGATTTCGAAATGAATTGAATATAAAACGATTTCGAAATGAATTGAATATAAAACGATTTCGAAATGAATTGAATATAAAACGATTTCGAAATGAATTGAATATAAAACGATTTCGAAATGAATTGAATATAAAACGTTTTCGAATTAAATTGAATAGAAAACAAATTGAATTCAAATGGAATAGAAAATGAATTTGATTTAAATTGATTAGAAAATGAATTTGATTTAAATTGATTAGAAAACCAATTTGAATTGAATCGAATAGAAAACCAATTTGAATTGAATTGAATAGAAAACCAATTGAATTGAATAAATAACGAATTCGAATTGAATTGAATAAATAGCGAATTCGAATTGAATTGAATAAATAGCGAATTCGAATTGAATTGAATAAATAACGAATTCGAATTGAACTGAATAAATAATGAATTCGAATTGAATTGAAATTTGAATTGAATAGAAATGAATTTTAAAACGAATTTATAAGGAAAGATTCAATTTTGACTTGAATTGAGATGGAAGTTGAAATTATTTTCGAAACGAATTCAAAAATATTTTTAAAACTTCGTTTTAAATAGAAATCGATGAAATATATATATAATATATATATATTATATATATAATGGCCTGAATAGAATGCGCCGCGCCGCAGCAGTTCTTGAATTTCGACCATTTATTTCAAACGGACATTACGGGAGATCCGACCGTCGGATTCTCCTAAAACCGGAACCGTTGGGTTCGTATCGAAAAGAGTTTTCTAGCGAATATTAGAAATTTGAAATCTAACGGTTGGATTTGGAGATACGTCCAAATCAAATTTGAAAAAGGTCGCTGTAAGTGCATTTCGATGGCCATTGTTGGAAATCGATTGTACGGGCCTTCATAAAATTATTAAAAATAGTAATAATTTGTGTAAAATCATAAGAAATGATTTGGGAAAAATTGGGGTGAAAAACTCCATATTTGAAAAGGTAAAAATGGGTTTTTATCGAAATGAACTAGTTTTGAACTAAATTTAAAACCCAATTATTTTTAAATAAATAAATTAGATTTAAAAAGGGGTTTTAAATAATCGGAATTCCTAATATATTTGATTTGAATTAAATAGAATTGATTCATGGGTTTATCGTGAACTGTGTTTTAAATAACACTAGTTCTTTAACCCGATAATAAATAGAATGTGATTTGGGTTTGTCGTGAACTGTGTTTTAAATAACACCTAGTTCTTTAACCCAGTAAAAGGAGTCTTATTGAATCTGCAATTAGATTGAAATGTGCATTGATAATCTAAATTATCAAATTGAAAAATAAGCGAGAATGGAGTATCACCAGTTTTGCTCCAAAGCGATAGTTAAATCTTTAATTAGATTTGAACGTGAAATGGTAATTGATTTTACCGATAACACCATGGTGTTAGATATGGAGTATCACCAGTTTTGCTTCATGGGATGAATAGGTTGGGATTGGGAAATAAAATAAATAATTACTTCGGTGTGGTTCGCTAATCTCGACTAGTTCAGAAAACCATAATTTGGTTTGAAACGACATCAAAAGGATGATTAAAGGATAAATTCTAAAGAATTTATCTTGGATAAAATTAATGGGAACCTTTCCCTAAGAATACTCTGAATTGGAATGAGGCGTTTGTTGTGTTTGTGTAACATTTTTTTTAACATACGCGGGTTGTTCGGAAAGTCCGGGTTTATACCCATTCTGAATAACCGATTCGACGATATGTCGAAGACGAAGACGGTGGTCGAAGACCGGAAGTCTTCACATCGTTTGGATTATTACCGACGATCCTGATTGGGCTGTACACCGAAGAGGATGGAAATAGTTGGTGGTCGTCCAGACGTACCTGGAGATGGATGGATATGCGAGGAAAGTGCCTCCGGTTTCGTTCAGACCCAGAACGGACTTGTAAATGGATTGTGTGTCTGACATTGGATTTTATTCTATGTTGATTGATTTCTGTTAAATATACATCTGTTTGGCGGCGGAGAATTTATTCTTTTGCTTAACGCCCTTCTCTGAGACGTACGAGCTCAGAGGTTGTATATCGATGGACATCAGTCGCATGGCATGAATTGCCTGTATGGCACGCTAAGATGCAATGATCAAGGCTTTTGTTGAAAAGCAAAGTCTTGTGGTTGATGATCAAAGCACGGCCTACGTGGCAGCTTTGTGTATAACGTGAATTCGCGAGCCTCACACCACAGTATGAGTTAAAAACGGGATATGGACTGCAGGGAGAGCACGACGTTTCTTTCTAGCTTTGGTGGTGTCAGTGACTTACCAGCCCTGACATTTATATACTTTTCACCTTTGTGGTTGTTGGAATGCGAGGCGCCTCGATTATAGGTCTGTAAGGACCGGGAAACATGTGCTCAGGAATTTCCAATCCTCTAACGTAAGTGAGGACCGACCCTGAAGATCCAGGGGTTGCCCAGAGTGCGTAACCCTGGGACATTTGCTAGAGTGTCTCGAACGCGGAGAGGAGCTTGCCCCTTGCCTCGACTCATGATGGAAATCCAATTTCCAATACGTGTATCGCGGTTTTAATTGTAGAACTAGTATGGCGACATGATATATGGTACCCATGCCGTCTATGATTTATATTTATGATTGAAATTGTTTTGACACTATACACTTATTATAGTATCAAATGATTTGTTTTAAACGTACCAAGCATGTTTGGCTATTATAAGGGAAAACCCTATCCTCCGGCTTGCGTTGCATTGTGTGATGGGACCTGGGTCTTATAATAGCTTCATTTTTCCAAAGAGCATTGCGTTGTTTCATTCTATGCACTAGTTTCCTTGGGAGGAAACCCGTTCCGTGTTATACGGCGTGGTCCCTTGAATTACTCTCGTTTAAAGTAAAGTTTTAAATAACTGTTTTAGTTCTCACACCAGTCACATGACTTACCTGGAGTTTATTGTTTTAACCTAAACTCTGGGTGCCCTTATTTTCGACACGAGCAGCTAGTAGTTTTGGTTTTGCAGATTTATATTCACAGGATCCTGGTTTACAGCTGGAATGATATCCGGAAAGCTCTGTATCCGTATATCACCTTCAGTTGTGCTTTGTATTATTTTTCCGCTGCTATGTAATTTATTGTAATCTCTGATATTTGTCGAATGTAATTTATTCAATTATACTCTGTATATTTTTGTATCAGATGGAATTGTTGTAATAGCAATGAAATGTTCTTCTGTTTGTGTTCTAATTTGTCCCGTTCTCAACGATCAGGGGTTTCGAACGGTCTAGATTGGTTTAACGACTGATTCGGATCGAGCGAAAATCCTTGGCCGTCACATTTGGTATCAGAGCTTTGGTTTACAGAGCTCGAGAACAAGACACATTAGAACCATACGAAAGAATTCATCAGATATTGGATTAGTAATATCCAATTAGAATGACTCGTTAGAGATAGGATCAGTAGTATCCTAGAACGAGTGTGAAGAGTATATTTTTTTCAAATGAAAACAATTTTGTTTTGAAAATTTAAACCATTTTATTCGTATTTGATTATTTATTTATTTTGAATATGTACAATCCAATATATAAAGATTTTGCATATACACGTCATGAACGTATATTCGAAGTTTTAATATACTGGATAGATATAGAATCACATTCGAGACACCCGGAGATGGTTCTGATGATTGATATATCATCATCAGAATTTGTGTTCGTGTTTCGAAGGTATGATTTTCTATATATTTCCATTAGACTGGTGTGAGAACCAAAACTTATATAGTTAGAACACATTGTTGTGAATTGGCATCAAAAACATGATTTTCTCTATATATATCAAAATTATGAATTTGAAACTCTAATTCACTAATTGATTGATGTTTGTGTTGTTTGCCTATTTGTTCGCTAATTCTGAACCATTATGCCTAATTGCATCAAATATTGAACTATATTGAAATTTAGTCGCATTTGTTTGCATATACATATACTATCATTGAACAGGTCATAGCAAGGAGGCTAGAGCAGAGAATAAAATTTGTTTGCCCGACAAATAGGTACATGTTTACTACATAATTTACTGTTTTGTTTGGGTGATGATGATTTTATGAGCCTATTGGCTAGCCGCTTGGCTTTTTCTTTTTCTTTTTGAGATCAGAAGGCCTGTATGGCAATTTCGGGATTTTCCCGTGGCTCCCGGTGCAGGGGAGGTTATGGCGAATTTTTTCGAAAATTTAGGGTGTTAGCCAAATTTTTGAATTTTTGAAAATTCTCAGAAACTGAAAAGTTGGAGAATGGAAGCCAGATCGAACGTAGAGTTGATTAATCAAACCACTTTCGACTTTGTTCCTTTTCGGGGACGCAAATTTTTAAGTGGGGGAGATTGTAATAACCCGGAAAATCTGGGCCAGTTTAAAATTTTTATTTTGGCAATTTTGGCGAATTTTGAATATTTAAAATAGATTATTTTAAATAATATCGACGAGAAATTTATTTTGAATATAATTAGAACGTATATATTTATATACGTCGTCATTAGAATATATAATATTTATATATAATTATAAATAGAATTGAAATTGGCGCGGTAGTTCGATAATTCGATTTCAAACTTCAATTGAATGTACCGGGTGCAAAACAATCCGGATTTTAGCGAAACCAAAAACATTAGGATCTATTCGAGGATATCTTTCCAACGAATCCGGCAAATCGAAATTTCATAGCGGGAATCAAAAGATATGTCCAGTTGAAAATTCTGAATAGTCGCTATGGAATTCAGGCCCTTAAAAATGGACATTTTGCAAGCGACCTCGGATTTCGACGAAACCACTTTTGTTGGGTCCGTGATGTCAAATTATTGCTAGATTCCAAATTTCATAATTTTTCAAATCAATATGTGAGCGTGGCAAAGGAAAACGCGTCTGACCAGTTTCAGTTGATTTTAATCGACTGGAAATTGGCCATTTTTCTAACGGTCTCAGAATTCGACGAAATTAGTTTTGTTAGGACCGTATCGTCAATACGAAGCTAGAAAATATTTTTATGGAATTTTTAGAGTTAGTGTGTGGCCCCGGTAAATGAAAATGTGCATTTAAATTGAATATATAAAGATTTATATTTTAAATTCAACGGAAACTGATTGTAACGATCAAATCAGCTTACGATACATATCCCATTGTATTCGGAATGGGGGTGAAACGCTATGGACGACAGGCGGTGGGCCTCGTTTAGAGGTCGTATGTAAAAGTCAACTTTTTGCAAATTAAATTAAATAAAAAAATATCTTCTCTCCTCTCCCCTTAGATCCTCCTGGCCCCCCTCCCCCCCGTTCAAAAATTAAATTCAGAATAAATAAAAAAAAGGAAAAGAGGGCGGAGCCCTAAATCGCTCGATGGAGCCACCATCGCGCCGCCGCGCGAGGCGCCCCCCTCCCTCCGTCTTCTCCGTCGAAGCCTACCCTCCCACCCCTCTACCTCGATCGTCGCGACAGCCCCCCCCGATCGACGCACCCGCTTCCACCCACAGTCCCCCCCCGTTGGCGACTTCCCTCCGACCTCCGCTGTGCCGCCAGGGCCCACCAAGACCGGTGCCGTACCTCGCAACCCCCCCTTTCTCAACAAATACAGTAAGTTTTTCTTTTCTTTTCTTTTGTTTTCTTTTGTTTTCTTTTCTTTTATGATTTTTAGATTATATAAAAACTGATTTACATAATGGAGAGTTTGAATTTTTAGCATAGGAAAAATCTAATTTTTATATATATTTTTAGCATAGGAAAAATCTAATTTTTATATATATTTTTAGCATAGGTAAAATATAATTTATATATATATTTATAGCATAGGAAAAAAAACTGATTTTTATAAACAAAAGAATTATATTTTTATTCAGAAAAAGATTTGATTTTTAAAGGTAAAAGGAAATGATTTTTATCGTTGAAAGAAACCATTTTTGATAAGTTGAAATTATTTTTAAAGGTATAAAAATATGATTTTTATACTTATAGCTAATTAAAGATATGATCTTTATATAGTAGATGATAAAAAATATTATTTTTATATTATAGGAAGGTTAAAAATATAATTTTTATATAAGCGAGAAGTTAAAAATATGATTTTTATATTTTTAAAGTATTAAAAATATAGTCTTTACTATATAGATGATAAAAATAAAAATATGATTTTTGTTTAGGTAGAGAATTAAAAATATAATTTTTACATGATAGGAAGATTAGAAATATCATCTTTATATGTGTAGAAAGATAAAAATGTGATTTTTATAATGATATTTTTGAAAAGGTGAAATCTTTATATGAAGAATAGCGGGATAAAAATAGAATTTTTATCTATATAACATCGTTATAAAAATAGGATTTTTATGTATTGAATAGCAAAGTAAAAATTCGATTTTTATATATTGAATAGCATAGTAAAAATTCGATTTTTATATATTGAATAGCATAGTAAAAATTCGATTTTTATATATTGAATAACGAAGTAAAAATTCGATTTTTACATATGTAGTGGCTACGGGCGACGAAGATGACAAAGATGCGATAACGACGAAGGATTCTATAAAAGAAGTGTCGTGGAGTTAGGATGGCTATTGGTGAGAATTTCTCACCTTTCAATTTCTTTTCTAGCTATATATATATGTACTAGGATGCAGACGGTGCTTAATAGCACCCGACACAATCGTCCACAGACCATGGACTTGTTTGTTTGGTTGCATAAATTAGTTAGATGATTTGATTTGAATTTGGTTGTTTGGTAAATTTGATTGATATGTGAATGGCGTGGGCCTTCACTAGACCGGGGATAAGGCTAGGCCTCGTCCCGTTTCTAGTATCGTGCCGTTATGCCGCCGAAATTTTCTAAAATATGTTAGAAAAATAAAAATATCATTTTATTGAATAAATGAACTGAATAGAAATTCATATGTTAAAATAAAATGTTTTATCGTTAAAAATATAATTTTTAACGTGAATATGAATACAGTGAATGTGAATAAATAAATATTCATTCACAAACCGGACGGTTTGTTTATGTACACCTATTTGACTGATATTGATTGGGTCGATAAATTTTACACATCGCCCAACTGCACAAATAAAATCTGTGTTTGATTGTTTGAAAACCCCACACGGGTGTTGGGATGAAATTTGAAGTTCACTCATCCTGATTGATTAAATATGTCGATCGATTGATTGACAGGCTGTTATAAGCGTTAGATATTTATATTTGATGCTTATACAGTGTAGTGCACTTTGGTTTATGGTTGATTATTTTTCAATGCTATTGTATGCGTGTGATGTATGAAAATCCATATAATGAACATTATATGGTGATTGATTGGGCCTCATTCCAATTTAGAAAATAAAGAATATTATAAAATAAAAGTTCATGTGATGACTGTACTCATCCGTTGAGATTAGTCATGTGTTGAACGTAATATTTTAACAATAAATTTTATATCTTTATCACTATAAAATAAAGGTTCATGTGTTGACTGCACTCATCCGTTGAGATTAGTCATGTGTTGAACGAAGTAATTTAACAAAAATAGTCACACGTGGACAGTACTCATTCGTTGAGATTAGTCATGTGTTGACAAAAATAAATATTCATTTGTTGAATAGAATGAAGGAATATATGAAGCCGTGTTGATTAGATTGACGCCATTTTGACGTGAACGATATTTATATCGATTTTATTCATTTTAAAATGAATATTGAAAAGTGATTTCGAAATCGAATATTTTGAAATGAAATTTAAATTTGAATAGAATAGAAAATCAATTGAATTTGAATAGAATAGAAAATCAATTGAATTTGAATAGAATAGAAAATCAATTGAATTTGAATAGAATAGAAAATCAATTGAATTTGAATAGAATAGAAAATCAATTGAATTCGAATTGAATATAAAACTATTTCGAAATAAATTGAATATAAAACGATTTCGAAATGAATTGAATATAAAACGATTTCGAAATAAATTGAATATAAAACGATTTCGAAATTAATTGAATATAAAACGATTTTGAAATGAATTGAATATAAAACGATTTCGAAATGAATTGAATATAAAACGATTTCGAAATGAATTGAATATAAAACGATTTCGAAATGAATTGAATATAAAACGATTTCGAAATGAATTGAATATAAAACGATTTCGAATTAAATTGAATAGAAAACAAATTGAATTCAAATGGAATAGAAAATGAATTTGATTTAAATTGATTAGAAAATGAATTTGATTTAAATTGATTAGAAAACCAATTTGAATTGAATCGAATAGAAAACCAATTTGAATTGAATTGAATTGAAAACCAATTGAATTGAATAAATAACGAATTCGAATTGAATTGAATAAATAGCGAATTCGAATTGAATTGAATAAATAGCGAATTCGAATTGAATTGATTAAATAACGAATTCGAATTGAATTGAATAAATAACGAATTCGAATTGAATTGAAATTTGAATTGAATAGAAATGAATTTTAAAACGAATTTATAATGAAAGATTCAATTTTGACTTGAATTGAGATGGAAGTTGAAATTATTTTCGAAACGAATTCAAAGCTATTTTTAAAACTTCGTTTTAAATAGAAATCGATGAAATATATATATATATAATATATATATTATATATATAATGGCCTGAATAGAATGCGCCTTGCCGCGGCAGTTCGTGAATTTCGACCATTTATTTCAAACGGACATTACGGGAGATCCGACCGTCGGATTCTCCTAAAACCGGAACCGTTGGGTTCGTATCGAAAAGAGTTTTCTAGCGAATATTAGAAATTTGAAATCTAACGGTTGGATTTGGAGATACGTCCAAATCAAATTTGAAAAAGGTCGCTGTAAGTGCAGTTCGATGGCCATTGTTGGAAATCGATTGTACGGGCCTTCATAAAATTATTAAAAATAGTAATAATTTGTGTAAAATCATAAGAAATGATTTGGGAAAAATTGGGGTGAAAAACTCCATATTTGAAAAGGTAAAAATGGGTTTTTATCGAAATGAACTAGTTTTGAACTAAATTTAAAACCCAATTATTTTTAATTAAATAAATTAGATTTAAAAAGGGGTTTTAAATAATCGGAATTCCTAATATATTTGATTTGAATTAAACAGAATTGATTCATGGGTTTATCGTGAACTGTGTTTTAAATAACACTAGTTCTTTAACCCGATAATAAATAGAATGTGATTTGGGTTTGTCGTGAACTGTGTTTTAAATAACACCTAGTTCTTTAACCCAGTAAAAGGAGTCTTATTGAATCTGCAATTAGATTGAAATGTGCATTGATAATCTATATTATCAAATTGGAAAATAAGCGAGAATGGAGTATCACCAGTTTTGCTCCAAAGCGATAGTTAAATCTTTAATTAGATTTGAACGTGAAATGGTAATTAATTTTACCGATAACACCATGGTGTTAGATATGGAGTATCACCAGTTTTGCTTCATGGGATGAATAGGTTGGGATTGGGAAATAAAATAAATAATCACTTCGGTGTGGTTCGCTAATCTCGACTAGTTCAGAAAACCATAATTTGGTTTGAAACGACATCAAAAGGATGATTAAAGGATAAATTCTAAAGAATTTATCTTGGATAAAATTAATGGGAACCTTTCCCTAAGAATACTCTGAATTGGAATGAGGTGTTCGTTGTGTTTGTGTAACATTTGTTTTTAACATACGCGGGTTGTTCGGAAAGTCCGGGTTTATACCCATTCTGAATAACCGATTCGACGATATGTCGAAGACGAAGACGGTGGTTGAAGACCGGAAGTCTTTACATCGTTTGGATTATTACTGACGATCCTGATTGGGCTGTACACCCAAGAGGATGGAAATAGTTGGTGGTCATCCAGACGTACCTGGAGATGGATGGATATGCGAGGAAAGTGCCTCCGGTTTCGTTCAGACCCAGAACGGACTTGTAAATGGATTGTGTGTCTGACAATGGATTTTATTCTATGTTGATTGATTTCTGTTAAATATACATCTGTTTGGCGGCAGAGAATTTATTTTTTTGCTTAACGCCCTTCTCTGAGACGTACGAGCTCAGAGGTTGTATATCGATGGACATCAGTCGCATGGCATGAATTGCCTGTGTGGCACACTAAGAGGCAATGATCAAGGCTTTTGTTGAAAAGCAAAGTCTTGTGGTTGATGATCAAAGCACGGCCTACGTGGCAGCTTTGTGTATAACGTGAATTCGCGAGCCTCACACCTCGGTATGAGTTAAAAACGGGATACGGACTGCAGGGAGAGCACGACGTTTCTTTCTAGCTTTGGTGGTGTCAGTGACTTACCAGCCCTGACATTTATATACTTTTCACCTTTGTAGTTGTTGGAATGCGAGGCACCTCGATTATAGGTCTGTAAGGAAGGAGAAACGTGTGCTCAGGAATTTCCAATCCTCTAACGTAAGTGAGGACCAGCCCTGAAGATCCAGGGGTTGCCCAGAGTGCGTAACCCTGGGACATTTGCTAGAGTGTCTCGAACGCGGAGAGGAGCTTGCCCCTTGCCTCGACTCATGACGGAAATCCAATTTCCAATACGTGTATCGCGGTTTTAATTGTAGAACTAGTATGGCGACATGATATATGGTACCCATGCCGTCTATGATTTATATTTATGATTGAAATTGTTTTGACACTATACACTTATTATAGTATCAAATGATTTGTTTTAAACGTACCAAGCATGTTTGGCTATTATAAGGGAAAACCCTATCCTTCGGTTTGCGTTGCATTGTGTGATGTGACCTGGGTCTTATAATAGCTTCATTTTTCCAAAGAGCATTGCGTTGTTTCATTCTATGCACTAGTATCCTTGGGAGGAAACCCGTTCCGTGTTATACGGCGTGGTCCCTTGAATTACTCTCTTTTAAAGTAAAGTTTTAAATAACTGTTTTAGTTCTCACACCAGTCACATGACTGACCTGGAGTTTATTGTTTTAACCTAAACTCTAGGTGCCCTTATTTTCGACACGAGCAACTAGTAGTTTTGGTTTTGCAGATTTATATTCACAGGATCCTGGTTTACAGCTGGAATGATATCCGGAAAGCTCTGTATCCGTATATCACCTTCAGTTGTGCTTTGTATTATTTTTCCGCTGCTATGTAATTTATTGTAATCTCTGATATTTGTCGAATGTAATTTATTCAATTATACTCTGTATATTCTTGTATCTGATGGAATTGTTGTAATAGCAATGAAATTTTCTTATGTTTGTGTTCTGATTTGTCCCGTTCTCAACGATCAGGGGTTTCGAACGGTCTAGATCGGTTTAACGACTGATTCGGATCGAGCGAAAATCCTTGGCCGTCACATCCCATTTGATATTAAATACAAGGCTCTGAATAGAAAATATATCGTCTTATATTCAATATCAAATTCTACGACCAACAAATATCATATTGGAAATAACGATATAAATATATCTTTCAAAATTCAATAACAATATCTGTATGATCACGAAATCCAACATCGAAATATTCCAAAGACAATTTCGATTCAAATCCATTCCAATTCAATTATGGGAAATTCTGGTTACTTTTAAAACCCTTTTAAATCCAATTTATTTATTTCAAAAATAAATGGATTATAATTCTAGTTCAAAACCAGTTCATTTCGATAAAAATCTATTTTTATCCTTTCAAATATGGAGTTTTCATCTCAATTCTTCCCAAATCATTTCTTATGATTTTACTCTAATTATTGATATTTTTAATAATTTTATCAAGGCCCGTACATTCGATTTCCATCAACGGCCCTCGAACTGCACTTACATCGACCTTTTCCAAATTTGGTTTGGACATAATTCCAAATCCAACCGTTAGATTTCAAATCTCTAATATTCGTTAGAAAGCTCTTTTCGATACGAACCCAACGCTTTTGATTTTAGGAGAATCCGACGGTAGGATCTCCCGTAATGTCCATTCGAAGTCAATGGTTGAAATTCGCGAACTGCCGTAGCGCGGCGCATTCTATTCAGGCCATTATATATATAATATATATATTATATATATTTCATCGATTTCCTTTTAAAACGTATTTTATAAATCGTTTTAAATTCATTTTCAAAACGATTTCAACTTCATATTCAATTTCAAATCAAAATTGAATATTTCATATCATCGATAAATAAATGATAGTATTTTCAAAATATTATATTTTGAAATCAATTCCTTTTCGATATTCATTATAAAAATGAATAAAATCGATATAGATATCGTTCACGTCAAAACGACGCATATCTAATCAACACGGCTTTATATATTTCAATAACTTCGTTATTCTATTCAACAAATGAATATTTTCTTCAACACATGAATTTTCTTTTATTCAACACTTGAATATATATTTTATTCAATTTTTCTTATTCAACACATGAATTTTCTTTTATTCAACAAATGAGTATATATTCTATTAAACACATGAATATATATTTTATTCAACACATGGATTTTCTTTTATTCAACACATGAATTTTCTTTTATTCAACACATGAATGTATATTTTATTCAACACATGAATTTTGTTTTATTCAACACATGAATATTCTTTATTTTCCAACTTGGAATAAGGCCCAATCAATTACCACATAATGTTAATTATATGGATTACCTACAACACAAGTATATAATAGCAACGATAAATAATCAACCATCATGCAGAGTGCATTCTACACTGCATAAGCATCAAATATAAATATTTAACGCTTATAACAGCCTGTCAATCAATCCATCGACATACAACTAATTATTGGGACTAGTGTATGGCCAATTTCATCCCAACACCCGTGTAGGGTTTTCAAACCAACAAACACAAATTTTTATTTGTGCAGTTGGGCGATGTATAAAATTTATCGTCCTAATCAGTATCAGTCAAATGGGTGTGCATAAACAAACCGTCTGATTTGTTTATAAATATTTTATATACACGTTAAGATTTTTATTTTTAACTATAAAATAATTTCCACTATAAAATATTTTATTCCATTCCACATCACACAATCAACTTTAACAACACACCAATTAAACAAACAAGTCATCCATGGTCTGTGGACAATGGGAGTCGGGTGCAGCTAAGCACGTCTGCATCCTAGTATATATTTCAACTAGAAAAAAAAAATTAAAGTGAGGAGTTCTCACCTAGAGCTAAACCAAACACCGCAACTCTTTATATGTAGAAAATCTTCTCTGTGCTTGCCTTTTGTCACTTTCGTTGTCCGTATTCACTACATATATAAAAATCGCATCTTTATATTGTTGCTATATATATAAAAATCACATTTTTATAACTACGCTATATGGATAAAAATCACATTTTTATACTGTTGCTTTATACATAAAAATAATATTTTTACGTTGTTTATATTATAAAGATCATATTTTTACTTTGCTACTTCTAGAATAAAAAATACATTTTTACTTCAGTTTCATATATACGAAAATCATTTCCTTCTATAATGAAAAGTCTAATCTTATCTATAAACAAAATCATACCTTTGTTTAAAATAAAAATCAAATCTTTGTTTAAAAATCAAAATTTTCCTTCGCTATAGTATATATAAAAAATCAGATTTCTCCTATTATAATATGTATAAAAAAATCAGATTTTTCCTATTATAAAAATTCAAACTTCCCTATTATATAAATCAGTTTTTCTTATAGAATAAAATTTAAAACTCACTGTTGAATCTCTTGGACTCGAATTGGAGATTGTAATAACCGGTAAAATCTGGGCCAGTTTAAAATTTTTATTTTGGCAATTTTAGCGAATTTTGAATATTTAAAATAGATTATTTTAAATAATATCGACAAGAAATTTATTTTGAATATATTTAGAACATATATATTATATACGTCGTCGTTAGAATATAAATATTTATATATAATTATAAATAGAATTGAAAATGGCGCGGTAGTTCGATAATTCGATTTCAAACTTCAATTGAATGTACCTGGTGCAAAATAATCCGGATTTCAGTGAAACCAAAAACAATGGGATCTATTTGATAATATCTTTCCAATGAACCCGAGAAATCAAAATTTCATAGCGGGAATCAAAAGATATGTCCAGTTGAAATCTGAATAGTCGCTATGGAATTCAGGCCCTTAAAAATAGACATTTTGCAAACGACCTCGGAATTCGACGAAACCACTTTTGTCGGATCCGTGATGTCAAGTTATTGCTAGATTCCAAATTCCATAATTTTTCGAATCAATATGTGAGCGTAGCAAAGGAAAACGCGTTTGACCAGTTTTAGTTGATTTTAATCGACTGGAAAATGGCCATTTTTCCAATGGTCTCAGAATTCGACGAAACTAGTTTTGTTAGGACCGTATCGTCAATACGAAGCTAGAAAATATTTTTCTGGAATTTTTCTAGTTAGTATGTGACCCCGGTAAATTGAAATGCGCGTTCAAATTCAATATATAGAGTTATATGTTGATTTTGGCGAAAACTGATCGAAACAGTCGAATCAGCTTGCGGTACATACCCCATTGTGTTCGGAATGGGGGTAATTAGCTATGGACGACAGGCGGTGAACCTCGTTTAGAGGTCGTATGTAAAAGTCAACTTTTTAGAAATTAAAATAGCTAAATAAATTAAAAAAATTAAAAACCTCTCTCTCCTCACCCTCTCCTATACCTCTGGCCCCCCTTCTCGTTTTCAATTCGATCAGGTATCGAAATAAAAAACAAAAAAAATAACAGAAGGGGGGCGCGAACGATGCCGCCGCCCCCCCTCCCCCAATGAGCCGCCGCGCCCAGGGCGGCGCAGCCACCACCTGCCGCCCCCTCCTCTTCTTCCCCCTCCCTTCTTCTTCCTCCTCCCCCTTGCTCTTCCTCGACCGCAACGCCCAGAACCCCACTCACCTGCTCCGCCCGCCACTGCAACCGCCTGCACCGACCCTCAACGCGTGACCAACCCCCTCCTGAGCCGCAGCCGCCACCTGGGCTGACCCCCTTCCGACCGCCAACCCATCGGTGAGCCTTTATTCATCTTTTGAATTGTTTAGATAATCTAAACTGATTTTTCTTGTGTTTAAAAACTGAAATTAGATTTTTATTTTTATATAGTATATAGTTTAGATTTTTAACAGAGACAAAAATTCGATTTTTAAATATATGAAGTGATTATAAAAATATGATTTTTATATTTTTAAAGTATTAAAAATATGATTTTTATATTTTTAAAGTATTAAAAATATAATCTTTACTATATAGAAGATGTAAAAATATGATTTTTGTTTATGTAGAGAACTAAAAATATAATTTTTACATGATAGGATTATTAAAAATAGCATCTTTATATGTGTAGCAAAATAAAGATGTGATTTTTATAATGATATAGTTGAAAAGGCGGAGTCTTTATATATTGAATAGCAAAGTAAAAATTCGATTTTTATATATTGAATAGCATAGTAAAAATTCGATTTTTATATATTGAATAGCAAAGTAAAAATTCGATTTTTATATATTGAATAGCAAAGTAAAAATTCGATTTTTATATATTGAATAGCATAGTAAAAATTCAATTTTTATATATTGAATAGAAAAGTAAAAATTCGATTTTTATATATTGAATAGCGAAGTAAAAATTTGATTTTTACATATGTAGAGAATACGGGCAACGAAGTTGACAAAAAGGCGAGAATGGTGATGATTTCTCTAAATGAAGTGTCGTGAAGTTGGGATAGCTTTTGGTGAGAATTTCTCACTCTAAATTTCTTTTCTAGTTATATATATATATATATATACTAGGATGCAGACGGTGTTTAGTAGCACCCGACACAATCGTCCACAGACCATGGACTTGTTTGTTTGGTTGTGTAGTTAGTTAGATTATTTGGTTTGAATTGAATTGTTTTGTAAAATTGAATGGATTTGATTGATGTGTGAATGGCGTGGGCCTTCACTAGACCGGGGATAAGGCTAGGCCTCGTCCCGTTTCTAGTATCGTGCCGTTATGCCGCCGAAATTTTCTAAAATAAGTTAGAAATATAAAAATATCATTTTTATTGAATAAATGAACTAAATAGAAATTCATGTGTTAAAATAAAATGTTTTATCGTTAAAAATATAATTTTTAACGTGAAAGTGAATAAATAAATATTTATAAACAAATCGGCCGATTTGTTTATATACACTGATTTGACTGATATTGATTGGGTCGATAAATTTTACACATCGCCCAACTGCACAACTAAAATCTGTGTTTGATTGTTTGAAACCCCACACGGGTGTTGGGATGAAATTTGAAGTTCACTCATCCTGATTGATTAAATATGTCGATCGATTGATTGACAGGCTGTTATAAGCGTTAGATATCTATATTTGATGCTTATACAGTGTAATGCACTTTGGTTGATGGTTGATTATGTATCGTTGCTATTATACACATGTGTTGTTTGGAATCCATATAACTAATTTTATATGGTAATTGATTAGGCCTCATTCCAATTTAGAAAATAAAGAATATTATAAAATAAAGGTTCATGTGTTGACCGTACTCATCCGTTGAGATTAGTCATGTGTTGTAACGACCCAGAAAATCTGAACCAATTTAAAAATTTTAAATTGGCTAAAATAATGGATTTTAAATATTTAAAATAAATATTTTAAATAATGGCGATGAAAACTGAGTTTGAATCGACATTTGAAAACGAATATAATTAATTATAATTATATATAGAATTGAAAATAGCGCGGTAGTTCGATTATTCGATTTCAAACTTCAATTGAATATACCGGGTGCAGAACAATCCGGATTTTAGTGAAACCAAAAACATTAGGATCTAACTGATGATATCTTTCCAACGAATCTGACCAATCGAAATTTGATAAGCGGGAATTGAAAGATATGTCCAGTTGAAAATTCTGAATAGTCGCTATGGAATTCAGGCCCTTAAAAATGGACATTTTGCAAATGACCTCGGATTTCGACGAAACCACTTTTGTTAGATCCGCAGTGTGAAGTTATTGCTAGGTTTCAAATTTCATAATTTTTCGAATCAATATGTGAGCGTGGCAAAGGAAAACGCGTTTGACCAGTTTTTGTTGATTTTAATCGATTGGAAATTGGCCATTTTTCCAACGGTCTCAGAATTCGACGAAACTAGTTTTGTTAGGACCGTATCGCCAATACGAAGCTAGAAAATATTTTTCTGGAATTTTTCTAGTTAGTATGTGGCCCCGGTAATTTGAAATGTGCGTTTAAAATTCAATATAGTGATTTAAATGAAAATTCAACGGAAACTGATTGTAACGATCAAATCAGCTTGTGATACATATCCCATTGTGTTCGGAATGGGGGTAAAACGCTATGGACGACAGGCGGTGAGCCTCGTTTAGAGGTCGCATGTAAAAGTCAACTTTTTGAAAAATTAAATAATAAAATAATTAAAATAAATTTTAATTCCCCCCCTTTATCTTCCTTTCTGCCCCCCCCCCGATTTCATTTAATCAGAAATCAAAAAAAAAAAAAAAAAAAACGCGCTCCAGCCTCACCGTCGCTCAGGCGATCGCCACCTCCAGCCCCGCCGCGTCAGCCTCCCGATCCTCCTTCCCACCGCCTCTCCTCCTCTCTCGCGTGGAACCCCAGACCCGCGCCCTCATCGAAGAACCTTCCGCCGAGACCAACGACCACCGCCCTCCTCCACAAGCCACCGCCTGCTCCTCCTCCTGCCGCCGACGTCTCCAAACCCCCCCTTCTTCTTCGCAGCAATGTAAGTTGTTTTATTTTTAATTCTATTAAAACTGTTTTTTTTTTTTAGGTTAAAACAGATTTTTTTTTTAAAGGATTAAAACTGATTTTTTTTTTAAATTGATTTAAAACTGATTTATTTTAAAAAGATGTAGAACTGATTTTGAAAAGGTTTTAAAAACTGATTTTTATTTTAAGATTTTAAAAAGGAAAAAGATTTAGATTTTAAAAGGAAAAAGATTTAGATTTTAAAAAGGAAAAAGATTTAGATTTTGAAAAGGAAAAAGATTTAGATTTTAAAAGGAAAAAGATTTAGATTTTAAAAGGAAAAAGATTTAGATTTTAAAAAGGAAAAAGATTTAGATTTTAAAAAGGAAAAAGATTTAAATTTAAAAAGGAAAAAGATTTAGATTTTAAAAGGAAAAAGATTTAGATTTTAAAAAGAAAAAGATTTAAACTTTAGAATAGAAAAGGTTTAAACTTTAAAAAGAAAAAGGTTTAAACTTTAAAAAGAAAAAGGTTTTAACTTCAAAGAGAAAAAGGTTTGAACTTTAAAAAGATAAATCAGATTTTTATATATTGAAAGTCGAAGTAAAAATAATATTTTTATATATTGAATAGCGTAGTAAAAATTCGATTTTTATATATTGAATAGCATCGTAAAAAAATTCGATTTTTACATATGTAGAGAATACGGGCGAAAGCGACAAAAAGGCGAGATTGGCGAAGATTTCTCTAAGTGAAGTGTCGTGAAGTTGGGTAGCTATTGGTGAGATTTCTGATTTAAAAATATTATATATGTGTTGAAGTAAAAGTGAATTGCTATATATAAATATATATATATATATATATATACGCCCCTCGTCCACAAACCATGGACGATATTTATTGGTTGAAATGGTTGTGAAAATTGATTGATAGCGAATGATTGTTTGGGGATTGTTTGTGATTGATATTGGTTGATTGTGGTAGAAAAATACCCGTTTGTGATTGGAAAATATTTGGTTGAAACCACATAGGATTAGTTTGTGGAAATGAAATAAATATATACATGCCGCCTGCGTGCGAACTAGATGCATGAACCCCATTGTCAAAAACCGCGAGGTTTTAAGGTAGAGCGAGGAGCCGTACTAGGGACGGTGCCGGGTTTAACTACCCTGCCGTTATGCTGCTGAAATTTTGAATAATATTCGTGCGTTTGAATTATTTTCATATGCTTAAACTATAGAAAACATTCATGTGTTGAATTGATATTCATTCGTTGATTAGAAATTCATGTGTTGAATGGTATTCATATTTTGAAATAAATTGTTTGATAATAAAAATCACCTTTTATCGACTATATGAACGGTGTAAAATAATCTCGTTTTAAAAGAAATTGTTTTAGGATAAAAATCTTATTTTTATCACCTATAGGAACTATATAGAAAGATAGTGTTTTGAAATGAATTGTTTTTACAATAAAAATCACATTTTTATTGTATGCATAAATCGTTGAAATGTGAAGTGTTAAAAATAGCCACTTGTTCAAAATAAACATATATGAGTTGAAATATTCATTAATTAGCTAATGAAATGATTTGCGCCTATTTATGTAACATTAGAATGAATGGTGTTTTTAAACCAAGTTAAAATCAAATATGAAGTCGAACAGAAAATGGTAAATGATAAGAACTGTATATATATGTACATGCACATTTATTGAACAGGTTATAGCAAAGGGGCTAGAGAAGAGGAATAAAATTTTGTGCCCGACAAATAGGTACACATTTACTGCTTTGTTTGGGTGATGATTTTATGAGCCTGTTGGTTAGCCGCTTGGCTTTTTCTTTTTGAGATTAGAAGGACCGGGAAAGCTATTTGCGATTTCCCAATGCTCCCGGTGCAGGGGAGGTTATGGCGAAATTTTCCAAAATTTTAAGGTGTTAGAAATTTTTTTGAAGTTAAAACGATATTGAAATCATTGAATGAACTATATTTATATAAATATATAAATATAAATAAAATTAAAACGAAACGAAGCCGTGCAGTTCGTATTTTGAGACCGTGATTTCAAACGACTAGTGCGGGAAATCCGACCATTGGATTTTCCCGAAACCTCAACCGTCGGGTTCGCCTTGGAAATATCTTCCCAACGGCACCAACCTTGTAAAAATCCAACGGTTGGATTGTCTGGAATGTTTAATTCAAATCTGAAGAAAAACAGCGCCAGAAGCGATTATATTTATATATATATATAATTATATATTTAATCGAATAACGACGCTGCAGTTCGTATTTTGAAATCGAAACTTCAAACGATTGTACCGGGAGATCCGACCGTCGGATTTTCCCGAAACTGGAACCGTTGGGTTCGTTTTGAAAAGACCTTTCTAATGATGTAAATTTTGTGAAGATCCAACGGTTAGATTTTCAGATATGTGTAAATCAAATCTGAAGAAAAACAGCGCCACGGCCGCTTTATGGCCCGAAGCGTCGTTTTGAATAAAATGGCTATTTTAAAATAAATAAAAATAGCGATAAATAGTTATAAAATATCATAAGCGATATGGAATGGAAATAAACTGAATTTGCTTGATTTATGTGGCTTTTGATGGTTGAATGTGTTTGGTGTGAAAATTACATTAAAGAACACAACTGGTGTTGTCGAATAATTTAACCATTGAAATAAATTGATTTGAAATTCTAAATATACGTGAATTATTTGAGAAGGCCGGGTTAATTCTCATTTCAAATAATTGACCGACGATTGAAAGTCGAAGATGAAGACGGTGGTCGAAGACCGGAGATCTTCACCTCGTTTGGATGGTAACCGAGGTCCTGATTGGGAGGCATCCCGAAATATGGATAATGAGTGGTGATCGTCCAGACGTACGTGGTGATCGAAGGGTTTGCGAGGTATTTAGTGCCTCCGGTTTCGTTCAGACCCAGAACGGACTTGTAAATGGACTGTGTGTCTGACATTGGAGTTTATTCTGTGTTGATTGATTTCTGTTAAATATACATCTGTTTGGCGGCGGAGAATTTATTCTTTTGCTTAACGCCCTTCTCTGAGACGTACGAGCTCAGAGGTTGTATATCGATGGACATCAATCGCATGGCGTGAATTGCCTATGTGGCATGCTAAGATGCAGTGATCAGGGCTTCTGTTGAAAAGCAAAGTCTTGTGGTGATGATCAAAGCACCGCCTGTGTGGCGTAGCTTTGTGTATAACGTGAATTCGCGAGCCTCACACCCCGGTATGAACCAGAAACGGGAGGAAGGACCTCAGGGAGGACATGCGTTTCTTTCTAGCTAGGGTGGTGTCAGTGACCTACCAGCCCTGACATTTATATACTTTTCACCTATGTGGTTGTTGCTGTTGCGAGGCGCCTCGGTTTGATCGGGCAATTCGGGTCCGATGGAGTCATTCGTTGGCTCATTTACACCCCAAAGGGTGGGGAAACGTAGTGTTCAGGCATTCTTAATCCACATCGGTGGACCGGCCCTGTCGCTCCAAGGGTCGATGCGTTCTGATCCTGAGACACGGGCTAGAGCGTCTCGAATTCGGTAAGGACTATCTTTTGCCTTGGTTCATGACGGAAATCCAATTTCCAAATACGACATCGTGCGGTTTTGATTGTATACCTATATATGGCGACATAGTGGTATGGGGCATTAATGCCGTCTATGATTGATAGTTATGATTTGAAATTGTTTTCAAAACATATAAACACTAGCAATAATATCAAATGCCTTTGTTTTATTCGTATCAAGCATATCTTGGCCGTTATAACGTAAAAACTCTATCCTCCGGCTTGCGTTGCATTGTGTGATGGGAACTGAGTCTTATAATGGCTTCATTTTTATAAAAAGCATAGCGATGTTTAAAAGAAAGATTTGTTTTAAAGCACTGGCAATCCAATGGAGTAAACCCGTTCCACGAAAGTGGCGTGGTCCTGTGATTAGCCAATTATATATGTGTTGAGTGGAATTCTCATACCAGTCCCATGACTGACTCGTAGTTTGTTTCACTTTCAAACTCGGATGCCCCTTTTTCTACACGGGCAGCCTTGTATTCAGGTTTAGCTGGTTCTTTCTGGATAGCTGGAGCTGAAGATGGATTCTATCATTTATTTCTTTTTATGCTGTTCAGCTCCTATTGTACATATTTTGTTTATTTCCGCTGTAGACATTTATGTATAGCTGAACTGTATTTGTACTAAGTAAGATCCTGTATACGGTGTAACTCTGATGATTACTTTTATCCAGTATATTTTGTTGTTCATTCTGGTGTATTTATTTAATTCTGTTCTGCTATTATATGTTTCTGTGTTATATTCCAAAGATAACCTTGTTTCCGTGAGAACGGGAATTCGGGTCGTCTCATGTGTTGAACGAAGTATTTTAATAATAAAATTTACATCTCTATCAATATAAAATAAAGGTTCATGTGTTGACCGTATACATCCGTTGAGATTAGTCATGTGTTGAACGAAGTATTTTAATAATAAAATTTACATCTTTATCAATATAAAATAAAGGTTCATGTGTTGACAGTACTCATCCGTTGAGATTAGTCATGTGTTGAACGATATATTTTAATAATCGAAATATTTGAAATAGAAATATTTGAAAAAGAAATATTTGAAATAAAATATTTGAAAATAGAAATATATGAAGCCGTGTTGATTAAATTGACGCCATTTTGACGTGAACGATATTTATATCGATTTTATTCATTTTAAAATGAATATTGAAAAGTGATTTCGAAATCGAATATTTTGAAAACGATTTCGAAATGAATTGAATATAAAGCAATTTCGAAATGAATTGAATATAAAGCGATTTCGAAATGAATTGAATATAAAACGATTTCGAAATGAATTTGATTCAAATAGAAAACGAAATGAATTTGATTCAAATAGAAAACGAAATGAATTTGATTCAAATAGAAATCAAAATGAATTGGATTCAAATAGAAAACGAGATGAATTTGATTTGAATAGAAAACGAATTTGAATTGAATTGAATAGAAATGAATTTTAAAAGAATTTATAAGGAAAAATTCAATTTTGATTTGAATTTGAGATAGAAGTTGAAATTGTTTTTGAAACGAATTTAAAACTATTTATAAAATTCGTTTTAAATAAAATCGACGAAATATATATTATATATATAATATAATGGGCCTGAATAGAACGCGCCGCGCCGCGGCAGTTCGTGAATTTTGACCATTTATTTCAAACGGACATTACGGGAGATCCGACCGTCGGATTCTCCTTAAACCGTAGCCGTTGGGTTCGTATCGAAAAGAGCTTTCTAACGAATATTAGAAATTTGAAATCTAACGATTGGATTTGGAGATACGTCCAAATCAAATTTGAAAAAGGTCGTTGTAAGTGCAGTTCGATGGCCGTTGATGGAAATCGACAGTACGGGCCTTGATAAAATTATTAAAAATATCAATAATTTGTGTAAAATCATAAGAAATGATTTGAGAAAAATTGGGATGAAAATCTCCATATTTGAAAAGATAAAAATAGATTTTTATCGAAATGAACTAGTTTTGAACTAAAATTAAACCCGTTTATTTTTAAATAAATAAACTGGATTTGAAATGTGTTTTAAACAGAATTGATTTGTGGGTTTATCGTGAACGGTGTTTTAAATAACATTTGTTCTTTAACCCGATAATAAATAGAATGTGATTTGGGTTTGTCATGAACTGTGTTTTAAATGACATTAGTTCTTTAACCCAGTAAAAGGAGTTTTAATGAATCTGCAATTAGATTGAAATGTGAATGGATAATCTAAATTATCAAATTTGGGAAATGAGCGAGAATGGAGTATCACCAGTTTTGCTCCAAAGCGATAGTTAAATCTTTAATTAGATTTGAACGTGAAATGGTAATTAAATTTACCGATAACACCATGGTATTAGATATGGAGTATCACCAGTTTTGCTTCATGGGATGAATAGGTTGGGATTGGGAAATAAAATAAATAATTACTTCGGTGTGGTTCGCTAATCTCAACTAGTTTGAAAAACCATAATTTGGTTTGAAATGTCATCCAAAGGAAGATTAAAGGATAAATTTTAAAGAATTTATCTTGGATAAAATTAATGAGAACCTTTCCCTAAAAATGTGATTTTGTGAATAAAAGAATATTCTGAATTGGAATGAGGCGTATGTTGTGTTTGTGTAACATTTGTTTTTAATATACGCGGGTTGTTCGGAAAGTCCGGGTTTATACCCATTCTGAATAACTGATTCGACGATAAGTCGAAGATGAAGACGGTGGTTGATGACCGGAAGTCTTCACATCGTTTGGATAATTACTGACGATCCTGATTGGGTTGTACACCCAAGAGGATGGAAATAGTTGGTGGTCGTCCAGACATACCTGGAGGTCGATGGATATGCGAGGAAAGTGCCTCCGGTTTCGTTCAGACCCAGAACGGACTTGTAAATGGATTGTGTGTCTGACATTGGATTTTATTCTGTGTTGATTGATTTCTGTTAAATATATATCTGTTTGGCGGCGGAGAATTTATTCTCTTGCTTAACGCCCTTCTCTGAGACGTACGAGCTTAGAGGTTATATATCGATAGATATCAATCTCATGGCATGAATTGCCTGTGTGGCATGCTGAGTTGCATGGATCAAGGCTTCTGTTGAAAAGCAAAGTCTTGTGGTTGATGATCAAAGCACGGCCTACGTGGCAGCTTTGTGTATAACGTGAATTCGCGAGCCTTACACCTCGGTATGAGTTAAAAACGGGATACAGACTGCAGGGAGAGCACGACGTTTCTTTCTAGCTATGGTGGTGTCAGTGACTTACCAGCCCTGACATTTATATACTTTTCACCTATGTGGTTGTTGGAATGCGAGGCGCCTCGATTTTAGGTCTGTAAGGACCGGGAAACGTGTGTTCAGGCATAATTAATTCTCTAACATAAGTGAGGACCGGCCCTGAAGCATCCAGGATTGCCCAGAGTGTGTAGTCCTGAGACATTTGCTAGAGTGTCTCGAGCGTGGAGAGGAGCTTGCCCCTTGCCTCGACTCATGACGGAAATCCAATTTCCAATACGTGCATTTCGGTTTTAATTGTAGAACTAGTATGGCGACATAGTGGTATAGGACATTCATGCCGCCTATGATTTATATTTATGATTGAAATTGTTTTGACACTATACACTTATTATAGTATCAAATGATTTGTTTTGAACGTACCAAGCATGTTTGGCTATTATAAGGGAAAACCCTATCCTCCGGCTTGCGTTGCATTGTGTGATGGGACCTGGGTCTTATAATAGCTTTATTTTTCGAAAAAGCATTGCGTTGTTTATCCTATGCACGGGTATTCTTGGGAGGAAACCCGTTCCGTGTTATACGGCGTGGTCCCTTGAATTACTCTCTTTTAAAGTAAAGTTTAAATAACTGTTTTAGTTCTCACACCAGTCACATGACTGACCTGGAGTTTATTGTTTTAACCTAAACTCTGGGTGCCCTTATTTTCGACACGGGAAGCTAGTAGTTTTGGTTTTGCAGATTTATATTCACAGGATCCTGGTTTATAGCTGGAATGATATCCGGAAAGCTCTGTATCCGTATATCACCTTCAGTTGTGCTTTGTATTATTTTTCCGCTGCTATGTAGTTTATTGTAATCTCTGATATTTATCGAATGTAATTTATTCATTTATATTCTGTATATTCTTGTATCTGATGGAATTGTTGTAATAGCAATGAAATGTTCTTCTGTTTGTGTTCTGATTTGTCCTGTTCTCAAACGATCAGGGATTTCGAAAGGTTTAGATCGGTTTAACGACTGATTCGGATCGAGCGAAATTCCCGGCCGTCTCATTTGGTATCAGAGCTTTGGTTTACAGAGCTCGAGAACAAGGCACATTAGAACCATACGAAAGAATTCATCAGATATTGGATTAGTAATATCCAATTAGAATGACTCGTTAGAGATAGGATCAGTAGTATCCTAGAACGAGTGTGAAGAGTATATTTTTCAATTGAAAACAATTTTGTTTCGAAAATTTAAACCATTTTATACGTATTTAAATATTTTTTTATTTTGAATTTGGACAATCCAATATATAAAGATTTTGCATATACGCGTCATGAACGTATATTCGAAGTTTTAATATATTAGATAGATATAGAATCATGCTATAGTCGCCCGAAAATGATTCTGATGATAGTAGCTACATCATCAGAACTTATGTTCGTGTTTCGAAGGTGTGATATCTATATACTTCCATTTAGGCTGGTGTGAGAACCAAAACTAATATAGATAGGTTTATTGTTGTGAATTGGCATCAAAAACATGATTTTTGTATATATGTATCAAATTATGAATTTGAAACTCTAATTCACTAATTGATTGATGTTCGTGTTGTTTGTTTATTTGTTTGGTAATTTTGAACCATTTAGCCTAATTGAATCAAATATTGAATTGTATCGAAAATTGGTCGCATTTGCTTGCATATATATATATACTTACATTGAACAGGTCATATCAAGGAGGCTAGAGTAGAGAATAAAATTTGTTTGCTCAACAAATAGGTACATGTTTACTATAATTTACTGTTTTGTTTGGGTGATGATGATTTTATGAGCCTATTGGCTTTTTCTTTTTGAGATCAGAAGGCCTATATGGCAATTTCGGGATTTTCCCGTGGCTCCCGGTGCAGGGGAGGTTATGGCGAAATTTTTCGAAAATTTAGGGTGTTAGCCAATTTTTTGAAAATTTGAAAATTCTCAAAAACTGAAAAGTTGGAGAATGGAAGCCAGACCGAACGTAGAGCTGATTAATCAAACCACTTTCGACTTTCTTCCTTTTCGGGGACGAAAAGTTTTAAGTGGGGGAGATTGTAATAACCCGTAAAATCTGGGCCAGTTTAAATTTTTTATTTTGGCAATTTTAGCGAATTTTGAATATTTAAAATAGATTATTTTAAATAATATCGACGAGAAATTTATTTTGAATATATTTAGAACATATATATTATATACGTCGTCGTTAGAATATAAATATTTATATATAATTATAAATAGAATTGAAAATGGCGCGGTAGTTCGATAATTCGATTTCAAACTTCAATTGAATGTACCGGGTGCAAAATAATCCGGACTTTAGTGAAATCAAAAACAATGGGATCTATTTGATAATATCTTTCCAATGAATCCGAGAAATCAAAATTTCATAGAGGGAATCAAAAGATATGTCCAGTTGAAAAATCTGAATAGTCGCTATGGAATTCAGGCCCTTAAAAATAGACATTTTGCAAACGACCTCGGAATTCGACGAAACCACTTTTGTTGGATCCGTGATGTCAAGTTATTGCTAGATTCCAAATTCCATAATTTTTCGAATCAATATGTGAGCGTGGCAAAGGAAAACACGTTTGACCAGTTTTAGTTGATTTTAATCGACTGGAAAATGGCCATTTTTCCAACGGTCTCAGAATTCGACGAAACTAGTTTTGTTAGGACCGTATCGTCAATACGAAGCTAGAAAATATTTTTCTGGAATTTTTCTAGTTAGTATGTGACCCCGGTAAATTGAAATGCGCGTTCAAATTCAATATATAGAGTTAAATGTTGATTTTGGTGAAAACTGATCGAAACAGTCGAATCAGCTTGCGGTACATATCCCATTGTGTTCGGAATGGGGGTAATTAGCTATGGATGACAGGCGGTGGACCTCGTTTAGAGGTCGTATGTAAAAGTCAACTTTTTAGAAATTAAAATAATTAAATAAATTAAAAATTAAAAACCTCTCTCTCCTCACCCTCTCCTATACCTCTGGCCCCCCCTTTCTCATTTTCAATTCGATCAGGTATCGAAGTAATAAAAATAATAATAACAGAAGGGGGCGCGAACGATGCCCCCCCCCGATGAGCCGCCCCCTCCTCTTCTTCCCCCTCCCTTCTTCTTCCTCCTCCCCCTTGCTCTTCCTCGACCGCAACGCCCAGACCCCCCCTCGCCTGCTCCACCCGCCACCTCAACCGCCTGCACCGACCCCCAACGCGCCACCAACCCCCTTCTGAGCCGCAACCGCCACCTGGGCTGACCCCCTTCCAACCGCCAACCCACCGGTGAGCCTTTATTCATCTTTTGAATTGTTTAGATAATCTAAAATGATTTTTCTTGTGTTTAAAAACTGAAATTAGATTTTTATTTTTATATAGTATATAGTTTAGATTTTTAACAAAGAAAAAAATTCGATTTTTAAATATATGAAGTGATTATAAAAATATGATTTTTATATTTTTAAAGTATTAAAAATATAATCTTTACTATATAAAAGATGTAAAAATATGATTTTTGTTTATGTAGAGAACTAAAAATATAATTTTTACATGACAGGAATATTAAAAATAGCATCTTTATATGTGTAGCAAAATAAAGATGTGATTTTTATAATGATATAGTTGAAAAGGCGGAGTCTTTATATATTGAATAGCAAAGTAAAAATTCGATTTTTATATATTGAATAGCATAGTAAAAATTTGATTTTTATATATTGAATAGCAAAGTAAAAATTCGATTTTTATATATTGAATAGCAAATTAAAAGTTCGATTTTTATATATTGAATAGCATAGTAAAAATTCGATTTTTATATATTGAATAGCAAAGTAAAAATTCGATTTTTATATATTGAATAGCGAAGTAAAAATTCGATTTTTACATATGTAGAGAATACGGGCAACGAAGTTGACAAAAAGGCGAGAATGGTGATGATTTCTCTAAATGAAGTGTCGTGAAGTTGGGATAGCTTTTGGTGAGAATTTCTCACTCTAAATTTCTTTTCTAGTTATATATATATATATATATATATATATATATACTAGGATGCAGACGGTGTTTAGTAGCACCAGACACAATCGTCCACGGACCATGGACTTGTTTGTTTGGTTGTGTAGTTAGTTAGATTATTTGGTTTGAATTGAATTGTTTGGTAAAACTGAATGGATTTGATTGATGTGTGAATGGCGTGGGCCTTCACTAGACCGGGGATAAGGCTAGGCCTCGTCCCGTTTCTAGTATCGTGCCGTTATGCCACCGAAATTTTCTAAAATAAGTTAGAAAAATAAAAATATCATTTTTATTGAATAAATGAACTGAATAGAAATTTATGTGTTAAAATAAAATGTTTTATCATTAAAAATATAATTTTTAACGTGAAAGTGAATAAATAAATATTTATAAACAAATCGACCGATTTGTTTATATACACTGATTTGACTGATATTGATTGGGTCGATAAATTTTACACATCGCCCAACTGCACAACTAAAATCTGTGTTTGATTGTTTGAAACCCCACACGGGTGTTGGGATGAAATTTGAAGTTCACTCATCTTGATTGATTAAATATGTCGATCGATTGATTGACATGCTGTTATAAGCGTTAGATATCTATATTTGATGCTTATACAGTGTAGTGCACTTTGGTTGATGGTTGATTATGTATCGTTGCTATTATATACATGTGTTGTATGGAATCCATATAATTAACTTTATATGGTAATTGATTGGGCCTCATTCCAATTTAGAAAATAAAGAATATTATAAAATAAAGGTTCATGTGTTGACCGTACTCATCCGTTGAGATTAGTCATGTGCTGAACGAAGTATTTTAATAATAAAATTTACATCTTTATCAATATAAAATAAAGGTTCATGTGTTGACCGTACTCATCCGTTGAGATTAGTCATGTGTTGAACGAAGTATTTTAATAATAAAATTTACATCTTTATCAATATAAAATAAAGGTTCATGTGTTGACAGTACTCATCCGTTGAGATTAGTCATGTGTTGAACGAAATATTTTAATAATCGAAATATTTGAAATAGAAATATTTGAAAAAGAAATATTTGAAATAGAATATTTGAAAATAGAAATATATGAAGCCGTGTTGATTAGATTGACGCCATTTTGACGTGAACGATATTTATATCGATTTTATTCATTTTAAAATGAATATTGAAAAGTGATTTCGAAATCGAATATTTTGAAAACGATTTCGAAATGAATTGAATATAGAGCGATTTCGAAATGAATTGAATATAAAGCGATTTCGAAATGAATTGAATATAAAGCGATTTCGAAATGAATTGAATATAAAGCGATTTCGAAATGAATTGAATATAAAGCGATTTTGAAATGAATTGAATATAAAACGATTTTGAAATGAATTTGATTCAAATAGAAAACGAAATGAATTTGATTCAAACAGAAAACGAAATGAATTTGATTCAAATAGAAAACAAAATGAATTGGATTCAAATAGAAAACGAAATGAATTTGATTTGAATAGAAAACGAATTTGAATTGAATTGAAATTTGAATTGAATAGAAATGAATTTTAAACGAATTTATAAGGAAAAATTCATTTTTGATTTGAATTTGAGATAGAAGTTGAAATTGTTTTTGAAACAAATTTAAAACTATTTATAAAATTCGTTTTCAACAAAATCGACGAAATATATATTATATATACTATATATATAATATAATGGGCCTGAATAGAACGTGCCGCGCCGCGACAGTTCATGAATTTCGACCATTTATTTCAAACGGACATTACGGGAGATCCGACCGTCGTATTCTCCTAAAACCGGAACCGTTAGGTTCGTATCGAAAAGAGCTTTCTAACGAATATTAGAAATTTGAAATCTAACGGTTGGATTTGGAGATACATTCAAATCAAATTAGAAAAAGGTCGATGTAAGTGCAGTTCGATGGCCGTTGATGGAAATCGACTGTACGGGCCTTGATAAAATTATTAAAAATATCAATAATTTGTGTAAAATCATAAGAAATGATATGAGAAAAATTGGGATGAAAATCTCCATATTTGAAAAGATAAAAATAGATTTTTATCGAAATGAACTAGTTTTGAACTAAAATTAAACCCGTTTATTTTTAAATAAATAAACTAGATTTGAAATGGGTTTTAAACAGAATTGATTTATGGGTTTTTCGTGAACGGTGTTTTAAATAACATTTGTTCTTTAACCCGATAATAAATAGAATGTGATTTGGGTTTGTCGTGAACTGTGTTTTAAATGACATTAGTTCTTTAACCCAGTAAAAGGAGTTTTAATGAATCTGCAATTAGATTGAAATGTGAATGGATAATCTAAATTATCAAATTTGGGAAATGAGCGAGAATGGAGTATCACCAGTTTTGCTCCAAAGAGATAGTTAAATCTTTAATTAGATTTGAACGTGAAATGGTAATTAATTTTACCGATAACACAATGGTATTAGATATGGAGTATCACCAGTTTTGCTTCATGGGATGAACAGGTTGGGATTGGGAAATAAAATAAATAATTACTTTGGTGTGGTTCGCTAATCTCGACTAGTTTGAAAAACCATAATTTGGTTTGAAATGTCATCCAAAGGAAGATTAAAGGATAAATTTTAAAGAATTTATCTTGGATAAAATTAATGGGAACCTTTCCCTAAAAATGTGATTTTGTGAATAAAAGAATATTCTGAATTGGAATGAGGCGTATGTTGTGTTTGTGTAACATTTGTTTTTAATATACGCGGGTTGTTCGGAAAGTCCGGGTTTATACCCATTCTGAATAACCGATTCGACGATAAGTCGAAGATGAAGACGGTGGTTGAAGACCGGAAGTCTTTACATCGTTTGGATAATTACTGACGATCCTGATTGGGCTGTACACCCAAGAGGATGGAAATAGTTGGTGGTCGTCCAGACGTACCTAGAGATCGATGGATATGTGAGGAAAGTGCCTCCGGTTTCGTTCAGACCCAGAACGGACTTGTAAATGGATTGTGTGTCTGACATTGGATTTTATTCTGTGTTGATTGATTTCTGTTAAATATATATCTGTTTGGCGGCAGAGAATTTATTCTCTTTCTTAACGCCCTTCTCTGAGACCTACGAGCTTAGAGGTTATATATCGATAGATATCAATTGCATGGCATGAATTGCCTGTGTGGCATGCTGAGTTGCATGGATTAAGGCTTCTGTTGAAAAGCAAAGTCTTGTGGTTGATGATCAAAGCACGGCCTACGTGGCAGCTTTGTGTATAACGTGAATTCGCGAGCCTCACACCTCGGTATGAGTTAAAAACGGGATACAGAATGCAGGGAGAGCACGACGTTTCTTTCTAGCTATGGTGGTGTCATTGACTTACCAGCCCTGACATTTATATACTTTTCACCTATGTGGTTGTAGGAACGCGAGGCGCCTCGATTTTAGGTCTGTAAGGACCGGGAAACGTGTGTTCAGGCATAATTAATCCTCTAACGTAAGTGAGGACCGGCCCTGAAGCATCCAGGATTGCCCAGAGTGTGTAGTCCTGAGACATTTGCTAGAGTGTCTCGAGCGCGGAGAGGAGCTTGCCACTTGCCTCGACTCATGACGGAAATCCAATTTCCAATACGTGCATTTTGGTTTTAATTGTAGAACTAGTATGGCGACATAGTGGTATAGGACATTCATGCCGCGTATGATTTATATTTATGATTGAAATTGTTTTGACACTATACACTTATTATAGTATCAAATGATTTGTTTTAAACGTACCAAGCATGTTTGGCTATTATAAGGGAAAACCCTATCCTCCGGCTTGCGTTGCATTGTGTGATGGGACCTGGGTCTTATAATAGCTTCATTTTTCGAAAAAGCATTGCGTTGTTTATCCTATGCACTGGTATTCTTGGGAGGAAACGCATTCCGTGTTATACGGCGTGGTCCCTTGAATTACTCTCTTTTAAATTATAGTTTTAAATAACTGTTTTAGTTCTCACACCAGTCACATGACTGACCTGGAGTTTGTTGTTTTAACCTAAACTCTGGGTGCCCTTATTTTCGACACGGGCAGCTAGTAGTTTTGGTTTTGCAGATTTATATTCATAGGATCCTGGTTTATAGCTGGAATGATATCCAGAAAGCTCTGTATCCGTATATCACCTTCAGTTGTGCTTTGTATTATTTTTCCGCTGCTATGTAGTTTATTGTAATCTCTGATATTTATCGAATGTAATTTATTCATTTATACTCTGTATATTCTTGTATCTGATGGAATTGTTGTAATAGCAATGAAATGTTCTTCTGTTTGTGTTCTGATTTGTCCTGTTCTCAAACGATCAGGAATTTCGAACGGTTTAGATCGGTTTAACGACTGATTCGGATCGAGCGAAATTCCCGGTCGTCTCATTTGGTATCAGGGCTTTGGTTTACAGAGCTCGAGAACAAGGCACATTAGAACCATACGAAAGAATTCATCAGATATTGGATTAGTAATATCCAATTAGAATGACTCGTTAGAGATAGGATCAGTAGTATCCTAGAACGAGTGTGAAGAGTATATTTTTCAATTGAAAACAATTTTGTTTCGAAAATTTAATCCATTTTATACGTATTTGAATATTTATTTATTTTGAATTTGGACAATCCAATATATAAAGATTTTGCATATACGCGTCATGAACGTATATTCGAAGTTTTAATATATTAGATAGATATAGAATCATGCTATAGTCGCCCGGAGATGATTCTGATGATAGTAGCTACATCATCAGAACTTATGTTCGTGTTTCGAAGGTGTGATGTCTATATACTTCCATTTAGGCTGGTGTGAGAACCAAAACTAATATAGATAGGTTTATTGTTGTGAATTGGCATCAAAAACATGATTTTTGTATATATGTATCAAATCATGAATTTGAAACTCTAATTCACTAATTGATTGATGTTTGTGTTGTTTGTTGATTTGTTTGGTAATTTTGAACCATTTAGCCTAATTGAATCAAATATTGAATTGTATCGAAAATTGGTCGCATTTGCTTGCATATATATATACTTACATTGAACAGGTCATAGCAAGGAGGCTAGAGCAGAGAATAAAATTTGTTTGCCGGACAAATAGGTACATGTTTACTATAATTTACTTTTTTGTTTGGGTGATGATGATTTTATGAGCCTATTGTGTAACACCCCACGTCCATTAATGTCACTCACAAAGGGAATGCATTAACTTCCATGGAGGTTTTAAGTGAATATAGAACAGTAAAATTACAACAAGACAGATATAAAATAGTACTTGGAAATTCAAAAACTTTATTTCATTGTAGCAGAAGTCAAAACATGTTTGATTACATCATAACACCATATTCAATGTCAAGTACAATATCTATCTTGATAAAACAAGTACATAATCCCATTACATGAATAGCCATTAAAAAGAAAGATAACAAGCTGGACTTTACTTCAGCAGTCCAAGCTTTCCAGAAGATAAGCGATCCAACTAGACTCCACTAGAACTTGGCCCAACCTGCGGACCTAAAGGGAGAAAAAGGATGGAAAAGAGGGGGTCAGACATAAAGTCTGGTGAATATGATAATTCTACAATACTATTATCAAAATAACTGGACTAAGGCATAAGCTGGAAAACAAGAAAATGTCTATGAAGAGCAGATTAAGGACATAGACAATCGCTAAAGGCAACGTTATAGGCGCTCCTAAATACTAAAGGATAAACACTATACTGCACCACACCAGTCACCCTAAAGATTCATCCCACTTAGCTTCACTTAGAAACTTTCCCAATGGCTTTACGTACCCCTAGCTGACTACATAAGTGCCGCCTGCCCCTATCTCCACTAGGTGTACCCTACTTCCCATTATTCGATCGGCTCCCTAACTCGTAGATACCCGTGCTGGCCCCACAGTGGGGTGTATCACTCCCCTAAAGTGGCAACCTGATACAACGGACATGCACGGCTTATACCTACACGATGCAACAACGTCTTACCTACCAGCCCGGGTCCACACACGCATATGAAACCCGTTGGACTTGCGTTGCCACCGCTCCCTGTTTTGGCCTCTTATAGTCAAACCCAGTATGCGTGTCCCGTCCTCGACTTGGGTCGAGCCCACAAAGATACGTTTTGGGATACTGGTTGAAATGGGCCCCCACTATTTACCACAAGCATTCCACCTAAGCTTGTCCCCATTAGTCCATCCCACTTAACCCACTTAGTCATGTTCATTTACATGTGTGTTTGGTTAAGTCTAATCGTATTTCAAATGCCTCTAAAGGCAACCACCAGATTCCTCATGCCACCTAAGGCACCTACTTAACCCCCATGTCCCACCTTACATGATTATCTGGTTAAGTATTTCTAAGTTCATTAAGGCCATAACCTCATAAAGACCTCTCACATTAGACTGGCATTTATGGCAGCTGGATTTGCCGGGCGGGTCCGGGCAGTCTTACACCATAAAAGAGTCTAACCTCATGTCTTTACAACTGTTATGCTTTAGTTTGGGCCTAGGACCTCTCACATTGGGCCGACATTTGTGACTACTGGATTTGCCGGGCGGGTCCGGGCAGGTTTACATCACAAACGGGTCCAACCTCGTGTCCTAAGCATTGATTATTAATAATAATCCACTTTCCCCCAATTTTAATAATTCCCTACTTGAATTATTAATTACTTCCAATTTTTAACAATGTCCATAATTGACTCAATTATGGACATTCATTCATGGTATGCAACATCTTACAAAATTGCACCCAATTTATTAATTCCTAATATTACCCCTACCCCACGTTTGAACGTTTATTCGCAAAATATATGTTAGACTCGAATAGCCTAACTCATAGCATAAAAGAGATTATCATAATAACAACATGTATATGTGACCAAATGAATCATAATAAGGGGTGAAACTTGCATATGTCCAACTTGCATAGATTATACATGTCATGGATCTAAAGGTGTCAACTTGTTAAAAATTCACCTAATATGATCTCAATCAATTTTCATAAACTTACATATGAACATGTGTGAATCAACATCATCTATTTTTTTAACAACATGGTTTTATATGGGTACACCTAACTCAATAGGCAAATTCCCATAATCAAGTTTTATTTAATTATAGTTTCAAGTTTATGGGTACACCTAACCTAATAGGCAAATTCCCATAAACAAGATCCATTTAAATTAAGAAGAAAAAAACATAACTTTAAGCATGATCCAACAACATGATTTTTCAACATAATATAGCATGATTTATAACATGGCATAGTATGATAGTATAACATAGCTTGACATGATTCTCAACATAGCACGACATAGCATAAGAGAATTTACAACATAGCATGACATAGCATATATAATTTACATCATACGACAACATAATAACATAATAAGAGATCCACAATATCTAGAATTTACAATTACAAATCACATCACTTTCTTGTGATCCATTCATAACTGAGTCAAATTAGTTTGTAATAGTCTTGTGAGAATCATCATACTCACCAACAAAAGAAAAGAATTAGAGAAAGAGAGATCTTTTGATTTGATTTGTGTAGATTTAGTTGTAACACCCCACCTCCGTTAAGGTCACTCACAAAGGTAACGCCTTAACTTTGGTGGAGAGTTTTAGTAAACAGAACATAATATTACAAGACAGATAAACAGTACTTGAAAAATAATAACTTTATTACAGCGGAAAACAGAAAATCAGTATGGTTACATCTTTATCAAAAACTCAAGTACATAAATATCAGCCTTGTTCAAACTATCAGAGTACAAAACTTTAAAAGCATAATCCCCACAGAAGAGAAGCTATCATGAGCCAAGCCATACTTTAAGCACTTCAAGCAGAAGGAATCCGGATCAAGCTAGAGTATTCCCTCCTTAGAAAACCTGCGGGGGGGGGGGGGAATGGAAGAAAAGGGGCGAAAACAAGAAAGGTCAGACATAAAGTCTGGCAAGTCCAGTGATTTTCAGTTATGAACAGATAATAGTAATGATGACATGAACATAAAGCTGGACAAGAGATAACGTAACAGAAGCAAAAGATATACTTAAGTTAAACAGAAGAAACAGAATTACATAAGCTATTACTTTTCACTTCTCTGCACTAATACCAGTATAAAAGAATTAGGTGTTACCCTGGCGTTCAGACTACAACAGAAACGGAGTCAGAATAATTTCTACAGAAACAGAGTACTAGTAAATGGGCTTTTACCGCCCAAGCAGAAACATATGGTACAGAAACAGAAACAGAGTGCTAGTATTGGGCCTTTACCACCCAAACAGAAATAATGGGCCTTTACCACCCGAACAGACGGTACCACACTGAAGCGGATAAGTATTACACCCAACAGAAACAGACGGTACCCCAACAGAATTAGATAGAATTAGATGTACCCTAAATTCTACCCCAAGCGATCGGCTCCCTAATACATAAATACCCTGTGCCAGCCCCACAGAAGGGTGTATCGTTCCCTAAAGTGGCAACCTTTGAACGACACAGACCTATTTATGGATGTCACGGCGTCTTACATCCACAGAGGCAGACCGGGATCCATGCACGCACATGACCCGGTTGGAACGCACCATCAACACCCCTCGCCCTTATCAGAATGAACCGCTTATAATTAGTTCAGTAAGCGTGCCCGGACCCTACCTACTGCTGGGTCAAAGTTTTGATACCAGAAAGGGTTACTGACTAATATGGGTCCCAAACAACAGATGACACAAGTAAATTCCCTCCTAACCTTGTGTCCCCAAACTAACAGGTTTCAGATTAACTTGTTTACAAGTTCAGACATACAGAGTTCAGATTTACCAGTTCACAGATCAGAAAATCCAATCAACAAGTTTTCAGACTAACGGGTCAGATGTACAGATTTAACAGATTTTCAGATTTGTCTAACTTTGTATTGGGCCTACAGATTCATGAACGGGTTTATCACATATATTAGTCTAGTTGGTTTAACCCTATCCACCCAACACGTTTTTGATGTCATATTACTTAACCCACTCATTCTTACCATATTGGTTAAGTGTCATTAGCCTAATCATATTACTTAACCCACCCATTCATACTATATTGGTTAAGTGTCATTAGCCTAATCATATCACTTAACCCACCCATTCATACTATATTGGTTAAGTGTCATTAGCCTAATCATATTACTACCGCAACCCTGTAGGACCTCTCACATTGGGCTACCATTTATGGTTGCTGGATTCGCCGGGCTAGTCCGGGCAGTCTTATACCATAAATGAGTCCAACCTCGTGTCCATACAGTTGTCACGCATCTAATTTTCAAATTAGGTTTTTTTTAAGGTAACCATCCCGTCCATCGGATCAGTTAGGGATAGCCAGGGAGGGCAGGAAACTTGTATTTTCCAAACCCAAGCCTAGACACTATCCTCTCTGTCACCCTAGAACATTCAGGTATATGTGTCATTAATCTATTCATAAATTCACTATAAAGTTATGCCAATTTATAGCCTTTTATTCACACGTAAGTTATTTCTAATTTACTTACTCCATAATTTACATTAATAAACATTTATTATTATGGCCCACCTTCCCTTCAAATCATGTTTATAATTTTTGGTATGTAAATTATACCAAATTAAATGTCACTAACCATGATGACAGTTACATGTAATTTCAAATTGTTAATCAGAGTAGGCCGTACCCTACCTTCCCAAACTTGCCATAATAGCCATGCCCAAAATTACTATGTCATATATTTGGCGTTCCAAATCAATAGTTAAGCCTAATCTAGATTTAATGTTTATATTTACATTTTATACCAATCTAGATTAAATATCCAAATTCACAATTCATGTCCAAACTATATCTAGTTTACAGTTTATGCCTAAAACTTGATTTACCTGCCAAACTTACGCATATACCCAAAATTATATGTACACCATATTTACACCAATTTACCTATAACAAGTTCTAGCTTTTTACATATATCATGATACATGTCAAATTACATATACTAATTTATATATGCCTAATCCTAGCCAATTTACATATATACCAAGTTTCTTGCCTTTCTACATCACATAGATCCAATTTATGCCAAATATCCAAAATCTATATTTAGGCGTGTTCACATTAATAGTTATCCTATTTTAATATAGGTCTTTTATGCCTAAGCCACACATTCCTTTTTGTTCAAGTCATAGTCCGTTATATAAAATATGCCCAAGGATCTAGGTCTAACATGTATTATGTCTTTTAATTCAGATCTTAATTTTTAATTTGCCTTATATTCCAAATTTACAAGTCATATATTATCATATGATAATCCCAAACTGACATATATGCACAGATCTAGATCTAGTTTACAACCTATGTCCTTTACTCAAATCTGTCACAAATCAATCCAATTTTGCATCATTCATTGCATTGTCCCAAATATTTTAGCGTATGTTAATCTCTTATGAGATTGGCTCAGGCTCGTGGTAGCCTGGCTATAGAACAGAAAGCAGAAAGAAATACAGAGTAAAATAGATCAGAACAGAACATCCTCAAATTCAGATTTACAATCATGTCATAATTATAATTAAAGTTTATATCGGAAAATAACTGTGCTTGCCTTGATTGGATTAAAGAAAGAATCTTTAATTGTTGTAGAATCGTTGCAGAAGCTTTAATCTTTTACTTGTATTAGCTTTGTTGTTCGTCTCTTTCAAATGGAGGCTCCCTCTAATTCTCATTCGACAGCATGGCGGCTTCAACTCTTATTTTCATGTGAATATTTAGTTGGAGACCTAGGGTCTTTTTATAGAGTTGCATTTTAATTTGAGCCGTCCGATAATGCTAGGGTTAATCAAGGCCATCAATTTCAAAAGAGGCCAATTATGTTCACAATTAAGGACTGTAAATTACTCCCATTTTAAATTATGTCATAATTACTATGCATGCAAATTACCCCCATTTTGAATTATGCCATAATTACTATTTCAATTACATGTAATTTCATGTTTTAGCATATATATATATACTCTACAATGTACACATTTCTCATAGGACAAATCCTATATGTAAATAATTCCTAATTTTACTTATGCCATAATTACTCTCTTAATGTACATTATCAACATTTACTATTATTTGTTTATCCATATAAATATGTACACATTAGATACATCCCCCCTTTACTCACTTATTATTATTTTTGTATGCATATTAGATACATCCCCCCTTTTACAAACTTATTATTGTTTTTGTAACCTTAATGTTAACAGAAAATTCGGGGTGTTACATTCTCCCCTCCTTTTAGGATTTTGTCCCCAAAATCTTCAAGTTAGGAAGAATGTGTCCTACCATCCAATCATCCATCTATTCAACCATTCAATCACAGGAATCCATTGTCCTTAAAAAGACTTCTAATGCTTCATGATCATATGCAAAGTGTGTGTATATGTCCTTATCTAATGCAAAATCAGGCGGTCTACTGATTCAGTTGACCTCCTTAATGCAAATTATGTCAGTGTTATGAATCCATTATGTATGCAAATTTTCCTATTTGATACATATCATTTCTATATGAGTGCACAACCATTCACTCATATGCAACATCCACGTGCTGTTTCAACCAATTTTCATCCATAAAAATTTAAAATGCTCACACATCCATATGCAGCATGAGAGTGTTTTCGAGCCGATCTAGTGCCTAGTGTGTGTATATGCGTCCACGAGCAACCACTAGCATCCACTTGCATCCACTTGCAACCATCAAACATAACATGTCTCAAACACATGTTTACATCCATAGGATCCCTATCTATAGGTTGAATATTCGATCGATAGGATACAGTCGAGTGATGGAAGCGAGTACAGATAAAACAAAAACTTGGTTCCCATTAGACATTGGTTGAGAAAATAATTCCCCTAAGTATCAACCCCGAAGACCGAAATCAACATCAGATTGACACCCAGAGGATTACCTTCTTTAGACAATGTCACAACTGGAAATCAGAATTATTCAGATTTTTACAGATTACAGGTAAATATCAGATTATCAAATGATCTTTTTTTTTTAGGAAACTAAGCATGATAAAATCATATCCCACAAAAACTCAGAATGTATGCGTCATACTTGACGCCTAACACAGATATCTCTCAAACCTTAATTTAAAACAGATGAGTCATAACCCTTATGGGTCTAAGTCTACAGCGGAATCAGAAACAATACTAGTATTGAAGTGCAGAGTACCAATTACAGAATCAAAATACCAGAATCAGAAAGATTCTTAAACTCCATAACCAGATAAGAAAATTAAACCTTATACGGAAATTTTCCCTATTTCTATCCTATCCACTAGCCTCGAGAGTGTTTGCCTGCCCTCCAGAAGTTGTCCCTGCCCTCTGCCCTTGCCCTCGTTTCTTCGGGCAGTCCCTAGTGAAGTGTCCCATCTCCCCACAATTGAAGCAAGCGCCCTTCCTCTTTCTGCAATCCTTGTTCAGATGAGTTGAGCTTCCACAGGTAAAGCACTTTTTCTCCTTCTTATCTTCAGATTCCTTACCTTTCCTTTGGGTCTCTTTTTTGGGCCATGCCTTCTTGTTCTGTGGTTCTTCCTTCCTTGCCTCTTTCTTCTCGGGTGCCTTATCAGCTTTAGCGCCTTTTTCTTCATGCATGTATGCCATTTCTACTAGCTTCTCAAAGGTGGCCCCCATAGGGATGTGGGTCATAGCCAACCCTTGCAACGGCTCATTCAAGCCTTGAACGAACCTCAGAGCCTTCTTCTCTGGTGTGTTCACCAAGTCCATGCCAAATCTTGCTAACTGATTAAATTTGTTAACATATTCTTTCACTGATGAGCTTCCTTGCTTTAATGTCAAGAACCTTTCCATATACAGATTTTCTTCTGCCCGTGAGAGAAACTTCGCCACAAACCTACGTCTGAAATCCGCCCAAGAGTCAACAGGACGCTCCCCATTAGTGACCTCCCACCAAAACGAGGCCTCTCCCTTCATCAACCAAGCCGCTAAACGGACTTTCCTTTCATCTTCTACTTCAAAGATTCCAAGCAATTCCTCTGTCTCCTTAAGCCAGTCTCTGGCTTCTACAAACGACTCTGAGCCTTGAAAAGTTTTTCCGCCCATAGCCTTAAATTCCTTGCACGTCTTTGCAAAAGTATCAACGCGAGGAGGAGGAGGAGGAATGGGTGCAACAGGGGGTGGAGGAACATCTGCTGGGCCTGCGGCGGTGGCCCTAGCCTCCAAATACCTCCTAAACCATCCTGGTACCGTTACACCCTCCGGAAGGTTCAAATCTTCAGCCATGCTGAAACGAAAAAGGAAAGATTCAAAAAGGAGAATTCGAAAGATAAGATATATGGCTTTTTGGGGACTATGTTTTTTTTTTCAAAATGAGCTTTACTTTTGAAAATACCTCCTTTTTCAAAACCTTTTTGGAAATAGTTTTCAAAAACTTCTATCTAATCTGGTAACCTTAAGCTCTGATACCAAGTGTAACACCCCACCTCCGTTAAGGTCACTCACAAAGGTAACGCCTTAACTTTGGTGGAGAGTTTTAGTAAACAGAACATAATATTACAAGACAGATAAACAGTACTTGAAAAATAATAACTTTATTACAGCGGAAAACAGAAAATCAGTATGGTTACATCTTTATCAAAAACTCAAGTACATAAATATCAGCCTTGTTCAAACTATCAGAGTACAAAACTTTAAAAGCATAATCCCCACAGAAGAGAAGCTATCATGAGCCAAGCCATACTTTAAGCACTTCAAGCAGAAGGAATCCGGATCAAGCTAGAGTATTCCCTCCTTAGAAAACCTGGGGGGGGGGGGAATGGAAGAAAAGGGGCGAAAACAAGAAAGGTCAGACATAAAGTCTGGCAAGTCCAGTGATTTTCAGTTATGAACAGATAATAGTAATGATGACATGAACATAAAGCTGGACAAGAGATAACGTAACAGAAGCAAAAGATATACTTAAGTTAAACAGAAGAAACAGAATTACATAAGCTATTACTTTTCACTTCTCTGCACTAATACCAGTATAAAAGAATTAGGTGTTACCCTGGCGTTCAGACTACAACAGAAACGGAGTCAGAATAATTTCTACAGAAACAGAGTACTAGTAAATGGGCTTTTACCGCCCAAGCAGAAACATATGGTACAGAAATAGAAACAGAGTGCTAGTATTGGGCCTTTACCACCCAAACAGAAATAATGGGCCTTTACCACCCGAACAGACGGTACCACACTGAAGCGGATAAGTATTACACCCAACAGAAACAGACGGTACCCCAACAGAATTAGATAGAATTAGATGTACCCTAAATTCTACCCCAAGCGATCGGCTCCCTAATACATAAATACCCTGTGCCAGCCCCACAGAAGGGTGTATCGTTCCCTAAAGTGGCAACCTTTGAACGACACAGACCTATTTATGGATGTCACGGCGTCTTACATCCACAGAGGCAGACCGGGATCCATGCACGCACATGACCCGGTTGGAACGCACCATCAACACCCCTCGCCCTTATCAGAATGAACCGCTTATAATTAGTTCAGTAAGCGTGCCTGGACCCTACCTACTGCTGGGTCAAAGTTTTGATACCAGAAAGGGTTACTGACTAATATGGGTCCCAAACAACAGATGACACAAGTAAATTCCCTCCTAACCTTGTGTCCCCAAACTAACAGGTTTCAGATTAACTTGTTTACAAGTTCAGACATACAGAGTTCAGATTTACCAGTTCACAGATCAGAAAATCCAATCAACAAGTTTTCAGACTAACGGGTCAGATGTACAGATTTAACAGATTTTCAGATTTGTCTAACTTTGTATTGGGCCTACAGATTCATGAACGGGTTTATCACATATATTAGTCTAGTTGGTTTAACCCTATCCACCCAACACGTTTTTGATGTCATATTACTTAACCCACTCATTCTTACCATATTGGTTAAGTGTCATTAGCCTAATCATATTACTTAACCCACCCATTCATACTATATTGGTTAAGTGTCATTAGCCTAATCATATCACTTAACCCACCCATTCATACTATATTGGTTAAGTGTCATTAGCCTAATCATATTACTACCGCAACCCTGTAGGACCTCTCACATTGGGCTACCATTTATGGTTGCTGGATTCGCCGGGCTAGTCCGGGCAGTCTTATACCATAAATGAGTCCAACCTCGTGTCCATACAGTTGTCACGCATCTAATTTTCAAATTAGGTTTTTTTTAAGGTAACCATCCCGTCCATCGGATCAGTTAGGGATAGCCAGGGAGGGCAGGAAACTTGTATTTTCCAAACCCAAGCCTAGACACTATCCTCTCTGTCACCCTAGAACATTCAGGTATATGTGTCATTAATCTATTCATAAATTCACTATAAAGTTATGCCAATTTATAGCCTTTTATTCACACGTAAGTTATTTCTAATTTACTTACTCCATAATTTACATTAATAAACATTTATTATTATGGCCCACCTTCCCTTCAAATCATGTTTATAATTTTTGGTATGTAAATTATACCAAATTAAATGTCACTAACCATGATGACAGTTACATGTAATTTCAAATTGTTAATCAGAGTAGGCCGTACCCTACCTTCCCAAACTTGCCATAATAGCCATGCCCAAAATTACTATGTCATATATTTGGCGTTCCAAATCAATAGTTAAGCCTAATCTAGATTTAATGTTTATATTTACATTTTATACCAATCTAGATTAAATATCCAAATTCACAATTCATGTCCAAACTATATCTAGTTTACAGTTTATGCCTAAAACTTGATTTACCTGCCAAACTTACGCATATACCCAAAATTATATGTACACCATATTTACACCAATTTACCTATAACAAGTTCTAGCTTTTTACATATATCATGATACATGTCAAATTACATATACTAATTTATATATGCCTAATCCTAGCCAATTTACATATATACCAAGTTTCTTGCCTTTCTACATCACATAGATCCAATTTATGCCAAATATCCAAAATCTATATTTAGGCGTGTTCACATTAATAGTTATCCTATTTTAATATAGGTCTTTTATGCCTAAGCCACACATTCCTTTTTGTTCAAGTCATAGTCCGTTATATAAAATATGCCCAAGGATCTAGGTCTAACATGTATTATGTCTTTTAATTCAGATCTTAATTTTTAATTTGCCTTATATTCCAAATTTACAAGTCATATATTATCATATGATAATCCCAAACTGACATATATGCACAGATCTAGATCTAGTTTACAACCTATGTCCTTTACTCAAATCTGTCACAAATCAATCCAATTTTGCATCATTCATTGCATTGTCCCAAATATTTTAGCGTATGTTAATCTCTTATGAGATTGGCTCAGGCTCGTGGTAGCCTGGCTATAGAACAGAAAGCAGAAAGAAATACAGAGTAAAATAGATCAGAACAGAACATCCTCAAATTCAGATTTACAATCATGTCATAATTATAATTAAAGTTTATATCGGAAAATAACTGTGCTTGCCTTGATTGGATTAAAGAAAGAATCTTTAATTGTTGTAGAATCGTTGCAGAAGCTTTAATCTTTTACTTGTATTAGCTTTGTTGTTCGTCTCTTTCAAATGGAGGCTCCCTCCAATTCTCATTCGACAGCATGGCGGCTTCAACTCTTATTTTCATGTGAATATTTAGTTGGAGACCTAGGGTCTTTTTATAGAGTTGCATTTTAATTTGAGCCGTCCGATAATGCTAGGGTTAATCAAGGCCATCAATTTCAAAAGAGGCCAATTATGTTCACAATTAAGGACTGTAAATTACTCCCATTTTAAATTATGTCATAATTACTATGCATGCAAATTACCCCCATTTTGAATTATGCCATAATTACTATTTCAATTACATGTAATTTCATGTTTTAGCATATATATATATACTCTACAATGTACACATTTCTCATAGGACAAATCCTATATGTAAATAATTCCTAATTTTACTTATGCCATAATTACTCTCTTAATGTACATTACCAACATTTACTATTATTTGTTTATCCATATAAATATGTACACATTAGATACATCCCCCCTTTACTCACTTATTATTATTTTTGTATGCATATTAGATACATCCCCCCTTTTACAAACTTATTATTGTTTTTGTAACCTTAATGTTAACAGAAAATTCGGGGTGTTACATTAGTTGTAGATGATTAAGCTTCCTCTTCTTAGTTTGTGACGGCTATGCTGAAATCCATGGCAACAGCATGACGGTAGCTTCTCTAATTTTACAAGTGATTTAGGTCTAGGGTCTACCCACTTATTTATAGATTTTAGAATTCATTTAGGCCATTAGATTTAACCTAGAAATAACCGCAGCCGTTCAGACAAGATGGGGTTTATCTTGTTGACTCAGCAATGAGTCAGAAGTGACTCAGCAAACACTCAGCAAATTAATAAACTTCTATTCATGTTTGCATTAACTGCCCATATATATATATATATATATATATATTCTACAATGTACACATTAGATACATCCCCCCTTTTACACACTTATTATTGTTTTTATATACTTTTTAGATACATCCCCTCTCTTACACACTTATTAATATTTTTATATTCATATTAGATACATCCCCTCTCTTACATACTTATTAATATTTTTATATTCATAATAGATACATCCCCTCTCTTACATACTTATTAATATCTTTATATTCATATTAGATACATCCCCTCTCTTACATACTTATTAATATTTTTATATTCATATTAGATACATCCCCTCTTCTACACACTTATTATTATTTTAGCAACTTTAGTGTTAATAGAAAATTCGGGGTGTTACATTCTCCCCTCCTTTTAGGATTTCGTCCCCGAAATCTTCAAGTCTGGAAGAATGTATATCCTACCATCCAAACGTCCATCTACTCATCCATCATACACAGGCATCCATTGTCCTTACAGACTTCTAATGCTTTCATGTTTAAATGCACAGTGTGTGTATATGTCCGTATCTAATGCAAAATCACGCGGTCCACTGATTCAATTGACCTCCTTAATGCAACTATGATCGTGCCATGCATCCATTATGTATGCAAAAGATTCTTAATGCTACATAATACTTCTATATGCGTGCACAACCATCATCTGAATGCAGCATCCACATGATAATACAGCCATCGTTCATCCATTTTACTAAATACATCCATATATATGCAATATGCAATATGTAGTGACTGAGCCGATCTAGTGCCTAAAGTGTGTGTATATATGCATCCACGAGCAACCACTAGCAAACACTTGCATCCATTTTGCATCCATCATACATAACATGTCTCAAACACATGTTTCAACCATAGGATTATCCTAACTAAAGGTCAAAGATACTAATGAGAGGACATACTAAAGATAAGATAAGATAAGCTAAGCGATAAAGGAGAAATTAAAAGACATACCCTCAAAAAGAAAAGGGTACAACGAACGCATCTTCTCTTCTGTCTCCCAAGTTGCGTTGCTCTCATCATCTCCCCATTGCACTTTAACCAGTCTGACCTCTCGATTCCTCAACTTTTTGATCTCCGACCCAAGAATGCATGTAGGAGCTCGTCTAATTGTTGCATCACGCTCTATTTCCACCTCTTTAAGCAAGCTTGGCTCTACCACCTCCGCGGTTTTGTGCAAACACTTCCTCAAATGTGATACATGGAATACGTCGTGTACTCCACTAAGTTTCTCAGGCAACTCCACCCTATATGCCATCTTCCCAATCCTGTCTTTTACAGGAAACGGCCCTACAAACCTTGGTGCTAATTTCCCCACGGACCCAAAGCGAACAACATTCTGTAACGGAGATACTTTGATAAAAACCATGTCCCCAATGTCAAACTCAAGATCTGTCCTTCTCTTATCAGCATACGATTTCTGCCTATCTTGTGCTGCTTTCATCCTCCTTCGAATCAACTCAATCTTCTCCGAGGTTTCCCTAACCATATCGGGCCCAAGTAGGATTTTATCGGTAGATTCCCACCAACATGTAGGCGAACGGCAAGGCCTTCCATAAAGAGCTTCGAAAGGTGCCATGCCAGTACTAGACTGAAAGCTATTGTTATATGCGAATTCTACTAACGGAAGGTGCTCTTCCCATGTACCCCCAAAGTCTAGGATACAAAGCCTTAAAAGATCCTCTAGAATGCGATTCACCCTCTCAGTCTGGCCGTCTGTCTGAGGATGATATGCGGTGCTCAAACATAGCTGAGTCCCTACCACCTCTTGTAAACTCTTCCAAAATTCGCTAGTAAAGATGGGGTCACGATCGCTTACTATACTAGAAGGAATACCGTGCAAACGAACTATCTCCTTAATGTATACAGAAGCCAACCACGGAGCAGTCCTCTTACTTTTCACGGGAATAAAATGGGCGCTTTTAGTAAGTCTATCTACTATAACCCAAATCCCCGTGTTACCCTTCCTTGATCTTGGTAATCCATCCACAAAATCCATTGAGATGCTTTCCCATTTCCATAGTGGAACTTCTAATGGGTGAAGCAACCCACCGGGTTTCTTTTGTTCTGCTTTAACTCGTTGGCACACCAAGCATCTAGCGACGTCCTCGGCCACATCCTTTTTCATACCGGCCCAAAAGAAAACCCGCTTCATATCTTTGTACATCTTATCCCCGCCGGGATGAATGGTCATTTTTGAGCAATGAGCATCATCAAGAATGGCCTTCCTTAAGTCTTCGTCTTGTGGTACACAAAGTCTATTATCCCTTCGTAACCAACCCTTATCGTCTAGGGTATACCTACGAAGATGGCTTGACGACTCCCCCCCCTTTGAGCTTTTCTACTATCTCAACCAACTGTGGGTCGTCTCGCTGTGCCTCACCAACCCGTCCTAGAAGTGTAGGTCTAACCTCCAAGGATGCTAACAGACCGGGTACTAAGTCAACGGAGGGTCTAAAGTCAAACATAGAGATGAATTCTAAGCTTTGTCGTTCAACAAACAACGGACTCAAGGACAACCTTTTCCTACTTAAGGCGTCTGCCACCACGTTACCCTTGCCCGGGGTATATGCTATTTCAAAATCGTAGGAGGCTAAGAATTCCATCCACCGTTGCTGCCTTAAATTCAAATCCTTCTGAGAGAATAAGTATTTTAATGATTTGTGGTCAGTGAACAGTTCGAATTTCTCACCAAGAAGATAGTGACGCCAAGACTTAAGCGCGAAAACAATTGCGGCTAGCTCTAAGTCATGCGTGGGGTAATTCTTTTCATGAACCCTCAACTGCCTTCCACCATAGGCTATTACTCTTCCCTCTTGCATGAGGACCGCGCCAAGTCCCGTCCCACAAGCATCAGTATAGATGGTAAACGGTTTATTCCCGTCTGGCAGCACTAAGACTGGGGCTGAAGTTAAGGCTCTCTTTAAACGTTGGAACGCATCATCGCAATCTTTGTCCCACGTAAAAACCAGGTTCTTCTTCGTTAACCGTGTTAATGGAGCTGATATTTTTGCGAAGTCTTTGATAAACTTCCTATAATAGCCAGCCAACCCCAAGAAACTTCTTACTTCGGTTGCATTTTTAGGGACCTTCCAATCTTGGATGGCCACCACCTTTGAGGGATCCACTGCTATCCCTTCTTTGGAAACCACGTGCCCTAAGAACCGTACTTCCTTCCTCCAGAAGTGACACTTAGAAAATTTTGCCTTAAGGTTATGCGCTCGAAGGGTTTCCAACACTTCCCTAAGATGTAGGGAGTGCTCTTCTTTATTCTTAGAAAAGACTAAGATGTCATCCACAAAGACTACCACGAATTTGTTAAGGTATTCCCTAAACACCCTACTCATCAAATCAACAAAATATGCAGGGGCGTTTGTCAAACCAAAGGGGATCACTAGCCATTCATAGAATCCGTCAGGAGTCCTAAAAGCAGTCTTATCTATACTATCCTCAGCCACTCTCAGTTGATGAAAGCCAGTGGCTAAGTCCAACTGCGAAAACACTGAGGCGCCAACTAACTGATCAAAGAGATCGTCAATCCTTGGCAGTGGGTGTCGGTTCTTTTTAGTAAGCTTGTTTAGTTCTCTATAATCCATACAAAGTCTAAGAGACCCATCCGCCTTTGTGGCAAAAACTACTGGAGCACCCCACTCCGATATACTACGTCTTATGAACCCCTTCTCAAGCAACTCCTTTACTTGCTTATTGAGTTCCCTCCTTTCACGAGGAGCCATGTGGCGCACTGGCAAAGATACGGGTTTAGCATTATCCACAAGATAAATTCGAAAGTCTATCTCCCGCTTTGGAGGTAAGCCCTTCACCTCCTCAAACACATCCGGATATTCCCGGACCACTTCTACCGATCGCAGGTTTACTACAGACGCGTCAAGCGATTCAAGATAACTTAGCATAACGGAATTTATGGGATTACAAAAGATGTCGAGAGCATTACCAAGGCGAGTCACAAGCCTAACTACTCTCCTTTCACAATCAAGAATGGCTCTATTTCTAGACAACCAATCCATTCCTAAAATTAGCCCATAGCCCGTGAAGCCCAATACATAAGCATCACATCTAAATTCAACGCTAAGTATAGAGATTTTCAAATCCAAACATATCATGGTCAAATGAGCCGAACCCCCAATTGGATTTGAAACGACCAAGGGATCCTCTACTAAACTGGTGTTCAAGTGCAGTGATTCAACTAATGATGCAGAGATAAACGAATGAGATGCGCCAGAATCGAATAAGGTACGGACAGGATGATCAAACAGAAAAACTAAGCTTTCAACAGAAATTGTTCTACCTCTTTCTTGCAGCGGTGGGGCCGCAATAGCCTGAACTTGCCCCCTTGCCTGCCCTGGTGCCATAAGAGCCTGCACCTGTCCTCCCGAGGTAGACCCTGCCCTCTGCCCCTTCTTTGGAGAGTCCTTCACTAAATGTCCCGCATCTCCACAATGAAAACAACCAGTCTTCTTTTTCTTTCTACAATCTTTGCTGAGATGGCCAGGCATCCCACAATTGAAGCATTTCTTCTTCCCTTTGCCATTATTGTTTTTACCACCCTTCTTATTTTGCTGTTGGGGTTTCTTCTGATACCCTTTCTTTTCAACTGCCTTATCCTCATGCATAAGTGCCATTTCTACTAGCTTTTCAAAGGTGGCTCCCATAGGGATGTGGGTCATAGCCAACCCTTGCAACGGTTCATTCAAGCCTCTAACGAACCTCAAAGCTTTCTTCTCTGGCGTGTTCACCAACTCCAAGCCAAACCTTGCTAACTGATTAAATTTATTGACATATTCCTTTACTGATGAGCTCCCTTGCTTTAGTGCCAGGAATTTTTCCATATTTAAGTTCTCCTCTGCCCTTGAAAGAAACTTTGCCTCAAACCTTCGTCTGAAATCCGCCCATGAATCAACTGGACGTTCCCCGTTAGTGACCTCCCACCAAAACGAGGCCTCTCCCTTCATTAACCAAGCAGCTAAACGGACTTTCCTCCCATCTTCCACTTCAAAGATATCCAACAATTCCTCAGTCTCCTTAAGCCAATCTCTGGCCTCCACAAACGTCTCAGTCCCTTGAAAAGTTTTCCTCCCATAGCCTTGAATTCCTTGCACGTCTTTGCAAAAGTGTCAACACGAGGAGGAGGAGGAGGAGGAATGGGTGCAACTAGGGGTGGAGGAGTATCCGCTGGGCCTGCAGTGGTGACCCTAGCCTCCAAGTATCTCCTAAACCACCCTGGAATCGTCACACCTTCTGGGAGATTAAGATCTTCAGCCATGCTGAAATGAAAAAGGAAAGATTCAAAATGGAGAATTCAAAAGATAAAGATAAGGATATGGCTATTTGGGATTATGTTTTTCATAAAAACTCTCTTTAAATAACATGTTTTTTTTTTTGAAAGCACTTCTTCCAAAAATACTTTAGAAAAAAAATATTTTTCTAAATTTTTTTTTTATCTGTTCTGGTAACCTTATGCTCTGATACCACGTGTAACACCCCACGTCCATTAATGTCACTCACAAAGGGAATGCATTAACTTCCATGGAGGTTTTAAGTGAATATAGAACAGTAAAATTACAACAAGACAGATATAAAATAGTACTTGGAAATTCAAAAACTTTATTTCATTGTAGCAGAAGTCAAAACATGTTTGATTACATCATAACACCATATTCAATGTCAAGTACAATATCTATCTTGATAAAACAAGTACATAATCCCATTACATGAATAGCCATTAAAAAGAAAGATAACAAGCTGGACTTTACTTCAGCAGTCCAAGCTTTCCAGAAGATAAGCGTTCCAACTAGACTCCACTAGAACTTGGCCCAACCTGCGGACCTGAAGGGAGAAAAAGGATGGAAAAGAGGGGGTCAGACATAAAGTCTGGTGAATATGATAATTCTACAATACTATTACCAAAATAACTGGACTAAGGCATAAGCTGGAAAACAAGAAAATGTCTATGAAGAGCAGATTAAGGACATAGACAATCGCTAAAGGCAACGTTATAGGCGCTCCTAAATACTAAAGGATAAACACTATACTGCACCACACCAGTCACCTTAAAGATTCATCCCACTTAGCTTCACTTAGAAACTTTCCCAATGGCTTTACGTACCCCTAGCTGACTACATAGGTGCCGCCTGCCCCTATCTCCACTAGGTGTACCCTAATTCCCATTATTCGATCGGCTCCCTAACTCGTAGATACCCGTGTTGGCCCCACAGTGGGGTGTATCACTCCCCTAAAGTGGCAACCTGATACAACGGACATGCACGGCTTATACCTACACGATGCAACAACGTCTTACCTACCAGCCCGGGTCCACACACGCATATGAAACCCGTTGGACTTGCGTTGCCACCGCTCCCTGTTTTGGCCTCTTATAGTCAAACCCAGTATGCGTGTCCCGTCCTCGACTTGGGTCGAGCCCACAAAGATACGTTTTGGGATACTGGTTGAAATGGGCCCCCACTATTTACCACAAGCATTCCACCTAAGCTTGTCCCCATTAGTCCATCCCACTTAACCCACTTAGTCATGTTCATTTACATGTGTGTTTGGTTAAGTCTAATCGTATTTCAAATGCCTCTAAAGGCAACCACCAGATTCCTCATGCCACCCAAGGCACCTACTTAACCCCCATGTCCCACCTTACATGATTATCTGGTTAAGTATTTCTTAGTTCATTAAGGCCATAACCTCATAAAGACCTCTCACATTAGACTGGCATTTATGGAAGCTGGATTTGCCGGGCGGGTCCGGGCAGTCTTACACCATAAAAGAGTCTAACCTCGTGTCTTTACAACTGTTATGCTTTAGTTTGGGCCTAGGACCTCTCACATTGGGCCGACATTTGTGACTACTGGATTTGCCGGGCGGGTCCGGGCAGGTTTACATCACAAACGGGTCCAACCTCGTGTCCTAAGCATTGATTATTAATAATAATCCACTTTCCCCCAATTTTAATAATTCCCTACTTGAATTATTAATTACTTCCAATTTTTAACAATGTCCATAATTGACTCAATTATGGACATTCATTCATGGTATGCAACATCTTACAAAATTGCACCCAATTTATTAATTCCTAATATTACCCCTACCCCACGTTTGAACGTTTATTCGCAAAATATATGTTAGACTCGAATAGCCTAACTCATAGCATAAAAGAGATTATCATAATAACAACATGTATATGTGACCAAATGAATCATAATAAGGGGTGAAACTTGCATATGTCCAACTTGCATAGATTATACATGTCATGGATCTAAAGGTGTCAACTTGTTCAAAATTCACCTAATATGATCTCAATCAATTTTCATAAACTTACATATGAACATGTGTGAATCAACATCAACTATTTTTTTAACAACATGGTTTTATATGGGTACACCTAACTCAATAGGCAAATTCCCATAATCAAGTTTTATTTAATTATAGTTTCAAGTTTATGGGTAAACCTAACCTAATAGGCAAATTCCCATAAACAAGATCCATTTAAATTAAGAAAAAAAAACATAACTTTAAGCATGATCCAACAACATGATTTTTCAACATAATATAGCATGATTTATAACATGGCATAGTATGATAGTATAACATAGCTTGACATGATTCTCAACATAGCACGACATAGCATAAGAGAATTTACAACATAGCATGACAAAGCATATATAATTTACATCATACGACAACATAATAACATAATAAGAGATCCACAATATCTAGAATTTACAATTACAAATCACATCACTTTCTTGTGATCCATTAATAACTGAGTCAAATTAGTTTGTAATAGTCTTGTGAGAATCATCATACTCACCAACAAAAGAAAAGAATTAGAGAAAGAGAGATCTTTTGATTTGATTTGTGTAGATTTAGTTGTAGATGATTAGGCTTCCTCTTCTTAGTTTGTGACGGCTATGCTGAACTCCATGGCAGCAGCATGACGGTAGCTTCTCTAATTTTACAAGTGATTTAGGTCTAGGGTCTACCCACTTATTTATAGATTTTAGAATTCATTTAGGCCATTAGATTTAACCTAGAAATAACCGCAGCCGTTCAGACAAGATGGGGTTTATCTTGTTGACTCAGCAATGAGTCAGAAGTGACTCAGCAAACACTCAGCAAATTAATAAACTTCTATTCATGTTTGCATTAACTGCCCATATATATATATATATATATATATATATATATATATATATATATTCTACAATGTACACATTAGATACATCCCCCCCTTTTACACACTTATTATTGTTTTTATATACATATTAGATACAACCCCTCTCTTACACACTTATTAATATTTTTATATTCATATTAGATACATCCCCTCTCTTACATACTTATTAATATTTTTATATTCATAATAGATACATCCCCTCTCTTACATACTTATTAATATCTTTATATTCATATTAGATACATCCCCTCTCTTACATACTTATTAATATTTTTATATTCATATTAGATACATCCCCTCTTCTACACACTTATTATTATTTTAGCAACTTTAGTGTTAATAGAAAATTCGGGGTGTTACATATTGGCTAGCCGCTTGGCTTTTTCTTTTTCTTTTTGAGATCAGAAGGCCTATATGGCAATTTCGGGATTTTCCCGTGGCTCCCGGTGCAAGGGAGGTTATGGCGAAATTTTTCGAAAATTTAGGGTATTAGCCAAATTTTTGAAAATTTGAAAATTCTCAGAAACTGAAAAGTTAGAGAATGGAAGCCAGATCGAACGTAGAGTTGATTAATCAAACCACTTTCGACTTTCTTCCTTTTCGTGGACGAAAAGTTTTAAGTGGGGGAGATTGTAATAACCCGTAAAATCTGGGCCAGTTTAAAATTTTTATTTTGGCAATTTTAGCGAATTTTGAATATTTAAAATAGATTATTTTAAATAATATCGACGAGAAATTTATTTTGAATATATTTAGAACATATATATTATATATGTCGTCGTTAGAATATAAATATTTATATATAATTATAAATAGAATTGAAAATGGCGCAGTAGTTCGATAATTCGATTTCGAACTTCAATTGAATGTACCGAGTGCAAAATAATCCGGATTTTAGTGAAACCAAAAACAATGGGATCTATTTGATAATATCTTTCCAACGAATCCGAGAAATCAAAATTTCATAGCGGGAATCAAAAGATATGTCCAGTTGAAAAATCTGAATTGTCGCTATGGAATTCAGGCCCTTAAAAATAGACATTTTGCAAACGACCTCGGAATTCGACGAAACCACTTTTGTTGGATCCGTGATGTCAAGTTATTGCTAGATTCCAAATTCCATAATTTTTCGAATCAATATGTGAGCGTGGCAAAGGAAAACGCGTTTGACCAGTTTTAGTTGATTTTAATCGACTGGAAAATGGCCATTTTTTCAACGGTCTCAGAATTCAACGAAACTAGTTTTGTTAGGACCGTATCGTTAATACGAAGCTAGAAAATATTTTTCTGGAATTTTTCTAGTTAGTATGTGACCCCGGTAAATCGAAATGCGCGTTCAAATTCAATATATAGAGTTATATGTTGATTTTGACGAAAACTGATCGAAACAGTCGAATCAGCTTGCGGTACATATCCCATTGTGTTCGGAATGGAGGTAATTAGCTATGGACGACAGGCGGTGGACCTCGTTTAGAGGTCGTACGTAAAAGTCAACTTTTTAGAAATTAAAAAATTAAATAAATTAAAAAATTAAATAAATTAAAAAATTAAAAACCTCTCTCTCCTCACCCTCTCCTATACCTCTGGCCCCCACTTTCTTGTTTTCAATTCGATCAGGTATCGAAATAATAAAATAATAATAACAGAAGGGGGGCGCGAACGATGCCCCCCCCCCCGATGAGCCGCCGCGCCCAGGGCGGCGCAGCCACCACCTGCCGCCCCCTCCTCTTCCCCCTCCCTTCTTCTTCCTCCTCCCCCTTGCTCTTCCTCGACCGCAAAGCCCAGAACCCCCCCTCGCCTGCTCCGCCCACCACCTCAACCGCCTGCACCGACCACCAACGCGCCACCAACCCCCTCCTGAGCCGTAGCCGCCACCTGGGCTGACCCCCTTCCGACCGCCAACCCACCGGTGAGCCTTTATTCATCTTTTGAATTGTTTAGATAATCTAAACTGATTTTTCTTGTGTTTAAAAACTGAAATTAGATTTTTATTTTTATATAGTATATAGTTTAGATTTTTAACAGAGAAAAAAATTCGATTTTTAAATATATGTAGTGATTATAAAAATATGATTTTTATATTTTTAAAGTATTAAAAATATAATCTTTACTATATAGAAGATGTAAAAATATGATTTTTGTTTATGTAGAGAACTAAAAATATAATTTTTACATGATAGGAATATTAAAAATAGCATCTTTATATGTGTAGCAAAATAAAGATGTGATTTTTATAATGATATAGTTGAAAAGGCGGAGCCTTTATATATTGAATAGCAAAGTAAAAATTCGATTTTTATATATTGAATAGCATAGTAAAAATTCGATTTTTATATATTGAATAGCAAAGTAAAAATTCGATATTTATATATTGAATAGCAAAGTAAAATTCGATTTTTATATATTGAATAGCATAGTAAAAATTCGATTTTTATATATTGAATAGCAAAGTAAAAATTCGATTTTTATATATTGAATAGCGAAGTAAAAATTCGATTTTTACATATGTAGAGAATACGGGCAACGAAGTTGACAAAAAGGCGAGAATGGTGATGATTTCTCTAAATGAAGTGTCGTGAAGTTGGGATAACTTTTGGTGAGAATTTCTCACTCTAAATTTCGTTTCTAGTTATATATATATATATATACTAGGATGCAGACGGTGTTTAGTAGCACCCGACACAACCGTCCACAGACCATGGACTTGTTTGTTTGGTTGTCTAGTTAGTTAGATTATTTGGTTTGAATTGAATTGTTTGGTAAAATTGAATGGATTTGATTGATGTGTGAATGGCGTGGGCCTTCACTAGACAGGGGATAAGGCTAGGCCTCGTCCCGTTTCTAGTATCGTGTCGTTATGCCGCCGAAATTTTCTAAAATAAGTTAGAAAAATAAAAATATCATTTCTATTGAATAAATGAACTGAATAGAAATTCATGTGTTAAAATAAAATGTTTTATCGTTAAAAATATAATTTTTAACGTGAAAGTGAATAAATAAATATTTATAAACAAATCGGCCGATTTGTTTATATACACTGATTTGACTGATATTGATTGGGTCGATAAATTTTACACATCGCCCAACTGCACAACTAAAATCTGTGTTTGATTGTTTGAAACCCCACACGGGTGTTGGGATGAAATTTGAAGTTCACTCATCATGATTGATTAAATATGTCGATCGATTGATTGACAGGCTGTTATAAGCGTTAGACATCTATATTTGATGCTTATACAGTGTAGTGCACTTTGGTTGATGGTTGATTATGTATCGTTGCTATTATATACATGTGTTGTGTGGAATCCATATAATTAACTTTATATGGTAATTGATTGGGCCTCATTCCAATTTAGAAAATAAAGAATATTATAAAATAAAGGTTCATGTGTTGACCGTACTCATCCGTTGAGATAAGTCATGTGTTGAACGAAGTATTTTAATAATAAAATTTACATCTTTATCAATATAAAATAAAGGTTCATGTGTTGACCGTACTCATCCGTTGAGATTAGTCATGTGTTGAACGAAGTATTTTAATAATAAAATTTACATCTTTGTCAATATAAAATAAAGGTTCATGTGTTGACAGTACTCATCCGTTGAGATTAGTCATGTGTTGAACGAAATATTTAAATAATTGAAATATTTGAAATAGAAATATTTGAAAAAGAAATATTTGAAATAGAATATTTGAAAATAGAAATATATGAAGCCGTGTTGATTAGATTGACGCCATTTTAACGTGAACGATATTTATATCGATTTTATTCATTTTAAAATGAATATTGAAAAGTGATTTCGAAATCGAATATTTTGAAAACGATTTCGAAATGAATTGAATATAAAGCGATTTCGAAATGAATTGAATATAAAGCGATTTCGAAATGAATTGAATATAAAGCGATTTCGAAATGAATTGAATATAAAGCGATTTCGAAATGAATTGAATATAAAACGATTTCGAAATGAATTTGATTCAAATAGAAAACGAAATGAATTTGATTCAAATAGAAAATGAAATGAATTTGATTCAAATAGAAAACAAAATGAATTGGATTCAAATAGAAAACGAAATGAATTTGATTTGAATAGAAAACAAATTTGAATTGAATTGAAATTTAAATTGAATAGAAATGAATTTTAAACAAATTTATAAGGAAAAATTCAGTTTTGATTTGAATTTGAGATAGAAGTTGAAATTGTTTTTGAAACAAATTTAAAACTATTTATAAAATTCGTTTTAAATAAAATCGACGAAATATATATTATATATACTATATATATAATATAATGGGCCTGAATAGAACGCGCCGCGCCGTGGTAGTTCGTGAATTTCGACCATTTATTTCAAACGGACATTACGGGAGATCCGACCGTCGGATTCTCCTAAAACCGGAACCGTTGGGTTCGTATCGAAAAGAGCTTTCTAACGAATATTAGAAATTTGAAATCTAACGGTTGGATTTGGAGATACGTCCAAATCAAATATGAAAAAGGTCGTTGTAAGTGCAGTTCGATGGCCGTTGATGGAAATCGACTGTACGGGCCTTGATAAAGTTATTAAAAATATCAATAATTTGCGTGAAATCATAAGAAATGATTTGAGAAAAATTGGGATGAAAATCTCCACATTTGAAAAGATAAAAACAGATTTTTATCGAAATGAACTAGTTTTGAACTAAAATTAAACCCGTTTATTTTTAAATAAATAAACTGGATTTGAAATGGGTTTTAAACAGAATTGATTTGTGGGTTTATCGTGAACGGTGTTTTAAATAACATTTGTTCTTTAACCCGATAATAAATAGAATGTGATTTGGGTTTGTCGTGAACTGTGTTTTAAATGACATTAGTTCTTTAACCCAGTAAAAGGAGTTTTAATGAATCTGCAATTAGATTGAAATGTGAATGGATAATCTAAATTATCAAATTTGGGAAATGAGCGAGAATGGAGTATCACCAGTTTTGCTCCAAAGCAATAGTTAAATCTTTAATTAGATTTGAACGTGAAATGGTAATTAATTTTACCGATAACACCAGGGTATTAGATATGGAGTATCACCAGTTTTGCTTCATGGGATGAATAGGTTGGGATTGGGAAATAAAATAAATAATTACTTCGGTGTGGTTCGCTAATCTCGACTAGTTTGAAAAACCATAATTTGGTTTGAAATGTCATCCAAAGGAAGATTAAAGGATAAATTTTAAAGAATTTATCTTGGATAAAATTAATGGGAACCTTTCCCTAAAAATGTGATTTTGTGAATTAAAGAATATTCTGAATTGGAATAAGGCGTATGTTGTGTTTGTGTAACACTTGTTTTTAATATACGCGGGTTGTTCGGAAAGTCCGGGTTTATACCCATTCTGAATAACCGATTCGACGATAAGTCGAAGATGAAGAAGGTGGTTGAAGACCGGAAGTCTTCACATCGTTTGGATAATTACTGACGATCCTGATTGGGCTGTACACCCAAGAGGATGGAAATAGTTGGTGGTCGTCCAGACGTACCTGGAGATCGATGGATATGCGAGGAAAGTGCCTCCGGTTTCGTTCAGACCCAGAACGGACTTGTAAATGGATTGTGTGTCTAACATTGGATTTTATTCTGTGTTGATTGATTTCTGTTAAATATATATCTGTTTGGCGGCGGAGAATTTATTCTCTTACTTAACGCCCTTCTCTGAGACGTACGAGCTTAGAGGTTATATATCGATAGATATCAATCGCATGGCATGAATTGCCTGTGTGGCATGCTGAGTTGCATGGATCAAGGCTTCTGTTGAAAAGCAAAGTCTTGTGGTTGATGATCAAAGCACGACCTACGTGGCAGCTTTGTGTATAACGTGAATTCGCGAGCCTCACACCTCGGTATGAGTTAAAAACGGGATACGGACTGCAGGGAGAGCACGACGTTTCTTTCTAGCTATGGTGGTGTCAGTGACTTATTCTTGTAATCTCTGATATTTATCGAATGTAATTTATTCATTTATACTCTGTATATTCTTGTATCTGATGGAATTGTTGTAATAACAATGAAATGTTCTTCTGTTTGTGTTCTGATTTGTCCTGTTCTCAAACGATCAGGGATTTCGAACGGTTTAGATCGGTTTAACGACTGATTCGGATCGAGCGAAATTCCCGGCCGTCCCATTTGGTATCAGAGCTTTGGTTTACAGAGCTCGAGAACAAGGCACATTAGGACCATACGAAGGAATTCATCAGATATTGGATTAGTAATATCCAATTAGAATGACTCGTTAGAGATAGGATCTGTAGTATCCTAGAACGAGTGTGAAGAGTATATTTTTCAATTGAAAACAATTTTGTTTCAAAAATTTAAACCATTTTATACGTATTTGAATATTTATTTTGAATTTGGACAATCCAATATACAAAGATTGTGCATATACGTGTCATGAACGTATATTCGAAGTTTTAATATATTAGATAGATATAGAATCATGCTATAGTCGCCCGGAGATGATTCTGATGATAGTAGCTACATCATCAGAACTTATGTTCGTGTTTCGAAGGTGTGATATCTATATACTTCCATTTAGGCTGGTGTGAGAACCAAAACTAATATAGATAGGTTTATTGTTGTGAATTGGCATCAAAAACATGATTTTTGTATATATGTATCAAATTATGAATTTGAAACTCTAATTCACTAATTGATTGATGTTTGTGTTGTTTGTTTATTTGTTTGGTAATTTTGAACCATTTAGCCTAATTGAATCAAATATTGAATTGTATCGAAAATTGGTCGCATTTGCTTGCATATATATACTTACATTGAACAGGTCATAGCAAGGAGGCTAGAGCAGAGAATAAAATTTGTTTGCCCGACAAATAGGTACATGTTTACTATAATTTACTGTTTTGTTTGGGTGATGATGATTTTATGAGCCTAATGGCTAGCCGCTTGGCTTTTTCTTTTTCTTTTTGAGATCAGAAGGCCTATATGGCAATTTCTGGATTTTCCCGTGGCTCCCGGTGCAGGGGAGGTTATGGCGAAATTTTTCGAAAATTTTGGGTGTTAGCCAAATTTTTGAAAATTTGAAAATTCTCAAAAACTGAAAAGTTGGAGAATGGAAGCCAGATCGAACGTAGAGTTGATTAATCAAACCACTTTCGACTTTGTTCCTTTTCGGGGACGAAAAGTTTTAAGTGGGAGAGATTGTAATAACCCGTAAAATCTGGGCCAGTTTAAAATTTTTATTTTGGCAATTTTAGCGAATTTTGAATATTTAAAATAGATTATTTTAAATAATATCGACGAGAAATTTATTTTGAATATATTTAGAACATATATATTATATACGTCGTCGTTAGAATATAAATATTTATATATAATTATAAATAGAATTGAAAATGGCGCGGTAGTTCGATAATTCGATTTCAAACTTCAATTGAATGTACTGGGTGCAAAATAATCCGGATTTTAGTGAAACCAAAAACAATGGGATCTATTTGATAATATCTTTCCAACGAATCCGAGAAATCAAAATTTTAAAGTAAAGTTTTAAATAAATGTTTTAGTTCTCACACCAGTCACATGACTGACCTGGAGTTTATTGTTTTAACCTAAACTCTGGGTGCCCTTATTTTCGACACGGGCAGCTAGTAGTTTTGGTTTTGCAGATTTGTATTCACAGGATCCTAGTTTATAGCTGGAATGATATCCGGAAAGCTCTGTATCCGTATATCACCTTCAGTTGTGCTTTGTATTATTTTTCCGCTGCTATGTAGTTTATTGTAATCTCTGATAATTATCGAATGTAATTTATTCATTTATACTCTGTATATTCTTGTATCTGATGGAATTGTTGTAATAGCAATGAAATGTTCTTCTGTTTGTGTTCTGATTTGTCCTGTTCTCAAACGATCAGGGATTTCGAACGGTTTAGATCGGTTTAACGACTGATTCGGATTGAGCGAAATTCCCGGCCGTCTCAGAGATGAAGGCGCTGAGGAGGCTGAGGGGGCGAACCCGGAGTGCGCGTAGGTGGTGGGGTGATGGGCGGTTGGGGGTGACGGATCTGGCGGCGTCGGGACTACGATGCGATGAGGGGGGGTTCTCGAGTTGAGGAGGGCTGAGGTGGCGGCTTTGGGAGATCGGAGGGGTGGCGATTAGCGCCGGAGGGAGGGGAGCGATGGCGTCAGGGCGGCGGTCGTGGCTGCGGGGGTGGGTCAACGGGGGAGATCGCGATTTTTTTGATTTTTTTTCTGAATTCATTCTGTAGAAGGAGAAGGGGGTTTGGGGTAATAGGGTTTAAAAGGAAATATATATTTTATTATAATTTTATTTTATATAAAGTCACCTTTTCATTCGAATCCCAAATCGAACCCAACGACTGTCGACCCTAGCATAATACCCCCATTCTGAACGCAATGGGATATGTTTTGCAAGCCAATTTGACAGTTACGATCAGTTTTGCTTTAAATTAAATATAAATCCATATATTCAATTTTAAACGTACATTCCAATTTATCGGGGCCACATATTAACTCTAAAAATTCCCGAAACATTATTTCTAGCTTCGTATTGACGATACAGTTCTAACAAAACTAATTTCATCAAATTTGAAGACCGTTTGAAAAATAACTATTTTCCAGTCGACTAAAATCAACTGAAACTGGTCAAACGCGTTTTCCTTTGCCACACTCACATATTGATTCATAAAATTATGAATTTTGAAACCTAGCAATGACTTGACATCACGGATCCAACAAAAGTGTTTTCATCATAAACGACGCCGTTTGCAAAATTTCCATTTTTAAGGGCCAAAATTCCACAGCGACTATTCTGAATTTTCAACTGGGCATAACTTTTTATCCCCGCTATGAAATTTTGATTTTACGGATTCGTTGGAAAGATTTTTTCAAATAGATTCTAATATTTTTGGTTTCACTAAAATCCGGTTTATTTTAATCCTGTACATTCATTTGAAATTTGAAATCGAACTTTCAAACTACTGCGCCATTTTCCATTCCTTTTATAATTAAAAATAAAATTTTTATATTCTAACGACGATCTATATAAACGTTTATGTTCTAATTCTATTCAAAATAAATTTCTGGTCGTTATTATTTAAAATAATTCATTTTAAATATTCAAAATTCTTTAAAATTGCCAAAATAAAAATTTTAAATTGGCTCAGATTTCCGGGTTATTACAATCTCCCCCACTTAAAACTTTTCATCCCCGAAAAGGAACAAAGACGAAAGTTGTTTAAGTAATCAACTCAACTTTCATTATTTTCAATATGGCCTAAGTTCTTCAACTTTTCAGTTTCTAAGAACTTTTCAAATTTTTCAAAAATTTGGCTAACACCCTAAATTTTCGAAATTTTTTGCCATAACCTACCCTGCACGGGAGCTTCAGGAAAATCTCGAAATTGCCATACAGGCCTCTTCAATCCAAAAAGAAAAAGAAACAGCCAAGCGGCTCATAAATTCATCCAAACCCCCAAGAAATACAATATACATGTACCTATTTGTCGGGCACACAATTTTATTCCTCTGCTCTGGCCTCCTTGCTATGACCTGTTCAATGTAAGTACATGTATATGCATGCAAATGTGACTAATTTTCAATACAACTCACTATTTGGTTCAATTTGGCTAAATGGTTCAAATTTTAATTAATCAACCAATAATCAAACAACACAATTAGCAATAAATTAGTTAATTTGCTTTTCAAATTCATAACTTTGATACATAGTCCAAAAATCAGATTTTTGATGCTAAATCACAACAATAGACCCTATCTAGTTTTGGTTCTCACACCAGTCAATTGGAATCATATAGAACTCCCACTTTCGTCACTCGAACATTAATACTGATGACGACTAGTCAATCATCAGAATCATCTCCGGAGGACTAGAGTGTTATTCTATATCTATCCAGTATATTAAAACTTCGAATACACATGGATCAGATGTATACACAAAATCTTTATATACATGATTGCCCAAACTCAATATAAAATAAATAATCCAATAGAATAAAGAGGTTTAAATTTTCAAAACAAAATTCATTTTCATTTTATTTTAAAATATCACTCTTCACACTCGTTCTAGGATACTACTGATCCTATCTCTAACGAGTCATTCTCACTGGATATTACTAATCCAATCTCTGATGAATTCTTTTGTATGGTTCTAATGTGTCTTGTTCTCGAGCTTTGTAAACCAAAGCTCTGATACCAAGATGAAACGATCCGAACTTCCCCGGTAAGGAAAGCCCGGATTGAGTTGAGGAAAAGCCACATCGGAACACAAACATAAGAACATTTCATTGTTTATTACAACAATTACATCAGAATAAAAGAATATACAGAGTATGAATGAATAAAATACATTTGATAAATATCAGAGATTACAAAACATTACATAGTAGCGGAAAATAATACAATACACAACTAGAAGTAATACACGGATAAAGAGCTTTCCGAATATCGCCTCAGTTGTACATCAGGATCCTGTGAATATAAATCTGCAAAACCAAAACTACTAGCTGCCCGTGCGGAAAATAGGGGCACCCAGAGTTTAGGTTAAAACAATAAACTCCAGGTCAGTCATGTGACTGGTGTGAGAACTAGAACAGTTATTTAAAACTTTACTTTAAATTAGATATATCAAGGGACCATGCCGTATAACACAGAACGGGTTTCCTCCCAAGAATACCAGTGCATATAAGAAAACAGCGCAATGTTTTTTGGAGAAATGAAGCTATTATAAGAGCTAGGTCCCATCACACAATGCAACACAAGCCGAAGGATAGGGTTTTCCCTTATAATTTCCAAACATGCTTTGTACGTTAAAAACAAATCATTTGATACTATTATAAGTCCATAGTGTATAAAACAACATCAAATATAAATGTATCAATCCTAGACGGCATGGGTATCATATATCATGTCGCCAATACTAGGCTCTATAATCAAAACTGCAAATTTCGTATTTGGAAGTTGGGTTTCCATCTATGAACCGAGGCAAGGGATCGTCCTCACCGAATTTGAGACGCTCTAGCCCGCCCCTCAGCCAAGTACTCAGTCAAGCCTTTGGATCGTCAGGGCCGGTCCACCGACATGGATTAAAATGCCCGAACACTGCGTTTCCCCGCCCTTTGGGGTGTAAATGAATCCGATGACTCCATCGGTCCACATAGTCATCGATATATCCGAGGCGCCTTACAATCCAACAACCACACAGATGAAAATAATATAAATGTCCGGGATGGTAGGTCACTGACACCACCCTAGCTAGAAGGAAATGCATGCCCTCCCTGAGGTCCTTCTCCTGTTTCTGGTTCGCATCCGGGGTGTGAGGCTCGCGAAATAACGCTACACAAAGCTATGCCACACAGGCGGTGCTTTGATCATCAACCACAAGACTTTGCTTTTCAACAAAAGCCTTGATCATTTGCATCTTAGCATGGCACACAGTCAAACCACTCCATACAACCGATATCCATCAATCACACAAAATGATATCCAATGTTAAACACACATTCCATTTACAAGTCTGTTCTGGGTCTGAACAAAACCAGAGGCACCTTGTACCTCATATATCCATCGATCTCTAAATATGTCTGGACGATCACCAACTGATTCCCTCCTCTTGGGTGTACAGCCCAATCAAGATCATCCGTAATTATCCAAACAATGTGAAGACCTCCGATCTTCGGTCACCGTCTTCATCCTCGACACATCGTCGAATCAGTTATTTAGAATGGGATAAACCCGGTCTTTCTGAATAACTCACGTATATAATAAACAAGTGTTACAAAAATACAACATACGCCTCATTCCAATTTAGAATATTATTTTATTCAAATATTCTTATACTTTGGGAAAGGTTCCCATTAATTTTATCAAAGATAAATTCCTCAAATTTATTCTTTAATCTTCTTTTGAATATCAGTTCAAACCAAATTATGGTTTATCCAAACTAGTCGGGATTAGCGAACCTTACCGAAGTAATCACTCGTTAAATTTCCCAACCCCAAACTATTCATCCCATGAAGTAAAACTGGTCATACTTCATACCTAACACCACGGTGTTATCGGTAAATTCAATTACCATTTCACGTTCAAATCTAATTAAAGATTTAACTATCGCCTGGAGCAAAACTGGTGTTACTCCATTCTCGATTTTCTTAACTTCGTTGGGTCTAAAAACGGTATTATTAAAGATACCGATAACAACAACCCAAAATCACATTCCATTTACAATGGAATCTACATGGAAAACAAATCGATATATACAATCGATATAAACTTCCATATCCGACTAATAATATAAATGGAATAACGGCAAAGCCTTTTAAATTCCAGATATATTAGTTGTCTACCTCCACAGAAATTCACTTCGATTATTACCAAATCGAATTCCATTCCATTCAAATTTATTTTATTAAATTGGAAAACTTTACTCTGGAAAATCTCCTTTAAATCTTAACAAAAGATTTATAAATTTGAAATCACATTTCACTATAAATCAGGTTAAAAAACGAATGTCGTTAAAACACAGTTCATGATAAACCCAATTCACATTCCATTGATTATCGGGTTGAAGAACAAGTGTTATTTAAAACACCATTCACGATAAACCCGAAAATCAATTCAAATTCAATTCCAATTAAATTTCACTTAATTGGTATACTTCATTAAATCTAAATAAAAAGATTTAATCTTTTTCTCAACTGGGTTCAAGAACGGTGTTAATGAAGACACCATTCACGACAAACCCAAATCCCATTTGATATTAAATACAAGGCCCTGAATCGAAAATATATCGTCTTATATTCAATATCAAATTCTATGACCAACAAATACCGTATTGGAAATAACGATATAAAAATATATCTTTCAAATTTTCATAACAATATCTGTATAATCACGAAATCCAACATCGAAATATTCCAAATACAATTTCGATTCAAATCCATTCCAATTCAATTATTGGAGATTCTGGTTACTTTTAAAACCCTTTTAAATCCAATTTATTTATTTCAAAAATAAATGGATTATGATTCTAGTTCAAAACTAGTTCATTTCGATAAAAATCTATTTTTATCTTTTCAAATATGGAGTTTTTCATCCCAATTATTCCCATACCATTTCTTATGATTTACACTAATTATTGATATTTTTAATAATTTTTTCTAGGCCTGTACAGTCGATTTCCATCAACGACCATCGAACTGCACTTACAGCGACCTTTTCCAAATTTGATTTGGACACAATTCCAAATCCAACCATTAGATTTCAAATCTCTAATATATGTTAGAAAGCTCTTTTCGATACGAACCCAACGGTTCCAGTTTTAGGAGAATCCGACGGTCGGATCTCCCGTAATGTCCATTCGAAGTCAATGGTTGAAATTCGCGAACTACCGCAGCGCGGCGCGTTCTATTCAGGCCATTATATATAATATATATTATATATATTTTGTCGATTTCCTTTTAAAACGTATTTTATAAATCGTTTTAAATTCGTTTTAAAAATGATTTCAACTTCATATTCAATTTCAAATCAAAATTGAATATTTCATATCATCGATATATAAATGATAGTATTTTCAAAATATTATACTTTGAAATCAATTCCTTTTCAATATTCATTATAAAAATGAACAAAATCGATATAAATATCATTCATGTCAAAGTGGCGCAGAACTAATCAACACGGCTTTATATATTTCAATAACTTCGTTATTCTATTCAACAAATTAATATTTTGTTCAACACCTGAATTTCCTTTTATTCAACACATGAATATATATTTTATTCAATTTCTTTTATTCAACACATGAATATATATTTTATTCAACACATAAATTTTCTTTTATTCAACACATGAATTTTCTTTTATTCAACACATGAATATATATTTTATTCAACACATGAATTTTGTTTTATTCAACGCATGAATATTCTTTATTTTCCAACTTGGAATGAGGCCCAGTAAATTACCGTATAATGTCAATTATATGGATTCCCTACAACACATGTATATAATAGCAACGATAAATAGTCAACCATCATCCAGAGTGCATTCAACACTGTATAATCATCAAATATAAATATTTAATGCTTAAAACAGCCTGTCGATCAATCGATCGACATACAGCTAATTATTGGGACTAGTGCATGGCCAATTTCATCCCAACACCCGTGTGGGGTTTTCAAACCAACAAATAAAGATTTTTATTTGTGCAGTTGGGCGATGTGTAAAATTTATCGTCCCAATCAATATCAGTCAAATGGGTGTGCATAAACAAACCGTCCGATTTGTTTATAAATATTTTTTATACACGTTAATTTTTTTATTTTTAACTGTAAAATAATTTCCACTATAAAATATTTTATTCCATTCCACATCACAAAATCAACTTTGACAACACACCAATTAAACAAACAAGTCATCCATGGTCTGTGGACAACGGGTGTCGGGTGCTGCTAAGCACCGTCTGCATCCTAGTATATATTTCAACTAGAAAACAAATTAAAAGTGAGGAGTTCTCACCTAGAGCTAAACCAAACACCGCGACTCTTCATATGTAGAAAATCTTCGCCGTGCTTGCCTTTTGTCACTTTCGTTGTCCGTATCCACTACATATATAAAAATCGCATCTTTATATTGTTGCTCTGTATATAAAAATCACATTTTTATAATTACGCTATATGGATAAAAATCACGTTTTTATACTGTTACTTCATACATAAAAATAATATTTTTATGTTGTTGTTTATATTATAAAGTTCATATTTTTGCTTCGCTACTCCTAGAATTAAAAAAAACACATTTTTACTTCACTTCCATATATACGAAAATCATCTCCTTCTACAATGAAAAGTCTAATCTTATCTATAAACAAAATCATTCCTTTTTTTTAAATAAAAATCAAATCTTTGTTTAAAAATCAAAATTTTCCTTCTCTTAGTATATATAAAAAATCAGTTTTTTCCTATTATAATATATATATAAAAATCATATTTTTCCTATTATAAAAATTCAAACTTTCCTATTGTATAAATCAGTTTTTCTATTATAAAAAAATCAGTTTTTCTTATAGAATAAAATTTAAAACTCACTGTTAAATCTCTTGAACGTCGAATGTGACGACCCCTAAACCCCATACGACGGTGTTAAGGGTAATCTTTGGAATATAACACATAAACAGATAATAGCAGAACATAATTAAATAAATACACCAGATAATGAACAAATAATACACTGGATAAACGTAATCATCAGATTTACACATTATACAAGATCATACTTAGTACAAATACAGTTCAGCTATACATAAATGTCTACAGCGGGAAACAAACATAATATGTACAATAGGAGCTGAACGGCATAAAAAGATATAAATGATAGAATCCATCTTCAGCTCCAGCTATTCAGAAAAAGCCTGCTAAAACCTGAACACAAGGTTGCCCATGTAGAAAAAGGGGCACCCGAGTTTGCAAGTGAAACAAACTACGAGTCAGTCATGGGACTGGTATAAGAAATCTACTTAACACATTTTACAATATGGCTAATCACAGGACCACGCCACTTTCGCGGAACGGGATTACTCCATTGGATTGCCAGTGCTTTAAAACCGGTAAATCTTTTAAACATCGCAATGCTTTTTATAAAAATGAAGCCATTATAAGACTCAGTTCCCATCACACAATGCAACGCAAACAAGAGGATAGAGTTTTTACCTTATAATGGCCAAAATATGCTTGATACGAATAAAACAAAAGCATTTGATATTATAACTAGTGTTTATATGTTTCAAAAACAATTTCAAATCATAAGTATCAATCATAGACAACATTAATTCCCCATACCACTATGTCGCCATATATAGGTATACAATCAAAACCGCACGATGTCGTATTTGGAAATTGGATTTTCGTCATGAACCAAGGCAAAAGATAGTCCTTACTGAATTCGAGACAATCTAGCCCATGTCTCCGGAACAGCCGCAACTGCCCCTTGGATTGTCAGGGCTGGTCCACACGAAGTGGATTAAAGTGCCCGAACAATACATTTCCCCGCCCTTTGGGGCGTAAATGAGCCAACGAATGACTCCATCGGTCCCGGATCGACCGATATAACCGAGGTGCCTCGCAACAGCAACAACCACACAGGTGAAAGTAATATAAATGTCAGCCAGTTTAAGCACTGACACCACCTCTAGCTAGAAGTAAATGCATGCCCTTCCTGAGGTGCTCTCCCGTTTCTGGTTCATACCAGGGTGTAAGGCTCGCGAATTCACGTTATACACAAAGCTACGCCACACAGGCGGTGCTTTAATCATCAACCACAAGACTTTGCTTTTCAACAGAAGCCTTGATCACTGCATCATAGCATGCCACACAGGCAATTCACACCATGCAACTGATGATTATCAATCACATAGAATGAATTCCAATGTCAGACACACAGTCCATTTACAAGTCCGTTCTGGGTTTGAACGAAAACGAATGCACTATATACCTCGCATACCTATCAATCTCCACGTACGTCTGGACGATCACCACTCATTATCCGTATTTCGGGATGCCTCCCAATCAGGACATCAGTTACCATCCAAACGAGGTGAAGATCTCCGGTCTTCAACCACCATCTTTATCTTCGACTTCTTATCGTCGATTCAGTTATTCAGAATGGGATAAACCCGGTCTTTCTGAGCAACTCGCATATATAATAAACAAGTGCTACACAAACACAACTTACGCTTCATTCCAATTCATAACTGTAAATCAGTAAGAGAACGATTTCCCAAATATTAACCCTGAAGGCCGAAACCAACATCAGATCAAAACCCAGGAAACCATTCGACTTAGCTAACCTTCAGTTAGTTTCTAAATTCCACATTCCATATCGTTTATAATATTTTATAACGATTTATCGATTTTTTATTTATTTAAAAATAGCCAATTCATTCAAACGACGATTCAGGCCATAACGCGGCCGTGGCACTGTTTTTCTTCAGATTTGATTTAGACATATCTGAAAATCTAACCGCTGGATCTTCACAAAATTTATATCATTAGAAAGAACTTTTCAAAACGAATCCAACGGTTCCAGTTTTGGGAAAATCCGATGGTCAGATCTCCCGGTACACTTGTTTGAAATTTCGATTTCAAAATACGAACTGCAACGTCGTTATTCGATTTAATTTAATTATATATATATATATAATCGATTCTAGCGCTGTTTTTCTTCATAATTTAATTAAACATTCCAAACAATCCAACCGCTGGATCTTTACAAAGTTGGTGTCGTTGGAAAGATATTTCCAAAGCGAACCCAACGGATTCAGTTTCGGGAAAATCCGATGGTCGGATCTCCCGCACTAATCGTTTGAAATCACGGTTTCAAAATACGAACTGCAGCATCATTATTCAATTTATTTTAATTATATATATATACATATAATCTATTCTTCGATTTCAAAACCATTTTCTTTTCATACATTTGATAAAAATGATATTTTTTATCCAACAGACATTTATTTTAACACTTCACTATTTTAACCATACATGTATTTAATAAAAATGTGATTTTTAATGTAAAATAATTTATTTCAAAACACGACTATTTTATATAGCTCATATAGATGATAAAAATATGATTTTTATTATAAAGCAATTTATTTCAAAACACGACTATTTTAGATAGTTCATATAGATGATAAAAATATGATTTTTAGTGTAAAGCAATTTATTTCAAAACACGACTATTTTATATAGTTCATATAGATGATAAAAATATGATTTTTATTATAAACAATTTATTTCAAAACACGAATACCATTCAACACATGAATTTCTATTCAACGAATGAATTTCTATTCAACACATGAATGTTTTCTATAGTTCGTATATACACAATAAAAAGGTGATTTTTATATTCAAAACAATCTATTTAAAACACGAATACCATTCAACACATGAATTTCTATTCAACGAATGAATTTCTATTCAACATATGAATGTTTTCTATAGTTCGTATATATACAATAAAAAGGTGATTTTTATATTCAAAATAATCTATTTAAAACACGAATACCATTCAACACATGAATTTCTTTTCAACGAATGAATTTCTATTCAACACATGAATGTTTTCTATTCAACACACGAATATAGTTTCAACACATGAAAATAATTTTAAGACATGAATATTATTCAAAATTTCGGTAGCATAACGGTAGGGTAGTTAAAACCGGGGCCGTCCCTAGTACAGCTCCTCGCTCTACCTTAAAGCCTCGCAGCTTTTGACAATGGGGATTTCATGCATCTAGTTCGCACGCAGGTGGCATGTATATTTTTTCTTTCTTCTCCCCAAACTAATCCTATGTGGTTTCAACCAAATAATTCTCAACCACAAACAGGTATTTTTCTACCACAATCAATCAATTTCAACCACAAACAATTCAAATCAACCATTCGCTATCAACCAATTTTCACACCAATCACAACCAATAAATATCGTCCATGGTTTGTGGACGAGGGGCGTATATATAAATAAATATATATATATAAGTATTTCACTTCTATTTCAACGCATATATAATTTTTATAACGCATACATAAATTATACATCGAACGTACAACTTATACAATGCTTATACATGAGGTGTACAATGCTTATATAACTCATACATCGACTATATAATTTATACATCATCGTTTTCCATATCGTTTCTAATTCAGAAATCTCACTTTGGGTTCCACTCCACCAAAAATAGCAGAAGGCTCAGAAAAATATGCGGTCTCTTCTAAAAGGTAGAAGACGTCCACACGAGTCCACTGTCTCTTGTTTCACTGAATTTCATCAAGAAACAAAAAAGATATGATTTTTACAGTGAAATCAAAAACCGTAGCACTTCAAAGTGCTATAATATAGTTGAAATTAAAATAGGCCGTTACCTCCACGAAACCTTCAAAATTAGGTTTGATCTTTTCTCGCAATCCGTGTAGCTTGGTGATGATCGGCCTCTGGCACCTTGTAGTGCTCCGAGAGGCGCACAGTCGACGGGGGTTTTGTGGCGCTTGGTGGAGGATCTGGCGGGTTACGGCGGTGCGAAGTCAACGACTTCGAGGGCATGAATCTCGAGGCACAGCGAACGAGGGGTGGCGTGGGAGGTATTGATTTGAAGCCCTCGACGAGTACTACAAAAGCTTCAATTGGGTCGGAGTCTATTACTGTGTGGATTGGTCGGAAAATGAACGGGAAGCGGTGAACTCCTTTCCGTCGTTGCCTGGCATATTATCGGGGAGAGAGAAATTTAACCGACCAATGAGAATTTTTTTATATTTATAAATTTTAAAAATCCAAAAATACCCTCTTTCACAGACGAACCCCAATCCAGACCCAACGACTGTCGTCCCCAGCTAAATACCCCCATTCCGAACACAATGGGATATGTTTCGAAGGCCCATTCGACTGTTTCAGTTAGTCTTTCTTCAAATTAAATATAAAACATTCAATATTCGATTTGAACGTACATTTCAATTCGCTCGGGCCACAAACTGATTCGAAAAATTCCAGAAAAATTAATCTAGCTATGTTTTGACGATGCGGTCCCAACAAAACTAGTTTCGTCGAATTCTGAGACCGTTTGAAAAATGGGCCTTATCTGGTCGATCCAATTTAATAGAAATCGACCAAACACATTTTCCCTTGCCACGCTCACATACTAGCTTCAAAAATTATGAAATTTGATACCTAGCAAAAATTTGACATCCCGGATCCAACAAAAGTGGTTTCGTTGAATTATGAGGTCATTTGCAAAATGGCCATTTTCACGGGCTATATAAACTATATAGCAACCTTTCTGAAAATTCATTTGGCCATAACTTTTGCTTCCCACTATGAAACTTCGATTTTTCAGATTCGTTAGAAAGATATTCACTAACATATTTAAATATTTTTGGTTTCACTAAAATCCGTTTTAATTTGCACCCGACACAGTCAGTCAAAGTTTGAATTCAAATTTTGAAACTACCGCGCCATTTCAGGCCTTGTTTATAATTAGAATTAATTATATTTATTTTCAAATGTCGATTCAAACTTACTTTTCGTCGTTATTATTTAAAATATTTATTTTAAATATTTAAAGTCCACTAAAATAGTTGATTTGAAAATTTTAAATTGGTTCAGATTTTCCGGGTTGTTACAATCTCCCCTACTCAAAACTTTTCATCCGCGAAAAGGAACAAAGTCGAAAGTGGTTTGATTAATAAACTCTACTTTCAATCTGGCTTCCATTCTTCAACTTTTCAGTTTCTGAGAATTTTCAAATTCTTCAAAAATTTGGCTAACACCCAAAAATTTCAAAAAATTTCGCCGTAACCTCCTTTGTACGGGGAGGGGTTTGCAAATTTATTGGGCCGTATTAGGTACCCAGTAAATCCTAATAAGCATGCACATATTTATAGTGATATATTCCGGTGTCCACAGGGGAGTGTGTATAGATCATAACTCCAGAGAATAAATTCTCGTCACCCTATAAATGGTTTTTTGTGCCTTAATGACCAGAGAGACGTGTTTATTGTCATCTCCAGACCCGTGTGGGGTTTTTATTAATCTGGCAATTTACCATTACATTTTACATGGTCCATATCAGTCATCAGTTCAACCTGTAAAATATAGTCATCGCCATACAAGCCTCTCGCTCGTATGGTAAATTTTCAACCTCGTCACACAAGCTCCAAATGCTTATGTGGTATATGATGAAGTATGCCTATCTTCAAGAAGTATGCCATGTAGTGATGTTCGAAATTAATTGTTACTAGCCTATGGCGACATTTATTATTACATACAGAACAACCAGCACTCCGCATCTAATGGCATTCACAGGAGTTGATATAATAATATTTCGCATCCAACTCATTAAGGTTTACCTATTTGTTGGGCATGCAAATAAATTCTTTACTCAACAGCTAATCCAACTACCTTTTCAAACATATATAAAGCACATGTATATATTTCTATCTATTTTTAAATCAGTTCAATATGTGATTTGATCGAATAAATTCTACCATTCATTCTCTTATTGATTAAATTAACTATCATTCTAATAATTTAATTAACCATATCCACTATCACACAACACAAACAACAAGCAATTTGTTTTTTAACTTTTCAAAAATATACCTTTTAATTCAAACACTCTTTTGAAAACATTTAGACTATATAATTAAAAAGTTTATATCAATGCAAAGAAAAAACAATAAAGTAAAGAACAGAATGGAAATGCAAAATATGGTAGATGTACCTTGCACAGGAGTCAATCAGAGATATCCACTCGACACTTAGGATAGGCTTTCTAAATGCTCTCCTCAGTTTCCCAAGTACAATCTCGTGGATCTCCACTCCATTGCACTTTGACTAGTGAACCTTCTTGTTCCTCAGTTCTTTGGTTTCTTTGCCGATAATCTTTAGCGGCACTCTTCTCATAGCTAATTCTAGAGTAATTTCTATATCCTGTTGTGCGGCCTCTTCCATGATCAAGTCTGGATCATGAATGTGCTTTCGAAGTTGAGATACGTGAAATACATCATGCACTCTAGGCAACCAATCAGGCAATTGAACCTTATATGCGAGAGTTCCAACCCGTTCAAGAATAGGAAACAGACTAGTGAATTTGGGTGCCAATTTCCCTGTTTTACCGAATTGGATGACTCCTCTCATTGGAGATACTTTCAAATATATATAGTCGCCAACAGCAAGTGATATTCTCTTCTTCTCTTATCTGCATAGCTTTTCTGTCGGCTTTGAGTGGCGAGTAATCGTTTCTTAATGAAATCGACTTTGTCCGCAACATCACGAATCATATCAGGTCCCAATACAAGCCTATTGCCAGGTTCGACCCTAACAAGCAGGAGATCGACACGGTCTACCATATAATGCTTCGAATGGTGACATTGTCAGGCTCGCTTGGTAGCTGTTGTTGTATGAGAACTCAGCCAAATGCAGATGGTCCTCCCATGATCCAGCAAAATCTAGAACACAAGCCCACAATAAATCTTCTAGTATACGATTCACCCTCTCAGTTTGACGATCTGTCTGAGGATGAAAGGAGGTGCTTAGATTCAGCTTCATTCCCAGTTCTACTTGGAATGCCTTCCAAAATTTGCTAGTGAATATTGGATCTCTATCACTAACTATACTGATCGGCACCCCGTGTAGCCTAACAATTTCCTTGAAATAAATCTGCGCCAGACTCTGAGCAGTTCTGTTCGATTTGACAGGTATGAAATGGGCGTTCTTCGTGAAGCGATCTACGATCACCCAAATACTGTCATTTCCTTTCCTGGTTCTGGGCAAACCATCTATGAAGTCCATGGAAATATGTTCCCAATTCCAACCTAGAACGTCCAGCGGTTGCAACAATCCAGCAAGTTTCTGTTAGTTGCTTTTGACCAGTTGGCAAGTAGGGCATCGGCTAACAAATATTGAAACGTCCCTTTTCGTAGCCTTCCACCAGAATGTTCGTTAAGATCGTTATACATTTTGGTCACACCTGGTTGGATACTCAGCTTGGACTTGTGACATTCATCTAACACTTCCCTTTTTAACTCGGGGATGTCGGGAGCACAAATCCTTCCTCTCAATCTCCGGGTCCCATCGTTATCTATTTGAAAACACGAGGGTTCGCCTTTCTGAATCCTTTTGATCATATCCTTAATAAAATTATCATCCTTCTGAAGAATAGATATTTTGTCAATCAAGGAAGTCGTAATAATAAAGCAGGCGATCATTACATTCTGTCGACTTAGCGCATCGGCCACGACATTGGCTTTCCCTGGAGTGTACAGAATCTCAAAATCGTATGCTGCAAGGAACACTAGCCAACATTGTTGCCTCAGATTCAAGTCTTTCTGGGTGAACAGATACTTTAGCGACTGGTGATCTGTGAACAGTTCGAATTTCTCACCCAGAAGATAGTGTCTCCAGATTTTCAAAGCGAATACGATAGCCAACAACTCAAGATCATGAGTAACGTAATTCTTTTCATGTGGCTTCAGCTGACGGCTAGCATAAGCTACCACCTGACCTCTTTGCATTAATACTGCACCAAGGCCTTCTCTAGAGGCATCTGTCCAGAATTTCAAGTCCTGATTGCCGTCGATTATCATTAACACTGGAGCCGTTGTTAATCTTAACTTTAGCTCCTCAAAAGCCTCCTCACATTCTGGAGTCCACTTGAATTTTGAGTGCTTCTTTGTAAGCTTCATTAAGTGACTAGATATCTTCGAAAAATCTTTAACGAACTTTCGGTAATAACTAGCCAATCCAAGAAAACTTCGGACTTCTGTGGGAGTACTAGGCTGTTTCCAATTTTGAATAGCGGTGATTTTACTTGGATCCACAGCAATTCCTTCTTTTGATACGACTTGGCCAAGAAACTTCACTTCATCTTGTCAGAATATACATTTGGATAGTTTGGCTTTCAATACATTCCTTCTTAGAATTTCTAGACTTGCTCCAAATGTTTTTCATGTTCAGCTTTTGACTTAGAGAAGATTAGAATATCGTCAATAAAAATTAAAACAAACTTATTCAAGACTCCTCTGAACACTCTATTCATTAAATCGACGAAGTATGCCGGAGCGTTACATAAGCCGAACGGCATTACCAACCACTCATAGAATAAGTCTGGACCTCTGAATGCTGTCATAGAAACACACTCTTCGGCAATACGAAGCTGATGGAAGCCTGTAGCTAGGCCCATCCTTGAAAATACTTGTGCTCCATTCAGACGATCCAATAAATCATCGATTCGCGGCAATGGATATTTATTCTTTATTTTCTGGTTATTCAAGTCGCGATAATCCATACATAGTCGCAGAGTACCGTCAGACTTTGGGACAAACACCACTTGTGCTCCCCAATCAGAGAAACTAGGCCTGATCAGACCCTTCCATAAAAGCTGTCGAGTTTAATTGTCTAGTTCTTCTTTCTCCTTTAGAGTCATTCTCCGAATAGCGTGCACTACTGGCCTTGCGTTCGGAATTAAAGCGATCTTGAAATCTATTTCTCTCTGCGGAGGTAAACTAACCAATTCTTCGAACACATCTGCATAATTCTTTATGACTGGAATATCTTTGATGAGGTCCGGAATATTCTCTGTGACTATTGGGATATTTTCTATTTGAGTAGGAGAAACATCAAGAGCTGCCCAAAAGTCTTTTCCATTAGAATTCGGACCTTCACAGGGAATGGTTATATAATCACCTGATTTAATCTTTGCCTTAACGACTCTGTCGGCGCATTGAACCTCAGCTTCATATTTGGTCAACCAGTATAACCCCAAGATAAGACCAAACTCTGTAAAATTCATGACGACCGCGATGGTAGGGAACCGATAACGAGAAAAAGAAACTGGCACCCCACAAACCCAATTGAGATCGAGGGAATCCCCAGCCAGATTATGGACAGTCATTGGTTCTTTGAGCTTCTTCAAATTCAAATCCAGTTTCTTAACCGCATTTTTTACAACAAAGCTTCGGGACGCGCCAGTGTCAAACAGTACTTTAACTGGAATATCTTTGACAGTCAGAGTGCCTTCTAAAACATCTGGCCTTTCCTAAACAGTTGAGGGTGCTGGGGTTTCTGCCACTTCATTTACCTGAGCCTCTTTGGTCTCTTTTAACAGCCGGCAATCTTGCTTTACATGGCCAAACCGATGGCAAATGCTGCATTCTCTGGTCTCTTGAAACTTCTTATTAGACTTAGATCATTCCTTTCTATGCTTCTTTAAAGATCTGCAATTTCCTTGCAAATGCCCTTGCTTATGGCAGTTATTGCATATGGTAGTCGTTACTGGTTCTTTCTCAGATCTGGCCCTTTTTTGATTGACTTTAGGCTTCTTACTGACCTCAGACATCGTACTGGTCTCCGGATTATCAGTTTCAGACTCGTCTTTATTACTAGAACTGACCTCCTCTTCGTAACGCAACATACCTTTCTTGTCGAGATCCTCATACTGGTAAGCCATGTATATCATTTCTGAAAAAGGATGCTTCACATTCCTCATCACACTATTTTGATATTTTCTTTGCAGGCCATGAATAAACGTCAGATTCTTCCTCTTTGGATCTTGAATTAGATGCGGGGCAAAATGAGAAAGTTCATTGAATCTCTTATGATATTATGGAATGGTCATATCTCCTTGTATCAGATAAGAGAATTCATTACATAACCGCTCAGTTGCTTCAGGAGGAGTAAATCTTTCAAGGAAAATCACTTTAAATCTATCCCAGGTGATATCACCTTCTGGATTATCCTTAATAATCGAATCCCACCAGAACAAAGCTTCGTCTTTGAGTGCCCAAGATGCCAGTAATCTTTTCTGATCATCTCTCAGCTTTAAACCTTCAAAGATTTTCTCAGCAGAACGAATCCAAGCTTGTGTTTCCATAAGGACTCTTTGCCTAAGAATGGTGATCCACCCAGATTTCGAAATCTCTTGAATAGAACTTCTATATCTGATTCTGGCTGTGGGAGCACAACTGGCTCATTAGCTTGACGAGTCATAAGATTATTTCTTCTGTTCCTTTCACTCATTTTCTAGTGCGTCTGCTATTAGCAGACAAAGTGTAAGGTCAATAGAAAAGATATTTCAAAATATAGAGACAAATACATGAATGTCAATGTGTCTATCGGGGTGTATTTCATTCTTCTTTACTTATACCAGGATATTACTGATCCTATCTGTAGTGAGTTACCCATCCTAGAACACTACTGGTTCTATTTCTGACGATTTCGTTAATATGTTATATTCCAACACTAAGCTTAACCAAAGATCTGATACCACGTTGTGACAACCCCAAAACCCCGTACGACGGTGTTAAGGGTAATCTTTGGAATATAACACATAAACAGATAATAGCAGAACAGAATTAAATAAACACACCAGATAATGAACAAATAATACACTGGATAAACGTAATCATCAGATTTACACAGCATATAGGATCATACTTAGTACAAATACAGTTCAGCTATACATAAATGTCTACAGCGGAAAACAGACATAATATGTACAATAGGAGCTGAATAGCATACAAAGAGATAAATGATAGAATCCATCTTCAGCTCCAGCTATCCAGAAAAAGCCTGCTAAAACCTGAACACAAGGCTGCCCGTGTAGAAAAAGGGGCACCCGAGTTTGCAAGTGAAACAAACTACGAGTCAGTCATGGGACTGGTATGAGAAATCTACTTAACACATTTTACAATATGGCTAATCACAGGACCACGCCACTTTCGCGGAACGGGATAACTCCATTGGATTGCCAGTGGTTTAAAACCAGTAAATCTTTTAAACATCGTAATGCTTTTTATAAAAATGAAGCCATTATAAGACTCAGTTCCCATCACACAATGCAACGCAAACCGAAGGATAGAGTTTTTACCTTATAATGGCCAAAATATGCTTGATACGAATAAAACAAAAGCATTTGATATTATTACTAGTGTTTATATGTTTCAAAAACAATTTCAAATCATAAGTATCAATCATAGACGACATTAATGCCCCATACCACTATGTCGCCATATATAGGTATACAATCAAAACCGCACGATGTCGTATTTGGAAATTGGATTTTCGTCATGAACCCAGGCATAAGATAGTCCTTACCAAATTCGAGACAATCTAGCCCATATCTCTGGAACAGCCGCAACTGCCCCTTGGATTGTCAGGGCCGGTCCACAAGGAGTGGATTATAGTGCCTGAACAATACGTTTCCCCGCCCTTTGGGGCGTAAATGAGCAACCGAATGACTCCATCGGTCCCGGATCGACCGATATAACCGAGGCGCCTCGCAACAGCAACAACCACATAGGTGAAAGTAATATAAATGTCAGCCAGTTTAAGAATTGACACCACCTCTAGATAGAAGGAAACGCATGCCCTTCCTGAGGTCCTCTCTTATTTCTAGTTCATACCGGGGTGTGAGGCTCGCGAATTCACGTTATACACAAAGCTACGCCACACAGGCGGTGCTTTAATCATCAACCATAAGACTTTGCGTTTCAACAGAAGCCTTGATCACTGCATCTTAGCATACCACACAGGCAATTCACACCATGCAACTGATGATTATCAATCACATAGAATGAATTCCAGTTTCAGACACATAGTCCATTTACAAGTCCGTTCTGGGTCTGAACGAAACCGGAGGCACTATATACCTCGCATACCCATCGATCTCCACGTACGTCTGGACGATCACCACTCATTATCCATATTTCGGGATGCCTCCCAATCAGGACATCATTTACCATCCAAACGAGGTGAAGATCTCCGGTCTTCAACCACCGTTTTTTTCTTCGACTTCTTATCGTCGATTCAGTTATTCAGAATGGGATAAACCCGGTCTTTCTAAGCAACTCGCGTATATAATAAACAAGTACTACACAAACACAACTTACGCTTCATTCCAATTCATCAGTCACTAACTGTAAATCAGTAAGAGAACGATTTCCCAAATATTAACCTCGAAGGCCGAAACCAACATCAGATCAAAACCCAGGAAACCATTCGACTTAGCTAACCTTCAGTTACTTTCTAAATTTCACATTCCATATTGTTTATACTATTTTATAATGATTTATCACTATTTTTATTTATTTAAGAATAGCCAATTCATTCAAACGACGATTCAGGCCATAACGCGGCCGTGGCGCTGTTTTTCTTCAGATTTGATTTACACATATCTGAAAATCTAATGGTTGGATCTTCAAAAAATTTATATCATTAGAAAGATCTTTTCAAAACGAATCCAACGGTTCCAGTTTTGGGAAAATCCGACAGTCGGATTTCCCGATACACTCGTTTGAAATTTCGATTTCAAAATATGAACTACAGCGTCGTTATTCGATTTAATTTAATTATATTTATATTTATAAAAATATAATCGATTCTGGCGCTGTTGTTCTTCAGATTTGAATTAAACATTCCAGACAATCCAATCGTTGGATCTTTACAAAGTTGGTGTCACTAGAAAGATATTTCCAAAGCGAACCCAACAGTTTCGTTTTCGGGAAAATCCGATGGTCGGATCTCCCACACTAATTGTTTGAAATCACGGTTTCAAAACACGAACTGCAGCTTCGTTATTCGATTTATTTTAATTATATTTATATATATATATAAAATCTACTCTTCGATTTGAAAACCATTTTCTTTTCATACATTTGATAAAAATGGTATTTTTTATCCAACAGACATTTATTTCAACACTTCACTATTTTAACCATTCATGTATATAATGAAAATGTGATTTTTAATGTTAAACATTTTATTTCAAAACACGACTATTTTATATAGTTCATATAGATGATAAAAATATGATTTTTATTATAAAGCAATATATTTCAAAACAGGACTATTTTATATAGTTCATATAGATGATAAAAATATGATTTTTATTATGAAGCAATTTATTTAAAAACACAACTATTTTATATAGTTCATATAGATGATAAAAATATGATTTTTATTATAAAACAATTTATTTCAAAACACGAATAAAATTTAACACATGAATTTCTATTCAACGAATGAATTTCTATTCAACACATGAATGCTTTCTATAGTTCGTATATATACAATAAAAAGACGATTTTTATATTCAAAACAATCTATTTAAAACACGAATACCATTCAACACATGAATTTCTATTCAACGAATGAATTTCTATTCAATACATGAATGTTTTCTATAGTTTGTATATATACAATAAAAAGGTGATTTTTATATTCAAAACATTCTATTTAAAACACGAATACCATTCAACACATGAATTTCTATTCAACACATGAATGTTTTCTGTTCAACACACGAATATAGTTTCAACACATGAAAATAATTCTAACACATGAATATTATTCAAAATTTCGGCAGCATAACGACAGGGTAGTTAAAACCGGGGCCGTCCCTAGTACGGCTTCTCGCTTTACCTTAAAGCCTCGCAGCTTTTGACAATGGGGATTTCATGCATCTAGTTCGCACGCAGGCGGCATGTATATTTTTTCTTTCTCTTCCACAAACTAATCCTATGTGGTTTCGACCAAATAATTCTCAACCACAAACGGGTATTTTTCAACCACAATCAATCAATTTCAACCACAAACAATTCAAATCAACCATTCCCTATCAACCAATTTTCACACCAATCACAACCAATAAATATCGTCCATGGTTTGTGGACGAGGGGCGTATATATATATATATATATATATATATATATATGTATTTCACTTCTATTTCAACACATATATAATTTTTACAACGCATATATAACCTATACATCGAACGTACAACTTATACAACGCTTATACATGAGGTGTACAACGCTTATATAACTCATACATCGACTATATAATTTATACATCATCGTTTTCCATATCGTTTATAATTCAGAAATCTCACTTTGGGTTCCACTCCACCAAAAATAGCAGAAGGCTCAGAAAAATATGCGGTCTCTTCTAGAAGGTAGAAGACGTCCACACGAGTCCACTATCTCTTGTTTCACTGAATTTCGTCAAGAAACAAAAAAGATATGATTTTTACAGTGAAATCAAAAACCGTAGCGCTCTAAAGTGCTATAATATAGTTGAAATTAAAATAGGTCGTTACCTCCACGAAACCTTCAAAACTAGGTTTGATCTTTTCTCGCAATCCGTGTAGCTTGGTGATGATCGACCTCTGCCATCTTGTAGTGCTCCGAGAGGCGCACAGATTGACGGGGATTTGGTGGCACTCGGTGTCGGATCTGGCGGGTTACGGCGGCGCGAAGTAAACGACTTCGAGGGCGTGAATCTCGAGGCACAGCGAACGAGGGGTGGAGTGGGAGGTATAGATTTGAAGCCCTCGACGAGTACTACAAAAGCTTCAAATGGGTCGGGGTCTATTACTCCGTGGATTGGTCGGAAAATGAACGGGAAGCGGTGAACTCCTTTCCGTCGTCGCCTGGGATATTATCGGGGAGAGAGAAATTTAACCGACCAACGAGATTTTTTTTTGTATTTATAGATTTTAAAAATCCAAAAATACCCTCTTTCACACACGAACCCCAATCCTGAAACACCCCACCTCCGTTAGGGTCACTCTCAAAGGGAATGCCCTAATTTTGGTGGAGGTTTATAAGTACAAGTCACAGATATACAAGACAGATATAAGAACACATATTTGTAAACAGCGGAAGAACAACAAACTTTTATTTCATAAAGTCAAATACGTGTTACAACAACATCCTTTCCAAAAACATAACATAACACTTTCATAATCTGTCTTCAGTACATTATTTAAAGAAGCATAAATAAAACATAGATAAACTGCAAAAGCCCCATAGTGGATTGTCCAAAGCCATAGTTTAAAACAGGAAAGTCCAAGCAATACATTTCTCTTCTTCAAGCTGGATGCTAAGGTTGGTCAAGCTGCTGTGTTCCCTCCCTGAGGACCTTGGGGGGGGGGGGAAACGGAAGAAAGAAGACGAAAGAAAAGTAGAGTCAGACATTAAGCCTGAGTAAGTCTAGTACTATTTTGTCTATGAATAAAGAACTGGGTATGATAAGTATAAACAAGAAGTGGGCATGCACTATAAACTTGGTTAAGTTGTCTAGGGTCGAATATACTGTCGTACCCCATGTTATTCTCTGAACCCATATAAACTAGTTTCCAACTGGCACCCATAATCAGGGTGATGTGATCCATTCTATGATGATCGGCTCCTACTCGCATAGTTACATGTGTCTTACGGCCCCCCGATGTTGTAGTTACCTATGCTGGTCCCACCATGGGGTGTATCAAGTCCCATAGTGGCAACCCGACACAACCTTAGAGTGCACAGGTATGCTACTGGTGTCCAGTGCCTTATTTTTCTGCACCGGAGTGTGTGCACGCCCGCACTCCGTTAGAACCTACACTGCTACACCACCGCCGTCGCTTTGACCTCTTACAATCAGCCCAGTAATCGTGCCCCACCCTGCCTAGTTTCAGGGTATCCTGATACACCTTTTAGGGTTACTGCTGAAAAGGGTCCCCCGTTACTAGGTTTTCTATCTCTAGCCAACATGCTAAGTTGGTTAAGTGTTTCCTAACCTAACCCCACCAGTCCGTTTAGTTTAGCATGTTCCATTTTGATTAAGTCTTTAGTTTACTTAATCCTAACAATCCTGACTCAGCCTTAATTGTCTTATTAAGGCCCTGACCTCTCACATTAGACAGGTATTGTTGTGGCTGCCTGTTGCCGGTTGGTTCCGGGCAGTCTTACGCCACAACTCAGTCTAACCTCAGGTCCTTATTGGGCTCCATGTTTAACCTCCCACATTGGATAGGTATTGCTGTGACTACTGGACAGCCGGGCGGTTCCGGGCAGGTTTACATCACAACTCAATCCAACCTCGGGTTAAACACATCGTATGTTCTACATTTACATATTTTGTCATTCTTCTTTATTTCTTATATGTAAATATTTGCGGCCCATTATTCAGTTAATGGTGTAAAGGTTACACCAATCACGGGCCCAACCCATACTTGAATTTGGGCCCTTCTATTTTATATTTTCATTCATTAATTAATTTTAACCCAACGTTATTTTCCCCCGTTTTACACGTCCGTTTATATATATTGGGCTTAGCCTTTTAAAGCCCAATTTAGCCATGCGAAAAGGGGAGGCTTAAAGCGTGATTACAAACACAAAGAGGGGAAGGTGAGCGCATGAACTTGCATATGACGTTGGAAATACATAATAGAAACTGGTGTACTTGCATATATATACTTTGGTCATAAAGCATAGGTGACATGAACCAAACCATGTAAACTTAAGATAAGAATCTAAATTAGGTGTCACATAGTCTTAACCACAACATAGACCTATGTTCTCAATTAGGCATAAACATAAACAAGTCATGTTCATAAGGTTTCTACATGTTTACAAAGGGGATATTTTGTTACTAACATAAAAGCATAGATCAACTTAATTATGGTTTAAGTCTAATCACATAACGATAGTATAAATATACTTATGCATAAATATTCCTAATCATGGTGTTTGCTTTAAACTTGCAAAAAGGGGATTTTTGAGTCTAACCTAGCCATGTCTCACATATGTCATCATATAATTCTTTTAAACAAGATAGACTTAATCATGGATTTCAATTATGCCAAATATCATTCATAGCCTAGCCATATTCATAAGTTTGCCAAAGCATGACTTAATACATGGATTATGGTGTCAAAATTCCAACATAGTTTCATATGAACTATAATAACCAAACTTGTTTCAATTACTTGCAAAATGATTTATGCACAAAAATATACATCATGATGACATAATAACAAAAACCCAAACTTGCACGAATTTCAATCAACTACATACATGTAGCTTCAACATAGATCACATAATTTGCGCAATATTCCAAACGTATACTTGCATAGAACTACCGCATGTAATGAATAACATAATTTTGCACAAATATGAACTACTTTATTATCCCAATTCAAGCATACAAATCAATACAGTTGTTTATTCATACCAAAGTAATACTCTACTTACAATGGTTGCGGCGAATTCTCTAATTAAGAGATATGATTCCTTTGTTGAATTGATTAGCTTTAGGTTGCTTGAATTGCTTTAGGCTTTAGAACTTTCTCCCTAATCCTCTCTCTAGTTGGCGGCTACTCTTAGTCGTTCCTCAGCAACATGGCGGCTATGTTCTTAATTTTGAATGAATAGATTAGGGTTTAGTCTAGGGTTGTTTATATAGAGGTTAGGAACTGATTAGGACCCTTGATGTTGCTTGGATTGATCATAGCCATTCATTAGATAGAGAGACCAATTAAAACTTGCCACCTAGCCCTAATGACAAAGCAGACCACAGAGGATCGGCCAAACACAGACCTGGCCAGCCAGGTTGACTGGGCTCGACCAGGTCGACACCCCTGTCGACAGGGCTGTCGACAGCCCTGTCGACATGGGTAGCCCAGGTCGACAGCCCAGTCGACCTGGGTGGCCTAGGCGGGTGTTTATCCGCCCTGGCCCATTGGGCCCCATTTTTAATTATTTTATTCTGTTTGAATTTTAAACTTGATTCTCAAATTTCCGAAGGCCATATCTTCTTCATACGGACTCCGTTTTTCGAAAACTCGGACTCTATTTCGCGTATTTTTCCGAGACGAACGCAATGGCGTATCCCGTTTCCCTTAGTTCTTTGATTTCAAATTAATTATACTTTAATTTGTTAATTTCACAGTTATAGAATTTTCGGGGTGTTACATTCTCCCCCACTTAAAAGGATTTCGTCCCCGAAATCTTCAAGTTAGGAGGAATGTAAATCCTAACATTCAATCATCCATCTACTCATCCATCAAACACGAGCATCCATTGTCCTTAAAAGACTTCTAATGCTTCATGATCATATGCGAAGTGTGTGTGTACATGTACTTATCTAATGCAAAATCAGGCGGTCTACTGATTCAGTTGACCTCCTTAATGCGAATTATGTAAGTGCCATGCATCCATTATGTATGCAAATTTTCCTATTCTTGATTCTACATGAGTGCACAACCATTCAATACAAATGCAACATCCACATGTCAACATATTAATGTTCAACCATAGACGAAAGCAAACATATATGCATATGCAATATGAAGTGACTGAGCCGATCTAAAACCTAAATTGTGTGTGTATATGCAACCACGAGCAGCCACTAGCAATCACTTGCAACCACTTGCAACCATCATACATAACATGTTTCAATTACATGTTTTCATCCAAAAGGTTTCTTCCTAAAAGATAAGGTCGAGGAAATATACCTAAAAAGATAGATAAAAGCGCAACTTAAGGAAAAGGAAAGATCAAGGATGTACCCTCGAACAGAAAAGGGTAGGCTGTACGGATTCTAGCTTCAGTTTCCCAAGTCGCGTCTCCCTCGGCGTCGCTCCTCTGGACTTTGACGAGCTTGACTTCGCGGTTGCGTAGCTTCTTCACTTCCGTTCCTAAGATGCGGGTTGGAACTCTCCTTATGGTTGCTTCGCGTTCCACTTCAGCCTCTTCGAGGATATTTGGCTCTACCACTTCAGCAGTCTCATGTAGACATTTTCGAAGGTGTGAAACGTGAAAAACGTTATGGACTCCAGCCAACTTCTCGGGTAGCTCTAATCTATAGGCCATTTTCCCAATCTTCTCGATGATAGGGAATGGCCCTACGAATCTTGGCGCTAGCTTTCCTGTGGTTCCAAAACGAACAACGTTTCTTAGCGGTGATACTTTGAGAAAAACTCTGTCTCCAACCTCAAATTCAAGGTCGGTCCTTCTCTTGTCGGCATAGGACTTTTGTCTGTCTTGGGCCGTCTTCATCCTTCTTCGTATTAAGTCTACTTTCTCTGAAGTCTCTCGGATCATATCTGGTCCAAGTATGAGCTTATCAGTAGACTCCCACCAACAAGTGGGCGATCGGCACGGTCTTCCATATAAAGCTTCGAAGGGCGCCATTCCGATGGTTGCTTGATAGCTGTTGTTGTAGGCAAATTCCACCAAAGGAAGGTGGTCTTCCCATGTCCCTCCGAAGTCAAGGACGCACAGTCTTAAAAGGTCTTCCAAAACTCTATTCACTCTCTCTGTTTGGCCGTCGGTTTGGGGATGATAGGCTGTGCTCAAGCATAACTGCGTTCCTACTGCTTCTTGCAGACTCCGCCAAAACTCGCTGGTGAAGATGGGGTCTCGGTCACTAACAATGCTAGATGGTATTCCATGGAGTCGAACGATTTCCTTGAGGTAAAGTGATGCTAGGGATGAGGCAGTTCTTTTACTTTTGACAGGTAAAAAGTGGGCGCTTTTAGTAAGCCTATCCACTATTACCCAAATGCTAGTGTTGCCTCTCCTAGACCTAGGCAGCCCATCGATGAAGTCCATTGAGATGCTATCCCACTTCCACTGCGGGACCTCCAGAGGATGTAGCAGTCCGCCAGGCTTTTTCTGTTCTGCCTTAACCTGTTGGCACACCATACACTTAGAAACGAACTCTGCCACGTCCTTTTTCATGCCGTTCCAGAAGAAAGTCCTTTTTATGTCTTTGTACATTTTATCTCCGCCTGGGTGTATCGTCATCTTGGAGTGATGTGCTTCTTCGAGAACCTTCTTTATTAAATCGTTTATCTGTGGGACGCATAGTCTTCCGTCTCGCCTTAGAAAACCCTTATCGTCGATGGAGTATCGGTTGAGGTGACTTGAAGTCTCACCCCTAATTAGCCTATCAATTATTTCCACAAGCTGAGGGTCTTCGCGTTGTGCTGTCCCTACCGAATCCACTTAAGTTGGGCGCACTTCGAGAGATGCTAGCAAACCTGGTACGAAATCGGAGGAGGGCCTAAAGTCGAAGCTGGCTATAAACTCTAGGCTTTGTCTTTCAACAAACAACGGGCTTAGGGTCAATTTCTTTCGGCTCAACGCGTCTGCCACTACGTTGCCTTTGCCCGGAGTATAGGAGATTTCGAAATCGTACGAGGCAAGAAACTCCATCCATCTTTGTTGCCTCAAGTTAAGATCTTTCTGCGAGAAAAGATATTTCAACGATTTATGGTCAGTGTAAAGTTCAAACTTCTCACCTAGGAGATAGTGTCGCCAAGACTTGAGTGCAAAGACGATGGCGGCTAACTCAAGATCGTGGGTTGGGTAGTTCTTTTCGTGCACTTTCAATTGCCTCCCACCATAAGCCACTACCCTTCCTTCTTGCATTAAGACGGCGCCTAGCCCTGTCCCACATGCGTCCGTATAAACAGTGAACATCTTGCTCCCATCTGGCAGCGTCAAAACTGGGGCTGTTGTGAGAGCCCTTTTTAGTCGTTGGAAAGCAAACTCGCAATCCAAATCCCAATTAAACACTAGATTCTTCTTAGTCAATTTCGTGAGCGGAGCTGAGATTTTCGCAAAATCCCTTATAAATTTTCGATAGAAACCTGCTAGTCCTAGAAAGCTTCGGACCTCAGTTGCATTCCTTGGTGTCTTCCAGTCCTGTACCGCCACTACTTTAGCAGGGTCCACTGCTAACCCTTGTTTGGATACTATGTGCCCAAGGAACCTCACCTCTTCTCTCCAAAAGTGGCATTTGGAGAACTTGGCTTTTAGTTGATGGACTCGCAAAGTTTCCATGATTGCCCTTAGGTGCTGAGCATGTTCCTCTTCACTTTTTGAGAAGATAAGGATATCATCTACGAAGACCACTACGAATTTGTTGAGGAAATCTCTAAATACCCTACTCATCAGGTCCACGAAGTAAGCAGGTGCATTTGTCAAGCCGAAAGGCATGACAAGCCATTCAAAGAAACCGTCTGGGGTTCTGAACGCCGTTTTATTGATGCTATCTTCAACCACCCTTAGCTGATGAAAACCGGTTGCTAAATCGAGTTGGGAGAAAACAGACGCCCCTACAAGCTGGTCAAATAAATCGTCAATTCTAGGGAGAGGGTGCCTATTCTTTTTCGTTAGCTTGTTGAGCTCCTTATAGTCAACACATAGACGGAGTGAACCATCCGCCTTCGTAGCGAACACCACTGGAGCGCCCCATTCTGAAATGCTCCTCCTAATGAACCCCTTTTCTAGAAGCTCTTTAATCTGTTTACTGAGCTCTTTCCTTTCTCGTGGAGCCATGTGTCTAACGGGCAACGCAACGGGCTTTGCATTATCTACAAGATATATGCGGAAGTCTATTTCCCGCTTCGGAGGCAAGCCCTTCACCTCTTCGAAGACATCCGGATATTCCCGGACCACTCTAACTGATTTCAAATTTTCAACAGAGGCATCTAGCGATTCAAGATAACTAAGCATAACCGCATACGAGGGATTACAAGAAATTTCCAAAGTATTACCGAGCTGGGTTAGGAGCCTAACAACCCTTTTCTCACAATCAAGGATGGCCCCATTACTGGATAGCCAATCCATACCCAAAATCAAACCATACCCCGAAAAGCCCAAAACAAAGGCACTACATTGAAATTCTACACTTAGAATGGAAATTTTCAATCCCAAACAGATCATAGACAAATGAGCCGGGCCCCCAATTGGGTTTGAAACAATTAAGGGGTCCTCTACCATACTAGTTTTTAGATGCAGAGATTCTACTAAAGCAGACGAGATAAAGGAGTGTGATGCGCCAGAATCAAATAAAGTGCGAACGGGGTGATCATAAAGATAAACTACACTTTCTACAGAAGTATTTATACCTCGCTGTTGCAATGGTGGCGCTTCTAGCACATGAACCTGTGCCCCTGGGGTGGTTCCAGTCCTCTGCCACTGTCCTCGTTTCTTTGGGCAGTCCTTAGCCCTGTGGCCCGTCTCACCGCAAGAAAAGCACCCACCATTCTCCTTGGCCTTCTTTTTCCGGCAGTCCTTTACTAAGTGCCCCACTTTGCCACAGAAATTACACTTCCTCTTCTCTTTGTTGCCTTTCCCGCCTTTCTTAAAGTCTGTCTTCTTAGGCTGCAAACCTTCTTTCTTCCCTTGAGAGCTTTCTGCCTTTGCCTCCTTCTTGCCCTTATCCTCTTCATTCAGCAATGCCATTTGCACCAATCTTTCATACGTGGCTCCCATGGGTATATGGGTCATGGCCAAACTGTGTAATGGCTCATTTAACCCTTTGACGAAACGGAGAGCCTTCTTGTGCGGGGTGTTGACTAGGTCAAGCCCAAACCTAGCCAGCTCATCAAACTGATTCACATACTCTCTGACAGTCTTGTCTCCTTGCTTAAGAAATAAGAATTTTTCCAACTGCAAACTCCTTTCCGCATCTGAGAGAAATTTAGTCTCAAACCTTGCCCTAAAGTCCTCCCAGGTCTCCACTGGTCTTTCAGCATTAGTGACTTCCCACCAGTAGGAAGCCTCGCCCTTCAATAGCCACACCGCCAATTGTACTTTTTGTCTATCTTCTACCTCAAAGATGATGAACAGGTCTTCAGTTTCTTTCAGCCAATTCCTAGCTGCTACGAAGGACTCAGTTCCATGGAAATCCCTTCCTCCCATAGCTTTAAAATCTTTACATATCTTAGCAAAAGCGTTTCCCCGAGGAGGAGGTAGAGGAAAAGGTGCTGCTGCAGCTGGATGATTTCCTTCAGCTGGGGGAGGAGGAACAGTAGGACCTGGCTGAGTGGCCCTAGCTTCTAAGAACCGTCTAAACCAACCAGGTATTGGCACCCCTTCCGGCAAGTTAAGTTCTTGGGACATGCTGAAACAAAAAGGATAGATTCAAAACGAAGGATAAGAGATAGTACCTATGGCTTTGGGGAGTGGACTTTGCCTTTTTTAAAATAAAATAATATTTTTATCTTTTAAAAATGCTTCTTTAAATTTCCTTTTTGAAAAAAAGTTTTCAAAACTTTTTATCTTATCTGGTAAACCTATGCTCTGATACCAAGTGAAACACCCCACCTCCGTTAGGGTCACTCTCAAAGGGAATGCCCTAATTTTGGTGGAGGTTTATAAGTACAAGTCACAGATATACAAGACAGATATAAGAACACATATTTGTAAACAGCGGAAGAACAACAAACTTTTATTTCATAAAGTCAAATACGTGTTACAACAACATCCTTTCCAAAAACATAACATAACACTTTCATAATCTGTCTTGAGTACATTATTTAAAGAAGCATAAATAAAACATAGATAAACTGCAAAAGCCCCATAGTGGATTGTCCAAAGCCATAGTTTAAAACAGGAAAGTCCAAGCAATACATTTCTCTTCTTCAAGCTGGATGCTAAGGTTGGTCAAGCTGCTGTGTTCCCTCCCTGAGGACCTTGGGGGGGGGGGGGAAACGGAAGAAAGAAGACGAAAGAAAAGTAGAGTCAGACATTAAGCCTGAGTAAGTCTAGTACTATTTTGTCTATGAATAAAGAACTGGGTATGATAAGTATAAACAAGAAGTGGGCATGCACTATAAACTTGGTTAAGTTGTCTAGGGTCGAATATACTGTCGTACCCCATGTTATTCTCTGAACCCATATAAACTAGTTTCCAACTGGCACCCATAATCAGGGTGATGTGATCCATTCTATGATGATCGGCTCCTACTCGCATAGTTACATGTGCCTTACGGCCCCCCGATGTTGTAGTTACCTATGCTGGTCCCACCATGGGGTGTATCAAGTCCCATAGTGGCAACCCGACACAACCTTAGAGTGCACAGGTATGCTACTGGTGTCCAGTGCCTTATTTTTCTGCACCGGAGTGTGTGCACGCCCGCACTCCGTTAGAACCTACACTGCTACACCACCGCCGTCGCTTTGACCTCTTACAATCAGCCCAGTAATCGTGCCCCACCCTGCCTAGTTTCAGGGTATCCTGATACACCTTTTAGGGTTACTGCTGAAAAGGGTCCCCCGTTACTAGGTTTTCTATCTCTAGCCAACATGCTAAGTTGGTTAAGTGTTTCCTAACCTAACCCCACCAGTCCGTTTAGTTTAGCATGTTCCATTTTGATAAAGTCTTTAGTTTACTTAATCCTAACAATCCTGACTCAGCCTTAATTGTCTTATTAAGGCCCTGACCTCTCACATTAGACAGGTATTGTTGTGGCTGCCTGTTGCCGGTTGGTTCCGGGCAGTCTTACGCCACAACTCAGTCTAACCTCGGGTCCTTATTGGGCTCCATGTTTAACCTCCCACATTGGATAGGTATTGCTGTGACTACTGGACAGCCGGGCGGTTCCGGGCAGGTTTACATCACAACTCAATCCAACCTCGGGTTAAACACATCGTATGTTCTACATTTACATATTTTGTCATTCTTCTTTATTTCTTATATGTAAATATTTGCGGCCCATTATTCAGTTAATGGTGTAAAGGTTACACCAATCACGGGCCCAACCCATACTTGAATTTGGGCCCTTCTATTTTATATTTTCATTCATTAATTAATTTTAACCCAACGTTATTTTCCCCCGTTTTACACGTCCGTTTATATATATTGGGCTTAGCCTTTTAAAGCCCAATTTAGCCATGCGAAAAGGGGAGGCTTAAAGCGTGATTACAAACACAAAGAGGGGAAGGTGAGCGCATGAACTTGCATATGACGTTGGAAATACATAATAGAAACTGGTGTACTTGCATATATATACTTTGGTCATAAAGCATAGGTGACATGAACCAAACCATGTAAACTTAAGATAAGAATCTAAATTAGGTGTCACATAGTCTTAACCACAACATAGACCTATGTTCTCAATTAGGCATAAACATAAACAAGTCATGTTCATAAGGTTTCTACATGTTTACAAAGGGGATATTTTGTTACTAACATAAAAGCATAGATCAACTTAATTATGGTTTAAGTCTAATCACATAACGATAGTATAAATATACTTATGCATAAATATTCCTAATCATGGTGTTTGCTTTAAACTTGCAAAAAGGGGATTTTTGAGTCTAACCTAGCCATGTCTCACATATGTCATCATATAATTCTTTTAAACAAGATAGACTTAATCATGGATTTCAATTATGCCAAATATCATTCATAGCCTAGCCATATTCATAAGTTTGCCAAAGCATGACTTAATACATGGATTATGGTGTCAAAATTCCAACATAGTTTCATATGAACTATAATAACCAAACTTGTTTCAATTACTTGCAAAATGATTTATGCACAAAAATATACATCATGATGACATAATAACAAAGCCCCAAACTTGCACGAATTTCAATCAACTACATACATGTAGCTTCAACATAGATCACATAATTTGCGCAATATTCCAAACGTATACTTGCATAGAACTACCGCATGTAGTTCTTTATAATGAATAACATAATTTTGCACAAATATGAACTACTTTATTATCCCAATTCAAGCATACAAATCAATACAGTTGTTTATTCATACCAAAGTAATACTCTACTTACAATGGTTGCGGCGAATTCTCTAATTAAGAGATATGATTCCTTTGTTGAATTGATTAGCTTTAGGTTGCTTGAATTGCTTTAGGCTTTAGAACTTTCTCCCTAATCCTCTCTCTAGTTGGCGGCTACTCTTAGTCGTTCCTCAGCAACATGGCGGCTATGTTCTTAATTTTGAATGAATAGATTAGGGTTTAGTCTAGGGTTGTTTATATAGAGGTTAGGAACTGATTAGGACCCTTGATGTTGCTTGGATTGATCATAGCCATTCATTAGATAGAGAGACCAATTAAAACTTGCCACCTAGCCCTAATGACAAAGCAGACCACAGAGGATCGGCCAAACACAGACCTGGCCAGCCAGGTTGACTGGGGTCGACCAGGTCGACACCCCTGTCGACAGGGCTGTCGACAGCCCTGTCGACATGGGTAGCCCAGGTCGACAGCCCAGTCGACCTGGGTGGCCTAGGCGGGTGTTTATCCGCCCTGGCCCATTGGGCCCCATTTTTAATTATTTTATTCTGTTTGAATTTTAAACTTGATTCTCAAATTTCCGAAGGCCATATCTTCTTCATACGGACTCCGTTTTTCGAAAACTCGGACTCTATTTCGCGTATTTTTCCGAGACGAACGCAATGGCGTATCCCGTTTCCCTTAGTTCTTTGATTTCAAATTAATTATACTTTAATTTGTTAATTTCACAGTTATAGAATTTTCGGGGTGTTACAAATCCAAACACAACGACTATTGTCCCTAGCTAAATACCCCCATTTCGAACACAATGGGATATGTTTCGATGGCCCATTCGACTGTTTCAGTCAGTTTTTCTTCAAATTAAAATATAAAACATTCAATATTCGATTTAAACGTACATTTCAATTTGCCAAGGCTACAAACATATTCGAAAAAATTCCAGAAAAATAAATCTACATATGTTTTGACGATACGGTCCCAACAAAACAAGTTTTGTCGAATTCTGAGACTGTCTGAAAAATGGCCCTTTTCCGCTCGATCCAATTTAATAGAAATCGACCAAAAACATTTTCCCTTGCCACGCTCACAGACTAGCTTCAAAAATTATGAAATTTGAAACCTAACAATAATTTTACATCCCAGATCTAACAAAAATTGTTTCGTCGAATTCTGAGGTCATTTGCAAAATGGACATTTTCATGGGCTATATAAACTCTATAGCGACCTTTCTGAAAATTCATTTGGCCATAACTTTTGTATCCCGCTACGAAACTTCGATTTTTCAGATTCCTTAGAAAGATATTCACTAACAGATTTGAATATTATTGGTTTCACTAAAATCCGTTTTAATTTCCACCCAGTACAGTCAGTCAAAGTTTGAATTCAAATTTTGAAACTACCACGCCATTTCATGCCTTGTTTATAATTAGAATTAATTATATTTATTTTCAAACATCGATTCAAACTTACTTTTCATTGTTATTATTTAAAATATTTATTTAAAATATTTAAAATCCACTAAAATAGCCAATTTAAAAATTTTAAATTGGTTTAGATTTTCCGGGTTGTTACATCGAATTGGAGATGGAGGCGCTGAGGAGGCTGAGGGGGCGATGCAAGAGTGCGCGTAGGTGGTGGGGTGGTCCGCGGTTAGGGGTGACGGATCTAGCGGCGTTGGGACTGCGATGCGATGAGGGTGGGTTCTCGAGTTGAGGAGGGCTGAGGTGGCGGCTTTGGGAGATCGGAGGGGTGGCGATTAGCGCCGGAGGGAGGGGAGCGATGGCGTCAGGGCGGCGGTCGTGGCTGCGGGGGTGGGTCAACGGGAAGATCGTGATTTTTTTTTTCTGATTTCATTCTGTAGAAGGAGAAGGGCGTTTGGGGTAATAGGGTTTAAAAGGAAATATATATTTTATTATTATTTTATTTTCTATAAAGTCACCTTTTCATTCGAATCCCAAATCGAACCCAACGACTGTCGCCCCTAGCGTAATACCCCCATTCTGAACGCAATGGGATATGTTCCGCAAGCCAATTTGATTGTTACAATCAGTTTTTCTTAAAATTAAAATATAAATCCATATATTCAATTTTAAACGCGCATTTCAATTTATCGGGGCCACACAATAACTCTAAAAATTCCGAAAAAATTATTTCTAGCTTCGTATTGACGATACGGTTCTAACAAAACTAATTTCGTCAAATTTGAAGACCGTTTAACTACCATTTTCTAGTCGATTAAAATCAACTGAAACTGGTCAAACGCGTTTTCCTTTACCACGCTCACATATTGATTCAGAAAATTATGAATTTTGAAACCTATCAATAACTTGACATCACGGATCCAACGAAAGTGGTTTCGTCGAAAACCGAGGCCGTTTGCAAAATTTCCATTTTTAAGGGCCAAAACTCCACAACGACTATTATGAATTTTCAACTGGGTATAACTTTTTATCCCCGCTATGAAATTTTGATTTTTCAGATTCTTTGGAAAGATATTTTCAAATAGATTCTAATATTTTTGGTTTCACTAAAATCCGGTTTATTTTGAATCCTATACATTCATTTGAAATTTGAAATCGAATCTTCAAACTACCGCGCCATTTTCAATTCCTTTTATAATTAAAAGTAAAATATTTATATTCTAACGACGATCTATATAAATATATACATTCTAACTCTATTCAAAGTAAATTTCTGGTCGTTATTATTTAAAATAATTCATTTTGAATATTCAAAATTCTTTTAAATTGCCAAAATAAAAATTTTAAATTGGCTCAGATTTCCGGGTTATTACATCCTTTATTCTAAAATGTCCTTTATACTAAATTGTTATTTATTTTATAATATTCTTGTTACTAAATATTCTTTATTTCTGAATCGGGATGCGACTCAACCAATTACCATATAAGTTCATTTATATGGCTTTCATACATTGCGTATGAACGATAAATAAACATCCAAATAACAACCAGAGTGCATTCTACAACTAATCACAAGGGAGATTCTTGATTAGAATATCATCCCAAGGCCCGTGTGGTGTTTCATCCAACAAATAAATAATAAATTGTTTGTGCACTTTGGCGATGTGTGAAAATTATCGTCCCAATCACACAAACAAGTCGGATAACTTGTGAATGGAAGGGTAATATTCAATTTGAATTACAATTAATATATATCTTTAATACGTCAAACATTTCAACATCACAGACATATATTTCAAGACATCACTGACATCATATTTTGACATATGAATATTTTCACCACCATTGCCAACATATAAATGACAATGTTTTAATCCTTCCTATAATAAAATGTAAATTTTATTGCTAACATATTTCATTTCAATAATGAGAAATTTTAATGATTCATACATACGAAATAAAAATGTAAATTTTCATTGTTAAACTATTCCATTTTTATATCTAATTCTTTTTAATGCATACAATGGAAATATAATTTTCATTGTCAAATCCTTTTAATGAAAACAACTTACAATAAAATGAAGTGTTATCGTCCAATCTTTTTATTGCAAAAACAAATGACAACAAAATTGTGAACTTTATATTCTAATCTTTTTATTGTAAAAAAATGGCTATAAAAATATAAACTTTAATAATTATACTTTTCATTGTAACAAAACAACAATAAAAATATAGACTTTAATAACTATACTTTTTATGGTAATAAATCGACAATAAAAATCTAACCTTCTATTTAAATTCTTTTTATTGTAAACAAATGACAATAAAAAACTAATCTTTTATTTCAATATTTTTTATTGAAAACAATGTTACATAAAAATGTAATCTTTTAATTCTATTCTTTCTAATGAAAACAATATTACATAAAAATGTAATTTTTTGAATCTACTCTTTTTATCGCATCTAAAATGTCTATAAAAATGCAACTTTAAAATCTACTCTTTTTATAGCATCTAAAATGTCTATAAAAAATGCATGTGACGGCCCGCCTCGTACCAGCCTGCATTTCCTCCAAAAGTGCGCTGTACACATGCCCGACTAGCACAAGACGGTCGTCAGAAGAAAGGAAAGAAGGGAACGAACTAATCAAAGGACCTGTAGAATGTCTCACAGCGCGTGGAATAAAATATAATAATAACATACTTGACATAAAACAGGCGAGACAGCGCATAAGCTGATAACTAAAACCAACATCAATCTCAAAGCAGCGGAAATCCAAATACAGCTTATTACAACTTTCCAAATTTACTGTCTCTAAACAAAAGAAAGCTAAAATGGAAGATACACCAACAATGCCCAAGCAGTGATCTTCAACAACACAGGGAGATTACTATATATATATTACGTGGAAGCCTCCTGCTCGTCTCCGGATCATCTACCCGTGCATCACCAGCTAACCTGTCTCTAGTCTGCTCGTGAGAGCACCCAGAGTAATAAGAAGAGACATAAAACTCTGGGTCAGACATAAAGCCTGGTATGAGCGATAAGCATCTAAACAGAATAATAACAGGTATACTAAGCCATACCTGAACCTGGACCTGCAACCAAAGAGTTAGTACCACATACCGTACAATACTCCAAGGTGCCAAAATAAATAGTGTAAGAATACGGGGGTGGGGTGTGCATGTCACAATGATAGCAAACAAATCATCCACAGCAACCATCCTCACATCTCTCACTCAGTGCATAAAGCGTACGACATCTACCACTTTGGAACACTAGACAAACTGAGGTAACGACGAATCCCGACTTGTAGGAACCCTGCTGTGACCAAGCCAAACACTTGGAGTCATGACCAAACATTTCAATGACCCACTTCATTGGTCGTAGCCCTTGGTTCTACCAATGCCATAATGGCCCTGAATCCGCCTTCGTACCTCCTACCATAGTGGTCCAAAGCTATAGACGTCGATAACTCCTTGGCACGCGTCCCGCAGCAAAGCCCAACCATGAAGCGAACTCGTTGATTCCCTTCTGAATCTTAAGCTCCAACTTCTCGTTTGGACTTCCTTTGCGTCTCGGGTTTGGTCGAATTGGAGTGGGTCTTCAGAAGAGTTGTCGCGCATTAACAGTCCTAGAATTCGGTTCGGTTCGGTAGTCATCATCTTCATCGGTTCGGGTCGGTAGTCATCTTCTTCATCGGTTCGGGTCGGTAGTCATCGCCTTCATCGGTTCGGGTCGGTACTCCACTTCGGGTCGGTTGTCTCTGTTTGAGTTCGGTGGTTGCTCCCTTCTGAGTTCTCATACCCGATCCTGTCCTTCTCCAATTGCCGATCCGCTCCGCCCCCTTAGCGTACTCCGATCCAATCCTCTCCAATCCGATCCGCTCCCTAGTTTCGATCCGATCCGCTCCCTAGTTCCGATCCGATCCCCCTTGTCCACTCCAACTCTAAGCAAACAGCCGTCCTTCTCGCCGATCCTCCTCCAGTGACAAGCTCCGATCCAGTTCAGATTTCCTTGGTCAGTTCACAAATCCGATCCGACCCTCTACTCCGATCCGATCCGGTTCGGAACCTGCACATTTCTGCAACTTTCCAGCGAGCTTTCTACGCCATTCGACGACGTTTTCGAGCAATTTAACTATTCTAAACAATCATAAAACATACCATAGAGTCATAGTAACATGTAATAGCAACCACAAACAACAAACAACAATTTAAATGAATCAAAATGGATCAAAAGTGGCCAAAACCTCACATTTTCTTATAATCCCTCCTAATCATGTTTAAGCATACGATTAGCAAAACACATCGAAATTAACCCAAATTTCTAACAGAGCCTTAAAACATTATTTTAGAATTTTAAGAATTTTCCAGAATTTATTTACGTATAAATTCGCTAATCTTCACTAATTACCCTTAATCACTGTAATTAGTGCAAAAACTATGCAAATCACTCACCTTGGCCACAAATGAAATTCTCAGAACTGAAACTCCTCTGATTTGGGGCGAATACTGATGTCTAACAGCAGTTCCAACCTTACTTTGGTGCTTTTTCTCCTTAATTTGGTGTTGCTAAGCCTAATCTTCAATTAGAGAGTGATTTGGGGTGTTTTAGATGTAGGAAGCCATTACTAGGATCTCAAAGAGGTTTGTGGCTGCTCAAAACTGAAATGAAAGTGATAACCTAACCCTAATCAGACCTCCTATACCTCTAAACCCGAAATTCCCCTTGGGCCTAGCTGCTAATCACCCGGTTAAGCCCAACTAAGCTGTTTTTCACCATCTGAAACTTGTTTCAGCCATATCTCCCAAACGGTAAGTCCGTTTGGCTAATGTGACCACTCTACGGAAAGAGAAACCATCGTTCGGAGCCAATGGAAGTGGTTTCAGGTCAAAATTCCTTTCCAGTCAAAAGTTATGGCCAAAACAGTGCCAACTAGGGGTAAAATGGTCATTTAAAAATCGGGAAAAATCGTGAACATGGGAAATGACCCCAATAGTCGTCTCCCAAAGTTACATGACCATACGACTTCGTATGTAAAAGAAATAAATACTCTACGATCCTATGATGCGTAGAATGCGGGTCGTTACAATGCAACTTTAAAATCTACTCTTTTTATTGCATATGAAATGTCAATAAAAATGCAACTTAAAAATCTACTTTTTTATTGTCTCTAATTTGACAATAAAAATGCAACTTAAAAATCTACTCTTTTTATTGCATATGAAATGTCAATAAAAGTGCAACTTAAAAATCTACTCTTTTTATTGTCTCTAATTTGACAATAAAAATGCAACTTTAAAATCTACTCTTTTTATTGCATATGAAATGTCAATAAAAATGCAACTTCAAAATCTACTCTTTTTATTGTCTCTAATTTAACAATAAAAATGCAACTTTGAAATCTACTCTTTTTATATTTATTGTCTCTAATTTGACAATAAAAATATTTTCTTTTAAATCTAATCTTTTTGTTTGAACAACTTTGACGCTAAAAATGTTCTTTTTATTTGGGCAACTTTGACGCTAAAAATATGTTCCTTTTAGTAGAAACAAAATAACGCTAAAAATATGTTCTTTTAATCTAAAAAGAAAATGACAACAAAATATGTTCTTTCTACATTTTAACTAATTGAGAATAAAAATGAAATCTTTTATTTCAACTCTAATTCGTTTACAAGAACCATATTTCATGAAAAAATAAAAATGAGAGTTTTATTGTTAGGTTAATTCCAACGTTCACATGCCAAAATAAAGATGAAATCTTTAATATAAAATAATCCCATGTTCATGAATAAAAATAAAGATGAAATCTTTATTCTAAAATAATTCCATGTTCATAAATCAAAATAAAGATGAAATCTTTATTCTAACTCTCAATCCCAAGTTTATGTATTCAATAAAAACTGTATTTTTATGAATAAATCACATCAATATTAATGGATTTAAAAATAAAAGTTGAAATTTTTATTTCAATCAAATCTGTATGCATGGATCTAAAATGAAAGACATAGATCTGAATGACAGAAGGTAAATCTAGAAAATAGTAGAACGATTTTACTGTAAACTATAACCATATCAATAGATCTAAAATATGATTTTATTTTAGATCTGTATTTAACCGCAACTAGAGATTCAACAAAAAATGAAATTTCATCGTAGATCTAGCAAATTATGAATATCATAATATATCACAAGCAACAATCAACAAATTCTAAATCACAAACATCGCAAATCTAAATCAATAACCTACATACAATTATTTTAAAAGCGAGAAAAATAATTAAATTATAATTAATTATCTAAAACAGAAATCTCACCTTGTTCAAAGTGGATCTATAATTCTAAACGGTTCAGAATCTGTTCCATCGTGAAGATATTTTCACCATGATTCCAACGCGACTGATTTTTCAATTTTCTAACAACGTATGCAAAAGTTATGATAATTTTTTCATTCGATGATTAAAAAATTAATCAAATTAAATAATAACCTTTTAATCCACCCTTAATAATGTTTGAATTAAAACGCTGTGTCATCGTCTTCGTTTCTCTTCCGTCGTACTGAATCCAAAAAGCCAGCCTCCTTCTTTGAAAGTCACGCCACCCACAAGTCTCTTTTTTGATCACCGCCTTTGAAGTTGTTCATCTCCCTTTGCTCTTCATTTTTGCCTTTGGAAATTTCTAATTTCCTAGAGTGGATGGAGAGAAATTGTAACGATAAGGATTTCGCCCAGACCTAATCGATCGCTAACCCGACCAAGACCATTCAAAACCTGAAACGTAATGAGGACAAGACGAATCAGAACACAAATAGAAGAACATTTCATTGTATATTACAACAATTTCATCAGATTACAAGAATATGCAGAGTATGAATAAATATTACACAGAAAATATTAGAGATTCAATTTACATTACATAGCAGCGGAACAATTATTACATAATATTTCATGCCTTTATTGTCCAAAATTTATTTTATAACAAATAAGTGATAGTAAATATTTATGCATGTGCCTGTATGTAAAATGCATTAAAGGAAATTTTACTAATAGGAAAAGGTTAACATATGTTAACCAAAGGAATAATTAAGTAATTAAGGCCGACATTTATGGAAAAAAACAAAAAAAATAAGAAAGATGTAGCATTTTCCTTATTATTTGCACATTCGTTCCAGCTAGTAATTAAACTCTAAATCATATATATGCATATAAAATGAAATTAAACCTTTGTGATAATTTGAAAACTAAAATTACAAAATATAATCAAGCTTCAGTTTAGAAAGATTTATAAGATCAAAATTGTAGTTGTACGTAAAGGAAGAAAAAAAATTCAAAACTCGAATAAAAATGACATATATATAACAAAATGGAGAAAGAAGATTTAAATGGATGTAGATTTAAGAAATGAGAGTACAAAATAAGATACCTGTAAAAAGAATATAGGGAAGGAAATAAATGAATGCATAGGTAATGTGAACTAGGATGCATGAATGTAGAAAAAAAGAGAAAAGAAAATGTGAGCATGCAGATGCATGAATGTAGAAGTAAGGAAAGAAAAGAATTGCGTTATTAATGAAGAAATAAAGTGGAGAGAAAGGAACCATTGAATTTGGGGAAGTGGAAAAAGGATAAAATCTGAATAAGCAAAGAAATTTAGTGCATGATTTATTTGATTATTAATGTCAACATTAATTTTCGTTATCTGCTAATTAAAACGTGCATTGTATACCGTTGACACTCTATTTCTTTACAATTTCTCTTCTACAATTTAAACTGGAAACATTCTTTTATTATCAGTAGTCAAAAGTTAATTATTACAAATATACAATAATTTCTTAAAATAAAAATTTTAAATTGGTTCCAAAATTCTGGGTTGTTACAATGTGACGACCAAGAAATTTCGCTCGATCCGAATCAGTCGCTAAACCGACCTAGACCATTCGAAACGCCTGATTGTTTTGAGAACATGACAAAATAGAACGCAGACGGAAGAACATTTCATTGTATCTTACAACAATTCCATCAGAATACAAGAATATACAGAGCATAAATAAATATTACACAGAAATATCAGAGATTTAAATTACATTTAAATACATCGCAGCGGGAAATAATACAATACACAACTAGAAGAGATATATGGATACAAAGCTTTCCGGATATCATTCCAGCTGTAAACCAGGGTCCTGTGAATATAAATCTGCAAAACCAAAACTACTAGCTGCCCGTGTCAAAATAAGGGCACCCAAAGTTTAGGTTAAAACAATAAACTCCAGGTCAGTCATGTAACTGGTGTGAGAACTAAAGCAGTTATTAATCTTTATTTTCAAAGTAAGGTAAATCAAGGGACCACGCCGTATAACACAGAACGGGTTTCCTCCCAAGAACACCAGTGCATAAAACAACAATGCAATGCTAAATAAAGAAAAATGAAGCTATTATAAGACCTAGGTCCCATCACATAATGCAACGCAAGCCGGAGGATAGGGTTTTTACCTTATAATAGCCAAGAATGCTTGATACGTTTAAAACAAATCATTTGATACTATTATAAGTGCATAGTGTATAAAATAACTTCGAATCATAAGTATCAATCATAGACGGCATAAGCGCCCCATCCCACTTTGTCGCCATACTAGGCTCTACAAATAAAACCGCAAATGTCACGTATTTGGAAATTGGATTTCCATCTATGAACCGAGGCTAGGGATCGTCCTCTACCGATTCGAGACTCTTTAGCCCGAGCCTCAGGCAAGCACGCAGGCAAGCCTTGGAGCGACAGGGCTGGTCCGCCGATGTGGATTAAAATTCATGAACACTACGTTTCCCCGCCTTTGGGGCGTAAATGAGCCAACGAATGGCTCCATCGGACCCGGATCGTCCGATCTAACTGAGGCGCCTCGCAACAGCAACAACCACACAGGTGAAAAGTATATAAATGTCAGGGCTGGTAGGTCACTGACACCACCCTAGCTAGAAAGAAACGCATGTCCTCCCTGAGGTCCTCTCCCGTTTCTGGTTCACAACCGGGGTGTGAGGCTTGCGAATTCACGTTACACAATGCCATGCTACACAGGCGGTGCTTTGATCATCAACCACAAGACCCTGCTTTTCAACAAAAGCCTTGATCATCTGCCACTTAGGCATGCCACACAGGCAATTCACTCCATGCGATTGATATCCATCAGTATATAACCCCTGAGCTCGTACGTCTCAGAGAAGGGCGTTAAGCAAGAGAATAAATTCTCCGCCGCCAAAAAGATATATATTTAATAGAAATCAATCACACAGACTAAAATCCAATGTCAGACACACAATCCATTTACAAGTTCATTCTGGGTCTGAACGAAACTGGAGGCACCTAGTACCCCGCATATCCATCGATCTCTAAATACGTCTGGACGATCACCAACTGATTCCCTCCTCTTGGGTGTACAACCCAATCAAGACCATCAGTAATCACCCAAACGACGTGAAGACCTCCGATCTTCGACCATCGTCTTCATCTTCGACACCACGTCGAATCAGTTATTCAGAATGGGATAAACCCGGTCTTTCTGAAAAACTCACATATATATATAATAAACACGTGTTACACAAACACAACATACGCCTCATTCCAATTTAGAATATTCTTTTATTCAAATATTCTTATATTTTGGGAAAGGTTCCCATTAATTTTATCAAAGATAAATTCTTTAAATTTATTCTTTAATCTCCTTTGAATATCAATTCAAACTAGTCGGGATTAGCGAACCACACCGAAGTAATCATTTGTTTTTATTTCCCAGTCCCAACCTACTCATCCCATGAAGTAAAACTGGTCATACTTCCTATCTAACACCACGGTGTTATCGGTAAATTCAATTACCATTTCACGTTCAAATCTAATTAAAGATTTAACTATCGCCAGGAGTAAAACTGGTGATACTCCATTCTCGATATTTTCAATCTAATTAAAGATTAATTAAAACTCCACTTAGTTTTAATCGTTAACTGGGTTAAAGAATCAGTGTCATTTAAAACACGGTTCACGATAAACCCAAAATCACATTCCATTAATTATCGGGTTAAAGAACAAGTGTTATTTAAAATACTGTTCACGATAAACCCAGAAATCAATATCAATTCAATTAAATATTATTTAATTGGTACACTTCATTAAATCTAAATAAAAAGATTTAATCTTTTCTCAACTGGGCTTAAGAACAGTGTTAGTCAAGACACCATTCACGACAAACCCAAATCACATTTGATATTAAATACAAGGCTCCGAATAGAAATTATATCGGCTTATATTCCATATCAAACTCTACGACTAACAAATATCGTATTGGAAATAACGATATAAATATATCTTTCAAATTCCCATAACCATATCTGTATCATCACGAAACCCAACATCGAAATATTCCAAAGACAATTTCGATTCAAATCTATTCCAATTCAATTATTGGAAATTCTGGTTATTTTTAAAACCCTTTTTAAATTCAATTTATTTGAAAACAAATAGAATTTTAATTCTAGTTCAAAACTAGTTCAATTCGATAAAAATCTATTTTTATCTTTTCAAATATGGAGTTTTTCTTCCCAATTCTTCACAAATCATTTCTTATGATTTTACACAAATTATTACTATTTTTAATAATTTTATCAAGGCCCGTACAGTCGATTTCCATCAATGGCCATCGAACTGTACTTATAGCGACCTTTTCCAAATTTGATTTGGACATAATTCCAAATCCAATAGTTAGATTTCTAATTTCCAATATTCGTTAGAAAGCTCTTTTCGATATGAACCCAACGGTTCCAGTTTTAGGAGAATCCGACGGTCGGATCTCTCGTAATATCCGTTTGAAGTCAATAGCCGAAATTCGCGAACTGCCGCAGCGCGGCGCGTTCTATTCAGGCCATTATACTATATATATATATAATATATATAATATATACTTCGTTGATTTCCTTTTAAAACGTATTTTATAAATCGTTTTAAATTCATTTTCAAAACGGTTTCAACTTCATATTCAATTTCAAATCTAAATTGAATATTCCAATATAAATTCGTTTTAAATTCATTTCAAATTGATTTCAAATTGATTTCAATTCAATTTCAATTTAATTCGAATGCAATTCCTTTCGATTTCAATTCGAATTCAATTCTATTCAATTTCAATTCGAATTCATTTCTATTCAATTTCAATTCGAATTCACTTCTATTCAATTTCAATTCGAATTCATTTCTATTCAATTTCAATTCGAATTCACTTCTATTCAATTTCAATTTGAATTCATTTCTATTCAATTTAATTCGAATTTCAATTCTTTCCAAAATTTTAGATTTTGAAATCACTTTCGATATTCGTTATAAAATGAATAAAATCGATATAAATATCGTTCACGTCACAATGGCATAAATCTAATGAACACGGCTTCATATATTGATATTTTCAAATATTCCATTTCGAATATTTCTATTTCAAATATTCTATTTCAAATATTTCTTTCTCAAATATTTCTACCTCTAAACTGGAATGAGACCCAATCAATTACCATATAACGTTAATTATATGGATTTTCTACCACACGTATATAACAACAACGATAAATTATCAACCATCATCCAAAGTGCATTCTACACTGTATAAGCATCAAAGATAAATATTCAACGCTTATAACAGTCTGTCAATCAATCGATCGACATACAACTAAACAATCGGGATTATTGTGCGTCAAATATCATCCCAATACCCGTGTGGGGTTTCAAATAATCAAACACAGATTTTATTTGTGCAGTTGGACGATGTGTAAAATTTATCGTCCCAATCAATATCAGTCAAATGTGTGTATATAAACAAATCGTCCGATTTGTTTATTTTTATTTCTTTTCATATACACGTTAAAAATTCTATTTTTAACTATAAAATATTTTTAGCTATATAAATATTTTATTTCATTTCACATCACATCACACAATCAACTACACAACAAAATCAAACAAACAAGCATACAAGCCGTCCATGGTCTGTGGACGACGGGTGTCGGGTGCTACTAAACACCGTCTGCATCCTAGTATATATTTCAACTGGAAAAATAAATTAAAGGTGAGAAGTTCTCACCGAATAGCTAATCCAATCCCATGACTCTTCAAATGTAGAAGTCTTCGCCGTTCTTGCCTCTTGTCACTTTCTTTGCCCGTATTCTCTACATATATAAAAAATCACATTTTTATATTCTTGCTATGTATCTAAAAATCATATTTTTACTTCGCTATTCAATATATAAAAATCAAATTCTTACTTCGCTATTTAATATATAAAAATCGAATTTTTACTTTGCTATTCAATATATAAAAATCGAATTTTTACTTTGCTATACAATATATAAAAATCGAAATTTTACTTCGCTATACAATATATAAAAATCATATTGTTACTTTGCTATTCAATATATAAAAATCACATTTTTACTTTGCTATTCAATATATAAAAGTCACATTTTTACTTTGCTATTCAATATATAAAAATCGAAATTTTTTTTTTGCTATGATGTTATAAAAATCCTATTTTTATTTACAAAACAATGATATTTTTGTTTACAAAAATATTGCAATCTCTATATTAACTCTTAAAAAAAGAAATAAAATAATAAATTAAAAAGGAAAACTCACGGTTGATAAAAAAAGAAGATGGAGGAGGGGAGCTTCGTCTGCGTCGCTGGGGGTGAGGGAAGTCGGAATCTCGGCGGCGGTGGCCTGGGTGGCGTCGACGTCGGGTTCAGGAGGTTGGGGGGGTGCTGGGTCCGAACGGAGGTGTTGGGTCGGGTTTTGTTAGAGGGAGAGGGTGCGAGAGGTGGGGCATCGCCTTGGTAGGAGATGGCGGCGACGACGGCCCCCGCCTGGCGGCGACGTGGATCGACAGGGCGCTGCACTTTTTCTCCTTTTTTTTTGAATGAATTGAATCGAGGGGGGGGGGGCTGAGAGGAGGTAAGGAGAAAGGGAGAGAAGGATATTTATTTTATTTTATTATTTAATTCAAAAAGTTGACCTTTTTAATTTGACCTCCAAACGAGGCCCACCGCCTGTCGTCCATAGCTAATTACCCCCATTTCGAACACAATGGGATATGTATCGTAAGCTGATTCGACTGTTTCGATCAGTTTTCGTTGAATTTAAAATATAAATCTTTATATATTCAATTTAAACGCACATTTCAATTTACCAGGGCCACATACTAACTTGAAAAATTCCATAAGAATATTTTCTAGCTTCGTATTGACGATACGGTCCTAACAAAATTAGTTTCGTCAAATTCTGAGACCGTTTGAAAAATGGCCATTTTCCAGTCGATTAAAATCAACTTAAACTGGTCAAACGCGTTATCCTTTGCCACGCTCACATATTGATTCAAAAAATTACAAAAATTGAAACCTAGCAATAACTTTACATCATGGATCCAACAAAAGTGGTTTCATCGAAATCCGAGGTCGTTTGCAAAATTTCCATTTTTAAGGGCCTGAATTCCATAGCGACCATTCAGAATTTTCAACTGGACATATCTTTTGATTCCCGCTATGAAATTTCGATTTTTCAGATTCATTGGGAAGATATTATCAATTAGATTCGAATATTTTTGGTTTCACTAAAATCCGGTTTATTTTGTACCCGGTATGTTCAATTGAAGTTTGAAATCGAATTATCTAACTACCGCGCCATTTTCAATTCCTTTTATATTTATAAATAATTATTTATATTCCAACGACGATCTATATAAATATATTCGTTCGAATTATATTCAAAATAAATTTCTCGTCGATATTATTTAAAATCATTCATTTAAATATTCAAATTTCGCTAAAATTGCCAAAATAAAAATTTTAAATTGGCCCAAATTTCCGGGTTATTACATACAATCTCCCCCACTTAAAATCTTTTCGTCCTCGAAAAGGAACGGAGCTGAAAGTTGTTATATTTTCCAACTCAATTTTCCTTCTTTTATTGGTTTTAATAATTTTATTAGTTGAAATAATAATCATACAACACAATCATCAATCAATTAGTTGATTAATTTTTCAAATATTTATAACTTTTATATATCAAAAATCATATTTTCTAAGATTGGATTATATAATCAGAAATATGTTAATTGTAGACTTGTCACTCTCAACTCGTTCTAGGGCATTTCTAACCCCATCTCTAACGAGTTTTCTCATTCTAGGATGCTACTGATCTTATCTCTAATGAGTGTTCTTATATAGGATATTACTAATCCTACCACTAATGAGTCTTCTGCTCAATTCTAACGAGTTGTACCCCAATGATTTGAGTTAACCAAGGTCTGATACCAACTGTAACAACTCGGATTTTGCATGGACCTAACCGATCGCTAAATCGACCAAGACTGCTCAAAACCCGAATACACTAACTCTGGGAATACAACACATCTGAACAAGTAACAACAGACTTTTATAAACATTATAATAATGTTATATCAGAGTACAGAATATCAGTGTACATCGATAAAATACAGCGAAAGATAATTTACCATAATTTAATACATTGCAGCAGAAATGAATAAACTAATATAGCGGAAGTCTATCAATGATTTGGACACAGCTTTAAGCTGTGATCTAGAATCCTGCTCAATATATCTGCAAAATAAGCTACTCGACTGCCCGTGTGGAAAAGAGGGCACCTGAGTTTGCAAAGTGAAACAAAATACGGATCATCATGGGCCTGGTATGAGAAATCTTTCCAAACTTATCTATTAATAAGGCTAATCACAGGACCATGCCGCTAACACAGAACGAGTTTACTCCATTTGATTGTCAGTGCATGGAATAAAGTAAATCGTTTAAAATAACGTAATTCTTTTTAGAAAAATGAAACCATTATAAGACTTAGGTCCCATCACACAATGCAACGAAAGCCGGAGGATAGAGTTTTACCTTATAATGGTCAAAATGCTTGATACGATAAAATGGATTTGATATTATTATTAGTGTGTATATGTTTCAAAACAATTTCAATCATAATGTATCAATCATAGACAACATAGTACCCCATCCTACTATGTCGCCATACTAGTTGTACAATCAAAATCGCATGATGTCGTATTGGAAATTGGAATTTCCATCATGAGTCAAGGCTAGGAACGATCTCCTTACAGATTCGAGACACTCTAGCAATGTCGCAGGATCCCCCGCAATGAACCCTTGGATCCTGCAGGGCCAGTCCACCAATAACGTTAGTGGATTGGAAATTCCTGAACACACATTTTCCGGTCCTATTGAACCTATAAAATGGTCACAATTGACCAATAAATCTGAGGCGCCTCATTCCATCAACCACATAAGTAAAATTGTCAGGGCTTGATAACGCTAATGTCACTTCTAGCTAGAAAGAAATGTGTGCACTCCCTGCGTTCCCTTATCCCGTTTTTGACTCTTACCGGGGTGTAAGGCTCGAGAGGTAACGTTATACACAAAGCTATGCCGAAAATATACTATGCTTTGATCATCATCCACAAGGCTTTGCTTTTCAACAAAAGCGTCGATCAAATGCATCTTGGCATGCCACATTAACAATTCACGCCATGCGATTGATAACTACCAATATATAATCTATGAGCTCTTGCGTCTCGAAGAAGGGTGTTAAGTAAGAGAATAAATTCTCCGCCACCACAGATATATATTAAATAGAAATCAATTTAATTTACATGGAATGAATCCAATGTCAGAAATACACCCATTTACAAGTCCATTCTGGGTCTGAACGAAACCGAAGTTACCTTATTCCTCGTCCCGTATGTCCAATATGGAAGAGAGGTGCTTGCATATCCGGACAATCAACAAGTACATCTGGACAACTACCACTTTAACCCTTTCTTAGGAGAAAATCAGTCCAGGGCATCAGTAGTCATCCATTCGATGTGAAGATCGCCGATCTTCAACCAACATCTTCTTCTTCGACTTTTAATCATCGCAGTAATTATTCGGAATGGGTTAAACCCGGTCTTCCCGAATAACTTGCATATTTTAAAATCAAAGATCAAGTATTATAAAAACACATCAAAAGCCTCATTCCAATTCAGAATATTCTTTAAATAAAATATTCACATTATTCTATCAAAGATAAATTCTTTAAATTTATTCTTAAATCTTTCTTTTAAAGATTTATGAAAACTCCAATTTTGTTTTAGTATCAAAAATCATTATTTAATGATTATTTAAATTTAACAATTAAATCTTATCTTTAACTAGGTTAAAGAACTAATATCATTTAACTCCCAATTCACGTAATCCCAAAATCGTCTTCCATTAAATATGGAATTTTCACAGAAATCAAATCAATATATAATCGATATAAATTTCTGTATCAGACCAATAATATAGATGGAATAACGGCAAAGACTCTTAAATTCCATATATAGTATTGGTCTTCTTTTACGGAAGCTAATCTCGATTATTATTAAATCGAATTCCATTCAATTCCAATCTAATATATTAATTTGGAAAACTTACTTTGGAAAAATTTACTTTGGAAAAATTTACATTAAATCTAAATAAAAAGATTTATAAATTCCAAATCATATTTTCACTGGAAATCGGGTTAAAGAACAAATGTCGTTTAAAACATTGTTCATAATAAACCCAATTCACATTTCGTTTTATTCCAATTACTAAATATAATTGGAAACTCTAATAATCTTAATTAAAAGATTTATTCTTTTTCTCAACTGGGTTTAAGAACTGTGTTATTGAAGACACCGTTAATGACAAACCCAAAAATTCAATTTACTTATTTAATTCTAAATAAATATTAATTAATTGGAAAACTCCATTAAATCTTGATTAAAGATTTATTCTATTTCTTTATTAAAATAATGTTTCAAAATATTAGATTTTGAAAATTACTACTTTTTATTCTATTCATTATAAAATGAATAAAAATAATTGATAAACCCGTTCAGGTTAATATGGCATTTCAACTTATAATGGGATAAATAGTCCAATTCATTACCATGTCCATTTGTTATTTATAATGGGCTAGACCTCCCACATTAGGCCTACAACTTGCGGATGTTGGACATGCCGGTCGGGTCCGGGCAGACTTATCCCACAAGTTGGGCTTAACCTTGTGTCATAGCCAGCTTCTTATTTGCGCACTTAGACCTCTCATATTAGGTTCAACATTTGTGGCTGCTGGATATGCGGTCGGGTCCGGGCAGACTACTACCACAAAAGCAACCTAACCTCGTGTCAAAAGTTCAATTATATTTTATAATTGTAATTATTTCACTGAAAAATATTCATTATTTTAAACTATTCTTTATTTAAAATATCTTTATTCTAAAATATTCTTAATTTAAAGTATCCTTTATTCTAAATTGTTGTAACGACCCGTATTCTACGCATCATAGGATCGTAGGATATTTATTTCTTTCACATACGAAGTCGTATGGTCATGTAACTTTGGGAGACGACTATTGTGGTCATTTCCCATGTTCATGATTTTTCCCGATTTTTAAATGACCATTTTACCCCTAGTTGGCACTGTTTTGGCCATAACTTTTGACTGGAAAGGAATTTTGACCTGAAACCACTTCCATTGGCTCCGGATGATGGTTTCTCTTTCCGTAGAGTGGTCACATTAGCCAAACGGACTTACCGTTTGGGAGATATGGCTGAAACAAGTTTCAGATGGTGAAAAACAGCTTAATTGGGCTTAACCGGGTGATTAGCAGCTAGGCCCAGAGGGGAATTTCGGGTTTAGAGGTATAGGAGGACTGATTAGGGTTAGGTTATCACTTTCATTTCAGTTTTGAGCCACCACAAACCTTCTTGAGACCTTAGTAATGGCTTCCATCCTCTAAAACCATCCCAAAACACATTTTTAGTGAAGATTAAGCCTAAACTACATCAAAACAAGGCCAAATAGCAACAAAGCAAGGTTGGAGCTGCTGCTATACATAGGAATTCGACCCAAACAGAGAATATTCAAGATTTGGTGTTTTATTTTGTGGCCAAGGTGAGTGATTTGCATAGTTTTTGCACTAATTACGGTAATTAAGGGTAATTAGTGAAGATTAGCGAATTTATACACTAATAAATTCTGGAAAAATGTTTAGAAATTCTTAAATAATGTTTTATGCCTCTAGTTGAAATTTGGTTCGATTTGATTAAGTTTTGTTAACCCTATGATCAGTTTTACTTAAACATGCTTAAGGGAAAATAAGGAGTTTTGGCCACTTTTGATCCATTTTGACACATTTGAATGGTTGTTTGCTGTTGTGGTTGCTATTACATGTTGCTATGACTCTATGGTGTGTTTTATGATTGATTAGAAGTGTTAGATTTGTCAAAAACGCCGTCGAATGGCGTAAACTGCTCGCTGGAAGAACTGCAGGAAATCATCCGAACCGGATCGGTGGGAGTGAGGGCGATCCGATCCGATGGCGCGACCCGATCCGATGGCGCGACCCGATCCGCCGATGGCTGAAGACCCCGATCCGATGGTGCGATCCGATCCGATCCGTCGATGCTTAAAGACTCCGATCCGTCGATGCTTAAAGACTCCGAATCTGATCTTGTGGGAGACTCCGATCCGACGGCGCGATACGATCCGATCCGACCAAGACTTCGCGAGGCGATCCATGTTGCTTCACGAAGAGGAGCCCGAACCGATCCAGTGAGGTGACCACGATTCAAACCATTCGTGAGCAGAAAGTACGACCCGAGCCGGTGTGCTTGGGGGAGGCCGATCCGAACCGCTACCAGATGGATGCCACGAACTGCACCGCGTTGATGATGGGGAGCTAAAGACCGAACCGAACCGATGGCAAAGAGGGGATCCGAACCGATCCGGTGATGACAGAAACCCGAGATGCAAAGGAAGCCCAAATGAGAAGTTAGAGCTCAAGATTCAGATGGGAATCAACGAGTTCGCTTCATGGTTGGGTTTTGCTGCGGGGCGCGTGCCAAGGAGTTATCGACGTCTATAGCTTTGGACCACTATGGTAGGAGGTACGAAGACGGATTCAGGGCCATTATGGCATAGGTAGAACCAAGGGCTACAACCAATGAAATGGGTCATTGAGATGTTTGGTCATGACTCCATATGTTTAGCTTGGTCATAGCAGGGTTTCTACGAGTCGGGATTCGTCGTTACCTCAGTTTGTCTAGTGTTCCAAAGTGGTAGATGTCGTATGCTTTACGCACTGAGTGAGAGATGTGAGGATTGTTGCTATGGATGATTTGTTTGTTATCATTGTGACATGCACACCCCACCCCCGTATTCTTACACTATCTATTATGGCACCTTAGAGCATTGTACGGTATGTGGTACTAACTCTTTGGTTGCAGGTCCAGGTTCAGGTATGGTTTGGTATACCTGTTATTGTTTTGTTTAGATGCTTATCGTCATACCAGGCTTTATGTCTGACCCAGAGTTTTATGTCTCCTCTTATTACTCTGGGTGCTCACACGAGCAGACTAGAGACAGGTTAGCTGGTGATGCACAGGTAGATGATCCGGAGACGAGCAGGAGGCTTCCACGTAATATATATATAATATTCTCCCTGTGTTGTTGAAGATCACTGCTTGGGCATCGGTGGTGCATCTTCTACTTTAGCTTTCTTTTGTTTAGAGACAGTAAATTTGGAAAATTGAAATAAGCTGTATTTGGATTTCCGCTGCTCTGATGATTGATGTTGATTTTAGTTATCAGCTTATGCACTGTCTCACCTGTTTTATGTCAAGTATTTTGTTAATATATTTTATTCCATGCGCTGTGAGACATTCTACAGGTTCCTTGATTAGTTCATTCCCTTCTTTCCTTTCTTTGACGACCGTCCCGTGCTAGTCGGGCATATGTACAGCGCACTTTCGGAGGAAATGCAGGCTGGTGCGGGGCGGGCCGTCACACTTGGTATCAGAGCTCTAGGTTGCGTAGTTAACCTAGGGAAGTTATCAGGGAGAGATAATATACGTATACGAGAGAGCGTATTTGTGATTATTTTGGTTTTCAAAAGCTATATATATACTATTACTAGTATAAGGATGAAGTCGTACTGCACTAGCACCACTATGGAGTCGTTAATCGTTTCCTTTTTCAGATTGACGATGAGCCGATATACTAGAGGTGCTGGTAGGGGAGCCAACAATGGGAATGCTGCTGACATGAGGACGATGTTTACTGACCTCATGAGAGAGATGCTTAGAGATGTGCAGAGGGCAGCTCCCAATGGTGGAAATGGTGGTGGTCCAATAGTGCAGGCGCCAAGAGTCGACTTCGCCAAGCTGAATAAGGATTATACTAGTCTTGGTGGGAAGCCGTTCCACGGAACGGAGTCGGCTACGGATGTTCAAGATTGGTTGGATAGTTGCGAACGCATCTTCGAGGATTTGGGTATCGAGGATGCGATGAAGAGAAAGCTAGCGTCCCGTCAGCTGCAAGGGCGGGCAATGAATTGGTGGAATGCTATAAAGGCAGCTACTCCCGAAGATCAGATTACTTGGGAGCAGTTTAAGGCTCGCTTTAGTGAGAAGTTCATTCCAGCTGCTCAAAAGTCAGTGCTGTTTAAGAAGTTCTTGGAGCTCAAGCAGAATGGCAGGGCTGTCTCGGAGTATATTGCTGAATTTGACACTTTGTCAAAATATGGGTTATCTCTTATTTATACTGCCGAGAAAAAGAATGAGAAATTCATAACTGGTTTGGATCAGTACTTGGGGGAAAAACTTATTAACCACATCGATGAGACGTTTGAATCGATTGTGGGGAAAGCATTAAGATCGGAAAGTCTCTACCCTAAGCCGAAGACTGAGGTTGAATCTGCAGATGAGCCAAAGCCACAAGCAAGTGGTGGAGGCAAGGGTGGTTCCCAAAATAAAAGAAAGCAGAGTCAGACTAAGGATGGCCAGAAGAAGAAGAATAAGCAAGATGTTGAGTGCTTCAGCTGTGGTAAGAAGGGCCATTATGCTAGTAATTGTCGGGCCAAGCCAGCGGATAGGAAGTGCTTCAACTGTGGCCAAATGGGACATCACAAGGACAAGTGTCCGCAACCCCCTAAAGAAAAGCAAATGGTGAAAGCATATGCTCTCAATGCTATTCCTTCTTCGTCGAATGCCCCAACAGCGGCGGAGAAGGGAAAGAATGTCGTTATTCAAGGTATGCTTTCTGTTTATGATGTTCCTGTTAGAGTTTTGTTTGATACCGGAGCTTCCAGTTCTTTCATATCTAGTGACCTGGTAGACAGGTTGGGATCGGAGCCCGAGATTGTCGATAGACCTTTAGTAGTGACGAACCCGATTGGTGGTTCGACTAGCCTTAGCATGATTTGTCGTAATGTGGTCTTATCGAGTCATGGATGCATGTTTGTTTGTGATTGCTTTGTTTTGGGCTTTACTGGGTTTGGCATTATTTTGGGAGTAGATTGGCTCCAAAGATACGGGGTGGTGGTAGACTGTGAGGGCTTTTTGGTGACAGCTAGAGCGGATGATGGGCGGAGGATAGTGTTTGGTGGTCTACCCAGTAAGGGGGTATTGGCTAGTTTTCTAAACTCCCTTGACATTCCGCATAGTGAGTTGTCAGGTTTGCCCGTGGTTGGCCAGTATCCGGATGTTTTCGAAGAAGTGACCGGACTTCCACCACACTGAGAGATTGAGTTTCGTATTGATTTGGTAAAGGATGCCAGGCCTATAGTGATGCCACTTCGTCGTATGGCACCAAGAGAGCAGCGAGAGCTCAGGGTGCAAGTCAGCGATCTTTTGAAGAAGGGATTTATCAGAAGGAGTGTTTCTGAATGGGGAGCACCAGTTGTGTTTGCTACCAAGGCGGATGGTTCCCTTCGTTTGTGTGTAGACTACGGCGAGTTGAATAAAGTGACGAGGAAGAACAAGTATCCTCTACCGCGGATAGATGATTTGTTCGATCAGTTGAGTGGCGCGAGAGTATTTTCTCAGTTGGATCTCGCGACAGGTTTTCATCAGCTTAGAGTGGAAGCTGAGAGTATAGCTAAAACGGCATTTCGGACGCCGTCTGGGTTTTATGAGTGGTTGGTCATGCCATTCGGGCTGACCAATGCCCCAGCATATTTTGTGGATCTTATGAATAGGGTATTCAGAGATCAGTTGAATAAGTTTGTCCTTGTGTTGGTTGATGATATTTTGGTCTATTCGAGGACAGAGGAAGAACACAAGGAACATTTAAGAGTAGTGATGGAGGTGTTGAGAAAACACCAATTGAAAGCAAAGTTTTCTAAGTGTCACTTCTGGAAGAGGGAAGTGAGGTTCTTGGGCCATGTTGTATCAGAGAATGGTATTGCCGTGGACCCGGCGAAGGTGGCTACGGTACAAGATTGGCCTACGCCCAGGAACGCAACAGATGTAAGAAGTTTCTTGGGATTAGCTGGATATTATCGTAAGTTTATCCAAGGTTTCTCCAAGGTAGCAGCACCATTGACCCAGTTGACCAAGAAGAATCAAGCTTTTGTCTGGGATGAAAGGTGCGAGAATGCATTTAAAATTCTAAAGGACAAGTTGACAAGCGCACCAGTGTTAGTCATTCCTAAGGGGGATGAGGAGATGACGGTATACACGGACGCCTGTGGTACCGGACTGGGTGCTGTATTGATGCAAGGCGGTAGGGTTGTAGCTTATGCAAGTCTGCAATTGAAACCGCACGAGAGAAGATACCCTACCCATGATTTAGAATTGGCAGCGATCGTGTTCGCGTTAAAATGTGGAGAAACTATCTCTTGGGAGAAAGATTTGAGCTGTTTACTGATCATAAGTCGTTAAAGTATCTCTTCTCTCAGAAAGATCTGAATCTCCGTCAGCAGAGATGGTTAGAGTTCTTAGCTTCCTATGATTTTGACATCGCATACACACCGGGAAAGGGCAATGCGGTGGCTGATGCATTGAGTAGAAGACATGCCAGCTTAGGGGCTATGTTCCTTGAATGGAAGCAACTGGAGTTTATCGCGGGGTTTGATTTCAGACCGAAGTGCGAATTGGATCCAGAAATGTTAGCAAGTTTGATGACCAGACCCACTTTAATTGAGCGGATCGGCTCTAGTCAGAGGGACGATCCTAACCTATTGGAAATCATCTCCAAGTTAGAGATGGGTATCGATGAGGAGATGAACAAGTATGGGCTTGATCGAGATAGATGGCTTAGAAAAAATGGAAAGCTTGTTGTACCCAATGTCAATGGATTGAGGGATGAAGTGCTTAGAGAATGTCATCACTCAAAGCTGACTATACACCCCGGTGGTAACAAGATGTATCGAGATATGAAGCAGACTTACTACTGGGAAGGGATGAAAAGAGACATTGGGAAGTTTATATCCAAGTGCATGAATTGCCAGCTAGTTAAAGCCGAGAAAAAGAAGCCTAGTGGATTACTGCAACCATTAGAAATTCCCGAATGGAAATGGGAGCAAGTCTCGATGGATTTCATTGATGGTTTGCCAAGGACTAGATCGGGACATGATAGCATTTGGGTAGTTGTGGACCGACTGACTAAAAGTGCAAGATTTATACCAGTCAAATCGACCAGAACGGCAGCTAAGTTAGCAGAATTATATATGAAGTGGGTAGTGAGATTTCATGGAGTACCCAAAAGCAATGTGAGTGACCGAGACCCGTTGTTCACTAGTGGGTTTTGGAGGAGCTTACAAGAGGCTCTAGGGTCAGAGTTACATCTCAGTACCGCATATCATCCTCAGACCGACGGTCAGACGGAGAGGGTGAATCGTATTTTGGAAGATCTCTTGAGAGCATGTATATTGGATTTTGGTGGATCATGGGATGACCATTTGCATCTAGTAGAGTTTGCATATAATAATAGCTACCAATCCAGTATCAGTATGGCTCCATTTGAAGCTTTGTATGGAAGACCGTGCAACTCACCATCATGTTGGATAGAGACTGGCGAGAAGTTTATGCTTGGACCAGATGTGGTGAGGGAAACTTCAGATAAGATCAAGATCATTCAACAACGAATGAAGGCTGCCCAAGATAGGCAGAAGAGTTATGCTGATAAGAGGAGAAGAGACTTAAAATTCTCCGTTGGCGACTTGGTGTTTGTCAAGATTTCTCCGTTAAAAAGCGTAATACGATTTGGAAGGAGAGGCAAGTTGGCACCAAGATTTGTTGGCCCATTCCCTGTTCTTGAACTAGTCGGGAATTTGGCATATAGAATTGACTTACCAGAGAAGATGGCAGGAGTTCACAACGTATTTCATGTTTCCCAACTAAGGAAGTTCGTTCACGACTCAGATATGACTATTTCACCTGATCAGTTAGAGGACTTCGAAGTAGAACCCGAGGCAGTTGGGAACCGTAAGCCGGCCCGTATTGTCGCGCACGATACGAAGCAACTTCGAAGGAAGGCGGTGAAGCTAGTCAAGGTACAGTGGAGCGAAGACGCGAATGATTGTACTTGGGAGACAGAGGAGGACATTAGGAAGACACTCCCAGAACTCTTTGCCTGGTAAGATTTTGACTTCGATTTAGTTTTCCGCATGCTAGGATAGGTTTGTTTTGCTTGTTTGGCATGTTTGATTGTTGTATGTGGTTGTTAGGCATGCGGGATCTTTTGTATGTTTTGGGTTAAGGAATTTCGGGGACGAAATTTCTTAAGGGGGGGAGAATGTAACGACCCGTATTATACGCATCATAGGATCGTAGGATATTTATTTCTTTCACATACGAAGTCGTATGGTCCTGTAACTTTGGGAGACGACTATTGTGGTCATTTCCCATGTTCATGATTTTTCCCGATTTTTAAATGACCATTTTACTCCTAGTTGGCACTGTTTTGGCCATAACTTTTGACTGGAAAGGAATTTTGACCTGAAACCACTTCCATTGGCTCCGGATGATAGTTTCTCTTTCCGTAGAGTGGTCACATTAGCCAAACGGACTTACCGTTTGGGAGATATGGCTGAAACAAGTTTCAGATGGTGAAAAACAGCTTAATTGGGCTTAACCGGGTGATTAGCAGCTAGGCCCAGAGGGGAATTTCGGGTTTAGAGGTATAGGAGGACTGATTAGGGTTAGGTTATCACTTTCATTTCAGTTTTGAGCCGCCACAAACCTTCTTGAGACCTTAGTAATGGCTTCCATCCTCTAAAACCATCCCAAAACACATTTCTAGTGAAGATTAAGCCTAAACTACATCAAAACAAGGCCAAATAGCAACAAAGCAAGGTTGGAGCTGCTGCTATACATAGGAATTCGACCCAAACAGAGAATATTCCAGATTTGGTGTTTTATTTTGTGGCCAAGGTGAGTGATTTGCATAGTTTTTGCACTAATTACGGTAATTAAGGGTAATTAGTGAAGATTAGCGAATTTATACACTAATAAATTCTGGAAAAATGTTTAGAAATTCTTAAATAATGTTTTATGCCTCTGGTTGAAATTTGGTTCGATTTGATTAAGTTTTGTTAACCCTATGATCAGTTTTACTTAAACATGCTTAAGGGAAAATAAGGAGTTTTGGCCACTTTTGATCCATTTTGATTCATTTGAATGGTTGTTTGCTATTGTGGTTGCTATTACATGTTGCTATGACTCTATGGTGTGTTTTATGATTGATTAGAAGTGTTAGATTTGTCAAAAACGCCGTCGAATGGCGTAAACTGCTCGCTGGAAGAACTGCAGGAAATCATCCGAACCGGATCGGTGGGAGTGAGGGCGATCCGATCCGATGGCGCGACCCGATCCGATGGCGCGACCCGATCCGCCGATGGCTGAAGACCCCGATCCGATGGTGCGATCCGATCCGATCCGTCGATGCTTAAAGACTCCGATCCGTCGATGCTTAAAGACTCCGAATCTGATCTTGTGGGAGACTCCGATCCGACGGCGCGATACGATCCGATCCGACCAAGACTTCGCGAGGCGATCCGTGTTGCTTCACGAAGAGAAGCCCGAACCGATCCAGTGAGGTGACCACGATTCAAACCATTCGTGAGCAGAAAGTGCGACCCGAGCCGGTGTGCTTGGGGGAGGCCGATCCGAACCGCTACCAGATGGATGCCACGAACCGCACCGGGTTGATGGGGAGCTAAAGACCGAACCGAACCGATGGCAAAGAGGGGATCCGAACCGATCCGGTGATGACAGAAACCCGAGATGCAAAGGAAGCCCAAATGAGAAGTTAGAGCTCAAGATTCAGATGGGAATCAACGAGTTCGCTTCATGGTTGGGTTTTGCTGCGGGGCGCGTGCCAAGGAGTTATCGACGTCTATAGCTTTGGACCACTATGGTAGGAGGTACGAAGACGGATTCAGGGCCATTATGGCATAGGTAGAACCAAGGGCTACAACCAATGAAATGGGTCATTGAGATGTTTGGTCATGACTCCATATGTTTAGCTTGGTCATAGCAGGGTTTCTACAAGTCGGGATTCGTCGTTACCTCAGTTTGTCTAGTGTTCCAAAGTGGTAGATGTCGTACGCTTTACGCACTGAGTGAGAGATGTGAGGATGGTTGCTATGGATGATTTGTTTGTTATCATTGTGACATGCACACCCCACCCCCGTATTCTTACACTATCTATTATGGCACCTTAGAGCATTGTACGGTATGTGGTACTAACTCTTTGGTTGCAGGTCCAGGTTCAGGTATGGTTTGGTATATCTGTTATTGTTTTGTTTAGATGCTTATCGCTCATACCAGGCTTTATGTCTGACCCAGAGTTTTATGTCTCCTCTTATTACTCTAGGTGCTCACACGAGCAGACTAGAGACAGGTTAGCTGGTGATGCACGGGTAGATGATCCGGAGACGAGCAGGAGGCTTCCACGTAATATATATATAATATTCTCCCTGTGTTGTTGAAGATCACTGCTTGGGCATCGGTGGTGCATCTTCTACTTTAGCTTTCTTTTGTTTAGAGACAGTAAATTTGGAAAATTGTAATAAGCTGTATTTGGATTTCCGCTGCTCTGATGATTGATGTTGATTTTAGTTATCAGCTTATGCACTGTCTCACCTGTTTTATGTCAAGTATGTTGTTAATATATTTTATTCCATGCGCTGTGAGACATTCTACAGGTTCCTTGATTAGTTCATTCCCTTCTTTCCTTTCTTTGACGACCGTCCCGTGCTAGTCGGGCATATGTACAGCGCACTTTCGGAGGAAATGCAGGCTGGTGCGGGGCGGGCCGTCACAATTGTCCTTTATACTAAATTGTTATTTATTTTATAATATTCTTGTTACCAAATATTCTTTATTTCTGAATCGGAATACGACTCAACCAATTACCATATAAGTTCATTTATATGGTTTTCATACATTGCATATGAATGTAAATAAACATCCGAATAACAACCAGAGTGCATTCTACAACTAATCACAAGGAAGATGTGTGATTAGAATATCATCCCAAGACCCGTGTGGTGTTTCATCCAACAAATAAATAATAAATTATTTGTGCACTTGGGCGATGTGTGAAAATTATCGTCCTAATCACATAAACAAGTCGGATAACTTGTAAATGGAAGTGTAATATTCAATTTGAATTACAATTAATATAATAACATTATCTTTAATATGTCAAACATTTCAACATCATAGACATATATTTCAAGACATCATATTTTAACATATGAATATTTTCACCACCATTGCCGACATATAAATGACAATGTTTTAATCCTTCCTATAATAAAATGTAAATTTTATTGCTAACATATTTCATTTCAACAATGAGAAATTTTAAGGATTCATAAATACGAAATAAAAATGTAAATTTTTATTGTCAACCTATTCCATTTTAATGTTTGATTCTTTTTAATGCATACAATGGAAATATAATTTTCATTGTCAAATCCTTTTAATGAAAATGACTTACAATAAAATGAAGTGTTATTGTCTAATCTTTTTATTGCAAAAAACAAATGATAACAAAAATATGAACTTTATATTCTTTTATTTTTATTGTAACATAATGGCAATAAAAATATAAACTTTAGTAACTATACTTTTTATTGTAATAAAACGACAATAAAAATATAGACTTTAATAACTATACTTTTTATTGTAACAAATCGACAATAAAAATCTAACCTTCTATTTCAATTCTTTTTATTGTAAACAAATGACAATAAAAATCTAATCTTTTATTTCAATACATTTTATTGAAAAATATGTTACATAAAAATGTAATCTTTTAATTCTATTCTTTCTAATGAAATCAATATTACATAAAAATGTAATCTTTTAAATCTACTCTTTTTATTGCATCTAAAATGTTTATAAAAATGCTTCTTTAAAATCTACTCTTTTTATTGCATCTAAAATGTCAATAAAAAATGCGACTTTAAAATCTACTCTTTTTATTGCATATGAAATGTCAATAAAAATGCAACTTAAAAATCTACTATTTTTATTGTCTCCAATTTGACAATAAAAATGCAACTTTAAAATCTACTCTTTTTATTGCATATGAAATGTCAATAAAATTACAACTTAGAAATCTACTCTTTTTATTGTCTCTAATTTGACAATAAAAATGCAACTTTAAAATGTACTCTTTTTATTGCATATGAAATGTCAATAAAAATGCAACTTAAAAATCTACTCTCTTAATTGTCTCTAATTTGACATTAAAAATGCAACTTTAAATTCTACCCTTTTATTTTTGTTGTCCCTAATTTGACAATAAAAATATTTTCTTTTAAATCTAATCTTTTTATTTGAACAACTTTGATGCTAAAAATATGTTCTTTTTATTTGGGCAACTTTGACGCTAAAAATATGTTCCTTTTAATTGAAACAAAATAACGCTAAAAATATGTTCTTTTTGTCTAAAAAGAAAATGACAATAAAATATGTTCTTTTTACATTTTAACTAATTGAATGTAAAAATGCAATCTTTTATTTCAACTCTAATTCATTTACAAGAACCGTATTTCACGAAAAAATAAAAATGAGATTTTTATTGTTAAGTAAATTCCAATGTTCACATGCCAAAATAAAGGTGAAATCTTTAATTTAAAATAATGCCAAATTCATGAACAAAATAAAGATGAAATCTTTATTCTAAAATAATTCCATGTTTAAATCAAAATAAAGATTAAATCTTTATTCTAACTCTCAATCCCAAGTTTATGTATTCAATAAAAACTATATTTTTATGAATAAATCACATCAATATTATTGGATTTAAAAATAAAAGTTGAAGTTTTTATTTCAATCAAATTTGTACGCATGGATCTAAAATGAAAGACATAGATCTGAATGATAAAAGGTAAATCTACAAAATAGAAGAACGATTTTATTATAAACTATAACCATATCCATAGATCTAAAATATGATTTTATTTTAGATCTGTATTTAACCGCAACTAGAGATTCAACAAAAAATGAAATTTCATCGTAGATCTAGCAAATTATGAACATCATAATATATCACAAGCAACAATCAATAAATTCTAAATCACAAACATCACAGATCTAAATCATTAACCTACATACATTGATTTTAAAAGCAAGAAAAATAATTAAATTATAATTAATTATTTAAAACAGAAATCTCACCTTGTTCGAAACAGATCTAAAATTCTAAAGGGTTCAGAATTTGTTCCATCGCGAAGATATTTTCACTATGATTCCAACACGACTGATTTTTTTAATTTCCTAGCAAAGTATGCAAAAGTTATG